>VHKM01000234.1:0-610000 GCA_007210695.1 Neogobius melanostomus | reverse complement strand
GGAGTGAGCTGAGCTGAGTGGTGCCAGTGAGGGAAGAGCTCAAGAAAGTGGTGCAATGATGCAATAGAACAGTGTGGTGGTACTCGGTCTGAAAACCAAGAGAAACATTGCAAACAACTAACACATTTGATAAAGATTCATTGGCCCTATAAAGAATCCATGCACATTTCTGTTGCTTTTTTTTTTGCATGTTGTGAAAGAGTTGCGTCACAGTGACTGACTTGTCCTTGACTTTTTCAAGCGGACAGCGCACAATAGCCTGCTGACTCCCCTTTATATCACTTCTTATGAGCGCCTGTGCCAGCCCTGTCTCCCTAACACACCCTGACAACATTTTGGACTTTTCTGCTGAATTGTCAACGTTTTTCTGAGCTCCACGGCACAGTTCAGAGCGGCGGGGGTTAAATTGCTGGATCCGGGGAGGTTGTTTTTCTCTCTATCACCGCCTGTATGAAACCAACCTCCATTATCCAATGCCCCCGACCTCAAGTGAAAGGCAATCCCACAATCCATCCTGCCGGTTTCTCAAATCCCACCCGAGCATATCCCAGCTAGCAGATTGCAACACAAACAACATGAAGCAGGGCGGCCAAGTCAGGCTTGTTCCCTGTCTCTTATTGTTCCATTCTTCAGGGGGAAAAAGTCTTTGATTTGCCGTCAGAAAGCCCCAGTCCTCCCCCAGCAGCACTTTTCTTAACACTTGACATCGCAAACAGGGGCCCGACGCTGAATAGCATGGTCCAGTGTTCCTCCCAAGGCAATGACCTTTTCTCTAAACGCTAAGATTGGCTTTCCGAGATGCCGTCTTACATAATTAGACTGCGCTATTGTTATGGCCGAGAACCCGTGTCTATTTCTGACAATGGTGAATAATAGGTCATTTAACTCATCGAGGCAAGTTAGTTGCAATGATTGTAATCCTGAAAATCAATGCTAGCCGTACACTTTCGACTACCACAACCTTCAAGCAACTGAACACTAGTGCCTTATTGTCTGAAACCTTCCTTCTGTATGGTAGCATTGCTTAGAATGACATCATTTTAGAAAACATTGACTCACATTTGATCAAAACAAACTCAAAAGTAGCGGTTTTGGCGGCTCAATCTCGTACTCTATTTCGCTGCATGTTGGAAACACTCGAGGCAGTACTGTAAAATGCCACAATTATTATTACACTCCGCAACTTCTATGTGCATAATCCAATGAGGCAATAAGAAATCCGAGTGTAATTTGACCTTCACTTTCCTCCCGAAAACCAAATCATTATACTCAACTTCACTCAATGCCTAATCCACCGTCGGGGTTTCTTCCGCACCCGCATACCTCGCATGCATGCCGGTTCTCTCCCCTGACTCCAGGTCTTGTTAGCCGAGGTCACAGTCTTTCCAACAAGAGGTCAAACTACAGAAAGCTTCCCCGTGGAGCGTCCAGGGCCTGCTGCACGCTGATAGTAGAACCCAAGCCATCCACCCGGCACGCTCTTTTTAACTGCAGGCTTAAAACATGTAAATTCACAATGAGGGAAGCTGATTTATTGTTCCCCTGTGGGAGGTGTGAGATCTAAATTTAAAATGATTAAACAAGCCCAGAGTTATCAAATCATTTGCACATCCATTTGCTCGCCTCTAAGCGCTTCTCAAATCAAGGGCACGTCTCTGAGTCATTAGGCCCCGATGATGTTTTTGTTATTTTTTTTTTTGCCTTGTGCCACTTAAGGGAAGTTTCCCAAAATAACACCACTGCCACATTGTGTCAGAGAATTAGTGGTTGGCATTTCACCAAAATTGCAAGTGCAATGTTCCATGAGTAACATTTTGGTGGCACAAAGAAGGTTGAGCAATATATTTAAGACAATAAATAATATCCAGCTTATACATGTTCTGAAATGCATGTGATTATTGTATTAATTTAACAGTTAAACTAAGTAATGTAGCCTTCCTCATTTAGCTTCAACTTTGTAAACGACCCACTAAATTTATTTGGACTGCTAATTTTTCCTAAAGCTACAAAAGGACAATGTTAAGAAGCTAAGATGCTACAGTGCCATGTTCCGCGGTAGGGACACATGTGCTGCTAAGTCAAGCTAGCTGTAGCTTTCACCTTACCACTGTCCTTGCCCTAGTAAACAAGCCACTAAATCAATGTATCGACCGGACACTACTCTCCAAGACTGTGCCCACCTTGTTCTGCTTGACCTCTTGTGCTAAACAAAAACCAAGAGAACTGGTAGCTAGCATTGTTCAAGCTAGCACAGCATGTCTTCTTTCATCCTTCCTATAACCCACAGTGCACTTTTAATAGAATAATTATGCTAACATGATAAATATACACTCTGATTTGAGCTTCAAATGAAAGAAGAGGTAAATAAAAAGCAAACTAAATCGTTGAGCAGTTGTAATCTCTTGTTATTGCTCTACATATGGTATAGCTAACATCCATACGGAGCAATAAGGCTTTTAATTCTCATTATATTAGCAACCTCTAGTGTAATGTAAACATTATAACTAAATGGAAGTACAAATAAAACTCAATAAAACAGGTCCCAAAATGCAAATGTGCAAGTGTAATGGAAAGGAATTTACTCAGTGCAGCTTACAATTAAAATAGTATTGATTGTATCTAGATTTTGTCGTGTTTTTAATCGTGATTTAGGAAGCTTTATGTAAGCAAATTAGTTTGATCCTCAAGAGGGATTTTGAGCTCGTTGTGGCGCTTACAAAGTTAGATGCAAACGATAAGTTCAATGGTAATCTAAAACATGTAAAGTTTATGTAGTTTTTATTTACATAAATAGAAATCTTACTTTGCCTAATATGATCAACATATTTGTAGCCGTTGGTCGAGTGGGTAGTGCTCTCAACAAGGTCTCGGGTTCAAGTCCCGTGTGGGCTTTTCTGTGTGGAGTTTGCATGTTGTAACCTGTGAGTTTCCTCCACATGCTCTGGTTCCTAATCCTCCACCTCGGTACTCTTGACCATGAACCTAGATCTGGGAGGCCAGACTGTGGCTGCCCTTTGATCCTGACAGGTTGACCTTGTGGCATTGAAGGCAAAACACAAATTTGCCTACAGGGACAATATTGTAACCCTAGCAGTGTTAACAGTTTTATACTTATACAAGTACTTTTTAAACTAATATTTGCAGGAAAAAACTATTGTTTGTTAATGTATTCGCCATTTAGTTAGTATCCAGCTGCTCCACTCTCCATATAGTCATTGCATAGATTCCATTTGTCACACACTACTGTATGTGACATCCATCCATCTATGCATCTTCTACTGCCTATCCGTTCCTGAGTCTCGGGATCACATTGCACCAGTGGGTTCACGGGAACACACCTCCACGAAGCTCCCCTGGGCCCATGCGCTACCAATCCGGGCGACACAAACAGCCCTGCTGGTCATACTCTTTACACATAAAGCACTTATATCTCATGTAACACAAAGTGCTGTACAGTTTAAAAAAAAAAGAAACCATTCCCTTACACCAACCCGCCCCCTATCACACATTGTCATACTCATACTCACCCCATCCTCTTTCCCAAAGACACAGCACACAAGCACAGCCAAACACACAATAAGAAGAACCAGGTCTGGTCTCTCATCTTAAGGGACTTCTGAACCGCTTTTGAACATCGCTTCTAGAATCATTCAGGGGCTCAAACCTCTCCATCACGTTAAGATGTCGTTTTGGAAAAGGGGTGCGTACAGCATTTTTATATCAGGAGCAGATAGACATAATGTGTCCTGTCTCTCACCCAGACAGCCTAATCTTCCTGCCTGTCTTTCTGCTCACGAGAACAGTAAAGTAGAAAATAAGACCCGGGGAAACTAGATAGCATTAAGATTGAGTGAATGGAGTGAGAGCAGGCGGGGGAGTGAGGGCATCTGTGGTCATCCCTGCTCTAAATAGACGTAATAATGTGTTCATTGGACAAAGCATATTGCATTTTACAACTCTAAATATAACGGATAGATGAGTGCGGTTGCAGTGGAGGTTTATTATCCAGTTAGTAATGCATCTCTCGTGAAGACTCAAATCCATCAAAATGTGTGTGTTCCCGTGGTGTTATGCAATAAGTAGCAAGCACTAATAATTATAGAGTGGAAAAGTCAAGTGGTTAAAGCTCGCTGTGGAAAAAGAGACAACAATTAGGTGATATTATTCTTAAGGTTAGAAAGTCAGGTGCACGTAGCACGACCCCATCAGCACGTCACGGCTAATGCATCACCCTTGCTATGATAACAATACAAGTTCACCACAGAGAAAGCTAAATTGGCAATTATTATTTAGAAGGCTAAAGGTTAGGTTTCCTTTGTTGCGCAAAAAACAAACTACCTCATGTTACTTGTTAAACTTTTTTATATATATATTTGAACAAACTCCGGCCTGAAACACATGAGCAAGAATCTGGTCCTAGATTGATCTATTTGGAAATCGGTGGCAAGCTACATAGACTCCACTGACCTAGTAACATGGAGATAAGTCTGAAACGAACGATATCATTGCAAAACAATCCAACACATTTTTGTATCAATCTCCAAATAAGCTGCACCAATTGTGAGCTATGAATCAGTCCTTGGTTTGGAACATTGGAAGACCATGCTGTTTCGTGTTTGCACATCTGTTATAGCCCACTCTCTCTCGCTCTCCCTCTCTTAGTCATCCCCATTCTTTCTGCATGGGCTGCTGCGTTACACTGAGCCATCATCTGTTGTTCCCAATCACACCCTTTCTGCTCCGGCTGACTCATTAGCATCAGCGCTCTTGTCTTGTCAGCACAGTCCAACGCCGCTCCGGATCATTTTGCAAACAGGAAAACTGGAGTTGGGCCCATTGTATGTCTTTGTTGAAGCTGAAAGTGTACATTTAAACAGTTTCCTCCTCGTTCACGGCCTGTTAGCTTTGCCTCTCAACCGATCTCCCCTCGTACCGGTCCTGATCATTTCAACGGATGTCCAGAATCATCTTTCGACCCATGTCCAGTTTGTTGTATCCAGATAATGTACTACACGAAGAATTGCAGACTGTTGCAAACTTTCAAATTGCAATTTCGATTTGATTGTGATTGATTGTTGGAGATTTGTATACATAGGTACATTTCATGACAACTAGGGCTGCAAAGACAATTTTAGTCTTTGCCCACTGAAGCCAACTGGAACAAGATTGAAACAAAGGTTTGCAAATTTGCAAGCACGGCCGAGTTGTAACACGGGTGATTCAAGCACGAAAACCACAATCAGAACATTTGTGGTGAAGGGGAAAGGACTCTGGAAACATGGAGAGGCTTCAAAGCTTCAAAGAAACCCGAAAAGATGTTGTCTTTGCATCTACGCCATTGACAGTAGATCGATCAATCTACATCGGGGGTTCCCAAACAGAGGCAGCAAAGACATTGTTCAATAAAAGGTTTATCACAATCTGATCGATATTGACCAGTTAAAATCGCTGCATGGGAAACGCGCTTATACAGGCAAAAGAGTTTTATAATTCAGACGTGGATGAGCTTGTTCTGAACCAAATGTGTGGAGCGGCTGTTCTTCTACACCCAGCGCAGGCAGCTGAGCAGACTCACGCATGGGTGCTCAATGTCCCAGTAGGAGACGGCCCCAGGGCTGACTCGGGACACGCCAACGGGACAGCTGGACAGGAAACACCGTGGTATTCCCCACAAGAGCCAGAAATAGTGTCTGGGGAGACCACAGTCTAGGCATCTTGAGTTAATCTATCGCACGCTATATGGACAGTCTAATACAAGCGAATGGATCGACAAGCATAGCTGGATATATAGGAAACAAAACAATTCTTCCTCACTTTTCACTTTGTTCTCACACTATGGATGCATTTCTTGTAATTCCACTTCCCGGTCCAATTATTTTCACCCGGATCCACAGCAATTAGAAGTGTGTGGTCCCATAAAGCCCTATCACGTCGGCTGTTTAAAGATTCATCTGTCAGTCCGCCCTGGGTGTTGGAAGGTCATTGATCAGCTCAGGTTAGACAGCAGGGAGCCAATTAGGAGCCGCGTCAGCCATCTTGGTTGTTGTTGCATTCCTCGACAGACAACACCTCATCCACCCAATCTGCTCCGCGTAATGGCTCTTGCTTTGGCATGAGGGCTATGAGCTGCGAGCTATGCTTTGACAGAAGGTTAAAACAGCCCCCATGTTTTCACTATTTCATAAAGCTGTTCCCTCATAAAAATAAAAACACACCTGAAATAGTGTTCAGTTTCATTCGCACGAGGCCCTGAATTCTGTTTTTGTGCAAATATTAATCATTGCGGTGCCTTTTCATTTTCCATTTTGTAAAGGGAAGAGTATAAATGTGTGAGCTGAATATAGATGAGGATGTAATATTCAAAGATAATAATTTAACTTCAATAAACAACTTCAAGTCACGCTGAAGCCTATTTTGTTGGTTCTTTGGATTACTTTTGGCCAGGACACAGCGTTGGCAGAATTCACTAAAAGGCCTTATGACAATCACAGATAATCAATTCAATCTGTCATCTGATTGGTTTTGCATTGACTGCGACATTTTGAGTTTAGCTATTGGTACCATCCATCCAACCATCCATCCATCTTCTTCCACTTGTCCGTTGCCGGGTCGTGGGGGCAGCTGTTGGAGCTGCCCAAATCACATTGCACCAGCTCCTATGGCTCCTCCAGCAGGTGGTGGGTCCACGGGAGGACAGCCTCACGATTCTAACCGGGCCTGTTGGTCTCTCATAAGGGGCTTCTGAACCGCTCTTTGTCTGACCCATCACCTAGAACCTTTTTGCCATGGGCGACCCTACCAGGGGCACGAAGCCCCCGACAACTTAGCTCCTAGGATCATTCGAGTGCTCAAACCCCTCCACCACATTAAGGTGGTGGTTCCAGGAGGGGACTATTGGTACCGCCAATCCAAAAAACTTCTGTCAACTTGTTCTATGGCCTTCTATGGCCTCTATTATTGAACGAGCCACGGACTAGATCAGAACAAGTTTGTGCGGCCCACAGAGGAGCTTTGTTGAAATCTGTGTGATGTAAATCGGAGTGTGGGCTGGCGTTTTGAGCACGGAAGGGGAAAAGATATACAAAACAGGCCGGAATCTTGAGAAATTCTTGATGATATGGTTGAAAGCTCACAATGGTCTTTTGGATGATACAGGAATTTTAACTCTGCAAACCTTAGCTGGAACCCAAGTCACTTCTTTGCAATCATGACTTTGAATAAAAGACAAAGCATATTGGAAAACTCACTTACATGTGCCTTGTACTTGAAGTTGTTGGTGATTGACGGCACAGAGCCTCTGCTTTTCTGTGATAAAAGTTTGCACACTCCAGCCTTGCAATAAACCAGCATTATTGACGTCTATAGCCCGCCACTGCTCGTCTAAGTGGCTCTGCAATAAAAATAAGCTTTATGTTTTCTTGCTTGGCCTTGTTCAAACCGTCCTGCTGCCTCGGTCTGCGGCTGCAGATATGAGGCTCCAGACAACGCTATTAGATGCTCCCACACACGAACCACGCCGCGGATGAAACAGAAATCAATCTTGGTCCACACCAACACCAACTTACAAATTACTTTGCGCCCTTGAATGAACAAAAGCTGCTGTGATTGAAAATTCTGTTAACCTAAAGGGTAAAGTTGAACATGGAAGGATATAAACCGTATCAGAGGGCACATGAAAACATGGTGTAAAAGAAAATGTACAGAATGTCTCCAAGGCTCTAAAGAAAGTCAGTCCAATAGAAGCATTAAGAGCCAAAATGGAGGCCCAAGGAAACGGTGTCCTGAATGAGACTCAACATGCGAATCACTGTAGCTCCAAAGAGGTATTTCTGATTTTAGTAAGAGGTCAATATGGGCAGAAATTGCAGCTATGTTGAGACATGGAGGCAAGTATGGAGTGAGTGATTGAAATATGATATACTAAATTGAGATACTATTAGCTGAAGATTTTTGAACCGGAAGTACCTACATTTCAATCCTGTTGGATGAGTAGCTAAATGTTGTCACTACTTTCTTCTTAGTTTCAAGATGAGTGTGATATCTATCTTGTAACCAGTCAGCAAACCGCTTGGAATTTCATTAATTAATTTCCTTAGCCATTCCATTGCCTATCTGAGATATAGAAGAAGAAGAGCTTTATTTATATAGCGCCTTTCACAGACATGGTCACAAAGCACTTTACATGAGACAATTTTACATTCACTCCACACTTGGTGGTGGTAAGCTGTAGCTTCAGTATCCCCTAGGGGAGACTGACAGAAGTGCTGCTGCGACTGAACACATCTACGCCAACAGTCCCTCTGACCAGCACCATTCATTCACACATATCATTAATCCTGGCCTATTGTACATGTTTTTAGTGGTAGAGGAAACCGGAGTACCCGGAGGAAACCTACGCAGACACGGGGAGAACATACAAACTCCACACAGAAAGGCCCCGTCCAGGTGGGAATCAAACCCGGGACCTTCTTGCTGTGAAGCGAGAGCGCTAACCACTGCGCTACCATGCCGCCCCTAAAAAATCAGACTAAGACTTTCTTTACATTCTTTATGATGAAACCAAGCAATAATACAAGCATACAAGCAGTTTTAAAGGATGCTACTGGATGCAGTGTTGGTGGGTGCTTAGCATTCTAAACCATCCAATCATTCATCTCCATCTATACACTCCCCTACAACATGACTAATATTGGTATAGCAACGGCCAAACATTACCATCACCTTAAACAATTAGCTCATATGTTGCCCCTATTGGCCTACATCTACAAGAAATCTGATCACATTAGCTGGCTACTCAAGAAATTCTTCAGACAATTTAAAAATGGATTTAGAAATAATTGGCCAAGTCATTTCACTCAAGGACATTTGTCATTATTCGTAAATTTACCAAATGAACGGCTATTTCCACTAAAAGTTGATTCCATCCTGTTACCATAGAAACAAACCATTTTCCACCGCGGTAAAACATATCAGTTAAGTACTAATGTTGAGATTTAAATGTTTTACCACAATAAGTACTTAACCCAAGAATGTGATTCAGACCCTTTTGCGGAAAAATGTCAATGTTTTATCAAGCAGCAGTGGCGGATGAAAATGAACATGTTATTGTATTTTGTGCAATGAAATCTTTGCTACAGCTGTCATTTTGCAGTGATGACTGACTTAGGATCCCAGAGTGAAATTATGATATCGATTTCTGTGGTCTTGGAAACTGTTACTGTGGCGCTTATTGCTCAGCCTGAAGTCAAACCTCTAGTTAGGGCTGTTCTGTCGCTAGCAGCCGCTAACACCCGCCAATTAGAGCCATGGCACTACATCATCACAGACATGTTTACCGTGGAATGGCATGATTTGCTGCAAGTACAACAAGCCATGTGTGCACAGAAGATTGGTGTCTGTGAGTTCTACACAGTAAAATAACACGCAGGTCCATCTATCTTCAACAGGGCTAAACCTATATTTGTTTTTAGATTAGATTGTGAAAATGTACAACTCACAAATCCAGCTTTGTAATTGGGAATAATGATATTTAGTCGACACTTGAAGAGTAAAGACTCCTCCACAGGCAAACGGGTCCAATAATGAAAAATAAACAGGATTACTAAGACATCTGGGAATGAAGTCTGTGTAGGCTCTCAGTCGTACAGGAGGTGTCCATCTTCAATGAAGGTTCTTGAGTCATCTTCTGTACTCTGCCTCTCATCCAAAAGGCTTCATCAGCAACACTAAAATTTCCGCTTAGCCCGCAGACCATATATAGACCACTGGGAGGAGTTTAGCTTGGCTCAGTCCTCCCCCTACATTAACAGCTACTCTCACCTGTAGGTAAACATATTTGTATTTCTAAGTCTTTGTAGTTCTAAGTCAGTTCACAGGTGTTGGCATCCCCGAGCAGGTGATTGATCTTGGCCTTGTAGTCCATCACTGTGCATCTGCCTTTATCCGCTAGCAGGATGTGTGGATGCTCTCGTCCTTCTTCAAAGCTACCTGTGCCCTTCTCTCCTCTCCTGAGATGTTTGAGGGAGGAGGTCTGGCGCTCTTACTGACAGCTGAAATTCTCAGTCGAAGATCCCCTGCTTCAAACTCAGTTATCTTCCTGTTCCTGATTATGCAGCTGTGATGAAGTCCACTGTAGGAATTGATTTGTGTGTTACGGAGAAGTGAAGCTCCTTTGAGAGCACACTTTTCTCCGCCTGAGAGGTGTGCGTTAGGTTGTTAGGTCTTAGAACTACAGGGACTACAAAGATGTTTACCTACAGGTGAGAATAGCTGTTAATGACTGAGCCAAGCTAAACTCCTCCCAGTGGTCTATATCTGGTCTGCATGCTGAGCTGAAGTTTTAGTTCACTGACGAAGCCTTTTGGATGAGAGCCTAAACGTTCAACTACAGACTACAGAAGATGACTCAAGAACCATCATTAAATATCCTTATGACATGGTTGAAAGCTCAAAAAGACCATTTTGCATTAAATTATTAGCGCTGGTTCAGTGCCGTTTACATTACTCTTTAAACTAAATATTATTCGCTTTTCTGTACCAAATCACCAGATTTAAAGGGGAATTGTGAAACCAAACATTATTCCAAATTTATTTAGGGAGAAGTACTGTATACATTTGTTTTTGGGACATATCGTGTAAAATCAACTTTTTCAAGCCCTTAATCATGTTAAGCATACAGTACCTCGGGTAGTTGTTTGCTTCATTCACACAAGTTTGAGTAATTCTGTTTACTGTCTACTGCATAAACTTTTAATTGTACTTCCTGGATTTGGTGTCCTCCGTATATTTAAACCATCACCTGACACGTTCTAAGCAGTTCTACACTCAAATTGCTTTTATCATGGCGCTATCGACTTTCTAACCTATGACGTCTATGCTAGACTAACTCAAACCGTGCCACACAACAGAAAGTATCAAGTGTGCTTGGAGAAAATGCCTTGTATGTTACATAACCGCCATTTTTGTTGTGCCTCTATTTGGAGACCACTAGCCATCTCTTTTTTATGTGCCGACATTAAGATGATAAAGCCCAAAGATGTTACACATGACAAGTGCTGACCTTTCAATCTCTCACAATTCATTGCATTAGCTATTTTTATCCCGGATAACTGGAGCTTGAAATTCTGTATCAATGGTGGAAGTGCAGCGCCACGTTATGAATCGAGATTCTCTCCTGCCTACAGCCAAAAGGGACTCACTCTAATGCACTTTGTAGTTTTGTGTTTTGCAGACCATGTCTTTTTTAAGTGTTTGGAAGCTAGGGAAAAGCACTTTCGGAGGGCAGCCGTTTTGAATGAGTATGGGTAATCGCAATATTGAAAGAAGGTCGCAGGTTCAAATAGGGCTAGCGCCTATTTGGTTGTTTTTACGTTTACGTTTAAATGGTTAGCTGTGATTCAAACTTGTTTCTAACTTTCCTAACACATTCCTAACAACCAAATTTTGTCGACTGAAATGAGTTTATAAGCTTAACTTTTCAGTTGTAAGGGAGTAGAGAGAGAGACCCGGTACGCTAATGTTCTTGTTACCCTGTACTATGCTAATTGTTTTTAGCATCAGTGCTACTATTTACAATTGCTTGACGTTGCAGGCGTTGTGCACTGGTCTCTTTTTCCCATAAAAGTCTGTGAACACAAAAGACCACATGGAAACAAAATAGATTTTAGTATAATAGAAGAATAAAACAAATAATTCGCAATCAAATTTATATGCAATTGACGGTGAATCATAATTTCCTCTAAACCCTGCTTGCCCTGTATTTTAGACGTTATGTGCATGAGTTTCGCTATAAATAAATCTCTGCACAAAAATCTCTATAGCCCGGTTTGTCTGGGTCTTGTCGGTGATGGAGACAGAGATGTGATTTGCCTCACTTGTCTCCCTGTTTGCAGACAGTGAGGATGTCATCTGTTTACTTCAGTGTCCACAAATGTGTCCAATCTCACTGTGTCCTGTAGAGTGTAAAAATAGGCCCGGAGCAGAGAGGGGAAGCTGGAGGGTAATGTGATTCTGCAGATGGAGAGCAGTGTAGTTGACACAGAGCAATTGGAAGTCTGGGAGGAACTAGAGATAGATACAGGGATGTGATGGCCTAGTGGCACTCTAGATAACCGTAAAGTCGGGGTATTATGCTTTTTGCAGATATTTTGTAATTATTAAAAGAAAATTCTTGACTTCTATCTGTCACTTTGTTAGTTAGAAAATGCTATCTTCCGAATCTTCCGAGTTCAGCAGTAGTCTTGTGCTGCTTGGTTGGAAAGTAATTTCAAGGCTGGCCTAATAGAGTTGAGAAAATATGGCGTGGGCCTGTTCTTTCGGTAAAAGGCCTATATCTGTTGCGTTTTAACAACATGTCAAAGTAGCTCAAAGCTGAAAAGCTATTGCAATCAGTAATCTGTTCTGAGGTAAACTTTAGCATGAACCTTTTCTCATCTGAGGTTGGTCCTGTATTAGCAGGACCAACATCTTGAAATGTCCTTTTATTGACTGGTTTCTTCTTCCAAACAACCTTTGGACAGGATGTTTATTACATTGATGAATAATAATCCATACCCTTTACTAATTCCATAACTCCCTTGTGGGGCCAAAGGAAACCCCTTGAAAGGCCAAGCTTTACACATGGGCCACTCCCCTGCTCTGTGGAACCATAGATAGATAACTTTGAGAAAGCTCTGTCTATAACTGGTGTAGACACATAAGGAACAATCTTGGTCTCCTCCAAGTCTTTAACCCACTTTCACGCTGGAACCCCAGGACCCTGGATAACTATACTGGCATTAAAATAGTAAACAGGGAGAACTAGGCGCGTTGGTTCATGAACCTATTAATAACCAGCAACCTCCACACTGGAATACAGTTTTCCCCAGTGAAGGCCATGGGAACAGCTGAGGGCAAGCCAAGTGTCCTCTGGTCCTGTTTATCCCACCATCTTGTTTATGTGGTTGTCCCCCTCTAATCGGCATGTAGAAAGATATTAAATACATTGGGATGTCATAGTATCAAAAGTCTTAGATCTAGGAAATCCTCTCGCTATTTCACCAATGGACATCGGCCACCCAAACATTCTTTTCAGCCTTTTTTGGAAAAGATAAAGTAATTTAAGGTAATCAAAGTCAACCTAGAACAAAAGATAACACATACATTGAAATGTCATACCTTCATTCTAATTATATAGCCACCTCTTTTTCAGAAGCTCTGGGGACCCCTGTGAAGGTTAGGGGACCCGACACCCAGGTTGGGAATCACAGATCTGGAATATAGAATTGTACACTCCTGGGCCTGAAACATTTGTTTGTTTCTGATTGATTTATTGATGGTAAATAAAACAGGATACTTCTTAGATCAGCACATAAAACAATGGCCAAAAAGTGTCGTCTTTTGATTGGTGAAATGTTCTCAAAATGGCACCTGCAAGAGGAAAAAGTCATGTGATGGGAACCTATGCATAGAGCAGAGGCAATTCTCCATGGAGACGAGCCCGCTCACAGTAAAGACACCTGTTTTCAAGGGCCAGTTTCACCAACAAAAAGACCTGTATCAAAATGAATTGAAAAGTAATTTATTCTACTATTTTTAGGAGAAATGTTACGCAGTGCGGCTTATTTTCGTAGCCCAATAAGCGGGACGCTACGGAGATATTGTTCTTTTCTTTGCTTTAACATTCGACTTCTGATATATATATTTTTTTTCAACTCATGACAGTTTGCTAAAGTTTCTCCCATCTGTCCTGGGCACGCTCCGTTTGCCGTAGCGTCTCATGTCTTTTAATTGGTGCCCCGCTGCTGTTATGTGCACTCTGTGCTCTGTCCTTGTCTCGTCCTCTCTTCTCTTCTCGCTTCACCGTGTCCTTTTCCTCTCTTATTTCCGTCCTTCCTTGCTTCCTCCTCCTGTCTCCTTTAGCTGCAGTCCGCGACATCACCAACTGTCACTTTCTCTTTTTATCTCCGTCCGAGTCACGTCTCTGGTCGCTCATTAGCAGAGCTCCCCTGTGTGGGCCGTTAATTGGAAGGGACCTAATATTAACCGTGTTCCTGTGTAGAAGGAGGCAGGAGGGGTGAACTACATCTGTAAATAGGCCGGGTTTAGGGCTAATTTTGGGCGGCCTAAAACGTTTGACAAAAATACACAGGGCAATGTTAAAAGGCAGGCTGATGTAAATATTGATTTGAGCGATTTTATTAACAATAACAAAGCACAATTTAAAGTCTTTTGAGGAGCACTTTACTTGAGTAGTATTTTTTTGTTGAAAAACCACTAACCTCCACTACTATAAAAGCTCTGAACATATTTTGGCACATTTAACAGCCTTACGGTGAACACTCCAGAACAGTAGGGGGCGATGTGCAGATGTACCATCAATGCCACCTACACCACAAATAATGTTTGTCCCTGTCGTGTTGCTGTACAGGCAAGGGTCTCGGGCATTCATATATCATAAAAACATCGGTAAAGCTTTATATATTAATGTGTGCTTGTTAACTATTAATAAGGATTAAGGCACTAACAAGCATTAACAATAAGCCTATACGTGTTTTATATGTAAGCTCTTTACAATTTATAAGCTATTTAATATCAGATTGGACATTCATAAAAATAAAAAATAAATGAATTACGAACAAATTCGCCCAGCTCTAGGTTGTAACTAGTTTGTTAGGTTGATAAGGTTTGTTATAATATACTAATGCAATGCAAATGGTTTTTGTATTGTTTATTGACATTTAAATAAAACATTGTTCTTACCCTGTACAATGTAGTTCTTCAAGATTAACCCAGCTGGTTCTCGCTTTAGATTAGGTACCTGCAAAATTGCTTATTAACTGTTAAAAAGCTATTTATTAATAACCTTATTTCTGTAGGCAGTTAATAAGCATGCTCATTAAGTGCTCACCCCAAAATTGCTTATTTGTTTGTAATAAACTGCATATTAATACCTTTATGAGCATGTTGTTCATGGCCTATTAACATGTCTTTTGAATAGCTTATGGATTGTCTGATTGCTTATTAAACACTTTCAGGCAGATTACTAATGCTTATTAATGCCTTATTAATAGTTAACAGGCACACCTTAATATAAAGCGTTACCCTTCCCGGACCTGTTTGAATTGAGCTATCTATCCCCATACAAATGAATGGTGAAGCCAGTCCCTAAAGTATGACGAGGTATGGCAGGTCCATTTTATGACATTTATATAAATTCTATTTCTATATCATTAATGTGTATCGACCACACAAAAAGCAGAAACGGAATATGATTTAGCATTGAGCTAAGATGCCACTTTAATAGGCAAATTCTTATTTAAAGTAAAAACTCAAAAGGCCTGTATATTCATTAATGATTTCTCATTAGGCTTTGACCTCACCCATATGTGGTCAATGGGTGGGTTGACAACAGGTGAAATATGTGGATCTCATAATATGTGATGTTTGAGGCTAAATGCTAAAGGCTACAGGAAAAATACATTGCAGGCTAACGAACCCTGAAAAGTCTCCCAGTCTTAGCCTGATAAACTACACCCACTTATTTTCTTTGCGAAAGAAAGTGGGTCTGGACATACACGTAAACAAGTTGCTGATTGGCGTCTAAGGCCTAGCTGAACCAATCACGACCGTCACAGAGAATTGACAAGGTTACATCACTCGCTGCACCACTATGTTGTTAGTTCAATTACTAATAACATTAGCCAAAACTAATCATGGATGAAGTAGCCGAGGATTTTGCCTCCGCGTGCTCGTGATGTTATATTCAGTTCATATTTTGTGAGTCGGACTACAGCTGTCGTCACGTCCGCTAATTCATAATGGTTGATTTCACTGACAATCTGTGCGCGTTAGGCCCGCCTGTTCAAACTGCTCCAATTGCTCCGTGACCAGACTAACTTCCCTGCGTGGAATGGACAGGGAATAGTATGGCAGAGCCTGGCAATCCCAGTCTAGCTCTTCTCCTTTTTATTTCTATGACAATAGTTTTTGAAGCCGCAAAATTACTATTTGCTACACATATTGACTTGTACTTTCTCCTTTGAATGAAGTAATAATCTGGCCAAGCAACGTTTACTTCTATTGGAGTAATAATTGACCACTTTGATATGACTTGCTTTGACCATCTCTGGCCGTCGCAAAAAGTGGTGTAATTTTAGTTTCTAGAATGCGACGGTGCCGTTCAAAAGCTGGGATCCACTTGTCCATTGCCGTATTGGTGAATTGGCCAAGCGTCAGCAAACCTATAAATATGCAAAGGGATGCTACTCATGAAAGACTTTATATAGTGACAGCACATGGCCATTTGTGTCGTAGTATAGCTCTATTTATGCGTCCCCCAACCATTGCATTACATTTTCCCAACCGTTGCCCTTGTGTTGTGCGTCTGACATCACGGCGGGGTATTTTTAGCCGGCAGATGGATTCTCCCGTGGCAGGCTGCTCACCCAGGCTTCTCTCTCCGGCTGATCCTCGGCCTTAACCCAGGCCGCTCAAATGAACTAGAAACATTTCCCTGTTTACCCAGTCTCTTCTCATCTGCTCAGCCGTCACTCCGCCGACTCCATCCATTATTCATGCTCTCCACGTGCACGGCGGCATGTACACGTGCACGGACCCATGTGCTAAATGAGCCTCGCACCCGCTCTCAGTACTTGCCCCCCTCCCAGTACCACCCCATGTTCGGATGCAGAGGTTCGCCGCAGATAAGCGAGCGCCCCGTTTGTGCGCTGCAGCGGTTGATTGCGGGCCCGCCTGTCAAAGTCATCGGATGCTCCGGTAATGAACTGGGCTGATTTGAAATGCAAGCTGAATGGCACTCGCGGTATTGGAGCACATAAAAAGCTCGATGCGGCGTTTCTTCCTACGCTTATGTCAAATGCAGATGCGTTCAGGGCGAAATGACGTGCCGCGAGACATGAGGGGAGCTATTTTAAGGTTGAATTTTCCTGCGATAACTGTGTTCTATTCTGTAGTGACATTGATGCTTTTCCGTTCAGTTAGCTTTCTTGTCAATTCTAGTGCCTTAGGGTTTAGGGCCTTTCTGAATAGGCGGGGTTTTACAAAGCCGACAACAACAAGCCCTTTTGTCGATACTAATGAACAACACGGCAATGACGGACGGACTTACAAACACTGGAAGCATTTTTAAAAACTAAGAACTGTGAGCACTGACTTTATTTTTCAAGAAATGCGTTTGTATCTGCTTTGCCTCGCGGAGAGCGTCTTCACCTTTTAACATGCTGATGTGATATGGTAACCTGAGCGTGAAGAATAAGAACAAACTACAGAGGACATGAGCTCAAAGATCATTGGGCAGCCACAGAGATCTTTGGGTAGTTTATGTGAAGAGCGCTTGGGGCAGAAGGGGGCAGTGCGCGTCATAAATGACTCTTCCCACCCGCTAAACAATGAGTTCGAACTACTGCCATCTGGACGGAGATACAGAGTCATTTCCGCAAAGAAAACATAAACTCCTTTGTGCCGAGAGCAGTAAAAGCTGCAAACTCTTCAGTTAGAGAAGCTGTTCTTGGAGGCCTGATGAGGCATTAGCCTGCATTATTTTGCCTAGTTCAAAATGACTTTGGCGAGGGTAATACATTTTGTTAGCATTTAGCCTCTCCCAGTATATTCCTATGGCTCCAAACGGGGTGAAGTTAGAAGCGACCACGCTCTTCCACGGGCACGCACAAAGACCAGACAGGTGCTTATCAACTCATCTAAGCTCAGGTAAGAACATATCTCAGTATGGGAAAACGATGGCCTGTTCCTTTAAAGGTGCTACAAAAGACCATTTTCCACCTTGGCGGACAATAAAGTTTTCGTATTCGTAACTAAATATTACTAAAATCATGGCTTTAGTGATTTGTTGTTAAGCCAGGGCTTTAGACTACTTGCTTGACTTGCTTGACCCAGTCAGCAGCCAATATCCGCACAAAACCTATCCAAACCAGTTACTGTAGACCTGTATCAAAAACTGTTTGAGTGCATAAAAGGGAGGGGAAGGAAAAGTTCAGCTTCAGGACAGCCTGAACAGAGTTGCCAGGTATCGGCAGCCAAACCCGCCCACAAGCCGCTCAAAACCCACCCGAAATCGGCGGACATATGGTGCAACTGCAATTTCCAGAGTATTAGCTAGACTATAAACCCACTGCGCTCCTCCGACGGTGCGGAACACTCCCGCCTCCTCTCTTTCTCACTGAGACAGCATCTGTGACGGTCTTAGGCTTGGGGTTTTGTCATTCGAAATTGGGATTTTTAATACAGATTTGTCTTTTCTCTACAGTGCATAATTTAAACAGTTTGAACGTTTGAGAGAAGATGGATGTATTAACTGCTACTTAATACAAGAGTCACACAGAGTCCAGAACATGTTTGTAGAGGTCTTTACTACAAGATTAAAAGGTTCTATGCAAAGGAAAAGGATATTTTGTTGTTTGCAAAGACTATTTCCATACTCCCACTCTCAAATGCAAACCAAATAACATTAATCATGAAGCGTGTGCGGTGGTTTCCTCTCGCATACTGTAGCCGTCTAGTTTTACTGCAAGTGTGACAGCGGTCGTTCCCTGCATTAACTTGAGAGGCCCTGAACATGAAGTCGTACTTCACCACCAAATTACAGTAGTGAAATAGTAGCCACAACCATTTATGACACACTTCAAACCAGAGGACCACGTGGGAGGCTTTGCAAGATGGTGTTTTTTGGTGTTTGGCTCAAACAGGTGTGACAGGACACTAGCAGCGCGAAATGGTACAGAGGCCAGCAGGTCTGCTACGAACAAACACCTAGGCAGCTCATTACAAAATGAACCTTAAACATCTAAATGAGCCATGGTTCTCAAGCTGTATGTGCACCACTGGTGGTACTTGGGCTTCTTCAGGCGGTAGTCAGGATCTTCTGCAATTTTAGACTTTAGCGTTAGCAATGCATTTTAAGACTATGGCACTTGGAATTTGAAATGGTTTATAATGAAGTGGTACTTAGTATACTTTGTGGTTTTAACACTACAGTACCGTGTGTATTGGGGATATTGCGGAGAGACTCGTAGCATTGTTGATACGCAGCTCATGAAAAACAGATTCTGAATCTCTGGTAACACTTTATAATAAGTAAGTAAGTGTAGTTTATTTCTAAAGCGATTTTCACAGATAAAAGTACACCTTATTTATACCTACTTAACTACTACAGTCATAATGAATAGTTCTTCACATACTTGACTTATTCATTGTTAAGTAGTTATTAAGTGTTAATCAAGAGTTATCTCATTTATTAAGGCTAAATAAGGTGCAGTTATTATCAAGTGTTACCGAAGTCCCTGTATCACATTGTGAGCAATCATATTTCAAAAGATGGTTACTTAGAGGTTGATGTCAGTAATTACATTTTTTCCTCACTGCACCAAAATAGAGCAAAGCATCTGGGTCTATGTAGTTCCCCATTATTAATTCCCTATTATTACACTGTCGCTCGTATAGTATGCACCTTCCTAAAACCTAGACTAAACCCATCAGTGCCCATGATTTTCCATGCATGCCGTACCTCAATGCCAAGCCTATATTTCTGTCTCAGTTTCCCAGTGAATTGCTGCTTGGGGAAATACTTTTTACTTGATTGACTTCAAGTTTATTTGAAATTGGGCAGTTCTTAGATTGTCCATATTGTAATGCGCTCGCCTCTCATGGAGACACCAGCTCGTCTCGCGTTGACTACGTGCAGCCAAACAGACAAATACATTAGGTCCAGACGCATTCTTTTGCAAACCCACTACAAACAACATTGAGAAATACTGACAAATATAACCTGGAACGTTCCAATTTCCGTGTGATGTAAATTACAGTACTTCTACCATGACTGCAAGGGAGCAATGGCGTGGAGGGGGC
This sequence comes from Neogobius melanostomus, assembly GCA_007210695.1. Taxonomy (NCBI): domain Eukaryota; kingdom Metazoa; phylum Chordata; class Actinopteri; order Gobiiformes; family Gobiidae; genus Neogobius; species Neogobius melanostomus. The sequence continues at coordinate 590,140 of VHKM01000234.1, read as the reverse complement.
CAGTGGGGATGGGAGGTTGGCTGGAACTTAGTCATGCAGGCAACACTTTTAGTCAGCCTATGCATTATGAAGTGTTTATGTCGCAGTTTACAGGGGAGCCCGCTGCCAACAACAACACCATGTCGCGAGTCATTTTTACAGGGTTTGGTGGCGCGAGATATGGGTTCTGTACACTGCATACTGACATTTCGCTGTTACTGTTTAGCCCGCAGCTCTAAGTGGACCTAATGTATTTAAAACTCACAGTGGATACCTGCAGTCAAAGCAAACACTGTGGTAAACTCGACAAATTTGTTCTTGTTTCTCTTTTTTGGAAATAATGAATATGGCATAAATTAGCCGGTGCAGTTTGAAGTTATTGGACACAACACAGAGGGGAAAGTATGCCCTTCCTAACCCTGGCTTTTTCAGACAATGGCAGAGAGGAACAGATGAACAGATAGTGATCTGATGACCGAGTCTGTCCGGCTTTTCAAACCCTCTTTATTGACATTGTTCAGAAACACTGAATTGAATTAGGAATCCAGCAGCTGTGGCTATAACGGTGGTATTATTTTTGATATAATTTGATCACATTGACAATGGACAGGGCTCTGTTTTGGGCTCGGGGGTTCTGCTCTCAAAGTGTGTCCATCACAGCGCCGACGATTTGTCAGCGTGACGTTAGCTAAAACTCGAGGCTTGCATTTAGTTTTTTCCTTCTTATGCCATCGGAGGGCGCTCCAAGCAAGCAACAAAATTCAGGGCCCATCATTCTGTAAAGTGTCTTGCAGACGTTTCTGTTTTCGTGGGCACGCCTATTGACAGAATTCCATTTAGTTTTGCTCATTATAGGGACAGTTGTAGCCAGTTTAAATGACTATACCGTTTGGATGTCCAAGAAAACAGACTCGCAGCCCATCGCAGTTGTTCGTCAGCCTAAACGCGAGCATGTCCACTGAAAGGGTTAAAAATGTACTGCTTTCCTTGGGATTCTGTCTGGACGCGTGCCATGACTCTGTGTTCTGCGTGTCTTTGCAATTTTTCTATCCGTATACACACACGCACACACACCCCCTCTCTGCAAATCCCTTTTAATCTGAATCTCCGTGCACCTTACTACCGGTAGGACGGGCTCAATTCGAGACTGAGCGAAAGGGTTTTTATGTAGAACCATCTATACAAGGACCTGTGTGAATCGGCAGAATTTCAGTCGGAGCGCCTGCCTATCTGCCCCCAGGAGTGATTAGGGCACAGTCCCATATGTGCAGAGGGCAGGGCAGGCATGCCGCGATACATGTGGCTCCATACAATAAGGCGCTAATTCAGAATGGAGCAGATGGGGGGCCGGTGTAGCGTGATGGGAGCATTCACCGCTCGTCCAGAGAGACTGCGTGCGGACACAAAGTAGCCTAATGTAGAGGTTTAATTATAATGTTATGGCAGTTGAGTTTGGCCTAGCCAATTACTGTGTTTCTATCACAATTCTTTTGGACATCTTTTGGATATGGAAAAGGCTAGTTTTATTTTATTTTATTATGATTATGATTATCATTGTTAATTCACTGTTATATTAAGATGATCTTTTCAATTAAAAACACAATCAGAACAAGTGCAATCATGAAACGTGCGTACAACAGTTAGGGTTAGAGTTAGGGTTAGAGAAGGAACCTGTACTTCTGAAGTAAATTTCCGAATATTCCCCGCGATGTTACATGACCAGGAAGAGGTCGTTTGAAAGCTTGACATTTCTAGTATCCAACACAACAGACCGCAAGTCTCTATCACTTTCTGTTCCAAAGTTATGTCCGAAAATCAGCGATGCTGTACATGGCGGGAGCATGGACCTCATGGCGTTCGAAAATTAAAGTGCAATTCGGCGCCCCCTCCAGCAGATGGTGCCCTTAGGCGGCCACCTGGGTTGCCTATGCCCAGGGCCGGCCCTGACTGCATCAAGGACGGAAAAGAAACAATGTTACTTTCATAGTGATCGATGTGTAATTTTGCAAACTCTTAATTAAAAAAACATATTCATATTCATGAAAATATAGGCTTCTTTCCTTTAAGGACTTTGGGAACGTGTTCTGAGATGAGAAAGAAGATGAGAGCACACAAACACGTTCATACATTTAGCCTTGATGGCGATTGTTTCTTGCCACATAAAACGATGAGAGCCAAAGTTCCAGCCACCACAACGCAATAACACACTTATTGCACCAAAACATTTTTATATTGCGTGCTTTGGGGGTGGGATTGAGTTGAATTGGATGAATTAACACACACAGTGAACTTGAAACATCACGCTCCGTTTCATTGTACTCACCTTTTCACCCCCTCTGCTGCTGCTATTGTAACAAGCTGGGGAACCAAATTGCTTGTTTTACAGCTAACCCTGTGGTGAAAAGATGTCTTCAAATTTAATTGATGCTCACCCCTGTGCAATTCTCCTAATGAGCCATGGACCTGCCTACAGCCAGCACTGTCTCAGTATCCCACTCCTAAATAATTATGCCTTCTGTCTTTATCCTGACGGTTCTGCGTGTTACTTTCTTTGTTCGGGCTACTAATGCTAACATCTGTGTAAGTTTGACAACAACATTTAATTGCACTGTAGTCTTTTGATGAAAATGTATGCCCTCATCAACATAACAGTGACCTTTCAATTCAGGAGAACTGGAGCTTTTATTTCTCCTAGTTTTTGTTAAAGACACCAAACTTGACGAAAAACTACGGCGTCATATCACTGACTCCCATCGCTCACCCTCATTGTTTTCTGTTGCAGGAGGTACAGAAGGTGAATAACCCAGCCAACACGGCGGCAACACCCAAGAATCCCGATGAGAAGGAGGAGGTCCCCATCAGTGAGGTGGGCTGGATGACTTCGGTCAAAGACTGGGCAGGAGTGATGATCTCGGCTCAGACGCTCACGGGCAGAGTGCTGGTAAGTGAGACAAAAACACTGCGGATTCACATTGATCATTGTTGCATCGAGCGCTAAGCCGCGCCCACGTTCTGCTTAAGTGGTGAATGGCGTTGATGGTTTTACGTCCAAGTTGGAATCGGATTTTGCGGCTGAGGTGGAGCCAAAGTCTAAAGTGTGGGAAGTATGAAGGGACAGAAATAAATCAAAATCAAAAGTTACTGAGTGAGAGTATTTTGGTACATGGTCCTGGTGGTTGTCAAGGCTTTCAGTTTTAAAGTCTCCATACTTTTGAATTAGTTACATTTATGCTTCAATCCTATTTTAAAGTTGCGGTTTGACCTGTATTGCGCCTGATTTAACACAGTATACTGCAGTGTTGTCACGATACTAAAATCTCAATCGATTCTCGATACCGATTTCAATACCTCAGCAAAAACCCTTTTAAATATATACTATATTTGCTGTAGGAAACGTGTGTATCCTTTTCCATCAGCACTGTTTTATCTACATTACAGAACACACTTTGGAGCAGAAGAGTGCTCATTTCTCTAAACTCGAGAAAACAAAACATGCTAATGATAATGTTTACCCCATAAAACTCGACATTCAACAAAATGTTGTTTTCGCTACTTTGAGTGGCATTTATGGATCAGAATTAACTTTATGTTGTAAGACAAAAATGTAAGGAAAAAATGAAATAAAATGAGTGCGCTTTCTAACCCGACCCACCCACATCCCAAGTTTGTTGTATATTTGAGGAACCCAATAGGAGTGTTAGAGTATAAAAAGGATAATTCAATTAGAATAGATACAAATGAATAGTTTTTTTTAATGTGTACTCACACCACTGTAGTGTGAGTACACATTAAAAAAAACTATTCTTGGGAGCTAAAACGCAGTTGTGCGGGTTTTTTATCCTTCTTGCATTTGTTACCTTTTTTTGATCCAGCACACTGCTCAGTCGGGGATGTGCGCGTTTTTTTGATTGTGCTACAATAGATACAAATGTGCAATTAAATTGCAATTAATCGCAATAACTATGATATTCATGAGATTAATCACGAATAAATATTTTAATTGTTGGACAACACTGGTTTTGTTATGTTTAATCATTGTAAAAAGGTCTAATTTGTTCTCTCTAATTAAACAACTGTCTATCATTAACAATATAAACTATTTACTGACTGGAATTGGTTAAACACTGTCTGTATCGGCCTTAAACAGTAACTGCTGTTGCATTTGTGCACAACAGTGCACAACACCAAACAATGTTAAAACTTTCCATGCAATTGCTCCAACACACCTGTAGACTTGAGGCAAGTGTATGAGTTTGAACCTTTCAAAATTGATTTCTGTGGGAGTGAAAATTCAAATCCATCTCGTGGCTCAAGGTAAGTTGTACTTTGAAATAAGGCAAAGTTTGAGAATCACTGCTAAATCAAAGCCTACTAGAACTGCAAAAAGAGTACAACCTGAAGCGGCCTGTGTACTGCTTTTTGAGATGGATCGCCCTGGACTTTTACTGTCTAGCAATTTTGTTTCATTGCAGTTCTGCTTTTCTGTGTAGCAGGTATAAGAAACACACTACAAGCCAACTGGAGAAGTTAGATAGGCTACATAAATATCATCATGTAAGTTAGCCAAAGATAATAATTGTTGTAATGTTCACCACTGTATTCATATTTAGTGGAAAAACATGTGCCTTAGAAGACACAGCCTATCCATGCACCTTACTCTTCCATCATGAGCAAATTGATTGAGCTGCTTTGCCTTGGTCCTGTGGGAGACATAGCGCGGGACAATGAATTTGATCTCTGCCAGCCTGACGGATGTTGATTCCTCACTTAAAATATCGGATAGCTGTTTGGCTGGCGCTGGGCCGGTTTGTGTGCCGTGATGGTTTGTGTGTGTGGCACGCTGTAACTTACTCTGCTGTGGGTCTGCTGCCAATGAGCTGCTGAGTACATGTCCATGGGCTTGTTCTAGCGAAGACGGGAGAGTAATGTAACAAGATGTAGTACTGCAGTATGCTGTAGCCTGTGTGCTGTTGGCTGTCATTCAAGAAGCCTATACTTTGCAGGGTGAAAAGGTAAATGTTTTTGGCTGTTTAGCTGAGAACAGTACTCGGTCTCTTCTCTTTGTCGGAAATATAATCAAAGCAGTGCCATCATTCACTCCACAACTTCACAAACCATAACCACTACATTCTGCTGGAGAGCGAGCCATTTTTGAACAATTGCTTTTACGCAATGCTCAACTCGCAGAGTGATTGTAGCCTAGCGAACCTGTCACTCTGGCTTTCTTTTTTCTAACACGCTAGCAGAGTTTACCAGTTCGAGCGTTCTTATTTGTTCTTCACTCATGTAAGCGACCAGACTCAGTCGCTGGTACCAGGCATGTTTGTGTTATCTGCTCTTTAATTACGCCCATCCGAACTGGGGCTGGAAAATGAGATCTCAGATTAGCCTTTGCATTCAATTGTGAAAGACAGAAGTCTTGCAGGCCAGGTTTACTGATAGTAAATGTCGAAGCGACAGTGGCACAGAGAGTAGAGCGGGTCGTCTTGTGATCGGCTGGTCGGTGGTTCAAATCCTGCATCTGCTCACTGTCGTTGTGTCCCTGGGCAAGACACTTCACCCACTTTGCCTCCAGTGGCTGCGTACACTGGTGTATGAATGAGAGTGTGAATGGGTGATTGGTTCCTTGATGTAAAGCGCTTTGAGTGCCTAAAGCAGGTAGAAAAGCATTTATTTCATTTTATAGTGGCAGATTTCAACAATAGCTTTAACTTTGTGGGAAAATAATTAGTGTACACTTCATCCAGGATTTTTTACTTGTAGAAATTATTTTCAAATGTTTTTATTACAAATTAGTTGTTGGTTGTTAAGAAGCAAGATCAACTTAGCTTAGCTTTATGTTCAGAGGCTTTCTTAAAGTGCTGTCTGCTCCTAAATTGATTGAATTTTCCATTAGTATTGAGCATAGCTACTCTCAATGAATTCCACTTACTCCTCCAAAGGAGTAACTGAAGTGTTATAGTGTCCTAGCGTCTCTGGCCTCTTCCTTCTCTTTCGTGCAAACATGATTATGAAGAGTTTACGTTAGCTAACCAGGAAATGGATGGAGCAATATAATTAGTGTGAGCTTTTGATCAATTCTTTAGGGCATTCCCCGAGTCCCTTGCTGCTGTTAGCAAATGCACTGCACTGGTTAAGTCTATTAGCAAGATGAAAAGTGCATTTTCAAGCTTCTTCAGTTTACTGCTAAATGAACAGACTTCAGCACTGAAGCCGGCTACTATTGTATACCAACCAGCTGAGGTTAGCAAGAGTCAGTCAACACAAATGGCTACTTCAATCCCATGTCTCTTGCTACACAATACCTTTTATCTCTGGCCTAAATGCATTCTTATGTTGAAGTGGCATAATCCTTTGCTCCATTTCAGTGCAGTCGACCCGAATAAAGTTGTCAAAGACTTGAATTGTCCAAATGTTTACGTGACTTTGCCTTGCACCTTCTCCCGGACCTCAAACTGATCCCTCTCTTTGGACTTCCTGTCTGTCTCCCGTCATAAATTAATAAGCAGCGTCTGGCCTTGAGTGACTGAGGGATCTGGTCACACACACCGCCACTCCTGTAGCTAACTCCAAAGAAAACTTTAGCTCCTTCATTTCACCTACCTCTGTTTTCAAACATTCAACATTGTAGGTATAATAATGTGAATTGTTAAACGTTGGCGCTTAGACCCCGGCAGGGAGAGTGTTGTTACATCATTATGTATCTTTACACAGAGGATGAAGAGGGAATGGAGAGGTGTTCTGCTGCTGTAGAGATGTACAGACGTGATGTACAATATTAGTTCTTTCACTTTCGATTAAATTTGTCTTTACAATATTCCAACCATTGTTTTTTCGTCACTGTACCAATTCATTTGTTGTAATTTTTGTATTGTTTTATATTTAAGTTGGAGTTTAAAATAAGTTGGAAATATCATTTGAAACTTTTGACGTAGATTATTGATATAAATATGAGAAAAAAAAACGTATTCTGTCATTCTATGTTTTGTTTACAATTAAGGCGTAATTGTAAATAGCCAAAATTGCCTATGTTTTCAGTAATAAAATCTAAATAATGTATGGTTTTATTTTGTTGATATATAAGTCACAACGATGTTTTCATAGGGGTTTTCGGATCTTGTTTAGTTTTTGAATTTGCTATTTATAAATGCCGAATTTTTGTTTATGTTCAAAGCTCAATAAATCAGGCTGTCTTTTTTATTTTTATTTCTGACATTTGAAACTAAGATGTTAAGGGAGTATACTTGTTAAAAGTCTCAACATTGACCACTGTGTGATGAATCTATATTTTCACCTGCCGTGTCTCGCCTTAAAGGTGCATTATACAACTTTTTATGCAAAAAGAAAAAGTTGATATTTGACCTTGTAGTAACTCAGTGGCCATATGAGTGGTCAGCATGGCGCATTTACTTTCCATCACGGTGGTCTCTACAACGCTCCAGGATCACTTGTTTTGTAGGTTTTCTGGTGAGAGGCTCCGTCAGCAGTGAAAACCTTCCAAACAACTGTTCCTGGAGCGTCCTGGAGACCACTGTGATGGAAAGTAAAGGCGCCATGCTGACCACTCATATGGCCACTGAGTTACTACAAGGTCAAATATCAACTTTTTGTTTTCGCATAAAAAGTTGTATAATGCACCTTTAATGTCATTGGCGCCGCAGAAAAGAGAGAATTGGAGAAAACATGACGTTCTACAACATTTTTTGTCCCGTGAGTTCCTTTTACATATCCAAAATGGCAGAGAGATACTTATGCTTTCATAACACTTCGTGACTTTAGTGAAGTTCACCCTTACTCGCTGTAGAGTATCAACATGAGTATCAAAATAGTGAGCAGGATTGTGGCAGAGGTAGAATTGTGGATATGAGAAGTCACTATGGGTAAATTTACGCTTCAGTTCCGCACATAAAGTGAGTAGTGGAAACTAAAAAAACTGATTGTAGCTGGATGATGACAGTTGTTGGTGTGAGCAGCTGAGCGTGGAGGGAGACAGGGCCAGTTCTTTTGCGGTGCAGGAGACGAAGAATCCTGAAGGGAGCTGTCAATTTACTAAATGACTTTCTCTTTCATCGCGCTCCCACTCGCTCAGATGCTTTGGCACGGACACAGCGCCCGCTCCTTTCATCTGCACTGCTCTCCAAATCTGCTCTGCCTTGCTACATGCACGCAGAGGAAGACGGGCACCGCAATACAGTATTAGGCCATTTTGGAGAAAGACGGTTCATGAAATGTAAAGCTCCACATTTATACTGTATGCTCTTTTTTTTTTAGCATAATGCAGGGTAATTGTTCTATCAATACCCAGATTACTTCTTAGCTGGAGCAAGAAATACTACGACAAGGGGTTTTCTTTAGACCTTTAAAGGATCGGTATCATGCTATTTTAGCAGTTCCAAAGTAAACTATAGGCATTTATATGATATATTGTACCTCTATCACAATGGAGTACTCATTTTTTAGAAATAATATAAGCATTTTCTGGGGGTATTTTCCAAACCCGGAAGACAAGACCCTTCGATTCAGTTAACTCCGCCCCTCTCTCCGCTCATTCCACATTTGCAGTATTATAAATATAAATATCGCTGCTAAAAGTGAAGTTACTTCACATGATGCAGTTATAAGGAGTTGACATGTGCAACACAGTTTCATAAATGGCTAACACACACGCTAACACGCGTTTTGATTGACTCGCCGCTCAGCCTGGCCTCCCCATCATCGGGTGTTTACGTTATGGGACTCGAGTTGGTTATAAAAGTTAATCCACTTTGATTCTGGCCAAGGTTCCCCAAGCGTCCATCAGGTTGGTTGATATAGTCGCTGAATCCCGGAAAGAAATTCCAACTTCTGGCGAGTGCACTCTTCTTTGAATAGTCCTGTTCCTCTCGTAGCCAAACGTGCATCCGTGACATTATCGTTGGGTAAGAAAAAAGAACAGGTGTGTCCAGAGTAGGTTAGAAAGAGCTCCATCTTCACAAACATGACTTCTGATCGGATCCTCCGGGGGTGCGTTTGTTTACCCTCCCGGGACAGCACAGACGCGTTGGGGACTTCCTTTTTTTTTCTTTATTTCTTTCTTACAACAGAAATAATGAAAAAGCTGTTTTATAAATTAAAATCGGGCCGTAAGGCATTACATTACACAGGTCTGGCCCTTCCTGTTTGACACTTTGAGTGTCACAACTAAGTAATTTTCCAGGAGAGGGCAGAGCAGCTGCTCAGAGAGCAGGATTCAGGAGGATTACTTAGAACTGCCCTGGGGGTGTTTTTGATAAGGAAATAGCATAACAACATGTCGATTTTGCATGATATAGGACCTTTAAGTGGATATAATGTGCATAACTATGGCTTATGAACCTGCTTTTGGGAACCTCTGCATGATAATTTCATGCTTTCAAACTTGAAATAGTGTGTTGGAGTTGGATTGTGAATGTGTTGGAGTGACCTCTGCAATTAGTGGTGTAGTGAGTTTTAGCTAACAGCATGCTAACAAATCAAAATATGCTAAATCAAATTAGCTAGTTTGCTCCCTTAACTTGTTAGTTTTCATGTCAGAGTATAAAAATGACAACTTACCCTGTGTGATGCTTACTTCGCTAACAAGGCCGGAGATATCCCGAAAGTAGAAACTACGTCGCAATGCAAAGCCAGCTTTCCCTCGTGCATTCATTCACAAATATTGACATATTTCACATCGACGTGTCCTGCGAAGGGTCCCTGAGATGACACTATAACCCAAATATGGGCATTTCCCTTCTGGGAGTCACCCAAATGTATGCGCACACATTACAAAACTCCAGGGCCGCTTTACTCCACTAATGCAACAACCTCATCGCTTTCTCTACAGACTCTACACTTTCCAGTCTTGGACTTAACAAAATATATTTGATTTTTTTTTTTTTTTTTTTTTTTTTTTTATATCTAATTCCAACCCTGATTTAATGAACTTAATTTAATGAAAATACTACTGTATATTTGCGATGTGGGATTATAACAAATCGACTTTCTGAGCTTCTGTTACAATGTTACAATGTTGTTCTCTCTTCAAAAACAGAGTTGTGTTTCGACCCACTTGCGCAGCTTTGAGTAATCTCTGAATCTCCCACAGTGGCTACTCTTAGCAGGGGAGGGGTCGAGGGAGGGGTTTATGGGCAGATCACTTGAAAATCAGGAGGTGAAAATTGATATTTGTTTCAGCTGTTTTCAATCAATATTGTATTTACTAAGTTTATTTATTTTGTTTTTTTTAATTTATTTGGTTTATTTGGTCGGGACAGTGCATTTTAATGAACATACATGGGTCTCATGCATGTAAACAAGCCACACCGGCCGAGCGCTAACCGCTGTACTACCGTGCCGCCCATGCGATAGTGTAAGATAGTGATAAAAATGTGTTTAAGATTATTACCAAATACCTGCTTTTCCACTTTTGTGAGGGATATACAGACACACACACACATGGACAGCATCATCAACTAAAAGCGACCGCCTGTCTATAGGCAGGTACGCCCGTGTTCATCTCCCACTGCGATCTGTGCTACTTGCTCAGGCCTGATAATTGTGCCCAGCAGGCTCTGTTTGCCTACATGCTCCACTGTAATGATAGGCCGGGCCAAACTAAACGTTGCCTCTGTCAGGTAACTCTCCTCGGGTCAGGTGGGTGGCATACTAGAACGTTCCGCACATGCATTTCCAAGCTGAGTCTATGGATGCATGTGGGCGGGCTCGCTCTCCTATCCTTCAGAAAACCATGATGTGTTTTCCTTGTACGCACGCACGCACGCACAACCTGGCTGGTAACCATGGCAACTGTGTGCTGTGGCGCCTCCGTCTCCTTTGACTTTGGGGGTGTCTGCCTGTGAGCAGCAGATGTTCAGAGGAGAGGGGGGCAAGGTTGACCGTCAACCGTTGGAAGGGCAGACATGTTTTGGTTTCCGTGCGATGTAAAGGAGGAGAAGTTTGAGTAGTTTACATGGTAAGCAGATAGAGATACATTATGCTGCCTAGTGTCTAAATCTGTTATGTAAACACACTTATCGGCGGCATGGTGGTGGACTGGTTAGCGCTCTTACCTCATGGCAGGGAAGCACAAGCAAAGCAGCAACATCTTTACAATGGATTTTGTTGTCATAGTGCTTCAAATTTTCAAATTGTCTATTAGGATCATATTAAAGCCACAGTCCCGATTTCTATACATAATTTCACCTAAAGTTATACATATACAAAAATATAATTATCTATCTATCTATCTATCTATCTATCTATCTATCTATCTATCTATCTATCTATCTATCTATCTATCTATCTATCTATCTATCTATCTATCTATCTATCTATCTATCTAGAATCTGTTGTTTTTACTTGTGGCTGCTGTTTCTTTGAAATTTGAAGAAACTTGCTGTTTTTAACGAACACACTTGAGACAATCTAAAAGTCAAGTTGAAGTCATGCAGGCATCAACAAGATCAAACACATGGTTGGTTTCAAATTGAAATAGTGGTTCGTTATAGGTTATCGTGTGGAATATACCAACCATTGCAGTAACATATCGCGAGCATGTCGACATTGACTCGTTGCATGAAGACGTTTAGCTTCGTTCTAGCTATAAAATTCTTAGATAACTAAATAAACTGAAAACTGTAGACATACTGTAGTTTTTTTTATGCAGGTTAGTTCAGATTGCAGCGCTATTTAAATTGTATTATGTCTTTCATTGCAACGTCAGATATTGCACATTTCTACACTTTATTCTCCTTAGTTTGATAGAAAAAACTCCTTACCCCTTATCTACCTTATCCCTGTTTCAATATTGCTTTATTCTTTGAGGTGGCCGAGTAAAACATATTGAGACGGATCGCCTGCACGAAGTCATCCAACATTGACCTCCATCGTTTGTTTCTGTTTATTTGGCGTGATGACTTTCCTGGTCCTGAAAGATCAAGTTCACCCTTAGGCTTGGCGAATTCCCCAACTTCCCCTAATGTAGCCGCGGCAGCGAGTGCGCTCTTCATTTGTTTTGGACCTCATAAACAGTCTTGCCTCCGCTAATGCAACTTCTTTACCATTTAGCAGGAGCGAGGGAGAAACCAAATGAACAGATAGCCTCCCACAGCGCGTAGCCATTAGCGCTGGAGCATGTGCAGCATAGAAAGCGTGTGATTTAGTTCATTAGCGACTTGTTTTGAAGACTTTGCACGCTAATATGCTCTGGGAGTGCAGAGGCTATTGTGACCCCGTGGCATTGCTCACCCGGCTGGCTGTAAATAAAGAGTAGAAAACTCACACTATGGGGAATTCTAAGCTACTGTACCAAGATAGTGGATCTTTATGGCTTCAATGATGACGTATTAGAGCTCACGCACTTCACCTTTACATTTGATAAATGAACATTTTCTCTTATGATCTGGTGTTGCTACTATATCAATCTAACAATGCAGATTGTTTAAATGTAGGATGTAAAAGTTCATAAAATCAAATCAGACTGCACTAAATGCTTTGTCCTCCATGTCTGCTAAGTGCCAGGCGCACCAATCACGATATATGGCCTCCAAGCAACAATAAAAAACATCTTCAGGCCTGGACTCTGCTGTGTATCTGCACGCAAACAAGGCAGGTCACTCTTTTGAGGACAATGACACGTACCTGATGGATAAAGAACAACAGCCGCGGTGGTTTGAGAGAGTGATGAAGAAGGCTATGTAAGAGAAACCGGTGCACAATATGTTGTAGGAGTAACACACTCCAAAGAATGAATATCTACATTAGTTTAAGTGTCTCAAATTGAGCATAATATTTTAAATTTGAGTTGTTTTGACAGGTTGGGACTTTGACCGAGATTATTTCACGTATTCTGAGATGTTTCTGACTTGATTCAACACATTTTGTCTTTCTTTCATGTTGATTTATCTGTCATTGGGCTAAGAGAATTTCACTTGTCCCATACTTTCTTACATTAGAACCAGTCTGACATCTCATCAATCAAGCAAAGTGTTCTTGGTCTGATCAGGAAAAAAGTCTAAATGAGTGAAAACCGCTCAAAGCAAGATTCATATTCTCAAATCAAGTCATTTAAACCCAAGCTTGATATCTAGTTGTCTAGTTTTAGATCAATGTTCGGTATGGATTACAAAGTTTTCCATTTGAAAGTTCTCTTTTTCTGCTCATCTTGGCCAGAACATCCTAGCCTGGGAATACCCATGCTGCTGTGTGTGTTCGAAACATTTGGCTGATATCTTCACATGGATTTGTGGATCAATCACAGAACGAGGAGGGACGGCAAGAGATGACGCGCTATTCGACATACGGAAGCTTTAAGTTTGTTTACGGATTAAAAAAAACGCCATCTTTCGATCAAGCTTTAGACCGTGTTCTAAGTAGTTAAGCTTGAAAGTTTACAGCGGGTACATCATACGTCATCTGATACAATGATACGATTGGCTATGGCTACGTGCAGACGCATATGATAGACATTCGTAGCGCCCAATAAATAGCTATGGACAATCCTAAAACACACCTCTCCTACGAGAAAATCAATTGGTGGTCCCCAGACTAAATATCACTTTTTATCGTAATGCCTGATTCCTGACAGTATCTTGACCTGCAGTACCCAATTTAACCATCAGCCTGAATATTGATGAGGGAAACTATACCACACGTAAATGACCCATGTAGACACTAGGAGAGCATGCATGTTTCTACATTATCTGGTCATGTTGGTGCTTCCATGACATAGGGGCATATTGATCTATTGTGCCTGAGTCAATATTAGCAGTTAGTTGGTTGTTTAAATATTTATGAAGAACCTGCAGTCCAAACAGTTGTGGCCCCCTGTGTAGTTGTGGCCCCCTGTGTCACCTTTCACCTCTACAATATTACCTCATCTAATATTTAGCACACGCACACACATGACCTGCCTCTTTACTGGCCACAACTCACTTTCACTGGGACCAAACCAGGTCGGTGGTTTGCACTTCCTACAGCCCCTCCACTGTCACTCTTAACTCTTATCACTCTTTGCATCAACATCCACTATCATGATGCCAAGCCATGACACAATCATTCCAGTTCAAAACTGTAAATTAGTTTTCTTACACAGATTATTGTCGTTTTAAACTTTAAATAAGCCTGAAGCTAAAATCATAATCAAAGAGAACTCTGTATCTGTCTTATTACCAAACTCGGGTCATGTTGTCCTACTTTTTCATTAGGCTAGTTAAAGGCCTCATACCTGATTTTTTTTTTGGTTGGGTCTAAATTTATTCCCAACTTTCCTAAAACATTTCTAATATCCCAATTCTTCACGTAAACACAGCAGAGACGGCGTTAACATTTAGCCTCTCTCTTCTCCTCTATAGCTCCAAATGAGGTGAAGATAGAAGCTACCAAACTCTTCCACGTTTTCCCTATTTAAATATGGTTACATGAAGTGTTACACTATAAAGTGTAATTACACAAAATTAAACAATGTGGATTTTCTAAGCGGATAAAAAGGGGAACTATATTGTAAGGGGTCCGCATAGTATGTATAGATAGTATAGCATAGATGTCGAACTATTCCTGGTATTATTACGCCTTACAATATAGTTCCCCTTTTTCACCTCATTTGGAGCTATAGAGGAGAGGAGGAGAGGCTAAATGCTAACGCCGTCTGTGCTTTTGTTTACGTGAGGGGGGGCACGCATGAAGACCAGACAGGTACAGATGAACTCGTCTAAGCTAAGGTAAGAACATACAGTATCTCAGTATGTAAAAATTGTGGCCTATTCCTTTAATTTACGTTCAAATTTAGACAGGAAGTAGTCTTTACCGTACAGTGGCCAACAGGAAGCTAGCCAAAAACATTCTGTGCACAGGGCATTAGATTCGCAGCCCACAAAGGTATTTTTCGACTCGCAACCCAATCAGAATGGCTCCAATAAACACTCGAATAAATACGAATGAAGCAGGACAACACTCCAGGTCTGTTTTTGATGGCGATATAAGGTCATATCATGAAACGCACACAGCTCAAATAAGTCTGTTTTGTCTGATATATAAGAACCAAACAGCTGAGGTGAGAGTCAGGACATGGGTGAGATGTGTGGGGTGGGTATGCCTCATTGGGCTCCTGACAGCTGCGGTCTGGTCCAGCGGCTTTGGTGAGAGAGACCATTAGGCGCTCAAGGGCAACGTGTCCCAAAACATGACCAACAGGGGAGATGGGAGGATACGGGTGAGTGTACTGGCCTGTGTCAGAGCCGGAGTGGGGTTACGAGGGAGAAGGATGATTGTGTTTTCTCTTACAAGGAAATGTTGGGCTCCTTCACTGAACAAAGCTGGCTTTGAATCTCATAGGGCCGACTTGACCTTTTTGTGTTGGAATAGCTTTCTTTCGGATCTCATGTTATTCTGATCCAGTGCATGAACTATTGGTGACATAATGGTCATGAAAGTAGATTGTACATTTGGCAATTTATGGATATGTGCGTTACTGAATTTGAAAATGAACCGTGAAACTAATATTAATGCTAACCACTTGCATTATTCCATCAAACTGAGTAATAATAATAATAATAATAATAATAAAAACATAAGAAGCTGTCATCTGCACTTAAACTTCCAAGAATTGTCACAAGATGTTCTATTCTTGCGGCCAATTTGGTGAAATGTGTTTAACTTCCCAATGCTAATCTCACGTACAGTATTAATTCCTACATTCATATCACAACCGGCATGCGCTCTGACATAACATTTGACATAAAAAGACAGGATTACAAGCTCTTCAAAGTCCATCTTCACCCTCTCTCCTCATGAGTTGGATTTGCCCGGCCCGGCTGCTCCACAAATACTAGGTCATGGCCTGCCGTCGCTCTTAATGGGATCTTAGTTGGCACCCATGAGACCATCTGTTCCACTGTCCCCCTGGCCATCCCTCACACGGCCCCACCCTCCACCCCGCGACACGTAACCCTATCATCTGCAAATGCGCCACATCTGTCTTCATACCACTATAACTGTAACAAATCCGGCAGGCTTAGGGATTCACAATGGGCAAAAAACTTCGGCGCGTTTGGATTTTAGCTCAGCGCTTTTTTTCAAACAACGGTGCACTATTCATTACTTATTTGCTTGATGTCTTTCGAGTAATCACAATCTTTTCCTTGTAAACTATTCTATGTCAGTCTACTCCAGGGCAGCTGTGGCGTGATCTAATATTGGATCAGATTGATATTCACGTCGCAAGAAGCCACTGAGGTCTTCCATCTGACTTGACATTGACACATTTAGTACTGACGCAGGCCCGAACTAAAATTATAATTGTGTGCAACTCGAAAAAATGTGTGAAAGTTCAGTCTTAGTCTTAGTCATGATTTTGCAAAGTTAGCTCCATATTAAGATTCTTTTTTTTTTTTACTTGCTGAAAAAACAACAAAAAAACATCCTTCCTATTTTGGTCTAAGTGTACTTAAATGTATTTTTCTTATATTGTCCTAATAAAAATGTAAACGATACTACTACTATAATAATAATAATAATACTCTTACTAACAACAAGAACAAAATAACTCCTGCAAACTCCTGTCAACTTACATGGTTAAACAAAGGAAAAACACAACAAGATGAAACAGATTGGGAGGCACAGTCTTAGCTTGCTTGGAGCTGGCTGTGTTTCAGAATATCGTGCGCTAGTGTCTTGGCAGAGGCTGAAGTGAGATCTAAAGTGGACGAGGATACCGTGGGGGGGGGGGGGGCATCCTTTTGTATTTGGACGTGTCCTCAAACGTCCCGTTGTGGAGGCAATAAGTGTAAATGTGTTCTCTCACGCTCCCCGGGAAACTCAATCCGCCCACACAAACAACATCTGCCAGTGTAGGCTTCTCAGTCTGCTTACGTGCACCAGGAGCAAGTTTACATCCGAGGTGGAAAGATATGACTTCGAGTACAAGACTTAGAGTATATAATGTGTAAAAAATAATGTTTGTTAATTATACACTTTATCAGCAAAGACTGCGTTAGTTTTTAACTCAAGTTTCTCCAGGCACCTGTGGGAATGATCAATAATTAAAAGGCTAAACAAGATCATTTTTAGCTAAGAGCATGCTAACAAATCAATGTTACCGTACTAAATGGTATAGATACAGACGGCATGTTTGCAAATACCCATATATGGTCATGTTCGAAGCAGCCAGAAGGAAGAGAAAGAAGAGACAAAACTGATCTTCCTCCCATTTCTCCACCATTACTTTAAGATTTTCTGAATTTGGAATATATTTTTCTACTACATAAAGATATAGAGATATGGAAATGAGCAAAGTGGTTCAGCATTCCATAAATACTTAAAAAATTGACAATGCTAACCAGGAAGCTAGGCTTAAAGCTAGGCTTGTTATTCCCATGACAGGTTTTCTTCCCCCTCGGCTAGGCCACGACCCTTCTATGCCATGTTGCCGTCTGTATCTATACGAGTGCAGAAATGCCTTGCCCGTTCGATCGTGACACTTCTGGGGTCTACCTATTACATTCAATAACAACCTATTTTAGCATGTTGGCAAGATGAACTTCTTTGACCATTTGATGAAAGAAAGTTATAACTATGATACTATAGCCTAGTCTAGTTATGCCCTCATGTTTTTCTTGCTGGTGATCATAAAACATACGCTAAGAATATGCCTGGTGTACACAAAGTTTGTACACGCCTTCAAATGTTGTGTTCTTCAATAGAGCAGATGGTTCACACTTCACATTGGAATCAAACTCTGGCAACAGCTGCAGGAGGATGCGACGAAAGTGCCAAAGAGACAAATTTGGACTGCACTTCAGAAAATCGCCAACTTCCAACGAATTTCAAATCTCCTTAGAAAAAGCTCTCTGAGAGCGTCTGGCATGCTTGATCGGGACGAAACGTTCACAAACCGCTACGCTTAGATATTCAAAAGCCACACTGCGAAGGGTTTCAGGTAATATGTTGCAAACATTAGCATATGCCAAAAATATGCTCCTAATAATCAGCTAAATGCCAACAATGTTATTTTATTATCGTCTGAAGCGTTGCTTGGCCAAAGCTTTTACAAACTGCTCCGCTTAGCCACTTTAGGGAACCATTTTGTAAACTTTTTGAAAACCAATGCTGCTTCCGTGTCCAGTACTATGAATCCTGGCTTCCCTCAGGGCTCCCATACGGATATCGGGTGCTATTTTCAGCCACATCTGTTTACCCCTGGCGGATTTTGTGTGTGTTTTGTTTCGCTGTGTTGCCTATGCGCTTGGCTGCCTGGGTGTTTGGGTTGGCTAATTATGCTTTCCCAGCGCGCGTGTGGATCTAATTTATGTCTGTCGGCAGTGTACTCCTCAGCTCAGATACAGATGTCAACGCCATCCTTGTACCTCACATCGCCATGGCAACTGTCTCCTTTCCTGTGCAAGCATATGGCATATATTTTGAGTAGCTAGATTTAGTAGTTTATTTTTTTTCTGAACTTTGTCACTTGGGGACGTTCTACAATGCTATGTTTTATGCATATGGGGTGCCGGTTTCAGTGAGGCTTTTTCTGACATGCATTTTATACACGCCGGGATCTGTGCAGGGTTGTAGTTATGAGCTCATTTCCATCCGTACTAGCACTCACAAAAACACTCTCACTCATACACCATTGAAAACTGACTTGGAAGTAAGGGGGAGGTTGTATTGGTCGCAAGGGCTGAACAAGCTTTGAGAACATGGAAATTGCTATTATGTGTAGATACAGAATGCAACTTGTCTTTTAGTAGCAATAGCTATCTCACAGTGCTCATACAAGAGCATTAACAGTTTGAGAAAAGGCTAAATCTATTGTACGTACAAATATGTTAGTTAATATTTCATAGAACAGGAAAGAACTCTCGCACACTGTATACTTGCAACACACCGGTGTTGCAAGTATACAGTTCTTTCCTGTTCTACGTTTGGCCTTTATGCCTTCTCTTACGCACCTGTTTCAAACAAGAGATGTGCGAAGTTAACCGTCTTTAGTTAATATTTCATAAACATATCCGGTCATTGTCCCTTTATGTGAAGTAAACATATCAAAAATTGTTTTTACTGCGATTACAAAAAGGACATTTTACATGATTAAAAAGTTTGGGTTCTCAAGAAAGCATAATGAGCACCCCATTTAGAGTTGCCAGATCAATTGGCTAAATCCAGTTGAGAAATATAAATGCATAAAGAGATAAAAAGAGATAATGTTCAGTAAATGGTAAATGGTCTGAACGTATATAGCGCTTTTCCACCTTCATTAGGCACTCAAAGCACTTTACAGCAAGGAACCACTCACCCATTCACACTGTCATTCATATACCATTGTACACAGTCACTGGATGCAAGGTGGGTGAAATGTCTTGCCCAAGGACACAGTGTACACTAGGGGTGTGTATGGCCTAGTCTAGCGATTATTTTTTACTACTTTGGAAACAACTATTCAGTCAACTAGTACACCTTCATTAGATTTGTGTCAAATACATGTTATCTATCTGTCTGTCTGTCTGTGCTCATCATATAATTAGAATATCATGAAAAAGTTCATTTAATTCTGTAATTCAACTTAAAATGTGAAACTAATATATGATAGACTCATGACATGCAAAGTGACATATGTCAAGCCTTTATTTGTTATAATTTTGATGATTATGGCTTACAGTCCATTTTCAAAATATTCTAATTTTATGAGATTTTTAATTTGGGGCTTTTACAAGCTGAGCCATAATCATCAAAATGATAACAAATAAAAGCTGTACATATCTCACTTTGCATGTAATGAGTCTATCATATATCGCAGTTTAAATTGAATAACAGAACTGAATGCACTTTTTCATGTTAATCTAATTATATGACGAGCACCTGTATATAGCTCTATCTTATGATATAAATGCTTTTCACTAATGTGCACTTGTGCCTGTGGTGTTGTATGGTGATTATGTAACTTTGAAAGGAAAACAGATTTCTTGTAAACCTAGTGATGAAACCAACTAAACTGGGGATGCACGTTTTCTAGTATTTCTATAGTTGGGAGTCCTTAGCGATCAGTAATAACTTATATCTCAGATGGGGCATTTAAAACCTTATCTACTCCACAACGGGTGTCACTCATAGATCAGGGACATAAGGACAGCACGGGCATCACCGTGACTATATGCTACAAAGATAAATCCTCTCAGAACGCAGCGGCGACACACTCAGCAACATATGCACAAAGCTGGTGGCTCTCGTAATAATCCAGATCTCTGTCTTTGCTGTAAAAGCCAAAGTGAGGCCAAATGTAGAGTTTTAAAAGAGCCCTGGAGCATTTCATAGCTTTCTTTTCCATGGTAAACTCTTCCTGTGTTTTTCTAACTCTCACTAGATTCTAGTGTTACTCAAGCGAGCTGCACGGTGCGCTGTCATCTAGCGGGCGAGAGTAAAAGTGCAGGACCAAAGAGAGACGCTGCAATGAATATTTCCACAAAAAGAGATGTTTAAATACTGATACGGGCGCTTTTTGGATCTATAAGAGAATCGCGTGACGTAATATTGGGATATATCTGCGGATCGATATTATTCAACACCCCTAGTGTACACTTGCAGGAGCCGGGATTGAAACCCCCAACCTTCAGATCACGTCACGTGACAACCCGCTCTTCCATCTGTGCCACTGTCGCCCTATAACTCGAGACGAGATGAATCATTGTAATCCATAGAAACCAATGACCATTGTCCATTCTACTTAAGGACACATGCAAATGAATCGGTTGAAAATGTGTGATGTCACATTTTGGAACTGGAGACGTCATGCTGGATACTCGCAATGGAACGTATGGGATGCAGCCACGCTGTTTAAGTTGGGTGCGTCAATTGGCTAAGATTGTCATCACATGACTTGGAAACGCAATGGCAACCTTCAGTAATCACCTGTCTCCATTTCACCGATGGGGACTCTCTACTAATTTTTGTGATTTGTTACTCTTTGAGTTTGACTAATTTCACTTTTATAAATGTGTTTCAGATCTAATTTTATGTTCCACTACATACTAATGGGACAATAAATTGTGTGGCTAATATGGCTAATTGGAATATTGCAAGATTGCTACCACATTGTTCTCTATAGTTGTATTACAGACGTGATAAACGGACTTCAACTCCTACAATTTCAGCACCGTTCTCCATTCAAGCCCTAATCAGTGCTAGTGCAGCAATTTTTAACATGCTTGTAGACGCCCAAATTACAAGGTTAGCATGTTTGGGTTTTCTGCAGAGCACAGTATTTTACCTAAATAATTACCACCTTTGCAACTCGCTAATTTTGATTATTATAATTACGACTGCCATTAAAAGTGTGGCTGTGTGCCTCCAATTGAACCACTCGCCCCAACGGCGACCCACCGTCGCCGTTGGGGCGACGGTGGTGCAGAGAGTAGAGCGGGTCGTCTTGTGACCAAAGGGTCGGCGGTTCGAATCCCGCAGGTGCCCACTGTCGTTGTGTCCTTGGGCAAGACACTTCACCCACCTTGCCTCCAGTGTCTGCGTACACTGGTGTATGAATGAGAGTGTGAATGGGTGACTGGTTCCTTGATGTAAAGCGCTTTGAGTGCCTAAAGCAGGTAGAAAGGCGCTATATAAAATGTGACCATTTACCATTTACTCGAACCATCCTTCTAAGCCTTATTTATTTATATTTATTCATTTATTTCACAATTTCGCACATCACAATTAGGAAATTCAACTAATAAACCATCAAGTATTGGTACATTGTGAAAATGGACACCCAAAAAGCTACAAGCTTATCAACAGGGGTCCACAGCCTTGCCCTGTTATTTCTCTGTAGCTTCTTCAAAGGCTATGTTTTATGCATTATGGAGCGCTTGTTACTATGTCAAGGCTTACTCAAGAGCCAGGCGGCAAACACCATGGATTTATATGCAAATAAATCTCGTAAACAAGAACCCTAATCCAGTACATATGCTTTGTCATTTGAGAGCTACAACGTGCGCCACAGTTTGCCCATAAATACTATAGACATCACCATCACTTTTGCTATTCTCGGCTGACATTCCGAGATGTATCGCCCCAATGTGCTTGTAAATAAATTAAATTTCGAGGGCTGGTTTATTTGGTTAGCTTAATCCCTGCGTGCCCTTTGAAACACGCAAGCCTTCCCGTTCGGTGTCGTGGCTGGATTTAGTTATCTGGGCGTCTTATTTGTCATTGGCCGTAATTTATTAGGTGGTTCGATAGAAATCCATTTGGTATTGACTGGGATTGGGCAAGCGCTGATGAATGGTGGTTTGTAAGGGGACAGAAGCAGATGGAGATGGAAAGCGAGAGGAAAAGGATTAGTAATTGTTTTGCTAGCATGCCATTAGCTAAACATAAAACCTTGTATTTCCCCTTTTCTGTTCTCTTTCTGCTCCACCTTTGTGTTGAATAGGGCGCGTAAAAGTATTGAAATTATTGGAAAGACTTGGCCTCTTTGACTTGATCCATTCGTTCTGCAAGCGCTCTGCAGTTTGCTGCATCATTGCTAATGCTACCGCTAACACCTAGCTTAAAATACTGACTGAAGAGGCAATGCAACTACTGAAAACATCCATAATTGCAGACAGAAGATTCTTGCCGTCTGTCATTTATCCTTATGAGTCGAGAAGTCAGAACTTTGTAGAATTAGGCCGAACAGCTGAATGTGATCAAGTGCGCTTACTTTTTTCTTCCTGTACGCTGTAGCTATGGGCTGAGGCGCTGAGAGTATTTTCGGCAATATTTCTGCAATAAATTGTTAAACGTTGTGTGGTGTAATGTGGTGTAATTTCAAACCTAATTACTTGATTATCGATAATTTATCGCGGATCTGAGCCATACTAGCGGTTAATCCCCATCTATTCAGGCCTATTAGCCCCATACTTGTAGAGACCATCGTATGCTTTTTGGATATAAGATCTTCTCACAGGACTGTCAGACTTTCGTTTTTAGGAACAACCACAACGATCTGGACGGGGCCCATTTGTTTCCTGCAGCAGAGCAGTCAATGTTATATCACAGTCTCTTCAGTCCTTCCATCTCCAAGGTGGAGAGTCTTGATTCATGACAGGTCGAACTGAGCTTCATCCACCAGGCTGCAGGAAACTGAACTCCATTTATCACCTTCGGCTTTTGCCTCTTGTGTTGATTCTTGGTATGTGCTTTACTTGTGGTAGTTCTGACAATGAAGCTGAACCGAATTGAATATGCAAGACAAAAAGATTACTATTGAATTGGTACAGGCCAAAAAGACCAGTCGAAAGAAAGGCTAAAACACCAAATCACTGCTTTTGTTGTGATGTACCATGTCTCCTCTTTTCTCCACACAGACCTATCATTTCTCCAAACAACGGACTGTGTGTCGACGGTAATGTTTACAATAGTCGAGGAGAACCGAAAAGAGCATTTTGTAGCTGGGAGCTCCGATTTGTACTCATTACTGCACAACAATTGCCCGTGCTCCTTTCCCAAGGCTAATCTGTTCCGCCCGCATTGTGACAGTTACAATTGTACCGATTAACTTGTGCGGTTGTAATTTCATGTTTGGCCAATATTTATCCAGTGCCTGATAGGGGTTTGTGAACTTTGTGGTTGGCTGCGTTTGGGTTTTGTTTGTTTCGCGGCCACTGGACAGACATGGAACAAGGCGGTAACTGGTTTCTTTCTGGGCCAACGCCATGGGGGAAAGTAAAAGTTGAGAGACAGACAGTCAGACTGACAGAATCAGAAAACTTAAGAGATATTGACAAGTAGGCAGTAGAGGAAGATGAAAGTGATTGACAGGAGACATTGATAGAAAGAGAAAAAAATGTCGACGAGAGTGGCTCAGTTTGCAACAGCGTTCGTTATTGAATTCCAACTTCGATAGATGGGGAGTCTGGGTGACATAAGAAGAGAAATGCCTTGTCACTGCAGTCTTTGAAGAGGCATAGAGATGGTTTCTCCCTTTGCGGTCCAACATAGTGCTGCATACCCATCGACTTGTATCTAAATTTTGCATGGGTGGCCGGGTATTATATTGTAAACTGTCTGTTTGAATTCTGTCACTTCAGGGCAAGGGCCGAGTGTGGCACAACTCGAGTTACAGCCAGGGTTTCTTGATCGAAAGACACCCAAGAGAAGTAGAGAAATGTCATTGGGAAAGCATCAGCCAGTGGGTTAAGCCAAATGGAGGTTTTTTTTTTTAAGATAAGGGACTGAATTAAAGATTTGTTGTGGAATGGATAATTCATTTGGTGAGAGGTTGTGACGGAAATACTGAGATGAAAGAGCAAAGAAAGCATGCCCTGACGAGTGATTGGTTGAGAGGTAAAGTTATCAAGTACAGAAAAAAGTGAGTGTTAGCAGACCTTCTTCACGTTGATATCGTGATATTATGGCATCCTTAACTCTGCCGTGACACGCTCAAATAAATCCTGCGCATTTTCAATTTCCACCTCGCTCCAAATGCCTCCTTGTAGTCCCCATTTGCAAACCGCAACCTCTCCGACCCCGAGCCCCTTCGCCGCCGCCGTTACATTTCCCACGTCGCATTAAATTGATTGCATGGCTCCTCTCTCCTCTCGTTTGGCCGCGCGCTGGGGGAGACTTTTACAGCTTTGGAGATTGTAGCTCTCAATTTGTCCTCATGACTGATTCCCCTCTGCACCAGCCACCTCCGCCGTCGTCATCATCGCTCTGGGCCTGTCATAACTCAAATGTGCCGGGCCCAGGCAGGATGAGTCATCACGCCTTGTTTTGGTGCCCGACCTGTCCATTTGCCACCTGTGTCTTTGTAGATAAGGGCTCGTTGACCTCCGCCTGTCTAACTTGAGCCTGATTTGTGCCCCCATACTGTGAAGGTCAAACCCCAAAGTGATGGGACGTTTGACTTCCTGGGAAAGTGATGTGTCCCTGAAAGTTTGTTAATATCCAGCCTTTTTGTTTGTTTATTTCACCTTGAATTTGCTATTTGAGGAACAGTAAAATTGATATTTGGTAGAAGACATTTCAATCCAAGTTCTGGGAATATACTGTTCTAGTTATTATCTGGAAATCTTTAGCTTGCTACCGGATAAAACACCATAGCATTACTTTGACATTCAAACTAAGATGTTAAGGGAGAAAAATCTTTTTCACCTGCCGTAACCCCAGCTTCTGCTTGTTTACAGTTTCCCAAATTAGAAGTTATTGTTCCATTAGCATTAGCAAAGCAAAAGCCCTTAAATAAATGGTCAAATTTCAGAGCTGAAAATGTCTTCTGAAGGTGACGTGAAATGTCTTTGGACCAACAATCTAGTCCAGATGAGTACTTAAATAGGCTTACTACTACTTACAAAATACTTTTGTTACTATAGAGCTCACCTGGATGACTGGCATATTGCAGCAACAAAGTTGTCTCGCTAGTTTTGTGAGAAGCTTTACAATTGCCCATGATTAATTCACTCCTCAAACTTGCTGAAGGTTTGCAACTTCTGTAGCCAATGTTGTCCTATGGCTTTCTGACAGAAACATGGCTGTCAAACAGTGACAACCTATCTTTGAGCTGGATTAAAACTGACAGTAACTCAAACACTCTACCACCTGTGCCACTGCAGCTTTTCCAACAAATGACAGTATCACATTAAAGTATGTTTTCATGAATTCCTTTAGTAGCATTATTGTTTATGTTCACAATCACAGTGACAATGCCTTGAGCACACGAAACAAATCCAAAATCACTTAGCTAATTACAGCTAACTCTTGCTAGCCTTTATACGAGCAGCCCGTGCTCTTAGCTAATTAAAAATATGGCCTTACAAAGCGGGCTGCGGAAATGATATTCTGTTTACTTTATGCAATATGATTATTTATGCTCTGCTGAAACCTCTGCACAAATGAGATTAGGTGTGGGCAAAGGAGCAGACAGACAGATGGAGAATCGCACACGCTCAAATGGAGGCGAAGTGGGACGTCCTATAAACATGTCATGTCATTGGGAGCCCCTTAATCACCATGGAAACGGAAGGGGGATGACGCACACACCTTATAGATCCAGAAATCAATACATCTGAGTGCAGGTGTAACGTCAGAGTCGAACTTTGATGTGCTTTCACTTTGTGCAGGGTTCATTTCAGAGTATAGATGGATCCGTGAGGTTTTTCATCCTTGACGTTCATGCTGCATTAATAACTATCCACTATAGGCTCACATAGAAATGTAATGTTTGGCTGTTTTTGAAGTATGCTTTATGGATCTGTTGAGAAAGTTGTCTGCATTTGACCAGTGCATTTAAACCTAAGACCAGTGCAGTGATCGTTAAACCGGACTTAGATGCTAAAGCTATCCTGCACATGTGGCATGCGTGTGATGCTCTGCTCAGGGTGTTCAGAATGTATTGGGAAAGACATAGCACCTTAACTTACCTTGTTTTTTAGGATTTCACCAGCCTATTGAACCGTATCCATGGTTAGATACATTCCATTCCGAAACACTACCAGGAACTCTAAAAAACCTGACATAAAATTGATCCTGAAGCATCATAGGAGCCACCAGAATGGAAAGCAAAGGCACCAAGCTAACCATTTATACAGCCGCTCGGTAGCTCAACTTGTAGCCGTGTAGTTACTGTATCTTTAATCATGTAGTCAAGGCACTCTTTAGCCCTCACAAGCCAACAAACTGTACTAGCTTTTCTAACATAAGTTCGGTGGGCAGACTTCTCTGTAGGCATTGCACTCTTAAGTGACTGTTCGTTCTGTGGTCCCTGAAGTTGACTAAAGCTGCGTACTACTCTCCCCACAGGGACGTATGACTTACCACACTATTAACATTTTCACGGTGTGGGTTCGGTGTGGGCTCGGCGCGGTACGCTGCATGTCAATGGCTCTGAGCTCCCTCCTCTCTCCTCTCCCCGGCCCGTCGAAGCGTCCATACATCAGCAGGTCTGAGTCACAGTTGTAGGAGGCAGGCAGCACTGGCTCTGTTTTATGGCCCGGACAGGTTATTATTGCAACAACATCAGCGTCGGCAAGATAGATGGAATGGGTCTGTCTTCCAACGCTGACCCCAGACGCAGTGGCAAAACAAGTGTCACGAAATGTTTTACACTGATAGGAAATGTGTCCTTGAGTGCACTGCAAAGGTTTGGAGAGTAGCCTGTGCAATAGGTAAGATTTGAAGCTAGCTCTTTCTATGTGTTTGGAACGGATTAAGCATGTACTGTATCTTTTTGACAGGTTGTTTACCTGTTCCATCAACAAACCATGATTAAACTAGATATAAGTCATACAATATACAGTCAAAAGTTTGGATTCAACCTTTGATGGTCCGACTATACTCAATCTGTGTGGCATTCATCTGGATCTGACCTAAGGCGTTGGTAACTTGTGATGTCGGAGGCTGGTGACGCAAACAAACTCATCCTCAACAGCAGAGGGGTCTCTTGGTCCTTGCTTCCAGGGTTGGTCCTCATGTGAGGTGATGGCTTTTATGTCTGCACTTCGGGGACACGTTCAAAGTTTTAGCAACTTTCTGGACTACAGTTCTCAAAGGAATGATGGACCTTGTTTTTTTTTCTTCACTTGGCCGATTAGTTCTGGCCATAATATGAATTCTAACAGTTGTCAAGTAAAAAATGTGACTTCTGTACAAAACAAGCTCAAGAGGGCAGGACGTTTTGATGCCTTCAGTGAGAATCTACAGCATAAATAGTCTTGAAAACGGAACACAATAAATGAGATGGTGTGTCTAGACTTTTGACTGGTAGTTTAGTCGTGTTTCTCAACTGGTACGAGTTTTTATGGCAGTTCGGAACC
Organism: Neogobius melanostomus; assembly: GCA_007210695.1. Lineage (NCBI taxonomy): Eukaryota > Metazoa > Chordata > Actinopteri > Gobiiformes > Gobiidae > Neogobius > Neogobius melanostomus. Next base: position 562,385 of record VHKM01000234.1, on the reverse strand, counting down.
TAACCATGGGTCTCAGGGTCTGTCGATTAAATTGTTTCAACACTATTTGATAGTCAGCCTTATTACCAGAGGTTAAATCAACAATAAAGGTGCTGCAGTGGTTGAGGACTAATACCACAATGGTATAATATTACACATATTGTTGTAGTCTACTGTCATAAAGATGTGGTAAGTCTATATACAATTTTAGGAACAAATGTGCAAATCGTCATTGCATTTGTAGCATTGTTGTTAGCTCAGTGACTATCTGGGCTAGGCATTGTCCATTGGGCTAACAAAGTACCACAGCTCTTCGTTAGCATCGATTTAGCTTAGGACTTGCATAGACCCAAAGTCAAAACATGGCTGAAACATGACATAATTTGTAGCGACAGTAATGCACGTATTGGATGCACGACGTGCTATAAGATCTGATATCTTCAAGGCTGCTGCATTGCTTTCCCTAACCAAAAGAAGTCAATATTTTTTCATATGCATAGGTATAGATTTTCCCCTGAGCCATAATCTATCCACACCTCCATTAAAAAAAAAAAAAACTTAAAAAATGCATCAATGAAACACTTATGAGACCTGGTTTGCGTACGTGCCTCAGTTACTCAAAAGCTCATGTGTTTAGTCTCTGTAGCACCGGTGCCGGGAATCTAAAAGTAACTTATTTTTAGCTGTGGAGAGAGAGAGAGAGAGAGAGAGGGAGACAGGTTGGGGGACTATTGCTTATTCTCTTTCTTTGATGCACAAAGGCTTTTGAAGTCAATGCTGCAGTAATTTGTGGCTAGCAGCACAGACAGACCTGTATTAGCACCTTGCCGTAGCTTTTAACACAGTCAGTTTATGCTACCTTGGTATTAAAAAAGAAAGGAAAAAAAGGCAACAAATACCCATTCATAATCCATTTTTAATTGCAGAAATCCTTTTTCATTTGATTGTGATTTGTAGGTCTACTAAGTTGTTTAATGTTTGATTTTTTGCCGCATATCCAAAAGGAGGAGCATAAACATCCAGCCTGCAACCAGAAATAATCTGTCAGGTTGACAAAGCCTTTTGGATAAGGGACAAAACCTCTTCCATTCCTCATTTCCGAAATATGTGTTAAATATGTAGCCTTAAACAAATGTGAACAGCCGGAAGTTGGGACAGGCGGCCGTCTCACATCATTGTAATTGAGCTAGAACTGTAGAAATATTTGCATGACAGTGGAATCACAGTCTAAAAGCATCTCAGTCTATCATATTGGGTCAAGCTGTAAGGTCATACCATCTCTGTAGTACAGTCATGATCGCAGCACATTCGCTAACGCTAACGCGGCTAATGCTAACATTCACAACAGCTTAAAATTACTGAGGGTCTGTTTGCTCAAACATCATTATTGTTAGTAAAGACTTAACTTTGCAATGCTTCCATGTCGCCTTGAGAGTAGAGTCAGACTCTGGCAGAAGCAAATCAAACAGCTGTAATCGGGAGCAGAACTACGTTAGCCTGGAAAAATCCAGACTCACCGCTGTACCAGCGATTGAGTCTGGTCACCGCTGCGTCAAATCCATTTCCCACAGTGGTAGATACGCAAGCAAACAGGAAGCGGAGTAAACCAATCAGTAAAGGGCGGGCATCTGCCGTTGATGCGGTGTTATTAGCAGTTTTGCGTTAATATTTGTGCAGGATTATGAATCACAACACTCACCTACTGTCAATGTATTTTTGGTCATTTACCGCCAATTGGAGACACGCTTTCTCTCTTTCGTGCGTCGTTCTTGTCGTTCGTAGATTGTTATTGAGGGGACTTCCGCGTCCCGTGAGTGACGTTGCTCGCTAACAACATGTCACGGCAAATAAACGAATCTGATTGCACGGGATCGGTTTGATTTTGCGGATACAGCCAGCGGGGGGGGCGGGGTGACCAGACTGATCCCCGCTGTATACAAAAATACAGAGGGGAATTATTCTGGTCCCACCAGGCTAGAACTACGTCCCTTTGTTTACGCATATTAAGTAGCCATTTATCTACTATGAAGGTGACATGGAAGCACTGCAAAGGTAAGTCTTTCCTGACAAAAATGACGTTATTGTCAGGTGCTGACTCTCCTCAGTTAATGTATTTATAAGCTGCTGTGGACGTTAGCACTAGCCACCATGTTAGCATTAGCGAATGTGTTGCTAATATGATATTTATTTATTATGGAATCATGACTGTACTACATAGATGGTATGGCCTTACAGCAGACTGTGATTCCCTTGTCATGCAAATATTTCTAGCTATAGTTCTGGGCTGGCTCATTTACACCTGTAATGCACAATGTGACGTAACATGTATTTTGGAAATGAGGAATTTTTATGATGGAATGATGGATCTAATGATGGAAATCATTAACATCTGCTATCTTGACAAAGTAAAGAAATCAATAGATATAAAGAGAAACAACAGGACTATTTGCACAGAGAGCTTGGGCCGCGGTAACGAGGCTCAGCTCTCCATTAATTGTTGCAAAGATAAGGATCATTTATTTATGTATATATTTTTAGATAAGGTGATACATTCCACTTCACACCTACTCGAGCTTCTAACTCCCTGCCCGAGCCTATGTGTGTGTGTTACATCACCTAGGACCGTCCCCTAATGATCTCATGGAAACTGTGAGTATAGGTAACAAACTGGTGGAGGTGAGGCGTTTTGGGGACACGGAAGCCGTGCGCAAGTCGCATCCCAGGAAACACAAGCCTGGTGGGGGTAAACGGATCTTAAGGCAGGCTTAACAGATGGTCCCTACTCTGCTGACTCCTCCGATGAGCAATTAGAAGGGAAAACATGAGCTGGGTGACAACAGCATATCCGCCGTGAGCAGATTCGACGCAGCATGAGGAGTTCAAGGAATGCAAACTTGGCTTTATCATTTCTGCTACATCGTATTATATTTAGCGGATTTAGTAAGAGAAAGGCAACAATTGCAAGTTGAAAGTCTGGAAACTAGCACAAACTTTCAGAAACATCGAATCTTAGGAAGGCAATAAGTCCAATCCCTTGTTTACACTGACAAAACGCTCTTCCCTTGTACTCCCCTTTTCTCGCCTTGTACACTTACTATCCCATATACTCCAAACATACAAGCACTCAAGTGTCCTCTCACAGTGCCCTCTTTCTCTCCCTCACATGAAATAATGAAAGCATAAAACACAGTGTGACAGATCGGGTCAAAAAATGGCCCCGTTGCGGCCCCACTAGACCATAGAGCTGCTAGCTTCTCTGATCTCACTTATTACTTTCACTCCAGCTGTAGCTCCGCGCCTCGCCTTGCACACGATCTACTCCCATGAGTGGCCCATCACCGCGGCAACATGTACAGTAATTTTTACATAGTACTCTCTAGGTACGTGTTTAATAATCGTAAGCTTTTAAAATGTGACTCGCGGAAAAGTGATGGATGTTTTGATGTGGCTTTACAGTATTTTGGAATTCTCAATCTCACTACAGTCACAAGTCAAAAGTAAAAGAAGCGGCAGACTTGGGATTTCAGGCAGAAAGAAGCATTGTGTGGGATATTAAAGCAATAAAATTCAACATCTCCAGGGGGACTTGATCACAGCACATCAATGGTGGTGTTACATGCTATAGGAGAGCATTGCAAAGGTTCTCGCTGCTTGTACACGGCCAATGGTTAGGTCAGTTCAGTTACTTTTACTCATGTACTTTGACAGTGACAAAGAAACGTGGTTAAAACATGATAAAAAAACAACGAAAAAAGCGATGAATAACCAACAAATAAACATGACAAAAAAGAGACGAAAACACAACAAAGCAATGAAAAAGCTACAAAAAAGCCACAAAAAGTGACAGAAAAGTAATGAAAAAGCATTTAAAAAACACAATTGTGACAAAAAAACGTGGCAAAAAGTTACAATCACTTTTGTAGGTCTTAGCTTTCAAATTAGGCATTACACTCTTGCTCGTCAGTCCAGAAGCTTTTAGAGTTTTTTTTGCCTTGTTCCCTCATCACAAACATTACATAAACTTGCATGTTTCTTCTTTCTTCGTCTACAGCTGAACCCCTTCGATCTGTATTCTCCACCGAACCTGTCCTGAGTCATTCTGCAAACTGGATTTATTATGGTGCCTTTGATTTGTTAGTGAGCCGTTAGCTAAAAATGAAAGCTGGTCCATTCTGTTTAAGACAGACAATTCCCACTAGGGAAGGGCGCACAATTATGCATGTGCCCACTTCAAAGTAACGTTGCTCTTGCTTGACAGTGATCACCTTTGTCAGTAATTTATAGACCGCTTTTTACGTTGCTTTCCAAACCATTCCCCTTTTGTGAAAGTAAATTCGGGCAACCTCAGCTGCCAATATTTTATCTTAATTTCTTATAGACGTTTTCCCACTAATGCATTTGTTAAAATAAAATTACTGGCTCGAACTTTAAAAAATGGCAAAGCGTTAATGTCACACTTTCTTAACCCACTGCTTTATCCAAATATGGCAGCGTGGTTCGTGATCACTGCGTCATTGGGCCCGTTTTGATCTCACACAGCGACCTCTGGGAACCTTGGTCTACCATTTTTCCAGGTCTATAACTTGGATGATTCATTTGGTCTCTGTGAATCATGTTTCGCTTATGCAAATACAGCATACTGCTTTCAGTGACGCACTCGATGGCCTTCTGTAATTGGCAGAAGCAATAACTTACATTTATTCGGAGGGAAACAGCTCTGGCCTTTGTAACACTCAAATGCTTGTCATTGCTCCTAGCGCCAAATGAAAGCTTTAAGTATGCTTTTGGAGTGATCACAATTATTGTCACGGAAAGCAAGTACATTTTTTAAGAGTTCCAACATGAGAAAATATTATACCTTATCTTCCTACACCTTGTCCTTGTCACCACTGCAATACGCAAATTGAAATAAATTATTAGATGTATTGTAGCCTATCCCTTTAGCTTTCAGTCCATGGCCAATTGATCATCTATTCACTCCAAAATGATTCATTATTTTCAGTGTGTCAGAAAACACCTCCACAATGCTTCCATGTCTAGTTTCTCTGTGGCCTCAAGTTACTGTAACTCGAGTTCTATGAGGGAATTTGTGTTGCTAGCATGTTTGAAATATGTGTGAATCTGTAAAGTGATGTGAAAGCTAGTTATGGGGCAATGTTTCTCAAGCTGTGGAAGAGGGTCCAACAAGGAAGAATAGAACTAAGATATTGTAGATTCGAAGTGCCTAGGCCAGGGGTGTCCAAACTTTTATCATAGAGGACCGCATATTGATATTTACACGGCGTTGGGGGCCACCGAGCAGTGGTCAATGCAGTGAAACTTTCAACTGGGTGCATTTAAGAGAGGTTTTAACTGTGTCCCACATCTTTATTTCGACTTGAACACTTAATTGCAGCTCTGTCCCACAGAAAATGGTTTAGTTTATGACGCTACTGTATAATCGTGTAGAATTATTAACTTTAGGTGAAAAGTACCATCTCTGACAATGTGTGCCAACTCAACAAGAAGCTTGAGGGCCATCAAAAAATGTGGCCATTTGGCCCTGGGGCCGCACTGAGGGCACCACTGGCATAGGCCCTTGTCTACAACCTTAAAAGTATCTGGTCTGTCAATCTTGACAAATCTAGTTTCTACTTTTGCAGGATAATGTGTCTGATTATTTTGCTCATTTTGTGATCCTGCAGTGTAAAGCATGTAAGATGATGGCACATACTTTTACAGACAAATTAAAGCGTCAACTTATCTGCAGATAAAGTAAAATCTGACTGAATCCCTTTCTGACTGGTTCTGGTTGTGAACCCCATTGATCAAATTGCTTGGTCCAATAAATTAGAAGCGTGGAAAAGCGCTGCTAGCGTCGGCCTATTTAGCATGCTGCCAGCTCTCTATCTACAAGGCTTTGCTAAGTGCCGAGAACACTAAGGTCATTTGTGACAGGTTGAGACGTCTACGAAACCAGACAGCTGTGTGTATATTCCTGAGAGCTCACAGTGCAAGGATGCATAGAGATGCTAGCATTCAGTCTCCACCTGCTAACGAATCCGGAATGCTAATCCGGCGTCTCCTTGTCTATCCCATCCCTATATCATGTGTCACCTTGCTGCTAGCGAGCACTCTACCTTATCAGGATGCGTCGCTATGGTGTCAGGGAGCGAAAGTGGGCTTTGACGCGGTTGATAAACTTCTCATTAACCTTCAGGAAATGAAACGAAACCTTCATTTAATTAGATAAAGATCGTGTCACTGCTGCACCTCCTGTGAGATGAAACGGAGTCCTGTGCTGTCCTCCTGGGGGGACCGGGCTCATACAAAGGTGGTTAAGTAACCAAAGTAGACATGGCTGTATAATACTGTAATATGTATTGCTCTGTGCCAAGCCTGACAATATTTAGATTGGGGGCATTGGGTGTAATTTAAAAATTAAAAAAAGAAAAGAAGCCAAATGTTTAAAGTTGACATAATATGTCAACTTTAATGAAGCATAATTGTCATGTACATTTTGCTAAGAAATGTTCTTAAACCCTCATCTGTACTCGGTAGTTCGGGTGTTGGATGTTTTGCCTCTCAACACATACAGCGCTAATGGGCTTAGTCTTAGGCAGGCATATAAACCCCCAATATGACAGTTTTACTTGTACAAGTACTCAAGAACTTCTCTCAGCTTGTTCAAAGAAACACACACACACAAAATACTATAGCTACATTCGAAAAACTTTAGGGAACATAAAACCCGTGAAAGAAAAAGAAAATGAAGCGACTGTAGACATAAAAAGCAGCGTTCAATTCTAACGTATAGGGACAGTTAGCAAGTCGTCTAGTCCGGGAATCTTTTCAGAGTTTGCTAGCCTGTTCAATGTATTTTTCCTATAGACCTTAGCGTTTAGCCATCAAACATCACATATTATGAACGATCCAGCTGTTCTCATCGACCACATTTAGGTGAGGTCAAAGCCAAGATATCCTTTGAATGTGAGTATAGAAATAAGAATCAGAATATTAGAATAAATGCTAAATCATATTCAGTTTTAAGTTTCTGCATTTTGCGGGGTCGGATACACATTCAGTGCCATTAAACACCATCTTATACGTTAATGATGAAGAAACCACAGAAATTAAATGTCTTTAAACGGACATGCCATACCTCGCCATACTTTAAAATAGGGCCTGACTTCGCCATTCATTATTTTGAGGAAAGAACGCTCCATTCAAACAGATCCAGTAAGCCGTTGGCTAACAAAAGTACACATAGGGACAGGTTCAGATAGCTATTTCTGTGATGTCTATTGAAACCTCTAACTCTATTTATTTATGGGTTTCTGTTCCTAACTTCCCGAGCATGATTATGGTTAGGGTAGTTCTTGATAACAAACCATCTTGTACAAGTCAAACCTATAGATATTACTGAAGGTTTAAATGCCTGCTGACCAAAATTAAGACCACGAGTGCCGCCGACCTGCTTTGGGTCACCACAGCATTGGTGTTTACTGTTTTATTATTAAAATGAATGTGTGTATGGAAGACACTTGACGAGGAAGGACTCCGATCGATCGATGTCATTTCCTGAGCCACAGTGAGTTTGTAAAAGCAATCCTTTCAGATTCAACAATTGGGCGTAGTGCCTCTTCACCCAAGTGAAATTGGCCTCCACCCTCGATTTTAAATTTGATCATAATCAAATCTGTAACATGAACCCGACCTAATGGAAAAGGAAACTTCGGATCCAATTCTGAATTTGGCAGCACCCGATCCGTACTTCAACGCCGCTGCCAAATGCTATATGACACTTTTTTGCTGAATTCTGCAATATGCGCAACAAAAACTAATTACCTTGTGGGCGCTGTGATAGAAATGGCATCGAGGTGATAAAGTTTTGATGATATTAGCTATGACAGAGGAGATTTATGCCATGATTAAAGCTACATAATGGTATTGTGGCGGCAGACAACAGCGAAGTGACCTGAATGCATAAGAAGCTGGGAAGCAGATGGATACAGTGACACCAGGGGCAGCTTTTTAGTATTCATGTGCTGAACTTTTCTCCTAATTCAACACTGTACATCAAACTGTCACTTCCTATTGGCCTAATGAGAAATGGAGCTAGAGGTTTATGCGGCCGGGGGAAGATTTGCACGAATGAAGTTTGGATGTGTTTCTTTTATTTGACAATGTTGGCCATTAAAGTTACACATTTTAGTTACACCTGGAGACTAGTTAGAGACTAGTTATAGACTAGAGTTGCCAAGTCTCCAGTCTTGGTAAAAATCAGTCTTCACATGGTCTCCGAGAGGTCTACGCGGTCTCAAGCAGCTGTGAGACATTTCTCTGACATCCCTGCAATGCCCCCGAGACCTGTCGGATAGCAGGTCTCTGTCTCTGAGACCTGCGGTCTCTGATGACTCTTCAGAGAGTCATCCAATACTCTCTGAAGAAGAGTATTGGATGATTCTCGAAACGTCGGGCAACAGTATGTAGGAAAAATGTCCAGTTAAATTAAGTTAACTTCTGTGTCTCACAGGTTGAGAACAACACATAGAGTTCATGACACAACTGCTTGAGCCCGCAGAGACCTCTTGGAGACCACATGGAGACCTCTCGGAGACCATGCAGAGACCTTTTTCAAGTCTCCATGTGGTCTCTGCTGAACTCGAACCTGTTTGTTTTCAACGAGACTATCTGGAGACTCGCCTTGTCTCCAGGGGACGTCTCAGAGACATTTCCGTGACCAGTGACTAGTCTCTAACTAGTCTCCAGGCCAGTGAGATTGGCCCTTTAGACTTGTATTGTGCTATACAAGCCTGTGTTGACAAGTTCTCAAAGTGCTACCCTATAGTAATTTTTCATTCGCTCGATGTTTGAAGATTTTAAATTTCTTCTTATCAGCTCGAGCAATTCGTTTGATTTCCTGACAGAGCGAAAGGACTCCCTGTGTAGTGCGGTCTTTTTATAGAAGCTCAGCATACGAGCAGCAGGGGGGCATTATCTGTCAGATGGAAGAGCCTGCTGTACTTCTTAATGGTGTTTTTTAAAGCATTATGCACACGGACACACCTCACTGATTCTAATTGGATGGAAATTGCATTGTGATCTGTCTGCGAGGTGCGTGTATGCCTATGCAATCATAGAAAACGATCTTAGTGGTTAACATAATGGATTGGTTAACAAAATGCATTATGCTAGCCATTTATTACATCTGTGAAGACTGCTTATTTTGAATCTGACCAGGCCTTTAGTAAGCAGTCCAAGTGCACTTTCCAGCCCCCCATTGCTTCATTGTCATACTTATTCTCTGTGTATAATAGTTGTATTCAAAAAACACATTTCATGACCAATTTATGCAGAAATGTAAGAAATTCCAAAGGGTGTACTCACTTTTTTCCTCCCACTATACTCTAGTGCAATGGTTGGCAATCTTTTTTCCCCCAGAGGCCTCTCTTGTTGGAGACAGGCTGGGGGCAGCAGTCCAAAACTGCAGGCCTCCCAAACGCATTTAAACATAAAAATAAAGTCCAATTAGCATTTATCTCAAACAAATAAACTAAAGAGTGTTTTCTGCACTTTCGTGATATGGAATTCTTTTTCTTCTTTCTACAATTTAGAAGTAACTCTTTTTTTTTTTTTCCTATAAGGAAACATGGGTACAGGGCTTTTAATATGTATGTGGGTGGGTTCCTTCTAGCACTCCACTTTCCACAAAACCAAAACGAGCTCATTTTCAGGAGATGGATTGAGGGGAAGAATAAAACGTTGAAAATGCTTGGTATAGAGTCATTGAAAATGTGGTCATACTCACAGACCAAAGTTCGCCTTTGACTTTCCCCAACTTTTCCCGAATCCTTTCAGCCGTCAGATTGTGAATTATTTGCGTTATTTCCTTTGTCATTTTAGCACCCACTCATGCGTCAAAGCGCTCACCCTGACACTTTAGACAGCCCCGGGGCGAGGACGGGACGTTGACCTTACTTGTAATATTTAGCAGCCGCGCTTTATCGGTACCTATTGTGTCACTTTACCAATCCCCGTCGTTAAATTTTTATTCCTTGGCTAGCGTGGCACTGAGTAAGCCTGCCTGTAAATAAAAAAATAATCTATACTAAAAATAGTGATGCCCCTTAGCTGTAGCGCGCCGCGTATTTACGGACATTATGTGAACTGAGTGCAGTGGCAGCAGCTTTTTATGGAAGACGATTCATATTCTGGGCCAGGTTTTTCCTTTTTTTTTTTTTTTCCTTTCAAAAGCTGAGTGATTTTCCCGGGAGTTCTTTGCAGCCTTTACTGACAAAATTATGCACTTGCCGTCGTCATGTTTAATACATGCGCTTTTATTTAAGATTTAAGGAAACAGTCCCATCCTCGCCTAAAATGTCTTCAGTCATGGCTAAGGTTTGATCTAATAGCATTTTAGGGGCACATCATGCAACATCTTTTTTTTCCCTTTGCACTTTTAATCATGTAATCACGTCGTTTACGCATCTACGGTACTGTTTTGCTTCATTCATGCAGTTTTGAGCAATCCTCGTGAGTCATTTTTAGACGACGACAGAATTACACAGAATCTTTCAGAATAACTCAAACTGCGTTTATCGTGGCACCGTTTAAACATTTTTTTTTTTTACCATGGTTAATTCCTCCTGCTTCATTCGAAGGTGTCACAAAGCAGTCCTTTCTACTCAGTTGTCGACATTTTCCATTCAAAGTAAACACAAATCTTATTCAGTGAGCAGAAGTTATCAAAAAACACAAAATCAGGATCAAAACGAGGGTCAAATTGAACTAAATTAGGAAATGTTTAACTAAAACTGAACTTTTACATAGTATTAAGTTCTGTTCATTGTTTTTGGCTGAGTACAAAACATAAATAAAAAAAATACTTAAGTGATATATTGTGGCTTCATGCGATATGGCTATTGCATCACCTACAGTAGTATGCTATTTTTTGCGATATATTGTGCAGCCTTGATATATATAAATTAAAGTTATAAAACGTGATAGACAGTATCAGGGGCATGCTGGGACCTCATTTCGGCCCTGGAATTTAGAGAAGACCGGCCCACTTTTCTGTGGGTTCATAGCTCACTGATAGTGCGCTAGTCTCTGGTGCAGGAGGTCCCCGGTTCACGTATGGCTTCGACATTTTTCTAACGCTTTTTTTAAAATGCTCTTTTTACATGGGCCGCTGCACACACAGTCTGAGCCTGATACAACTCCACAATCAGCAAGTTATGAAGATAAAAATATTTATTTGGCCACTTTTCTACCTCTCACTTTCTCTCTTTACTCGTACGGACACTTGTCTCCGCAGGATTGGACTGCATCAACTTCAACTAAAGCTGAGGGGTGTTCCACTTAAACACCCCTCTGAGTTAGTTCAACGTCAAATGGTATCTCCCCGCCACAAGGATGAAAAGTTAGATGCGAAAATCTTTTCTGATTTTGACACATTTCCCCTCGTGGGGGCGGCCCGGCCCTAAACAGTGCCGCGGCCCACCTGGAAATCTCCCGACTCTCCCTATGGCCAGCACGCCTCTGGACAGTATCAATGCTGAGGTGCCCAAGAGCAGGTTTATGAGCCACTAAATGCAAGGACCGACACAATTTAAAACAGAACTAAAAGATTAACTCTCAAAATGTACATATAATTTGAAAAATAAAGAGTAATATTGCAAAAGCAGAAAAACAAAACAATGTATGCTTGTAACTTTGTCTTTGTGTAGCAATGATATTACAGAAAAGTGCGGTAAATGTAAAGTCACTCCTTCAATTTGACAATGTTTTAAAACTGGACTGTCTTTTTTTTTGTTGTTGCAATTGAGCCCTTCAAATATGAATTACAATTGTATTAGTCCCAAAAATTGCAATCACTGTATTACAAAAGGGCTATCAACGTACAAATGCCATCTACCCATGCACCAACATCACACATCTATTCTATTTGGTCCAAAACGGAAGCATTTCCTGGACCTAATTTGTCAGTTCTGGTGAATCTTTGTCTCCGAAGCACCAGTACAGACCGGCGGCTGATGGCTGGAGAGTAGATCGTCCGCTTGAGCAGCGTAATTTCCCCAGTGCCGCTCTCTGCAGCCTCACATGCACACGCTGTCATCTCCCACGTCCCTGGCAGCTTCCCAGCAGGGGGTCTCTCTCCCCTCGGTCTCTCAGGGCGGACGCTCGCGCACGGATTCACGCTACTGTACGCTCACACGCACACGGCGGCATTTAAGCAGTGGCTTTGTGCCTTAGAGGACATGTTCTAGTATGTGCCGTCCCTTCCCTCCATCCTGCTTCTTTCCTCTGTCGCTGTTTTTGTGGCTCGCGTTCATTTTACACAAGAACAATCCTTTCGTTTCAATCCAATACCAATAGAGTTAGTATCACAAGCATTTCAGCACAGTAGGCTTCATGAAAAAAAGCAAGCAGTTTATGTTATCAAATTGAATAAAAACGAGATACAAAATACTCTTTAAGGACCAAAACAAGGCAAAAACTGGGCTAAATTTGGAAAACTGTCTCAAAATCAAAGTTTCCATAGTGTTAAAGGGGGGATTTGTGCAAAATATAGCTTTTTTGAGAGCTTTTTAGTATGTTGTAAAAAAAACATACCTGGAGTTGTGTTTCCGAGCACTCGCGCATCTATAAGTAATCTTTGAGTCTTCACCAGTTGCAATTCTTAGCACTGCACTTTCCTCACCTCTCGGTCTCTTCCTTAGCGTAATCCTTTCACTGCAAAGTAAAAACACACGCAATCGCTTCACTACAGCCCTTTTTCTCTTCATTAAAACAGCTACACAGCAAAGGGGAGCAAGAGGACATGGGGGTGGGAGGAGTTTAGAGTTAGTTTGCTTGAATAAGAAGAAGAACTTTATTTATATAGCGCCTTTCACAGACATAGTCACAAAGCGCTTTACATGAGACAATTGTACATTCACTCCATACTCGGTGGTGTTCAATATTCTCAGGGGGAGACTGACAGAAGCGCTGTCGCAACTGAACACATCTGCGCCAACGGTCCCTCCGACCACCACCATGCATTCACACACATCATTGTACATGTTTTTAGTGGTAGGGGAATCCAATATTATATTTCCTATTTTTGGTGATATGGTGAAACCCTATCTAACCATTTCAAAATGAGCCGAAGACAACACTAGTTCCAAGCTTGAGAAATCGATATTTTGGTACGAATCCACCCATCTGTAGTTTTATATACGAGGATATCATTTCAAAGGGATGATTTGATGTTTCCAAGGAACAGTACAGTATATCACCGAAATAATTGTAGCCTTTGGAATTTACTAACTGCAATCATCCTTCCATCTCTGGATCGCTCTCGACTTCCTTTATATCCCTTTTTCCTGCTGTTGTGCCGGGCCATTAGGCGCTACCGTGGACTCCCAAGGTCGAGGTGGTCTCCCGAGAGCGCTGCCATTAGCTGCAGTGTGTTGTTGATGCAGGTGCTGTGTGAGGTGCCCTTGTAGGATGAAGCAGACATCTTTTGTAGGTGGAGGTCGAACATATCTCACGACATATAGACCCTGGAGATATAGTATACTGCATATTATGTGCCCGGGCAACAAATGCACTTCTTACGATGTGTTTATGTGAGGAGTTAAAATACTCATGATTCATAATCTTTCTATCCGTCCTGTAGTCTGTCATGGTGCTCTCAGGCAAGAAATGTCACACACTAAGCTCACTCTATTGGATCTATTTATGGTTAAATCGGGGTTTCAAAAAGATAAATGCACAGTTTTTAACCGTATTCCAGTGGTTCCAGCAATGCATAGCTTTTTTCTTAGCCTTTGGCAAGATTTTCACGCATTTTGTCCAAAGTAATGTGCCATTGTGAAGAGTTAGTTCAAATAGTCGGCATAGAAGTCCAGCAATTAGTGCTTCCTGCCTCACAGCAAGAAGTCTGTGTGCTCAATCCAGGGCTGAGTGTGGCCTTTCTGTTCGGAGTTTGCACGTTTTCTCCAGGTAATCCAGTTTCCCCTACTGTACCACCAAAAACATGTATAGAGAAGACTTGGAAATAATACCCAATTATGATTTTATTTATTTAATTTTTCAAATCTAGACTCGACAGAGACGGCATTTATACCATGTTCAGGAGCATTAATCATTTTGTGGACTGGAATATAAAGGTGCAAAACCAACGAATCACTTGCTTTTCATAACGTCACTCTCCAGTCAATGTTGTCGACTGGACTGAGTTGATTGATTTGTGGGCGTAAGATATGACTTTATTAAATCGTCACATCAAAGCGCTTTACTTCCAGTGTTGGGGGGTAACGTATTACAAAAGGAACAAGTTACAAAAATAACAAGTTACAAAAATATAATTTTTCAGTTACTAAGGAACATAACGTATTACTTCAACAAAATACGGGAATATATAAGTCATTACAATTCAAGTAACTCAAGTTGCACATGCATTTTTATTGGTTTGTATTGATATACGAACGAAAACAACTCCGCCCAAATAAAATGCAGCACCAAATCAAGTTGCATATGATCAAGGTGGGTGAAGTGTCTTTCCCAAGGACACAGTGTGCACCTGTGGGATCGAACCACTGACCCCTCTGGTCACAAGAAATTCACTTTTTACAGCAGCTCTTAAAAACACACAGTAAGGTGCAGAAAGTTAGAAAACGTGCGTCAAAGGGAAGCAAGGTTTCACTTCTATCTTTAGAAGCTTCTTCTCGCTCTTCTTGTCAAGATGTTAGACTGGTCGTATACAAGCCTATTTCAACTATTCCTAAGTAGAGTGGTCAGAACGATTCTAACCCCACTTCTTGTTCACTAATTATGATCTTTGTTCTGGGCTGGGAGAGAGGTAAATTGCAGCTTTCCACTTATTACTTTGCACTGCTTTACTTTCTATCCATTATGAGATATTCCCCTCTCCTTTCCACCAATCAACCTGAACCAATTTTCTGTGAAATTCTGCTGTCCGGTTGCCCTACTCCCCCTCCCTGTTCCCCTCGTGCTGACAGCCGCTCATTTTCCCTGCTGTCACTGTGTCAAACCTGAGCCACTTTCCCTCCATTATGGCTCCTCCCCGAATCCTCGGCCCGTCAATCACTCTCGCTACAGCCTCTCATCTCCAATATGGGGGCATCCATCTCTCGAGGGGCCATCAGGGTTAAATAGAGCCCATTCCAGTGGTGCGCAGCGTTTTTGATTTGTGATTGCTTTTTCTGGGGCAAAATACGAAATCGCAAAGGCCAGTTTATTTACAACGCTGTCAGGCCTGATGTATGGCCTCTGATGAGGGGTGATTGATAATGAAATAATGCTGCAGCCAGAGAAAAATGGGCTATTGGCGTTTAGATATTTTTTGGGGTAAAGCGGCTGTTTGTGGCCTGTCAGAGATATTGGCCAAACCTTTCATAACATGGAAGAAAGAGGCCATTTTCAAGAGGACTTGAAAACTAAACTAACTGTGCCTTAAAAAAAACTGCTTTTGGGCACTGCAGCATAGATCTTTCAAATTTCGTAATGTAGATAAATGTATATAGAAAGTCTTTTGACATGTTTAAACAGCTTTTGCAAATTGGAGCAAACTGTACTGTTCCCACACTGTCCTTGTCATAACCTCGACCCCATACGGCGACTTATTCATTTGTGCAGCCTCACTCGGCCAGTGCCTTCCTCCGGACTCTCTCTAACGTGTGACTCAGCGTGTACAGTATTAGAGGGGCCCATCCATGCTGCGGTACTGGGCTGGGATTCTGGCTCGTCGCAGCTTCTCGCTCTGCACCTGTTCGGTCCACTCTGCCAGAACTCATTTGAAACACAGCCAGGGCTATGAAAGTGCTACATCTCGCAGCATGTTTGTGTTTGTATGTACACACATGGAAATTAGGCACACGCCCAGCGGCATCGCCCACAGATTCTCCCAGCGTTAGGTGGTTAGTGCTCATTGGAGTGAGGAGCACACAGCTACTTAGAAAGTCTTTGCTCCTTTTGGAATGGAATACTATTATGTTAGTGAAAGTAGTGGAAAGTGTGGAAAATCTGCAGGTCAGTGGGTCGCTATCATTCACTTTGCCTAAGATATTATTTCTTAGTGAGGAAAGCTCAAAAACAGTATTATACTTGTCATTTTGGTCACAGTGTGTGTACTCTCCACCTCTGTTAGCTATGTAACAAACAGAAAAAAACACCTCCACCACTGGCCTTTGGCAGCGCATGATTGTTTAGCTCACTCAGTAAATTACTGGACCTTCCCTCGGAGTGCTGTGGTTAGCATCCTGCAATCTCGCATGTTTTCTCTTCAGAGGACCCTGTCATACATAACACCAAATAGGTCTTTCTTGTTTCCACTCCCAGCTCTCTGAGCAGTGACATTGACCGGCATGACGAGGAAGGTCGGGCTCTGACAGTACTGAGGTGGCAGCACTACAGCACGCCAGCTGGGCCACATAATGCTCCTCTGCCTTTGATGCTCGACACAGGCTCAGCCCGACCCAATTTGGTTGCAGCTGACCAGGACATCGTTGATATTTCCCTACATCCACTACAATTAACAATACACCAACCAGCTTTCTCTGTCCCACTATTGATAATGATTCTTGAGTTTTGTGTCCAATACGCAAGACTGTGCAATCATCAGTCTGATCCAAATTAGCCTGGCATAAAGCCAAACTGACTTTATTTATGTATTTATAAATACATATAAAGACAGTCTGGAATTGTGGTAATATGACGCAGTTTCCAAACCGATACTCAAGGCGGGGCTAATGATTGCAGTTTGAACAAGAGCGAACCAATCAAACACAAAGCGACCTACACTTTGTGTTTATGTCCTCTGCCATGATTGTTTGTAGTCCACATGTGCAGTTGAGTAAATGTTCCGGTAAAAGCCCTCAGAGCAGCGGCTTTAAGGACAAGTCCATCTCATTTAAAACAGAAGAAAGGGCACAGGTAAAAGATTGTTGTGTCGCGGCCGCCATCTTCACTGTTTTGGTTTCGGCCCAGAGGAGCACTGGTTTTTGATGAGAAATCCTAGCGCGGAAGATGACGCACTGTTAACTCCCGCCTCCCGTGCTATGATTGGCTCGTCTTGGTTTTGCCGGAGGCAGCGAAATTCAAATCGCACAATTCCAGACTGTATCCCCATGTATCTCTTAAAGGATCTGTATCATGCTATTTTAGCCATTCCAAAGTAAAGTATAGGCATATATATGATCAGGGTGCGATTTGTCAAAAAAACAGAAGTGGGGATAGTTACTCAATCACCATTATTGCATAAAAATCACATGCATTTCATGCTGTTGAACTTGAAACCCAGTGTTGTAAGATGTCTTCTAACTGGCTAGTAGCTCAGTGTGTGTGTGGAACGGAGGGTGAAGTTGATAGCATTGTGTGCAGGGCGTCCGTGCCTGTGTGTGGGCTGAATATAAGCGCACACAGCCCAACTCTATGCATCCAGCCTATAGCCTACTCCGAGGCAGATATTTATATATGAGACATATAGGCCTTACGTTTTCCTCCGTATAGTTTTGGGTTACAGTATATTCAGCGAGGAAAACAGGAGATGAGAGACTTCAAATGGCCTGTGCATAGACGACTGAAGTAGGGGGGCGACCCCTCCAGAGCGCGTGTTGCTCAGGGAGTTGGGCCGTTTTGGAAAACTCTTGATGATCAAACTTTAAGTAACCAGCGTAGTGTGACGCAACAGGTGTCTTCTTTTTTGAGGGACAGAGCTGAAAATGTAACATGCACATGCGCACGGCTGGCACTTCCCAGAACCGAATCAGAACCGTGCGTAAAGGTTCCTAATCCTGCTTGTCAAACTGTCGTAAAACGCGCTGGGTGTCACACATGGCTGGGGGCATTAACGCAAGGGTTGCGCGGGTCCCTCCGCGGTCCCCGCAGGCTGCCCGCGGATCGAGTCCGGTCATAAAATTCTCCTGTCCGGGTTGGGGCGGTTGCCGCCACTCATTGCCGCCATGCGCGCATTCATAGTTCAGCCACGATTCAGTCTATCATCTTTACAGCGTTTTTTTAATACATAAAGTAAGCAGCGTTTTGCTGTTTGTGGTCCAGAGAACGCTTTTGTCGAGCCCTATTTTCCATGTGCGTCTGTGCGCGACTTCTCTGCAGCGCTCTACACAGAAGGAGAGAGAGAGCGCGAGGGGATAAGACACGCCAGTCCTGCTCATTTCTGTATGTGTGCAAAATAGATTTAACTGATCATAAAGTCAATCAAGATACATAACACAGTTCCCTGTGCATATTCATTCATCAGAAATGACACATGCAGCCTTACAGGCTACACTTAAACAGTCCACTCTCACAATATAGTTCCCCGGGCCTGTGCCATCCCGGGAGCGCGTCAGCTTTCAGGCATTCATAATAAAAAGAAAAGAAAAACACCTATTTGCAAAGTTGCTGATGACGAGACATGTGATGCATGAGTGTTTCTGACTCCACAGACCTTCACTAGTATAGAGCATAGACCCCGTGCGCATTAAAGCCGCTAAAGCAGAGATCACCCGCGTGTAAAATGAAATCAATTGGCCAGCAGGTGCACGTACCTTGAACACACAGCCAGTTTTACAATTGTATCCCCCCCTACATTTAATACAATAATACAGCAGAAGTAAGGATAGGGATAAAAGAAACAGAGACGGGGACAAGAAAACCAGAAGGGGGGAAAATCCCCCCCATCCCCCCCAGAAAATCGCACCCTGTATATGATATATTGTACCTCTATCACTATGGAGTACTCATTTTGAGAGAAATATAAGTATTTTTGGGGGGTATTTTCCCTACCCGGAAGATAAGACGCTTCGATTCAGTTAACTCCGCCCCTCTCTCTGCTCATTCCACATTTGCAGTATTATAAATATAAATATCGCTGCAAAAAGTGAAGTTACTTCACATAATGCAGTTATAAGGAGTTGACATGTGCAAAGCAGTTTCATAAATGGCTAACACACATGCTAACACACACGCTAACATGCGTTTTGATTGACTCACCGCTCAGTTTGGACTCCCATGAGATCGCGTTGGTTATAAAAGTTATAAAAGTTATAAAAGTTAATCCACTTTGATTCTGGCCAAGGTTCACCAAGCATCCATCAGGTTGGTTGATATAGTAGCTAGCTTAATCCCGGAAAGAAATTCCAACTTCTGGCGAGTGCACTCTTCTTTAGGAAGGTAGTCCTGTTCCTCTCATAGCCAAACGCGCATCCGTGGCATTATCGGTAAGAAAAAAGAGCAGGCGGTGTCCAGAGTAGGTTAGAAAGAGCTCAGTCTTCAAAAACAACACTTATGCTCGGATCCATGGCTCCTCCAGCCGTGGGTGCGCTTGATTAGCGTCGTGGGACAGCACAGACGCTTCGGAGGGTTGCTGTTTTTTTTTTTGTTTTTGTT
The DNA here is from genome assembly GCA_007210695.1 of Neogobius melanostomus. Taxonomy (NCBI): domain Eukaryota; kingdom Metazoa; phylum Chordata; class Actinopteri; order Gobiiformes; family Gobiidae; genus Neogobius; species Neogobius melanostomus. Next base: position 543,026 of record VHKM01000234.1, on the reverse strand, counting down.
TTTTTTAAAAGCCGTTTTATAAATAAAAATCAGGCCGTAAGGCATTACATTACAGACGTAGAGCACTTCCGTTCCGCTGTGACGACACAACTGAACAGCTCAGTCGTTTACCAGGAGAGGGTGGAGCAGCTGCTCAGAGAGCAGGATTCAGGAGGATTACTTAGAACTGCGTGAATGAAGCCAAAAACCGCTCTGGGGGTGTTTTTGATAAGGAAATAGCATAACAACATGGCTAAAAGCTCCAAAAAGTCGATTTTGCATGATATAGGACCTTTAAAGAGCAACTAAACACCAAATCAAGTTTTTTTTTTTAACTGATAAACTGTCTCAATGGGTGTCTCATAGTGTTGTCTACTGGTCCCTGACATTATTCTGACATTATAGCGCAAACATGTGTCAAATACTAACTTTGGCCTGAAAACGAATGGGTTGCGCCCCCTTCAGGGTAAACTCTGCTACTAAAGTAGAATTTCCTGATTAACTGGAGACCATAGACATATTATTAATAGACCGTCATTCCTCACTCCTCCCCGTTTACCACAATGACCACGTTCGAGGGGGAAATCATGGCGGATTTACAGGCTCCTCCTCCCCAGCTCTGACGAAGCATGTTCCTAATAAGGGCATAAGGGGGGAGCTTCACTGTAGACTCGGCCCTTGCGTGACGTGTAGCTCGCGCAGCTCCAATGCCAACAGTCAGACCCCCGTTAAGTAGGAGATTTCTAAAAAAATTTGCTACCATAACCAGCCCGGTGCCCCAGATTGTTTTTAACCCAGCGTAATCACAGGAGGAATATCTAGCTCTAGCCACTTCTAAAACATTAGGCACCGGGCATTAAAGCTGTTCTTAACGTGTCTCAAGTCCAATGCATTCCAATGGGGGAATAGCGGCCATATGGAGGTACTACAGCAATAGCGGAGCAATGGCGGCCTCCAGTGTCGTAGTCACAAAGCCGAGCAGTCAGCGGCCATTGCTGGAGACGTGTCCACGGCCTCCACAGAACGTCATAAGCCGCACCAGCTCCACACATGGTCATCAGGTGCTGCCCATTGTCCTGCCCCTGTACCTGTGGTTTATAACCAAGTCCCTCCTATGTAATCAGTCTGCTGTGATTGTGCCAATGCAAATGTCGAGTTCAATCAAGGCCCACACACTCACCCCCCTCATGTCACCCCCAAACTTCAGAGACCGCCTCTTTCGCGGCAATTTTTGACTTTTGTTTGTGGGTGGAGAAAGGCTTTGGCACGCCCGTTTAGGTACTCTTTAACATGGAGGATCAGTCTGGCTCGTGCCAGGCTAGATCCAAATGGGCTAAGGATTTTAATATAAATCAGTTTGTCTGTGACAGCACTGCATTCACTAAACGGCACACCTCTCTCCATTCTTCACGAGATAATTCCATTTTCAACACTGGCAAAAACATAAAGGTTTTCAATTATTTCTTGTTGTGCTTTTTCAGAACTTTTCAGTCACATCAATCTTTCAACTATTAGTACAAATAGAAATATTCACCATTACCCACTTTTATTATGTCAGATCTGAAGTCCTATTTGCCATTACCCAGCTCTCTCTGCAGCCCGCCTGCCTGTCTTTGATGTGGGCGGACTGCAGAATGGCTGATAGAGATCTTGTTTTTGAAGGACAGGTCAGTGCCTTTTCAACACAATCCCCTTTTCACTGCTCAGTACCTCAGAGGCCTTGGACTGCCTCACAAAAGCTCTGGGCAGTGGGCGGAAAAAGAAGACCTAGAAAGCACTGAAAAGACTTTTGTGTGGTATCTCGTTCATCATTTTGGTAATTAAAATAGCGTTAAAGGCCCTGTTCAACCTTCTTTTTTTAACCATGCAATGACGCTGTTCCCTCATCGTACAAGGAGATATGTTTTTGTTCAGTCATTCATGTTCAAATAATCTTGCATATCTCTCAGTCCATCTTATTAGCACAATTTAGGCTTCAAACAAACTGTTCTATACTTAGACACTCCGACATACACAGAAACAGGTCTTAAAAAAACTATATCACATCTTCATTGCATTCATAGAACCAGGGTTATGGTAACTTACAGACTACACAGAGACGTCTTGCTTTGTCCTCACAGAATCTTGGGACAAGCAGCTTTGAGTGATTTTAATTTTGATATACAGTATCTGCAACTCAAGCCTCTCTGTCCTCTGTGTGAAGTTTGGAGTCTGTAGGAGCTACTAAAGTGGAGATATTGCTGCAAGAGTGGAACGAAAACCTCATTTTGAGAAAATGGGTTCTAGAGGTTTGTTATGACTGTGCACACACTTGTATACTTTTCCGCCTGTAGCGTATGCTTTAGCCGCAGCTAAACATAAAAAAAGGATATGACTATATTTGGATTACAGCATCATCTCTGTCGTCTTTTGTGCTAGATGAGGGAGCACCGCGATGTTGTAGTTACTTCTGGGAAATCTCATCTTTCTAGCAGACAAAATGCCAGAAATGAATCACCGCAAAGGTTTTTTTTCTCTTTTTTTTTACTTTGACATTAAAACTAAGATGTTAAGGGAGAGAAATAGCTAATAATCTCAACATAGATTTTTCCCCCCATCATGTCTCGCCCAATGGCTGCTGGTTGCTCTGCTTTGTGACCACGACGCTAGGGGCCGCCATTGCCCGCCATTGCCCGCCATTGCCCGCCATTGCCCGCCATTGCCCGCCATTGCTGTAGTACCTCGATATGTGAGCAGCAAAATAAGCTAGTTTTCCATTAGAAACCATTGCACTTTACAGACGTTCTAAGCAACTGTAAAGCCTTCTTTCTTTTTTAAAACTTCCTACAGTTAGATATTGCTCCTGTGATAACGCTGGGTTAGTTACAATTAAAGCAGTACTAAGTACCTTGTATACCTTAATAAATGCTTTTTGCAGTCCCTCTGGGGGTAATTGATTGATTGATTGATTGATTGATTTTTTTTATTTCGAGCTACACACAACACAGGCAAAAAAGCCAAGAGAAAATACAGTAAAAGAGAAAATAATAATCAACACTCTAGCTCGAAAAGGAGTGGGAAGAAGACAAGCTTATTAACTCCCACCCCTGTTCATATACTTGCATAATAATGTGGTTGCTACAATAACACTGTTTAGTTCTTATTAACTTACAAAACGATTAACAATTAAGTTGGTTCCATATTAACAGGTCCAACAATGCAGTATATTAAGTCAACCTTAACAGTATGTTACACTTTATAACAATTGAATAAAATTTTTTTTTCCTATACCTATTTTATTACCATGTTGGTATTACTGTTATTCACCATCACCATTACAGCCCATATAAGATTACTCTGTATCAAAGTGTTTGAATAATACATGACATACTCCACATTTATTCATGAAGGGTACAGTAATCGCAGACTGATTGATGCTCATGATAACCAGATTAGTCTTAATGATGTGTGTTAAAGAGGAGTCGGGGCTTCTTTTTCTTTCCTGTGACTGGACCTGCTGCCAGAGGGGTGCAGCCTCTGAGCAACCGGACCATCATTTGTTAAGTGTCCTATACTGTGCATTACAAGAGACAAGACCTAGGAGTCTGCTGACAGAAGAGGCTTTCCTCGAGCAGCCGGCCCCCACATGTCTGCCCTGTACTACGGGTTATGTTGAATGCGGAGTACATGGATATGTGCATGTTTTACTTCTAAGAATTTAATTCCTTTGTATTACCATCAGCATCAATAGCAATACCGCATTCTGAATCTATTAAGTTTGATCCTAAGAATAATATATAGATTGTTAGGTATTAATCCTGGGCTGTTAAAATAATGATGATAATAGCACAACAGCAATAGCAATAACAATGGCAATAACAGGGCAAAGCTAACTGCGGGCTAGCGCCAGTATTTACAGCCAAGTTCGAATTATCCCCATTGTGTAATTGGATGTACAATATCCCTCTCTCCCTTTATCTTTTCTGTCAGCGTAGTATTTAGTCTCACGGACGCCTGCAGTGGCACTTACGGCCTCTAGGGTCATGAGTTACTTAGTTCTGCTTTAAAGAAACCTACCTGGTTTTCGTAAGGAATATTTTAGAAATCTTGTATACTAATGAGGGCCGGACTTTGAGCTAATGGCGTGGGCAGCGGCTACATCTGAACTACGTGCCCCACGAGGGCCAGTCTACAGTGAAGATTCGGCCCTTTTTCCCAATTAGAAACATGCTCCATCAGAGCAGGGTAGGAGGAGTCTGTAAATCCGCCATGATTCCTCTTTTGAATGTGGTCATTATGGTAAATGGGGAGGAGTGAGCAGAAGCTGTCTATTTATTCTACAGTGTATGGTCTCACCTTAAAACACTGAGCTTCATGGACTTCTCGATATGGTATGATGTTTACTGGAGTGCACTGGAGTGCACAAGCGAATAAAACTAAGCACATGGTTAGAATCCCTGAAATAATGAAGAAAAGAAAGCAAAGTAAAAAGCCAGTATTATATTGGCCTTTAATAAAGCTAGCATAGTGAGCAGCTCACACACGAGACACCTTGTTTTTACCCATTAATAATTTGCATGTTGGGTAGATGAATCAAATTGGCACAGCTCCCAGGCAGCGAAACCTGTTTAATAAATGCATTTGGCTTGCCTTTGTTTTTTCAGCAAATATGGAGGTTTTTTTTTGTCGGAAGGATTTATCAGGGGGTGGAAATTGTAATGTGAGTGGCAATTTTGTATTCATGACCTTGAAAAGTCAACAAATGCTTAGCGCTTGATTATCTCTGGGCCCGGCCAAAAATCCAAATTCTGTTTCAGCGCAGAAAGTTGAATTTGTTTAGTTTTGTTGGGATTTGAGTTGGATCGTGGACTGGAACGAAATGGGGAAGCTGTTCATGCAATGTGGATGGACCAAACGTTGTTGGATGTTTCTTGCTTAATGTTGCATCCAGGCTCTAGAATACCTTAATGACTGAAATTAATGCATTTTTCAGGTTGAAGAAGGGTGAATTCATTCAAATCGATGAAAGTGAATGACTGACGAGTTGCATGGATTGCCTGAAAGAGTACTCCAGGATCCAGAACATTGGGAAAGACTAAACATATGTGCTTTCAACGAGTACATTTTGATATGTCTATTTTTATATTTCCCTCGCCTGTTTATGCAGCCTGAGGAGTAGCCTACTGTTCTTGTCTCCCTGGCGGCTCATACCTGTGCGGCTTCCTGTGCCTTTTGGCCCCCTGTCATTTGAAAAGCAGTGAAAGGGGAGCTCACATTATCCACCGATGTATGGATGTATGCCATTAAACTTTAACACAGTTCAACGAATTGTTGAAATTCCCTGACTGACATGTTGGTCTGTTCAACATGTGTGTCGACATGTGATTCTCTCATTTTCCTTGGGGTCATAGAAAGAAAGAAAGAAAGAGAAAGAAAGAAAGAAATGTTTGTATTGTCTCCGTTGGAAAAATGTAAATGTTCCTTTGCCAATCCTTCAACCACGTAAACACAGACTGGACAGGCAAACTCCGCACAGAAAACAACCGGGAATTGAGTTGGAGATGTACTATTGTCCTTTAAATTGACCTATATACAGTTAGTGTTCAATGCTAACCGATAAAACTCAAACTGGGTCGCCAAAGAATGCAGCTTCAGTGAGTTTCCAATAATCAACTAATAATCCGCTAACATTTCTGGAATTCATGGCACTTTCCAGAATAATAAATGATAATGGAGATTTTTAAATGCATAAAACACGTATCACAATATCGTTCTCATGTAGGATTTGGACACTGCAGTGGGTTAGAGGGTTTTACCAATCCTGGTCCAGCAGCTAATGATTTCTTTGGTAACCCCAAACACTACATGGATTGTCTCAAAGGTCAAACCATTAAGCCAAAGACAATAGGGCAAAAATGATCAATACATTTTTGAATGAGAAAACGGTAAAGTTTTATTGAGTCCTCCTGAGAGTTTGAAGCCTTGTCCATCTTCTTAATGCTGCTTACGCCCCTGCACACTATAGACTCAAATCTTCAATAGGCTGCATATGGGCAGGATTAAAAGCCTGTTTTTGCTCTATAGAGAACATAGCTTTGGCTCGATCATCGCTTGGCGTCAGACCTAGCAAAAATCCGCTGGCCACGGCTGCAGTGTCTCCGTGCGTTTTGCCACTTCAGCGCGCCAGCACGGATTAATGGACGCGCTTATCCTAATGCCACACCGTCCTTACAGGCATTGTTGTCCTTCCCTTTAAAGGATTCCCGCTCGTGTAATCTTGGGGAACCCGTGCTTCTTAGAAAGTGCTATTTTCAGCCTTTGAGAGGGGGTAAAAAAAAAAAACTACGAAAAATTGTGCCAGCCTGTCCTGACTGCATTTGCCAAAAGGGAACGTGTGTGTGTTTGAAGTGGACCACTCGAGGCCGCGTAACAAAAGATGTAAATGAGAGCGCAGCGGGGTTTCTGCATTAGCTTCAGGTCTTGAATGTTATTAATAGCTCACAGTGCAGGTTCAGCTTCGTTAAAATGATGAAAAATTGCTTAAATTCCAAGTCTCTGTTTTGTCAAGAGTTGCTGATGGGAGTGGTAGTGCTGTAATAACATATCACTACCCACTTTTACGTATTACCGTGACCAGATTAGACAGCCCAGTACTCCAGAGTCTATCATTCAGGGGAATGCGTGGTCTACCTTGAGATGAGTTTTCTCATTGCCACCATTCATCTCGAAATGTCGATTCAGTCGCAGTACTATGAAATAAAACTATCATCGTAATTCAAACACTCCCAGCCTTTCATGCCATCTCCCTGACAGCGGTGGATGTCACGGCTCTCCATGATAAATCCCCTTAACAATGTCGCTGTATACGCTATCTGTTTGAAATTTTGACTGTGATATTTCCCACTTTGTACCGCGGCGCTCTGCTCCCTGCCCTTCCCCTGACCTTGTTTTGTTTTGCCTGTGTGCGGCTGACAGTCTGCCAGATCCCGCGCCGCATCCAAATCACCGCAGCTTGTTTTCATATACCGGATATCCCGCGTTCATCTTTTAAGAGATTCAGTATATCTTTGCATAAAACAATCATTATACGTTGTGATCTATGGAGAGAAACCCATGAATAAGACATAGAGCCTGAGCCAATATTAATAATAGGCTTTCACTTGGACGTATTTGATTTTGATCTATTCGAATGCATTGCCGAGATGCAACAGGGTAAACTTGCTCTATTGTTCAAACTGGGGAGAGGTTTCAAAATGTAAATGAGAAAAGGCTGTATTGCTTGTGTTTGGAATAGACGAAGAATGCATTTTAAACTTGTGGCAGAGTGATTTGTATTTTCACAACAAGATGGATTGACTGACTGTGCCAAAATACCTTTGTCAAACTTAAAGCAGAATTTACTGATACTTAATTTGATATTCACTTCATGTGACCCTAAAAGATGCTCAGTAGGTTCAACCTCATCCTGACCATGAATCTAGCTCAAGATCTGGAGAAGGGCGAACAGGTGACTGTGCCTGTCAGGATGTTCCAGTGGCAATGAAGGATAGGTCAAGTGCAGAAGGCGCATTTCCTTATGGAGACATAACATAACATCTGCCTATAATGCCAGTGATTTTCTATAACATGTGGGTCCCGGCTGTGTTGACTTGGACGGTTAGCCTTAAGGCAAAGTGATTATCTTGTACACTGTCAGGACACATCACCTTTCTGTTAGCTTCCTCCCTACAAAGGGCACATCAGAAGAAGCCTTTCAATGTGCATTATCCACCAAAGAGGTCACAGAGGCCTATTCTTCAACATGTCTTTCTTGTACTGCGTATTGATAGTGTCATTGCAGATTTCCAAACTGATCCCAATTAAACTAAACTAAAAGGCCTAAAGAATAAATATGAAATTACATCTCAACAAGGAGTAACCAAATCAGAAACTAATCAGGGATCGGTTACGCTATCTAAATTAAGTGCTTAGACTAGAACATAGACTGGTTATCAGAGTTATGGATCTCTCCTGGCTTCTAAAAACATTTGGCTCCCTTCTTGCCTAAACACCCATCTGTCTCGCACGGGTGTTTATACATGTACCTCCGTGTTATTATGTGTTGACAATTCTGATGGTGTCACACTAGAAGCGCCACCCTTAGCTAGCATGAGGCGCTGGCTGGAACCTGAGACTAGGCTAGCGACACATTGGGCTACACTTCCCAGTCTTCCAAGTATGTCTGCTAAAGCGTGCCTCGGAAAGCATGCGACCGATTTAGCTTAGCGCCTTAAATATAGACCGGGGTACACCTCTGTAAAACTGCACGGCTATTAAGGTGGAAACATAGACATCATCTGCAACGGCGATGGGATTCTGACAGGAGAATGTTCCAGACCCTTTGTAATGTTGTAGCAGCACATTAAAGTTGTATCAAACCGAGAAATAACAGGGGTAAGATTTCATTATGACTAGCAAACCTACTGAAGCGGGATAGGGCAACCTGAGCGGAGCTGTTTCACTTTTAGCATGTAATTACTAGCTTAAAGCAAATTGCAATGAAAACGTTTCCATATTACGGACATCACACATACCGTACGATCAGTTGGATAATTTCATTAATGCGAGGTCTGCTTAGCTGCGAGCATATACTTGCTGGCTATGCCTGAAGCTAATTGCATCCATGCTCTATCCGCATGTCAGGGGCAGGGCAGACCCGGAGGCCCTTGGGCATTTCCTCTGGCCCTACAAATCACTTTGAGAACTTTACAATCAACAGTTATGTAAACACCTATAAAAGTACTTCATTTACACTGAAATATTGTCACTTCCTTATAAATAAGTGGGTCTGCATACATTTATATACATTTAGGTCTACAATCCTAGTATTAGAAAATAGTCCCTGAAACCGACTAGCAAACTTTCCTACCTACCCTGGCCCTACCGAAAGGCCCAACTAACACTTTTTATCGAATCAGGTGTCGCAATGTATTTTTGACATACGCATTAGCCAGACACAGTGACCCCTCCTGGAACCACCACCATAACGTGGTGCAGGGGTTTGAGCGCCCGAATGATCCTGGATCTCTGTTGTCGGGGGCTTTGTGCCCCTGGTAGGGTCTCCCATGGCAAACAGGTCCTAGGTGACGTGTCGGACAAAGAGCGGTTCAGAAGCCCCTTATGAGAGACCAACAGGCCCGGTTAGAATTGTGAGGCCATCCTTCTGTGGACCCACCACCTGCAGGTGGAGCCATAGGGGCTGGTGCAGTGTGATATGGGCATGTCCTAAGGCTGCCCCCACGACACGGAAACGGACAAGTGGAAGAAAATGGATGGATGGACAGACACAGTGACATCCAACTAGCAATAGATGGAGCAAATAGCAAATGGCATAGCATTTGTAACCTAAAACTACGTGCTAAAACAATGTAGCTATGTATTGCGGAATCCCGGGATGCTTGAAGGCTATACAACTATATTGTTCAGCATCAAATGCAATGAATTAAAAAGACTAACGTTAGCTAAAAACAACTCTTAGCTGTAGCGTCCAAATAACCATTTTCCGCCCAGTTCTTCTGACAACACAATCCTGAGCTCTATTGCACTATAACATCCTCTCATGCATACTAGCCCAGTCTGAGATTTGCAGCGCTGGGTTGCTTTTCTCTTGTTTGGAGTCGACAGCTCTCATAGGTATTGTTAGCCCTGCGTTAGGAGAGTTAGCGGAGGGCACGGGCGTGGTGGGTGTACCAGGTTTCACACTCCAATAACTGGGTCAGGCGGAGATCATGACGTCTCCCCTATCTCCTCAGTCTCCATGTGGGCTGTTCAGCGTTCACTGGTGCAAGCACTGCTCAGTCATACCTCTACGCCCCTCATGCCAGCACGCTATTTATCTCTATCTAGGCCTCTCACTGCTGCTTCATTCTCTATTTAACATTTGATGGCCTGGCTATTTCAGTGACATGGTACAAGAGGATGTAGGGGAGAATGTGATGGAATGATAAAAGAATAATAAGAAGGCAGGGATTTAAAAAAAAAAATATTATTATTATTATTTTAAGCTAATAGCAAGCGCCAGGACTAAACACCAGGAGTTATGGTGCATTCCACTTGATCTCGGAAGTCGGAGGTCTTCTGTTCGACTGTTAGTGAAATAAAATATTTTTTTATTGTTCCAATAATTGTCCCAATTTTTTTCTTTTATCCACGGGTCAACAACATTAAATATTAAATGGCCAGTAGAAATGAGTCCCTAGATAACACACAAATTGTTTATTGGCTTTACCAGAAATGGCCGTTAAAATCTCATTAAGAACCTTTTATGTAATTGTCTTTTAATGCATCGTTTCGTACAATTTAACTCCAGCATTTGTGAATCCACACAAAATAAAACCTGGTGTTTTATTTCGTGAAGAGTAGCCATCTTTTCAGGTAGACTACGGGGAATTTGTAGTGGACACGCAAACACACACACGTTTGGTCTTGGAATCCAACCTGGGACCTTCTCGCAGACGCTCCTATCTACATCTCCCATTTGACACCCAAGTGCTTTCAATCAGAGCGTGCACGTTATCACAAACCGCTCATATATTTCCCCACGGACCGTCTATCTTCGCCCGATGTTATCTTCACGCTTTCTTTTCTTTTGCAGCTCCATCAACGTTTCTCTTGATGCACTATCGACTCCCATTGGATATCCATCATCTTCCCTTCAAACGGCAGCCATTATGGGATCGAGATGCGAGAGTTTACTTATTACCTCAGCCACAAAGCTTAGGATCAATGCGTCGGACCGTTGCATGAATGTAATCAAGCTCTCTGCATCAATAATGGACGGCACAATCAGGCGGGATGGAGGTCCGGTATTGTGCGGCCGGTGAATGGGGTGACGGATTGGGAAGGGGGGGGGGGGACCATTGTGTGCTGATTCGTGGCTCAGCTGTCAGGAAGATTATGGTGACAGTATACGATAATGACGAGTGTTTGATTACGATAATGGGGACACGGTCGGCTGCGTGGGTGAATTATAAGGGCAGATGTTTTCCGTGGCATAGGGATATATTTAGGAGATGGCGATGGTCTGCGGAGGAGCGTGAGGATAGCGCTGGATGAGAAGAATGTCTTATTTGTGAATGGAGGAGTGAGAACAGAATGAAGAAGAAGAAGATCTTTATTTATATAGCGCCTTTCACAGGCATGGTCACAAAGCGCTTTACATGAGAGCATTTTACATTCACTCCATACTCTGTGGTGGTAAGCTACGTTAGTAGCTTCAGTTTCCCCTGGGGCAGACTGACAGAAGCGCTGTCACGACTGCACACATCTGCGCCAACGGTCCCTCTGACCACCTCCATACATTCACACTCACACATTCGTTCATCCTGGCCTATTGTACATGTTTTTTAGTGGTAGGGGAAACCGTAGTACCCGGAGGAAACCGGGTACTACAGTTTATACATTTTTTTACCTGCTTTTTTATTTTGTATTGAATTAATAGTAGAAATATTGGTGAATGTCTGCAAGAAAAGTATAAGAGTTGTTTTTTTATCAGCCCATTTAATTTTATGTAGGTGATAGTTTCCTATTAAATTATAAATCTGAATAACAAATTTCACATCTCTATCAATTTTTCGATCAAAGTAGATACATACATCTTTGCCGTTTAAAATAATTAATTGTCCAATTTTCCGGGAGAGATAGTTTTGAACATCAATCCAAAAATATTTTACAGTACATGCATTCAAAAAACAAGTGAATGATTGTTTCCGCACGAAAAGTCAATATTCAGTTTAAACCGTTCCAGAACATGTTTTGCGTGGTATATTCTGTGAAGAGTCTTGAAAGACACTTCCTTTATCTTGTTAGGCAGTATGTGTTTGTGACATGCTTTCTTCCAATTGACACAGCCATATAGAGACACTCAGACATGTTGAGATGGAGGAGTAGTGTTTCCAACAATAATATTCCGTATGTCCTTGTTGCTGCATCTGTCGAGAATGTCTATGTCTCCCGTGTCAAAGAAGATTTGTCCCTGTGGTGTTGCTGTTGGGAGGTGAAATTGGGGGTAAAGGCACTATGGGGACCACTCATACAGCCTCTGGGTCACTACAAGGTCATATACGCACAAATACCAACTTTTTTTTACCACATGATGCACCTTTGAAGTAGCAAATACTTAAGTACTTTCAAAATTTGACGGAGCAACTTATACTCTTACTGGAGTAATATTTGACCTGTGGCATCTGTATTTTTACTCATGTAATGAAATCAACTACTTTGACCACCATTGATCAACAGTGGCAGAAGCATAAATGTAGTAGTTGAAGTAGTTATATTGGATGAAGCAATGATCCTTGTTTTGTAGATTTATCAATCATATGCTGCAGTGATTGTTTCAGAAGCTAAATGCACCATTTTGTTGCATTTGGGTCTGTACCGCTTACCTCACGTCTCCTTGACTCTCCTCTATAGTTACTGAAACATTATATGGACCAGCCGGAGATCCCTGCAGAGCGCTGTCTGGCACAATGTACACTTCGGCACTTGGTAGTCGACTAGCTAGCACACGTCAACACTTGATAACCGTGCCCCAAACTAAGCACTCACTCTCAGCACACTCTACACCTTGTCTCCACTAGAGCCCAGGCTGTGGCCTCACTGAATAATATGCCTGCTTGACTTAAACACATTCATTATTTAGCCTTTTTGTTAAATAGCTTCCGCCGTGCAACTTGTATGAGGCAGTTTAATTACATACACTGTAACTATTGCTTGAATAAATAATCTTGTTTCCATTGTACGCAAGTTTTGTATATCTAATGTGTCTTTATCTATCTGTCTCTTGCAGGTGGTGCTGGTGTTTGCGCTGAGCATCGGGGCTCTTGGGATATACTTTATAGACTCCTCAGAGTAAGTAACATTGCTTTGTATTTTACAAAACCAAAAAAGTAGAAAGGGAACTTAACAAAAGCACTAAACTTACAAAAACACTTCAAAAGTGACCACCCATGTTCATAGTGAAAAGATTTGGAACAGTAGTCATAGTCATTGAAATTATAATTTTTTCTGAGTCACAGATTTGTTGCAGTAAGTAGTGATATTAGTAGCAGTATGTATGATATTGCATGCTGCAATTATTCCGACAGTGGGGAAATTGTATTGTTGAAACAGCAAAGTACACACAAGCAGCATTGAAATAAAATCGCAATAAGTGGCAGTGGAACAATTCATTGCAAATGTGGAATGACAGGTTGAAGTCAGTGCCTGCAGGATTCATTTTTTTGTGCAAGGGTATGCATGTATTTATGCAAATATATGCAAATATATATATATATAATATAAATATAATAAAAAGATAATTAATAAAAAAAATATATATATATATGTTTTTGTTGTTTAAGAAGTTAGTTAAGGCGACAGTCCGGTGTTGTTTAGGCGGCCGCTGCATTCTAAAGCTAGCGGCAACTAATCAAGGTTGGGTCAGAAACTATGAAGGGATCATCTAAAGTAGCCAAATAAAATAAAATTGGCCACTGCTTTGTTTTGTTTTTATTTCATGAAATGCTGTTAAAGAATAACTGATCAAACATATATGTAATGCACAAGTTGTATCAGGGGCGACGGTGGCGCAGTTGGTAGAGCGGGTCGTCTCGTGATCGGAAGGTCGTGGCTTCGAATCCCAGCTCCCGCAAATGCACACTGTCATTGTGTCCTTGGGCAAGACACTTCACCTTACTTGCCTCCAGTGTCTGCGTACATGGTGTATGAATGAGAGAGTGAATGGGTGACTGGTTCCTTACCCCCGGCTCACATTAAATCCGGTTAAGGTCCGGTACGGCGTCCGCAATCTTAGAAAGTCATTAAAACCAATGTTGCACACTCGCACTGCTCCGCGAAGTCCGAGGCCTTCCGGCGGCAACGGAAAGAATCCGCAAGAAGTCTATTTTTGCCTGAGACCGGAGCCCCAACGGATCAACCTGACAGAAAAACACGAGCCAAACAGGAAGTCAGGCCTCGTGAGAAAAGAAAATCCAGTGTATTTCAAAATAAAATCTGTCCGCTTACTACTTGTTTGGTCTCGTTTACCACCTGTACACGCGTGTAACGTCGGAAATGTAAACATTTCTCCATTACCAGTGACACAGGGGCACTAGTGTGTTTCAAAGCATCCACTTCACTGGGGAGAGTCGTTGTACTGGCAAATACGGCTTTTGTTTACAAAAACTATCTATATATGGGGCTACTTATGACGTGAACTCGCACCAAGAGGGAAACTCACGGGCACTTCTGTTCTCGCGAGGTCCGTTTCTGTGCCTGGCGCAGCATCTGGCGCCGGAGCTGGCCACAGTATCAACCGGACTCACTGTGAGTGGTAGTTTGGGGCAAACCCGAACCGGATCAGGACCGAACCCGGACCGTAGTTCATGTGAGCCGGGGATTACTGTAAAGCGCTTTGGGTCTGATAAAGGTAGAAAAGCGCTATATAAGTTGAGTCCATTTACATTTACCGTCAGATCACTTTATGTGAGTTGTTTATATTAATGTAACATAAATCCTGTCATATATATAAGGATATTTAGTGTAGAAAGGTCCAGTGATCTTTTGTTAAATGTTTTTCCATGAGTTTATTTATTGAATTGATCTGTAACATCATGACAAGAAAACTTAAGACTTTATTGATCTTAAAATGGAGAAAAGTGGTACATTCACCTTTTCACTGAGATAAATTCTCTTGGTATCGGTTATTATCGGATATCGGCAGATACTCAAACCCCCAGTATCGGTATCAGTGTCGGAAGCAAAACGCTGGATCTCTATCTCTAGTCCAAACTCATTCCTAACATTCCAACTCCTCACAGGAATGAGTTTATAAGCACATTTCACTATCACTGTAATGTAAACCGTAACTAGTCTGCTGGTTCATGATCAATAAAAAAGGCTTTATAATTCAATGTACAGCACACAAAGATCTTTTTTCATAAATGTCTACTTTCAAAGTATAATCAAGGACAACACTAATTTGAAAATAAAAAACAGGTACAGGGCCATAAAGGTGTATTCCTGCAGAGGCCCCTGGTAGTAGATTAAGGAGGCAGTAAGTGTTTTTATTTATAGTAGCTTTAGTGTTTGCTATAATAGTTGTGGAAGTCACAGTACCAGCAGCAGTAGTGTTTATGGTAGTGTTGGTTGGATGTTAGCAAAGTATTAGGAGCATGGATAGCATCATCATAAGAAGAAGAAGAAGAAGAAAAAAAATCACATTTGTAGTACTGAAATAAGATTGCTAGTTGGAATTAACTATTTTTGTAAGATCATGTAATGGTAATGGCAGTTTGAGTAATCAATTCCAATATAAGGTGTTTCTGAAATAACTACTCCTGAGATTTGCGGTACTCCTCCACCGCTGCTGCGTTTGTGTAAAAATAGCTTGTCATTTACACATCCACGTGCCCCTATAATCCACCTCATTCCTACATAACGTCAAAATGCTCACGTCTATACTTCCCACCCCCACAACATTCAGCTACATGCCCTGCACAAACATAGCTTAGTACATCCAGGTCTGAAGATTTGTCAATGGGAAGTCTGTCAGTTGCCATGGTAACAGAGGCAGCAGATAGTGAGGAGGGCATCGGGAAGTGTGCGTACTGGCACTTTCCCAAAGACAGATTGCAGCCCTGGAATCTGTCCAGCAACCACTGCAGCCTCTGCTATAGGACCACAGCACGGTGTTTCAACTGCTGGACATGTGTGGAAGATTATGGTGATATAAATACTTGATACTGTTTGTTATAGAAAATCACCTATTGGAATACTGTCCGATTTTGGAAAATAGTCTATTTGCCTTTTTGGTGGCTGTACTTGTTTTTGGTATTTGTTGTAGACTTGAATACATTTTTACCACTTGATGTTTATTGTGTCCATTGACATTTGTGGGAAATTAAACCCATAAGACCCCATGGAGACGTAGTATAATTGTCTGTAGAGAACACAATGTTGCCTCATAACTGTAGCCTTTGCGTTTTGCTAAGTGCGATCATTCAATGCAAAGCACTCCATTTTGTTGCCCAGAGCTTCAAAAATGTTTCCTGTGCAAAATTCAGCAATGCAGTCATGCCATAAATCACTTCTTCAGGTTATTGCCTGTAAAGTTGGATTTACTCGCTATTAAATCATGAAACTCCTTTGTGTTTATGCAGCATTAATCCTATGGTGAAATCAATTTGTTAATGTAATTATGCCACAATATATCCCAATTTCTTTCATGCTACAGTATGTGCGTATTTGATTGAAGTATTTACGACATACTTTCAGCTTGGTAGAGAACATTGCTGAATCAGTCACAATCACCTCTACCTCTGATGCCCAATTGAGAACTGGGAGTGGAGGTGGGACCATTGGCGCCGATCCTGTGGGTGCTGCCGGGCTGGAGCACCCACTCAAATCTTTGGGCACCCAAGCGAATTTGCCCTAATTACAAAATGATTAAATAAATATTGCGTAACCTGTAAAGCTGCTTCTCTGTTTTTTGCAAATACACGAGCGCAGCGCTGTTCATAACATTAATCTATATTTTGCTCCACTCATTTAGCTCCATAGGTAGAGCGCCGGGCTCCCAACCACGAGACAGCTAGTTTGATCCTGACTCCAACTTTTTATTTTTGGACTGGGCGCCCACTGGGAAGAACATAAATCGGCGCCTATGGGTGGGACGTTTCAGTTAGTTAACTGAAGGCCTTGAAAACCGCGGTCATTAAGCTTCTTCTAAAGAAGAGCAGCCTTGATCCCAAGGTACTGAACAACTACCGGCCCATATCAAACCTACCATTCTAAGGAAAAGACCTAGAGAAAGTAATATATCAACAGATCACTTACTTTCTCCTATCCAACAATGTGTTTGATACTTTCCAGTCAGGATTTAGGCCCCACCACAGCACTGAGACAGCTCTGATCAAGGTGACAAATGATATCTGTATGAACACCAACGCAGGTAAGGTCTCAGTTTTAGTTCTGCTGGACCTGAGCGCTGCCTTTGACACAGTGGACCACGGGATCTTACTTCACAGGTTAGAAAACTGGGTGGGAATCTCTGGTACTGCGCTAAACTGGTTCAAGTCCTATCTCGAGGATAGGACGTACTTTGTCGAAATTGGCAACTGTGTCTCAGACAAAATTCCCATGACCTATGGAGTCCCCCAGGGGTCAATCTTGGGACCCCTCTTATTCAACTTGTACATGCTTCCATTGGGTCAGCTAATAAACAGTAACAATGTGTCGTACCACAACTACGCAGATGACACTCAGATCTACGTGTCACTGACGGCAGGTGAACATGGGCCTGTAGATACACTCTGTCACTGCAGCGAACAGATCAGTTTGTGGATGCAAAACAACTTTCACCAACTAAACTCAGACAAAACTGAGACCATTGTTTTTGGCCCACAGACACAAAGACAAAGTGTTATCAGTCACCTTGAGTCTCTCACTCTGAAACCAAAAAATCAGGTTAGAAATCTAGGAGTAATCATAGACTCAGAGCTGAACTTAAACAGCCACATCAAAGCAATAACATCATCAGCTTTTTACCATCTGGAAAAACATTGCTAAGATCAGAGGAACAGTGTCAAAACCAGACTTAGAGAGACTCATCCATGCATTTGTCTCCAGCAGGTTAGACTACTGCACAGTAGTACAGCGGTTAGAGCTCGTGCTTCACAGCTAGAAGGTCCCGGGTTCGATTCCCACCTGGACAGGGCCTTTCTGTGTGGAGTTTGCATGTTCTCCCCGTGCCTGCGTAGGTTTCCTCCGGGTACTCCGGTTTCCCCTACCACTAAAACATGTACAATAGCCAAGGATGAATGAGAGTGTGTTTGAGAGTGCGCGTGGGGGACGACGGATGCAAATTAGCCCAAGGCTACAATCCGGTGTGGCTTGTTTACATGCATGAGACCCATGTATGTTCATTAACATGCACTGTCCCGACCAAATAAACCAATAAATAAATAAAAATAAAAATAAATAAATGGCTGCTCACTGGCCTTTCTAAACGAGCTGTTAGACAGCTGCAGAACATCCAGAACGCTGCTGCTCGAGTCCTGACAAGAACCAGGAAATATGACCACATTAGTCCAATGCACAGCTCTGCTTGTGTACAAGTGTTTTCATGGTTTAGCACCAAAGTGCATCTCTGACAGAGCCGTATGAACCATCTCGGGTCCTGAGAACTTCAGGGAGGGGTCTCCTGGTGGTTCCCAGAGTCAATAATAAACACGGTGATGCTGCGTTTCAGGCCGTTTTCACACATGTTGGAGCGCTTTGTAGGGCGCCTCGAGACCGCCTTAGCTCCAACTGTATTTACTCCAAAATAAGTTAAGTCTGCACAAAACAACGCAACATCAGCCACGTAACAACAATCAGCTGTTCAACTAACTTATTCCCATGACAACAGGCATCGACCTGTCAATGTGCCGACACTGACAAGCGTGCACGTACGTGCACACTTCCCCGATGTTACGCGGTGATCGCTCCTCTCCCTCGTGGTTAAATACACTGAGGCTTATACGCGCAGCGTGGAGAAATGTACTTAATCAGCATAAGGAGAGGAAAGTTTCAGAGGAGCAGGAAGGGGAAGAAAGGAAAGAGAGGCGTACCTTGATGATTTAAAGTTAATCCATTTTGCCTGTCACAGTAATCCAAACGTCCTCATGCAGCGCGTAGTCATTCTTTCTTTGTGCAAAAAAGAGGCATCAAAGCGAGAGTAGTTCACCAGAGGTCGGCCGCCTTCACACCACAACCGCTCCGACGCAGAGAGTGAGATGCGCCGCTCCGAGACCACCTGTTTCAGCCGCAGTCGGAGCGGCTGTTTAGACCGGCTTAAAGTGCTGCGGTTAGATTCACACTAACCCTAAAGTGCCGCTCTCGGGCCTAAAGTCCCTTTAAGTCGACCTAACTAGAGCCTGTGTGAAAACACCCTCAGTTTCATGCAGCTAAGATCTTAAACAGTCTTCATGAGGATGTGAGACAGGCCTCAACTCTGACAATGTTCAAATCCAGGCTGAAAACAGCTCTTTTTACCCGTGCATATGAAAACTGAAGGTATTTTATCTGCACTCTTGCCTTTTACTGTAATTGATAAACTTTATGTTTTATTGATTGATTTGATCTGTTTTCTTATTCATCATCATCCACGGGTCCAGAGTGATGAATATAAAAACAAATGCAAATTGAAATTATGAATTCTTCAGAATGATGAATATCAAATATTATGCTAACTTCCAAACAACCACTCTTTCCTTTCTGCGTTGTATCCGTCTACGGAGACTTAGCTGTATCTTATATAAAACAGTACGTGGCAGAAAACATGCAGCTGTTAGATAATTACTTACAATTTATTAAAAACTTTACTCAGGATGTAATTACTTTACCGGAAGAAATGTCTGTGTTCATAAGTAAGTGTTTTAGCCCTGATGCTAAAGGCTAACGTTAATTTGACACTAACAAATGTGAAATGCTAAAATACCGCGACCATCTGAACAATTTGTCATGAAACGCATTTGGCTTGACGTTTATTGAAGTTTTTCTGTTTTTTTTTAATCCTATATTATTTTCAATTCATCTTAAAATGTGGACAGGAAGTAGTCTTCTCCTACACTGGCCAACAGGCAGTTCGCTGAAAACATTCGGTTCTCTTTCATTTGAATGGTGAAACGTCCTCAAAATTATCTGTATTGCAGGAATTAAGTCAGGATTTTTTTGTTTATCTGGTCAGGACAGTGCATGTTGATGGACATATACTGTACAGTGTGAAACTCATGCATGTAAATATGCCACGCCAAACACACTCAGTATCCTGCCCAAGACACAATGACAGTATGCAGTGTACGCTGAGCTGGAACACTCTTAAACGCTCTACCACTGCACCATTGCCACCCCGATGCGACTGAAACCCATGTATAGAAAAACCCTGAATACAATATTAAAACTCCATTCAACAAAATCTATCACCATTCCTTACACATTCCTTTTACTTAGAGCTGCTATTCCCCCATGCCCCGCTGCCTTGCTTGATTGAAGACGATAGCCTTTACACTGTAGTGCCTGCGGGTTTGAAATGTTGATTGGAGAGGTCCCACAATGCTTTGCTGCTGATACTGTGTGCTGTGAACCATCTTTGAACAATGGCTATCACGCTGCACTTTCTCACCCGGATACGCTGTCTGTGGACTGTGAAATGATGTCCCCAAGGAGAGAGAGAGACAGACACACAGTATATCAGGACGAACTGTGGTTTACCAGTATATCATAAACATTATTGGACAACACGACTATTAGCCACTGACGGAGAGGAATTACTATAAATATTTTCCCAATATACAGGCCTATAGCGCTTCAAGTACAAGTGAATAGTTCATGTGCTGACATTGTGGCGCTTAGGCAAAAGTACACAAACTATGAAATGAAATAAACTATACATTTTCTGCAATGCATGGCCGACAAAATATGAGCTAAGCATGCCTATACCACAGTGTTGATTTAGTATCAAACAGCTAGTCGCTATCAGCAAAAACAAGAACGCAAATAAAAGAAATGTGTGCAGATCCGGAGTGAAGCTTAACTGACACTGTTTTTCTTCTCTTCAACACGGATTATGCTAATGCAGAGGCTTATATGCAAAATAAACTGAATTGGAGAGAAGGCTTAGCCCAGCATAAATACTTCATTAGATAATATGCTATAATATTTGATACTATATGCATATTTATAGATATTTGAATAATACAGAGCGTGTAATACATTCTTGCACTATTTCTATGGGAGGCTATGCAAACCTATTTACTCTCTGGGCTTGTCAAGTCATCATACAGATAAAAACGTTCAACCTGACCATTCAACTACTGCTTGTAAACATCATATTTTTGAAATGGAAGTTGTATCATATATTAATTGCAATTATGTCCCTGGGGAAAAAATGGTTTGATAGCAATAGTAATTATTCACAGGTCACCAGTCACCTTTTCTTGTTGAGGACACCATTTTGAAGACTTTGACCATTTCAAAGACAATGCAGTGCTGGTTTATCTAATAGTTGTATCCATTGCTTGACCGGTTTGAGCAATACTGTGCTCACAGTGTGTTCATCACGGAGCCCCTGGATTTGCTTGAATGCCGTTAGCAGAAAATTAAAGCATGTTATCACAGTTTTATTAGGTTTCATTCCAACTACTGCCTGTAGAGGGGGCTCCAAACTGGTCCGAAACCCTGATCAGCCCAGTTGCACACTCCTTACTGTCTTTTCATTACAATGACGTTATTTAAATTCTTATGATGTAAAATATAAAAGCTTAGGCACCTTAAAGAAAGCGCTTTAAGCCTAATTTCTGCATGATTTTTTTTCAACACTCGACATTGTATTACATTTCAATTCGAGCAAAACACACCAATAGCTTCCTCTCTTTGCACCACCTCAAATAACAGCCAGCCAGCCTTTAGCGTCGAGGGAGAGGCACTATTATAATGCTTACCTTGGAACTCCCTAATCTGTGAGCTTCCTCTCCTCAGGCATGGCCCCGAGTCCACGCCTGTATCTGCCATTAAAGCCTCGCTCGCTCGCTTGCTCGCTCGCTCCCTCGCTCCCTCTCCAAACTCCAACATGTCACCTTTAATGCGCACATTCTCCAGTGGGCTGAGCAGTTATCCTGTCAGCGCTAAAGCTAACCCACATGACTGCACAAACATGGACGATATTGTCTACAACGTTCTCACTCGGAATTGCCAGTAGTAGGTGTATGGTTATCGAGGTGAACAATACTGTTGGAGGAGTCTATTTGTTTGGGTTCTGCCTAGGGATTGGTTACAACTTTTGACACCTGTCACCGTCCACTTTACCATTCAGTGGGAATCCTGTCTCAAACTTTGGCTTTGTAGAAGGGATTTGATTATTCTCCAAATGTCCAACTGTATCGATTTATTGGCGATTCTCTTAACATTACATACTAAATTATATACTAAAATCATCTAAATCTCTTTCCTATGGTAAAAACGGATTACTCTACCAATGACATAGAAACATATACATAGAAAAGTAAACAGTTTTGAATGGAAAAATAAGAAATACAATTTTCACAAAGGTATTCAGTCCATATACGCCAACTGTAGACCAATTATTCTATTGTTCTCAATCATACTGTATAGTTTTTTAACATTCTTAAAAGATTAGGTCCATTCTGTCCAACTTACCATTCTTAAGCAAAATCTTAGAAAAACTTGTCTTCATCCAACTTAATGATTTTATTACTGCAGATAACGTCCTTGAGAAATTCCAGTCTGGCTTTAGGGTAAACCACAGCACCAAGACGGCCCTTTTAAAGATTTTAAATGATCTTAGATTAAATTATGACTCACAGAAGGTCACAGTGTTGGTTCTACTGGATCTGAGCGCCACCTTTGATACAGTCGACCACACTATTTTTTTAACTCGTTTAGAACACATGGGCCTCTCTGGTGCTGTCCACAAATGGTTTACATCCTACCTCACAGACAGGACATTCATGGTAAGTGTGGATACCTCCTCTAAGGTCCACAGAATTACATGTGGCGTGCCCCAGGGTTCGATTTTAGGCCCAGTGCTATTTAACCTGTATATGCTCCCTCTTGGTGATGTCATCAGGAGACATGGAGTCAACTTTCATAGTTACGCTGATGATACAGTTGTACATCTCCATGTCTCCTGATGACACCAGGCCAATGGATGCACTTTTTAACTGCATTTTAGATATCAAATCCTGGATGGCAGAAAACTTTCTCCAGCTTAACCAGGACAAAACTGAAGTTTTAGTCATCGGTCCTGAGGCCCAGAGAGAGAAACTTTTACCCAAACTACAGTCATTGTCTTTTAATCTTTCCTCACAGGTGAAGAACCTGGGTGTGATTTTTGACTCTGAGCTGACTTTAATTCCACACATTAAGAATATCACAAAAATAGGTTTTTACCATCTAAAGAACATAGCCAGAGTCCCCATTCTCTCTCGGGCCAACACGGAGACTCTGATGCATGCTTTTATCACCAGTCGTATCGACTACTGTAATGCCCTGCTCTCTGGTCTTCCCAAAAAGAGTATCTCAGGTTTACAACTTTTACAAAATTCAGCAGCTCGTGTCCTGACAAAGACCAGGAGGCGGGACCACATTACACCGGTTTTAGAGTCGCTGCATTGGCTCCCCGAGTGTTTCAGGATCGATTTTAAAGTTATTTTAATGGTTTTTAAATGTCTTAATGGTCTTGGTCCTTCTTATCTTTCAGACATTTATTAATTTAGTCCTAATGATATATTTGTGTGTGTGTGTGCGTATGGATGTGGGGCGTATTGTTTTAAATGTTATCTGTAAAGCACTTTGTGATACCTTTCGGTATGAAAAGCGCTTTATAAATAAAGTTTGATTGATTGATTGATTGATTCATTGGCCATGATACAGAAAGACCTATTTAGTTAAAAATAAAAGAAACATTTTCTGTCCCAATACCAAAGAGCTGCAACTGTTTTCAAAATATTGTGCCCAGTGTTGCCTCTCAAACCATGCGACAGGCGCAGGCATGGAGCTGGTGTGTCTTATGGGGAATCAAACTGTCTCCCCTCTTGTTCATAACGCGAACCCACTACACCACTGTTGTTTAAATCACACCCCAAACACTCCCAATGGCTGATTTTCACTCAAAGGTTTATATCATATCGTGCATGTTTTTTTGTTTCTTCTCCCTCAACAAAGTTTTTTTCCGAAAGCCTGACTAACCATTTGTCATGGTGCCGTTCATGACTAAATCAGCCCTAATTATTGCTTTGAGAGGGACATGTCATCTCACTCGCTGACACATGCTAACAACACTGGAGTCAGGACACAACTGAGACCGCTATTGGGCTGCAAAATGAATCGCACACTGAAATGGCAATTTACATGGGAAAAAGCAGCAATTATTTTACATGAAATCACCTCATTATCTTTATTCTATATTTGTATTCAGATATTAGTTTCCTTTTCCGCTCGGATGCTACTTTTTCTACACAGCTTGCTCAAGGATGGATGCTTTAAATTCAGACTTCTTCCCAATTTTCCGAATGCTCCACCGCTGACCTTCTCCTCTGTCTGCGCTGCCTCCAAATGTTAATGACTGTTGAAATCAATGGGGCGGATTCATAGGTCACTCCTTTCATGGTTTAGATTCAGAAGGAAACTCCGAGGTGCTGCTGGGTCAGAAGCCTCAGTCCGAAATACTTTGTTCACAGTAGGTCTGTGGCGAGTGACTCATCATTTGTTTGGGTGAGACTTTGGCCATTCAGACCAGTTTATTTTCTTTTGTAAACAAGATTTGGCCTAATGATACATTCATAACTAAATAATCATTTAAACAGCTTTCAAAGGGACCTCATTTATCAGAAGAGATGTTTTTCTTTGATTTACTGCAGTTTTCCATTTTGTGGAGTATACATCCATGTGTGTAGCCTCTTCATAGTCCTTCAAATAAGCAGGTCCTGTTTATGGGTTCTGGAACCAAACAGGGACAAGTTTGAACTAAACATATTGTAATGGACTGGGATCACCTTTAACTAAATGTATAAATTAAAATAATACAACTTGAGCCATGTCTTATAAATAACTACTTGAAATGAAAAGATGTTAAAATTCTATCTTCCTATTTAGAGCTAAACATTGTGACAGTGGCTCAGAATCTGTTCTATTTAAAAAGAGATTAGAGTGTTTCATCACGCCATTTAATTTTGTGCGTGTGCTATTTTTTACTTTTTTTTTATTGAGCCAACAGTGGCATATGGGTTTGCTGTTCACCAACCAGCTGGAGGATCGCCAGTTCCAAAGTTCCATGACAGTCCCCTGTCATTGTTTCCTTGATCAAGACGTCATAATATGTGATGACGACGGATAGAGCATCTCCACTGGAGCAAAATAGCTTTCACCATTCAAATCTTCCCCTGTTGTCTCTCTTGGCTTAATTTACCCTCTAGTGCAAACATGGATTTTGGCAGCTGGACCATGTTAAAAATACATAACGCGCTGAGAGCTTTCAAAATAGTATCCTTGTCCCTGGGCTCAGAGAGAAGTGCAGTTGTGTGAATGCATGTGGGCAGCAGCTTTCATATCTGTCCCCGGGGGCTCGTGTGCTCTCGCCGGCTAAAACACTGAATAAAAATGTACTTTCCAATGGCAGGCGGCCATTTCCCATGAGCAGAGTTATCCCTCACACAGGTGGGGTTTCCTGCAGGGGCCGAGGTCTGCTGCTCCACATACCTGAGCTCTCTTTTATGTGCATGGGATTCCAAACTTGGAATTTCTGAATGAGGCTCCTGGAGGATCATAATAGATAACTGCACTTTTTGCTTTTGGGCAATTGTATCTATTCAAACTGTGATTTATATTCAATTGCAAATAACTGCCGACATAATATTTTATTCTCTGAAAGAAGTAGATTGTGTGATGGTACTTTGGGTGTAGAGCTGAGAATCTAGAGATTGTAAGTGACATGATAATTTAACTAGGTCCACACATTCAGTGCTAAATACACAATAACTGGAACTAGCTTGCTCAGGTCAGTAGCTTGTATCATGTTTTATTCCTGAGTTTTGCACAAATACATAGATACTTAAAGATTACGTGGTAGACGGAGAGTAACTGATGAATAATCATCAAGAACAAGTTCTAACCTTTACGTTTGATGTGGCCTATGTCACGGGGGGAGACTGCTGTGTTTATAGGTTGCTGTTTTTGTCTTGAAGCTAATGGCTGATGTTAATGTTTGCATAAAAGCAACACGCCTCTTTTATGCCTCGTTTCTCGCTAATTTTCTCTTTTTTGTTGTTAATTTTCTGTTTTTTTCCTTATATTTATCGAGAGCTACTAGCTAACAATTAGCCATTACTGTATCTATAAGATAAAAATGGCTACGTTTAGGCACAGAGGTATCATGTTGTCAATGATTATCTCCTGCATAATATTTCCATTTTAACCTATTTCAGCATATCTCGGCTAGTGACTATCATTCACAACAGGGGCATAAGGACAATCGAAAAGTCAACCAGATCCAGCCATTGTACAGCACATAGCCCTTTATTTGTAACCCCAATAGTGCAACGCTTGTAGCCAGACATGATCTTCGGTCAGGACCCCAACAATTTCCTGCTTCTTTTATCAGTACCAAACCAATCATTTCCCCTTATCTGCAGCGGCTCGTGGTTTTTGATGGGTCACACTGAAGCAGACAAGTTCATTAGATCGTTTTTTATGACATCCTTTGAGGTCAAAACACAGGGCAGGCTTTCTTAGAAGGCTAGCTAGTTAATGGTCCTGTCTGAATTACAGTTTACTGAACAAAAGTCTGTGCTTTGTTATTATTCTCATCAGAAGGAACTGACTCGGAAATACAACTAGTAAGCAAATATGTTTATAAACAAAAATCCGCAAGCCGATGTTTGCTAGCTTTAGTTAGCTTACGCAAGTGTTAGCTAGCCTAAGTTAGCTCCTGTCACTTAGTCACACCCACCTTTTAAGTGGGGAAAGAGACAGTATGGGACCTTAACTGTATTGATCACACTTCCTACAGTATGTGTAGTTTATTCCATTTTGATGTGTTTTTTTTGTCTTCCTGTAGTTGTCAAGCTTTGCAAAACTAATATGCTAGACTGAGTTAGCTAGGAGTCGGTGTTTACAGTGTGTCGCCTTGAAGTGACGTCAATGAGAAACTAAGTCTTCTCCATGTTTTCACTCTCAGCATAAGAACCTCCTGTTTTTTTTTCTTTTCTGCAACAGCTATCTCTGCCAAACGGATGCTTTTTTGGTGATGTGTTCAATGGGAGGCTGCTGTATCCACTCCCTCCCACATACACATTTCTATTTTACTCTGGCACATCCTTTATCCCTCCCCTCCCTCCTCTCCCTCTTTTTTCTCCGCTGCTCCCCTGGAACTCGGGTAATGTAGGCCAGTCTCCATGGGCGTCTCTCTCAGGGATGCCCTTGTTTCTGCTCCACTTCTGAGCCTATTCTCTGTCACAGTCACATGTACGCACCACACTGCACTGTCACGTTACAGAGCGGGGAGCCATATTTAGAGGGGGGGATGTTTAAATTTACCTCGTACTTTGTAATGATATGCCCTACAATGCATAGTTGTACATGATTGCAGCAGTTCTTTTAATTCTAAACTCACGGTTATTGGGATATTCGAAGTGGGAAACAGGATTGCCAGGTCTCAGCAGCCAAATCCGCCCAAAAATATCTGGAATATTTGATGTGTTTTACCATAGTTTGCAGAGCCCGTGTGCTCCTCCGATGATGCGGAACCGCCCTGTTCACCTTGTCGCACTGAAAAAGCTCTGAGACCCTTGGATTTGTAATTCTCATGTGAGATAGTGACTTTCATCAAGAAGTAAGCTTAAAATGGCCTACAGACTTTTTTCACCCGCGGCAAGGCCTAAAGTCATCTGTAGTTCAACCTGGCAACCCTGCTGGGAAAGAACATATGAATACTCAGAAACATAATTGTAAAAAATATAAACTACACAGCAAGGTTGGGAAAAGTGGCCTAAGTTATAAAATGACAGATATTGTGTTTCAAATTTGACTTTATAAAACAAAATCCTACAAGCTCAAAGTCAAAATAAAAAAGTTTGCACATTTTGCCCACAAATGAGTCTTATTCAGTATTTGTTTTAGGTTTGTCTGTGGTTAGTCATTTCTGCTAAACTTTGTGTGCAAATAATTCACTCGACTCTTATGCAACTCCGCACAGGGCTTAGTCACTTATTATTCACCCATGATGTCTTACATACGCGGTCGCCAAGGACAGTGGTGGGCAAGTTTGCTTGGTCGGCTGTTTTTGTTTTGTTTTGTTTTGTTTTTTCTGGGACAAAAGATAGGCGGCACGCTTCCCTGCTATGACCTAAACTGCTTGTGCTTGTCTTGAGTCCAGACTTTGCCCTCCTTAACTCCACTCTCTTCCATGCCCTGCCTTTGTCATGCCCTGCTCTCACAGCCTGTAATCCTACCAAGTGAGCGCAATCGATGATGTCCCCGAAAAAGACACAGCGCCTAATGCCTAATTAATGGGGTAAGGTGAGAAATATGGCCGCCCTTTGGGACCAGCCTGACAGCCCAGCGATGAGGGACGGTCTATATATACGCATCTATCTTTCACTAAGGCCAGCGACGGAGGGGCGCTACAGCAGGCCGGCCGCTAGCATGGAAATTAGCATGCTTTGATGGATTGTTTAATTTTTTTTAAGCTGGTATACAACAGCTGGCACGGACATTTGCTCTAAGAATCTCCTTATAGCCGCGGGCACATGCCGGGTATTTGCGTGATGGATCGAGGTTGCGTCCCAATCGTGAGCCAGGCTGTTGCCCTTTGTTGCAAATGAAGATAAACCACTAATGAGTTAAATCACCGGTGGGATAATTAAGAGTCACAGTGCAATTTGAGACATTTTTCCAGCACAACACTAATGGTCGGATTCATCAAAGTCACCGGAGTAATGAAAAGGCATTGGTATAGTTGCGTTGCCCACGGCCTGTGCTAAAGGCTACCGCATATATTTGAAGATAATGAACAAATAAACCTACAGCTACCCAATCGATTTAATATTGTACCACGTTGCATCGCCGCGCGTGTTTGTAATTGACTTTTTGCGTGCTCATTTCTGTTGATTACTGGGGAAAATAACTACTAATTTTCCCGACTGACCCAATGAAGACGAATGAATGGCGAACGAGGGGAAATGCTACACATTTGTAGCAGTTTTACCAATTAACCACAGACTGTTTTCTTGCAGCTTAAGAAAATGCTTGTAATTGATTTATGCTTCTTTCTTTTTTTAACCAGGAGAGTCCTTCCATGGCTTCAGAATCTCGTTCTCAGTAGATCTCTGAAGTACGAGCCGGCATTTAAGTTGCTATGCCATCAGCATTTCCCAGTAAACAAGTGTGCTTTCCTGACCAGCTGGGGGTGTAGAGTTTTCAACCTATTGAAAGGGACTAGACGGAAGTTAACATTTGTATACTCGCTACTGCCACCTCAGGTCTTACGGGTAACTGCAGTCTCTATATTAAGCTTGTGCATGACGGCTATTCGGACCTAAATTAACACCTTTTAGATTTTAGAGGCAGTTGTGGTGAATAGGTCTGGGCTCATTCTACATATTAGTACATTGCTGGAGCAAATAGGGGGTGGAAAATACATCATTTTAACATTTTTAAACTCCGTCTAGTCCCTTTTTAAATAGAGATCTATTTCAACTTTCTGCAATTTGACCCTAATACTGTATAGTACACTGCCTGACAACAACAACAAAAAGTCGCCACCTGGATTTAACAAACTGTTATGATCTGGAGTTTCTGCAGTTGGTCAGGTCTATTTCACCAAACAATAAGATCAGCTGACAAGCTGAACATCCTGAACGACCAGGCTATTCCATCAATGGATTTCTTCTTCCCTGATGTTAATGCTAGGATTCATTGGGCTCACATTGTGAAAGAGTGGTTCAGGATTATTATTATTAATACTTGACATAAAATACTCAAATTTGAAGCATTTGCTCAAATTTCATTTACTAAATATTCACAGTTTCATAATTCTATAGGAAAAGCCCAACAGCATATAGTGGGGATCTCCAACCAGTAGCTCTCCAGCTCTTTCCTGGTCGTTCGCCCAAGGCTTTCAACATTTTTTTGTTCGTTTGATAAGTCACATTTTAGATACATTTTCTTTTGGTGCTGAACATTTTGAACAGTATCCGCAAACCTTTAGTACATAATGCATAATGCATAAGTAGCTCTCTGTTGCTTCTGTTACATAAAAGTACCTCATGGACCCCTGGCTGACAATTTTTGATTACTGCACTAATTATTTTTTTTATTAGTAAAAGCTTTAACTTTGACATCCCCTCCCTGTGGTCTTTATCTGGGCTGTGGGCTGAGCTGGAAACTTAGTGCGCTGACAAAGCCTTTTGGATGAGAGTCAAAACGTTCGAGACTTCAACTAGTATAGAAGATGACTCAATAACCATCTTTGAAGATGGACAACTCCTGTACAACTGAGAGCCTACACAGACATCCCATATGAGAGTCCAAAATAGTATAACGTGACACACTGTATTATCCCACCAATTACTGTTAAACGTTAAGCTGAATTCCTGATCAAAACAACTTTTTAACTTTAACTAGCTTTTTTTTGCCATTTCATTGCACTCCCTTTTCAACTCCCAGTGTTTAATTTATGTTTTGTGTCATTTTCCTCCATAATTATTGCTGCGACTGGAATAAACATAGTGTGCATGTGTAGGCGCTGCCATTCTTCCACAGATGCAGCTGACAGTTTGTGATTGTGTGAGCAAAATACTCCATCACAAAGGCGGCATTGATGTTGGGCATCTGATCACCAACTGGGTTTGAACACAGCGTCAACAAAAATATGATCTGTCTTTTGTGCGGCTTCAATCGGGCCAGTTTGCTTATTTTAGACAAAAAACAAGTAGCTTTTCAATATTTTTAGTATTTTTTTCTGGTTTAAAAGTGGCAACTTGGTGGAAGTGTGAATGAACATTTGTGCTAGCTCATTTTGCTATCTGCTGGTGTTACGTTGCTAACAGCGGTGCTATAAAAGCCATTATCAGTCAAGTGTCAAATTCAATAGTTTCTTGTTTTCTCTGGCGCTGACTTTCTAAAAAGCCTTTTAAGTATTTTTTGGATGAAGTGCGGATAAAATACAGGTCTACATTTACTACTAGCATTGCAAATATTAAAGCTAAAACTCTACCAACACAACACAAATGTCATATAAACCTCTGGAGAGTGTCTGCCGGTCAATATCACTGCACCAATCTTGAAACTTAAGTATTTGTGAGAGCCAGCTGCATTATTAAAGTCCAATTCTGTGTTCCTGTCCAACATTGACATACTGCCCCTGCTGGCTAGTTGTATTTGTTGGAAATGCTTTAATTCTGTCACAAATTGAAGGTTTTAAAAGAGTCGACTAAGATTCTTTTAACTTCAGAATCCAACCGCAGGTTCCTTGGCAGCAGATTTTCTCCAATTGTTGAATACTGTAGATGAGGGATGCGGATCACACGTTGCCGCAGCTGAATAAATTAGCAACAATTTGAAGTGTAATTTCTTACACAGTAACTGCTCTGACAAAGCTTCCCCGTCGTTTTGTTTGCCTTTACAAACAACAGAAATGACTGTTCGGAGGCTGTGTGTTGTTTATGTTCACGCAATCTCCCAGACACGCCGGGCTATTTTTAGCTTCTCCCCTACAGTTAAGTGGGTTTGTGCCCTTGTGAAAGCTCCAAGTATGTGTTATTTTAGTCATGGTGCCCTGACCTAAATCAATCACTTAAGTAATAACCTGGCCTCCTTCAGCGCTTCCTCTTACTCACCGCACTCGTACTGTTGTAACGCCGCTAAATGTGGATATATTTCTATATTTATGCCGCACATTGGTGATTGGCGGTGTGAGATGAGCTGCATTTAGGCTGTGCGTCTGTCTGAAGATGGGGAGGATGGGCTGAGAAGATGGATGTTGTTGTTTTGACATGGAGAAAATGGAGTATAATCTTTTTGATACTCAATCTCTTGCCAAGATAGGTGTTCTGTTGTTACAGTGACCTCTGGGGACGTACAACAATTCTTATGATTGTCATCGTCAAAGGAAAGCTTTTTAAAGTATTTTATTGTATTTAACACAACCCATTGTCTTTTTACCAATGGATAGGCGTTGGTGTCACTTCGCCATCCTGGTCCCCACGCAAACCTGCGCCCATGAGGCAAGCACTTACATGAGTATGAATGAAGGACAAAATAAGAACATTGACAAACATACAGTACTGTAGCTTAACAACAAGCAAGGCCGACAAGCTCAAGTCAGATGGGGCCCCAAAAATCGGATTAAACACTGATCCATTGCAGCAAAAGTTAATTATTTTACTACATTACACTGTCAATTTGAGTGACAGAGCAACACCAATGACCTCTTTTTGTCAGTGAAGTCCCCAAGTGATCCTTGCAGCACCCGATCCAATTGAATGGTTCCCAAAGTGGGATTAGGGCCCCTTAAGATCGACACGGAGGACTAATTTGTTCCTCTCATCTTGTGCTATTGTGCATATTTTGCGATTCCATACTTGCCTGGACTTTTGCTTTGCGTATTTTTCTTCATACTTGACGCTGATGCAACATCCCAGCCCCCACTGCCTGACTCACGGCATGCCTCACTCTGCCTCTGTTATGTTCCAGGTCACGGAGAATGAGCTGTAATTGCGGACTCCGGGGCTAACCTTGCTATCACTCCTGCTGCTCGCCAAGGTCACGCGTGGGTCATTAGATGGCCCCTCCTGCTGACTAACCAGAGGTGTGCGCCGCTATTTTTAGAACCACATCCCATTTTGCCCCAGTGAACAAATAGTACGTATACCCTCCTGCCTGGTGGGTTAATGCCGGGGTTAGCGCAAGGGAAGACGTAACGTCTTTCAATGGACCTGTACGCTCCGCGGCCAGCCCCCAAGCTCCCCGCTGCTGTGTGCATCTGCGCTTTCTTAATGGCCAGTTTCCCATCAGAAAAGACTGGGTTCAAGAGTGAAGGGCTGTAATGGTGCGCACACATTTGCTATTTCTGTAACAGGCCTGAAGGTATTCCAGGAAAAGGGGATGAAAGGAACTGGTGGTGGGTAAATTTACATTCTGACCAGAGTCATAGGCAATAAACTCTACTGTATCTCGTAGCGGTAACTCATAGTAACATGAAAATATGTATACGTCTATTGACTTTCTTAGTGAAACAATGGGAAACCTCTCACAGACCCGGTGGATGGTTAGGAGTACTTAGCTGGCGGATTATCCTACTTTCTACGTTTTAGTCGACGGTGGAAACTGGAGCCGCCAGAGTCAAACCACCCAGACGTGGAAGGGCGAGAGAGTGGGTGATCGTAGACAATAGCTTTTTCCCGGATCTTCTTTCTGACATTGGAAACCATTGTGCCACCAATGTCTGAAGTTCACTCACATGCTCATTTTAAAATTTCAAGTCCATGTGCTTAACAAAAAGAAAACTTAGTCTTAATCCTCTACATCCTCTTTGGAACACGAGACGACAATGAGTTGCCTCCTCTTGGTCCTGTCTTGAGTTAGTGGCCTTTTCCCCGCCCAATGTGAGCTCGGCAATCGCGGTACGCCGCCATATTGTTGCTGCCCTGTTTCCTCTTTCCAAGTGGAGTCCATCTGAGTTTTACTAAGAGATTTTATTGCTCCAAAAGATGTGTCAGATATTCCTAAGGGAAACGGTTATGGAAGGGATCACTCTTTTTCATCTCGCCTTGAACAGCATTCAAACATTGAGGAATTTTGATGTGTGATGCCTTCTACTAAAACTATTATTGGAATTTCTAATGTATAATAGATACAGTATATAAAGCAGTAGTTATGTGTGCTCACGATTCTATTTACAAAGACACTTTCTCGGGTGCTTTTCTAATGAACCAATAAATAAAGTAACTCTTCATTATTAACTACATGTATGTTGTATTTGTGCTGAAGTTTACGATATAATTCTATTCAACTAACACAGGATGTGCGTTGCAGTAAGCAGGCATGTAGTGGCTAAAGAAATCCTTGAGTCGTACAGGTATGTGAAAACAATCTATTCACATACAAACGTGCACTGTTGTATATAGCTCCCATTACATGTGGACTGCCAGCTAAAGAGATCTCTGTCTATCTGTGCATTAATGTTTGTCCTTGATGAGAAATGAGATGGGAAACAGTACCGTCTATTCTATTACCCAGCCACTGCACTAAACAGGCGGTTCAGATTGATCATTGTTGTCTTCCTCTTGTGCAGTGTAACGACATATAACTCATGCCTCGATTGTTGGACAAACTTGATTTCATTCGTTTTAAAGCCATATTCCTCTTTAGACTTTGGAGCATTGGATAATTCAGTTCTGACTGCACAAAGGTGTTAGCATTGATCGGCTGCAGACTCTGAATTATTTACTCCCCAGTGCCTCTCTGCCACGTGACGCCGGAGACTTCAAACTGCACAAGCTAAAATAAGCCATGCCTGAATCAGGGAGCAGGCAGCGGAACACACAATACTTAGCTAATTACGCCACTATGAATCAGGGAAGTGCGGATAGATAAACCTTCGGCAATGCTCTGCCAGGGCCTACTGTATTATCCAAATGACTTTTTAAACCATGTTATGCTTGGACATTTAAAAAGGAAGTAGGGAAAGCTTATAATGGCGTTGGTACCTTATCTTTGGCATTTGTACGCTTACTTGCTTAGATGGGCGGTGTCTCTTGCCCTCTGCTGGCAATGGTGGGAAGTGAAGCTTTTTGAAAAGAGAAATTAGCAGCATAGCTATTTGCACTTTATGCTAGCAATCCGATTCTTCTTAGTGAATATAACCATAAAGAGTCCAGTGAAATGGAACAGACTTAAAGAACACTTTTTGGATTCAAGTGTTGGAATGGAAGACTTAACCAAGCGGGGGGAAATGATTTTATGGTTTTAGAGCCACATACGACTCTTTATCTCGGCACTTGCAACTCTTGTGAATGCCAAGGTTAAGATGTCCAAATTAGTTTAAAAATGCAAGATAAAACCTAAGCACTTACTGTATGAATAAAACACAAAACCACTCCAGGTGAGATTTCTGAGGTGCAACCATATTAGGAGTACATTCTGCATCCAATGTCACCTTCACAGGGAAACTGACAAACGCTTCCAAGTAAATGATATATACAGAAAAATGTACACTGGCAGATGGTGCACAGAGAAGACACCATGTGCGGTGGTCAGTGTGCTGTCCCCCTCTGGCTCTGATGTGGCCTGAATGTGAAGATCTACTCATCTGAAGTCATGTGACCCAAAGACACGCCGTGAGTGAGTGTTGG
Organism: Neogobius melanostomus; assembly: GCA_007210695.1. NCBI lineage: Eukaryota > Metazoa > Chordata > Actinopteri > Gobiiformes > Gobiidae > Neogobius > Neogobius melanostomus. The sequence goes on along the minus strand of VHKM01000234.1, from coordinate 508,137 downwards.
AGATGCTTGTTATTGTTATGAAGACAATGCGGAAAAGGCCAGTGCGCGAGATGATGTGGGGTCAGTCAAGAAACATGGTGCTGATGTAGCGCTCTCAGCTTAGTTACTGAAAGGGCAGATCACGATATCCAATGAGAACGGCTGTGCGTACTTTACCATATTACCATATTACTACCAATTAAACATAAAAGCTCAAAACTACTTCAGTATTCCGCCATACACACTCTGAGCTGTCTCTGACGTCATCACAGGTTGTGTTAACCGTTTAAGTGAACATTGAGTAAGCAGAATGGGAACGTCCGATCTTTCATAATAATAATGATACATTTTATTTATATTGCACTTTACATTTCAAAGAAACCTCAAAGTGCTATGCCCTTACGGACACCTATTTATACCCAATCTATAATTCACACATATGGGATTTCATATGCACTGCAGCCATGGTTAATGCATGTTCACGTTGGCCATGTATTCTCCATGTTATAGCGAAAAATGACATTCTGATGATCAAAATTCTGATTATCAGAATGTCGTTTAGTCATTCAAACTTTTTTTTTTGCCATTACCGTGTAAAAATAATTAAAGCTGGAGTGTTTTCTTTTTTCATCCATGTTTGTGGTCTGTACAGGAAATGGGGCTGAATTACTTTTCTGTACATACATATAATATTTTAAAGCCACACCGCGTACATTTCACCCAATAAATAGAATAAAATACAAGCATTTATTTTATTGCAGGTATTTTTATGGTTGAAAAAAAAAAGAACAAATAGGAGCATGTTTTGTATTGATAGAACCCAAAATGTTACGCAGTGTGACTTTAAATGTAGGGCAGTGGTATCAAACTCATTTTGGGGTGTGGGTCGAAATTCAGCTCCCACGGCAGGTCACGGGCCACATACAGGTATAATGTAAACAGGAAAACACAATAAAGCATTATTCAATAAATGAATAATTATAATGAGCACTGTGATTTTAGAATAGTTCTGATTTGATCAAAAGCCCGTCAGGACTGTAGCCTAATCAATAATAATAACGGCTTACACTTTTATTGCGTTTTACAAGCCTGTGATCACGTGCCTACAATGTGTTGTTTATACCCTGATTATTATGTCCGGGCCCTCTGCTGGACACGTGTGGAATTCTTTACTTTTTTTATTTTGGCTCCCCCCTAGTGGCTGGAGTGACCATTCTGGTCATTTCTTTGATGGGCTAACTTTATTTTAGACCCCCCAAATTAAGCACAACGTGTAGCCATAACCATGTTCACATGAAATGTTTTTTGTTTTTTTCATTTCATTCGTGTGTGGTCTGTACAGGAAACAGGGCTGAATGTTGATCTATTTACATTTCAGTATTTTATTTTGCATTTTAGTTGTTTATGTTACCATTTTTGTTTTGTTTCTTCAGATAATTATTAAAACTGAGCCCCACTCTTTGGGTTGCCCGATCCTATGATCCTATTTCTACCTCACAAACGTTTGCCTTTTTATGTTTTGCTGTATGAAGCTATTCTACTGTATATCTATCTGCTCACAGTGAGGAGAATCAAGGCAGAAATTAGTCCATATGTCGGAATGAAAAATGGCCTATATACCGCTGGTTATTGCTTTGTTGAGAGCGCCCACTCGATAATTATTAATCATCAAGGTAAACATGAGGATGGATCGGGTGACTCGCTAGACACACCGCAACAAATTTATCATCTGGAGGCCCACTTTAAGCCTCTCTTCCTCTCTCTCTCCCTCTTGCAACTGTCATACCCACCGTGGCAATGTTATTCCGTGACAGCCGTGTGAATAATTTATGCAGCTTGCCACATCAAAAAGGCGCGCAGTATCGGAATGCTGCAGTTAATTTTTGGCTTGTTTTATCTTCATGTCACAGACTCCAGTGCCGGTGAGTTGAACTTGCAGTGGAGGGTGAAATTTGGGTATGCTGTAAGGACAGGAAATACGTGTTGTTATGTATGACCAAACAGCGTTGTGGACCTTTGGTCACTCTACGCTTCACTAAAGGCAAATTTGGTGCAATAATGTTTTAGGTGTTGTTTTTGTTTGTACAATTGTGCAACATGTAACAGAAACTAGTAAGAAATCAATAAGGGCAAGTAGAAAAAAAATCAAATAGGATAAGAATAAACTAGATATCAAATTTGCTAAACCCTGAATACTGTACACAGTATACACAATATAGATGTCCAGAGACAAATTGACACATGTGTTCATGTGGTGGTAGGTTCTGGTCTGGATGCACTCTAGCCTCCATTTTTATATATTCAAATTCAAATTCATTGAAGGTTGTGTTATTCTGCTAATTTATAAATGTTAGACCAGTGTTTTGTACATGAATTAGCTTTACTTATTCCTAAAAGCAAGTAAGCAGTATACGAGATTATGGACTTGTAATTTTCTTAGTTTCACTGCTTTTCTATTTAAAATGTGTTGGTATTGATATCGGATGAATGTCAACATTCTTACTGAATACAGTACTTGATATCGGATTGGATCCAAAAACACTGGTATCACCCATCGCTACTTTTTGAAGCTTTTATCCATATTTGAATGGTTCCCTATATGAAAAACATACCTGAAGTGGAGCTTTGTGGGAACTATTGTTATGACTTCCTCTTTTGCTCTTAAAACATCCACTGACAGTTGCTGCTCTGTGTTTTCAAGTTCAGACACAGTCATCAGACTTGTTCTGATTAAGGCACTCCTCACGTTATATAGGGTGAGCAACATCACTATTAACACGTTTCCCGATAAAGACTCGTACCCCATTGGTGTTTTTGTTGTTGTGAATTTTTTACACTTAAAGGCTACAGTGTGTTCAGAATACAATAAATAAATGTGCACCCTTTGAGAAATGCTTACATTCTCCTTCTATTGTATGCAGTGGAATTTCCATTGTCGTGTACAAGCCTTTTGGGTCCTATTGATGATCAGTGCACTGGTATTATATTATTCTATACCATGTTGTTACAATCTAACACTGCATTTCTGTTGTGTTTTGCAGCCCTATAGAATCCTGCCAGAACTTCTACAAAGACTTCACGTTACAGATCGACATGGCCTTCAACGTCTTCTTCCTGCTATACTTTGGCCTGCGGGTAAGCAAGCACAATTACCTCTCAATCAAGAAACATCTCAACATTTAGTAATTTATTTGTTTGCCGAACACACAAACTCACCAACACATGCGCCCGTGATCAATGACACCAACACTGAGTCAGTGCTGTCTTGAAAAATGATTATGTATGCGATGTGATGTGATAAAGCAACACAATGAGCAAATCGTATGCTAGCACTACTGAGTGTACTTGTCTGCCATGTAACTGTCTTCTGATTTGGATAATATGCTTATTGCGTTAACATTTTAATCGCCTCCGCTATCACAGAAAAGAGTAAACATCTAAAAAGTATTGTTATCGTTCTCTTTAGTGATTGACAGTTGAAACTTTATTTTTTGTCACTTCCTCTTTGAACTGTAACTGTATAGAGTTACAATAACAAACACAATCCGACGCACAGCAGGTTTCCTTTGCTCACTTTTATAATGTATTCCGTAACTGCTTCTCACCTCCTGTCGCTTCCCACCAAAACTGACAACCGACAGCCGAAAAAGTCAACATTTTTCCGCCGAGCATTATTATCATTCCGCAAAGTGAAGCAAATACGCCCACAGCCATCATAAAAATTCAAAATCCTTGGATGAGAACTTCCACCACTCTGTACGTTCAATCACTTTCAAGCTTGTACATCGTTTTTATTCTTGAAAAGTTCAGTTAAGCACCGGCGACCTTGATACATCTCTGCAAGGACGCTTTTAAAGAATTTTTTTTTTTACTTCTGCAGAGAGAGCGAAAAAAGGATGGGAAAAGTCTAACTTGAATGGCTGACGAAAAGCCGTTCTCAGTAGTTTTTTTGGAATAACAATGTGATGATGAGTCACCACAACTTCGCAGCACAAAGGCCCTTTCCTTTACACATAAGCTCCCGCCCACTGCAGCTGCCCACCCATCTCGCTCTCCTCGAACTAGTGCCGCAATCTTACCAATCGCAGCCTTCAAACGGTCCACGACTTGAATGAATGATTACATAGCCTCAAATGTCTTCATGATGTTGCTGTACAATCACAAAAGTAGTTAATGGCAGCACTTGGCCTGTCGCAATTATTAATAAACATTGAATATGCATTCTCAACACATACAATTAAATGCTGATGCCAATCCCTTTATACAAGTATGGCAATTTCATGATATTTGTGTTTAGATAGGTATTTGAACCCAACGGTTTCAGATGTAATGTAACCCCATATGATTTAGCGTTTAGCTCAGATGTCACTTTTACGCGCTAATAATAATGTAAAAGTTCCCTTCATTCAGGAATAATGTTTAACCAGGCTTTGATACCACGCAAATTTGGTCGATGGGTTGACAACAGCCAAGAACTTCTTGATGACTCATAATTAGCAATGGTTAGCTAATGCTAGCTAATGCTTTAGGAGAATAACATTGAACAAGTGACAGAATTCTGAAAAAGTTCCCTGGAGTAGCCGGCTTGCTTACTGTGTGCATACGTGTAGACCAAATGTTCTTTGTATGTTCTGTATTTATTTCTATGACCAACACTGTTTACCGTGTGTGGCTAATGCTACAGCTAGCAGCTCAAATCAGTCAAATGAAATGACTGTAATTACTCTAAGTCGCCAGTCATGTAATGCCAATCTTAGCTTATCAGTAAACACGACTGATCGACAGTATTGATAAATGCAGTGTCTGAGTGAGTGGCTGGTGTTGGTGCTTTTGTCAGCTTGTAAAGCGCAGTACAAATGTAAGCCATTACTATGATTACATTACCGTCAGAACCCCCCGAGGCAGTAGCACACCACCACCGACTGTGATGAATGAATGAATAAAAGCGATGTAAAGTGCTTTGAGAATCTTGAAAGGCACAATACAAATCCAAGACAACAAGTAACCTAATAATAACAATAATATGATCAAATGTTATGTTTTTATTGCAGTTTATAGCAGCCAACGACAAGCTGTGGTTCTGGCTAGAGGTCAATTCAGTGGTGGACTTCTTCACCGTTCCTCCTGTGTTCGTCTCCGTCTACCTAAACCGAAGTTGGCTTGGTAAGTATTGCAACTTTCTATCTTTCTCTTCTTCTTCTTCTTTTTTTTTTTCTTTTTTTTCCAAACTCCTGAATTTTTTTTTATTTTTTTAAAGCCTTTTCATCTCTCCCTTTTATTCACCCCCACTCTCTCGGCACACGTCACCCGGGCTTTCATCACTCTCTTCCTCCTCCTCCACACTGTCTCTTCATTCACTTAGATTGTGTCTCCGGGGCCCCCTCATGGCTTGGGGCGGCACTCAGCTTCTCCTCATCATTGGAACTGACAGGGCTGGGTTTGGTCTGATGTTGCAGGAAAGCTCAGTGGCGCGGCAAAATAGTCGGGCTTGAGTCAGTGGGTGAGCTGCAAGAATGAATCGCAATTAAAGGAAAAATTGGAATTAGTGAAACCACAAAAGAGATGAGAGAAACAAGATCCATGTTCCGGATTAAACCGTGTGAACTGAATTTGTTCCTTTTCGATCAAAATGGCCCATAACATTACGAAAACCTATACGGTCTTTTACACACATGGGAGAAGGCACCAATAGCAGTGGAACATTATTACCAAGGTAGGGTATATGTAAAATTATTTTGTGTAAATATTTCATAACAAATGAATATACACAGACTTGGACGAGTAAATTAGCATGGATTTTCAACAACTATGCATGTATTGTAGTGGCAGAGTCGCAGAATGGGAAAATACCCCAAGTTGCATTACATAATGACCTACTTTTGTCAGTGTGGTACAAAGGAGCCAATGTAGCTTGTGGGTAGATTGTGCACGCCTCTAACCAACCCATCCTCGCTAACTGCTACTATCTTAAGATAAGCCTCTAAACAAATGTACTCTGTCAGGCAATCAATGGACAGCCATCACAGCGCTATTGACAAGCTAAAAATCACTAATCGGAGGTCTCAATAGCGAAACACTTGTTAAAGCACACAGAAGAGATGAGGAGTTGGATTCTCCTATTCTTCCTACATCCATCCCATACATCCAGCATTCCTTATATAAGAGCTATCTTAAATCATCATAATCTGAAATGTTCTATTTATTGACTATGTATTTATTTGTTCATATGTTTTGCTTGTATTCTGATGCTGAAATAAATAGACAAATAAGTAACCCTAAAGTAAAATAACAAAAATGACCCGCAACTATATAATTTGTTACAACTTTGTATTTTAATCTAGAGACGCTTGATATATTGACAAATTATCATTATTGCCATGTTAAATAAAGAAATATCGCAAGAATCCAAAAAAATATCTGAATATCACTGAAGTCTTTCTTTTTATCTTTTCCCTTAAAGCAGTAGTAAGTAACGTGTTTACCTTAATAAATCCTTTTCGTAGTCCCTCTGGGGGTAAAACAAGTGTTAATCAGATGATTGGATGATGACGCACATGACTGACCTGCTCACACTGTGAGTGACATGACCAGAGCGGCGTGTGCGTTACTTTGGATACAAACTTAGTCTGTCCTACCACCATGTCCAACAGCACATCTAAACACCTCAACATTCACCAACTAACTTTGGCAAGGCTAACTTCAGCAACAAAGGCTAAGTAACCTAGCTTAAGTTCTTCAATTAAATTAGCGTTGATATCCTTTTTGTGTCTAAGGTGATATGTTCAGGCCGATTTTAACCTAAACATAATTTAGTTTAGCTCTTGCTCACCTCTGTCCACCCTGTGTCTCCTCCTGGTGCCTGCAGCTGTATTTGACCATGTGCGTGCTGCTTTCAGTCAGTTTCAGTAGTGCTGCCACAGCGCCAGAATCCCACAACTCAAAACAATTAGCAAACATATCAGAAAACCCTGCAATTTTTCAGTCATTCGTTAGTTGTGAGCAGCTAATCACTGCTCATATAGCCTCCCTGTATAGTGCATAACAGAGACGCACGGTGAGGCTGAAAGATCGCATGACTTCTGCACTGTTGTAGGATCAAAATTTGTGCCAAAGTTGTGGTTAAAATTGCACAGTGTAAGCCCAGTTTTAGACACGAGTGCCGACCCAGGGGGCCGAATGCGGCTCTCAGACTAATTTTTGGTGGTTTCAAAATAGGACTAAAATAGGACAAACATTTTGATTGAAGGGGGTTGTCAGTGCTATAGTGGCCTTAAACTGTAAAAGTGTGCTGTATCGCGGTCGAGCCCCCATTTATCACAAGCTAAAGTTGGAAGGAGAGTGGGAAAAAAGGAAGGTTACAGGAAAGATATCACATCACTCTAACCACACTTAATGATGGTTTACAAACTACATCACACCCATGTATTTCCCAAACTGAACATTTTTAACTTTATTTGACACAAGCTGTATTAGTAACACAGTGGTTGCTGTTGGTGATGTAATGCACAGCCGCCTCTTCCTCTGCAGAGCTGTGTCTTGATGGGGATGATGAAAGACAGTGAAACGGCGGCCCGGCTCTGCCTTCTGACGCTCTGCCCTGAATAATTACCTGTGATCATTTAATATCCTGCTTCTACACTGCTACATGTCCGGACTTACCGGCTTGAAAAGGATTGCTAGAACTGCACTGTGGATAAAAGAGCACTGAAATAGCGTTTATTTCTTTTTGTGCCCTACATGTCTCTTCTTTGTTTTGGTTTTTAAATAGAGTGTTAGAAATAGAACAAATTACCTGTTGTGGTGGTATTTTAGGGATTCTATTGTCTGACCTATGTAAATGTACCTATTCATATATATTTACTTCCATAATGCATACATAGTGCATTGAATACACATAGTACAATGCACTGTTGTAATGTCATCTTCACCAGCCATCACTCCCACGGAGAATAAGTCTGTTAAAACCTTAGACAATGGTACCATTACGTAGGGCTGGACGATTTTGGAGAAAAAATAATCACAATTATTTTCCCCATATTGATCGATCTCGTAAATGGATGCTGCGGCTGGACTGAAAACTGCGGCTAACTCTGTTGCGGCTGCAAAGATAAGCTCCACACTTCTAGCCTCACAGTACAACATCCCCTCACCTGCCCCCGCACCACGCAACACACAAACATCAGGAGCCGTATAAAAGCGAGAACGTTTGAAGAATGTTTGAGATTGAGAGTTAGTGCAAGGATTGTGTGTGTGTGCGGAGCCTCACAAAGCCATGACATGTCTGCGCTAACAATTTAATGTACATAAAGAAATACTAGTAAACAGCACATTTATATGTGTTAAAGATGGCTCAAACTTACAATTCACCGTCAGAAGTCCAGCTAATCCACTCTTCTTTCGGCTGCAGCCTCAAAGTGATAGTTTTCCTCTTCAAAGGTAAACTTTTCGTCTCCGGCCTGGTCCTCTGACGGTTACTCGCGTGTTTCTGTTTTGCCCATTAAACGGCTTAGCTCATGTTTGTGGTTGATTTTTAAGCCAGATCGGCATATTCAAAAGTCCGATTGTAAAGTTTTGCTGCAGAATAAAACGCAAATAACAAGTAGCCAGTCATAACAAACGGCCTGAAGCTTACAGTAGATCCACTTCTCATGTGGAGTTTTTAACATGGGACAGGGAAGCGTCTTTGCAATAACATGTCGCCTGTATACATGCTTGCGTCATCTTTCTCCATTTGACGCTTTAAATGTCTTAATAAAACCACTGCCTGTGCCCTGTGGATGTCCCTCTGCACTTTCTCTCCTCCCACGAAGCTATTGCAGGGATAGATTTCCAGTAACTAATGAGCTAATCTATAACCTGTGCTGCTTTAATTAAGTTAGGTGTTTCTTCTACCAGCGTTGTTTGCTATAAACAGCTAGCAATTGTGTCATATTGGTTGGGTTCACTTTTCAGAAAAGGATGTTTAAATTTAAGTTAATTGGACAGCTTTTCATTTTATTATTTTTGAAGAAAGGCGATGTATGATTGCTAGAGATCAGGTCCATCGACTATATACATTCGAATATGTGGCTTTAAGTCTTCTCAACGACTAAATGTCTATTTCCCACTCCTACAAAAACAGGCTCCAGAATTCTGTGCTTTGTCATGGATAGGCTCTTCCCAACCCTTCCCAACCCTTCCCAACCCTATAGATTTCCGCTTCGTCTATTTCCCGCAAAGTCCACCTTTCCGCTTTTCTCAGTACACATGTAGTTCTGGTGTGCCCGCATGACAAAAGTTCACTAATAGAGGTTTTGACCTGGGTCCCGCTGAAGTGAGGCCTCCCACTCACTGCACTAGACAAACTATACTGTGCGCTGTATGCGTTTCAACCTCCCCTGCCTCTACAAATGGGACATTGATTAAGAGCAAAGCAGAGCTGTGTGGCTAATGCAAAAGGGCACGCAGAGTTCTTCCTCTTGGAAAAAAAGAAGAAAGAAATTAATCTCCCTTAACCACTCCGACTGTAGTGCGCTTAAAGTCCCAGGAGAGTCCTTGTTGAATTAGCATTTAGCTATTTGAGAAAATGCAAGCGCCTCCATCGGGTTGTCAGTTAGAATGGCCATGTCTTTTTATAGTATAGCAGTTAACAGTACTATTGAAAGAAACAAATGGGGTAAAGCTAGTATAAGCCAAATCAGCATTATCAGTACACATGCGTGGTAATGTTCTGGTCAAAGTTCACAACTACCCACGGTGTGAAAACCATACTATCATAGTGGAACAACCGGCTATTTAGTGACAATTATGGCGCTTAAAGTGGTTTTACGGTGATATGCCAGGTTCACATTCATTCTCCATTGCAGTGTGACTGTCCTCATGGGCTTAATCAGTGTATGGAAGAGTTTTGCCCTATTCACGAGTGCAATAAATGAACCTCACAGCGTTTTATGCGAGCCGCCATACGCACTCATCAAATTTCCTCGTGACGAATGGATTTAATGTGTAAGTTTGACATATAGCTAACTAGTAATGCTATACGTCTATTTACTTAAATCTCGAAGACAGCGTGCACGTCACAGTCACAGATTACTATGACAAAAGGACAGCGCCATTTTAGCGTGGTTTCCAGTTGCCTGACATAGCCATGGATCAATCATGAAATACCTACATCTGGCAGGGAAAGCAGTGCCAATTTTAGCTACTAAGCGAAGCAAAGCTATAACTAGCTAAACTTGGGCACAGCCACGGTCTGCGGCAGGTCAGAGGCATTGAACTGGTCTGAGGACTTAACCATGACGTAGACTACACCGGTTTAAAATCAGGACTGAACCATGACTGAATAAGAAACTAGAACTTTTAGACCAAGAGAAAAGCACTACACAGCAGTGACAACAAGAAAGATATAGGCTATTTACCTTTAGCGGCAGACCCAGAGCCTGAGCTCACGTACTGTTGTTATTAAGTTTATTCCAGCTGCACCGGAGGAAATCAAAGATTTGTTTGTGGAAAAGTGAGTGCTCACTCTGTATTAGACATTTTTGGTAAAGTTTCGGTTATTCATTAGTGACATAGTGAGTGCTCGTACTGTGTAAAGATCTTTGACATGTGAAGTGCTTTTGCTTTGTCAGAGCGCAGTGTGTTTAGAAAAGTTTAGCTTGTGGCTGAAAGAAAACGGTGTCATGATCTGGATCAGAGCTGTCCCTGCCGCTCAGGAGGTAATACTGTCATTTCTCTCGTTTTTATCGCTGCTTAAATGGAAATTCCTCTCAAAACATGAAGTTACAAGTGACGCTGCTGCGGCCTGTTGCTTTCTGTTGTGCCAAAACCACGCTTAACTGGTTGCTACGTGTTGCTATGTCTGACTGTACAATGTCATACCTGATTTCGGCCATTTGTCATGTTGTTTTCCATGCCAAATGTAGGGTAATTCTTGATTTATCCATTGCTATGTCAGGCAACGGGAAACACGCTAAAATGCCGCTGTCATAGTAATCAGTGACTGTGACGTACACGCCGTCTTCGAGAATACAAACTGTTCTTTTTATTTATTTATTGGTTTAGCAAGGGCCACAATTTCTGTTTTCTCTCCCCAGTAACACTGTGTCCCCATTTCTTTCAAAATTCTTTTAAAACATCGATTTTCAACGCTCCAAATATTCAATATCTGTGTCACACTCAGTCATGTATGTTCACAGTTTGGGATACGAGCTGGGTAGTCCTGACCTTTAGCCTGGACCAGCATGCTTTGCGCTCGGTGAAATGCCGAATCCGCTTATTGTGAAGTGCATTACTTTCAATATAATGCAAATGACACATGACCGAGTGCGGTCTCCGGACACCGTGGTCCTTCCTCTCTCGCTATTTTCCCATTAAGGCTTAACGATGTCTTGCACATTCTTGACTGCAGGATACATCGTTTTTGGGGTAGGACTTTTTTATCTCAGGGCTAACAGCTAGTATCAAAAAACACCACCACAAAAATTAAACTAAAAAGTATTTATGTTAAAGACAGGCCCATGGTTTTTTGAGCGGCTCATTCAAAATCTTGTGGCTATTTTAACTTTTATTTAGTGTTAGCCGTTAGCTTCAAGACAAAAACACTTGTGATAAGCAGGAAGTTTCCTCCGGTGAATTCTTTGCTCCTGACGCGATATTTTTAACACGATGCGAGTGACTGTCCACCAGTAACTCACTGCCTGCCACGTAATCTTGAGCTTTTTATTTTTTTTAGACAAGACCTCATAGGGAAATAATGGAGACAGGATGAGCAAGTGCCTACTGAGGATCCACTCGAAAGTCACATGACGCTCGCGTACATATAGCCTGTTGGGGTTTCATTTGTCAATAAGGTGGGTTAGTTAGTTACGTTGGCTTTCTCCCACAGACATCAGGAGAATTGGTGACTCTGAATAGCAAGTATGTGGACTGTATGGGGATAGGCAAGCTCTTAGCAGGGAGTACTTAGAATTATTTGAGATGATCGTATTGTAATTGAATGATTATTAGGTAACGTACAGCTTGGCTTATGTACAATGCAAATAAATACAGCATAAATGCTTGTGTTTTCTCTCCAGGGGCTGACGTTACACATTGTTGTTGGAAAGTAAAAAAAAAAAAAGTGCTTTATGCCCAATTTTCACCTCTTACAATGTTAACGTGATAGTAGTATTATGTGCTTGCTTTGTTTTACGCAGGTACAGTAAACGAACGGTGTACAACAATGGAACTAACAATCTGCAAACGCTTGGCCCACAACTATAAGCATACACATTGCAACAAAGGAGAGGCACTATTGGCTTTGCTAACGCTAGGTTAACAGCATTAGCATCTATTTTGCATTACCTCAATGCTAAAGTCATGTTTAGTATACAATAGTAGGATATGTATAGTAACACTTGCCAGCTGCAGTCTAAACAGTTTGAACAGGCGTCTCAGATTGTAGATCCTACGGTGCTGCTGCCTCCTAGCGGCCAGGCAGGGAAGTGCTTTTTTTTTTTTTTTTTTAATCCTGTGTGTTTTCCTACAGAAAGATGCTTACACTATGTGACGCTGGAATTAATCCATTTACCATATATGGCCTTCCCCTGTCAGCGTGGAATCCTCTTCTAATATGCTCCAGGCACATTCGCTCTATTTCAATGTCACATGACTCTCCTCATGTGTATCAGAGAAATCCATACATGCTGATTAGTCTTTCCAAAGTTGGGAATCTAAAGGCGGTTCTTTAATTGGGAAAGTTTGGAGGTGCTACTTGCCCGAGGACATTTTTATTGGTAATCTATTGGGCCTTAAGACCGATTCCCAACGCTCTCTTTTCTGTAAATCAAACCAAAAGGAATCTCACTTGCACGCTTTTGATTCTCAACCCTTGATTTTTCTCACAAGGCGTCCAGCGCTCTGTAAGCTAAATCTCTCCCTGGCTGGATTTGAAGGCTGGTTACGTGTGTGGGTCCGCTGATGCTGATTGATAAAAACGTCCCCCGGGCCGGGCCATGTGACTGACAAGAACTAGCCCACATCCCATAGAAAAAGTCTGAATGGAGGAGGGATATAGCGTGGGCATGAGGCGTGGCTGGTTTGGTAAAGGGGGATGTAAAGCTTCTGAATGAGCATCTGGCTGCTGGACACGTGCGTGCAGTGAAGGGATTTTCTCAGCGGCACGTGCTTGCGCTGCATGTGGGGGGAGACTTTCATTGAGATTTTACACACAAATAGGTCAGATGTGTAGGGAATTGAGGGTGGATTTCTAATAGTATATGAAGTCAAAATGTAACATGGAATCTAAAATAATGCCACAGTGAATGCTGCTTTTTGGCCACTTCTTTTTTTTTTGGTCAGGCAGTGTAATATTTGGCCAAATGAATGATGATATTTAAAGGCTCTGTACCTGTGTTGTTGTTGTTGTTGTTGTTGTAGTAGAATGTACGTTCCTACTACAGTACTGTGAGAATACATAATGCTCAGTGAAAATTGTTAAACAGGCTCATCCTTGTGAAGAATTGAGATGTTCGAAATTGTTTTTGACCACAACTAACAACTTAAATCTCGTATTAAATCTCAAAAATTGGATACAGTGCCGATTCTCAGTTAAAAATTTCATTTTGTAGAGTTCTAAACTAGAGGGTTACCAGTTTATAAGACCCCTAGGAGAACGGTATTTGTTTTAAATTGCAAAAGCTTTATATTTACACATTCCGCATCCAGTTTGCAGGGAAGTTCTGCAAAACAATGAATTCTAACTCATGATGATTAATCAAATGTCTCCAATGTAAACAGGCTTGCTGTGTTTGGCATGGGAATTAATAATAATAATAATCCCTCCTGGAACCGCCACCTTAACGTGGTGGAGGGGTTTGAGCACTCGAATGATCCTAGGAGCTCTGTTGTCGGGGGCTTCGTGCCCCTGGTAGGGTCTCCCATGGCAAACAGGTCCTAGGTGACGGGTCAGACAAAGAGCGGTTCAGAAGCTCCTTATGAGAGACCAACAGGCCCGGTTAGAATTGTGAGGCCGTCCTCTCGTGGACCCACCACATGCAGGAGGAGCCATAGGGGCTGGTGCTATGTGATTTGGGCAGCTCAAACAGCTGCCCCCACGACCCGGCAACGGACAACATGGAAGAAGATGGATGAATGGATGGCATTTTTCCAATATATGCTCTTCAACGTGCATTCAAACTTTCCTACCTTACCTAGTTTTCATAAATTTTTACTTGTACAATCTTCTCGAGAAAACCCTGCTTCATTACATAATTCATAATACACTTGTATAGCTGCCAGATTGTTATTTTACTTTCAGCTCTAGAATGTGAAATTGCTGGCATTTAGCAGCATCTACTGGTCACATGGCAAACTGCATGTGGTAGTCATTACTGCAGGTGCATACAGTAGTTTGATCAGACCGTGTTGACGAGCTAAAGCTATACGTGCCAGGACTAATATTTATTCGACCTTTATTTAAAAAAAGGAAAGTCCCACTGAGAAAAAAAAGTGTCCACGTGGATTTAAGTAAATGTTCTGATCTGGGGTTGCTGTAGTTGGTCAGGTCTAGGTTCAGCAACACTACAGTGCCCAAAGAATGAGATCAGCCGACTACCTGAACATCTTGAAGGACCAGCTTATTCCATCAATGGATTTTTTCCCCCCTGATGGCGCGGGCATATTCCAATATCAGGGAGCGTGAGACATAATTTTCACACATGGATCAGCCACCACAGAGTCCAGATCTTAACCGCATTGAGAATCTTCGGGATGTGCTGGAGAAAGCTTAGCGCAGTGGTGACACTCTCCCCTTGTAAATACAAAATATTGAATGAATGCAACACTGGATCTTGTGACATTGCAGAATCTTATCGAAACAATGCCACAGCAAATGTTATCAAAGCTTAAGGCGCTACAACCAAATATTAGAGTGTGTGACCTTTGTTTTGTGGTGACTTTTTAATGGTTAGGTGTTGGATTTACAGATGATAGCCTGACTGATGGCATTGAGCAGATGCTGCATTCATAGAACATGGGCCTTCCTGAGACTTCAGACTTTGGGAATTTAAACAGTTCGATCATTCAGTAATGATACTTGTCCATGGTAATTCCATTATGATCATAGCACGTGTTAGACCTGCTCCGTGTATTCCACTCACAAACGTAATCCTCCCTTTCTGAAAAATCAATTTATTCTAATCTCCACTGAAGTTACAACATCGCTGCAGTATGCTCTACTTGTTCATCATATTCCAGACTTGTTTGTGAGACGGGATTATATTTCTGACAATGCATTAGTTTCATTTTGTTTTTCATCACGGCTAAATCCCTCGGGTAGACTTTTGTGTGTTGGATGAGTGAAAAAGGCTCATGAGGAAACAGTCAACTGGGGACAGCCAGGAAAATCTGTTTGGGTTGTCCGGATTAGAGCTAGTGGATTTTTTCCCCCTTTTTTTTAAAGGAATTCATGTATATCAGAGCGGACATTTTACTCACTGACAGCTTCAGGAGACGAATGACGAGGCAGCGGTCTTCAACTCACGAAATCGTTTGAGGAAATTGTTGGAAAATCTGGATCGGAAGCTACTTTTTCTTTTTTCCCCCCCTGTGATTGGATTAGGAATAGCAGACGGCCCAAAATGATTCCTCCCAGGCTGCTCATCTACCGGCGGACGCAGAGCCAATTCAACGTGGAATCCCCAAAGAGTCTTGGAGGAGAAAGAAGTCTTGTTCAGATCTTTACCAACATGGCTACCGGATCAGGCAAAAGCAAACCCGACAAGCTCGCCTGATCCGCTCCCTGTTGTCCTGCATGCACGTTCTGAGCAACTGGGGTTAAGTATATTGATGTTATGGCCAGCGATGCCTAAAGTCTGCACAGTATATGAACTTTCTTCAGCTTTCGATCCTGATATGATTGGTGTCATGCCTGGACAGGGAGCGATCAAAAATCTGCCGCCTTCTACCTTTTTGACAAATTAAGATCTGATTACTTTATTTATTACAAAATTTGGTGAACACCGATGTTAAACAACAGAAATGTAGGTCTAAAAGGAAGGTCTAACGTCAAGCAAAGGTCGAACATACAGTAAAGCACGTTTTTGGGTGCTCGCTGGATCAGTCGAATCCAGTGTTTGCCAGAGACGTTTACGGGTTTTCGTTGATGAGAGACCGAACCAAAATGTTAGACAGTGGTCTGTCAGATCTTTAGAGCGGAGCAGCAGTACAGACTTGTACAGACTTTGAAATACTGGTACTTTTTGTTCATTTATACTGAAACTGACTAAAACTAGATAAAACGTTTTGCATCTTGACTGTTTTGGGGGGATCTTGGCCACGTCCAACCAGCCAAAGTGGTCAATAGCACTAAATGTGTTATTAGCCAAAATAAAACGTACCAACACGCAGCAAGTAGTTTTTTGTCAAAGCCCTGGTCATACGTGAATCGGTCCAGAAGTCACCTGTAAATGGACCGTATTATTCTAGTACATGCCATTGCTGGTTTAAAAAGAATGTATGTTCACGCGCAAACAGACATGGGCTAACACATGCACCGCGGGATCAACGGCGTTATGTAAAAAGACAATGAGGCAGGTGTTGCTTTGTTTGATAATCCCTGAGTGCAGAGAGCCACAAGGAAAAGTAGGGCGCACTTAACTTCACTTAATGGAATGTATAAATAAGCACCGGACCCGAAAGTGCCTCGCATAGTGTGGCCTCAATGAATTTTAATGGGACCCTTGTGCAATGTTAGAACGAAGACTAACACTGTGGTGTTTTCTCTGTTTTTGTCTTCCACAGGCCTAAGGTTTCTGAGAGCGCTGAGATTGATACAGTTCTCGGAAATCTTACAGTTTTTGAATATCTTGAAAACAAGGTAAGAAATGCATGTGCCAAAGGCTGGAGTAATTATTCCTATGATATTTACTACCAACTAATTAAGCAAGTTGAGCGATGAAACAAAACTACTTGTATACTGCATACAAAGAAGAATTTCAGAAGGACATGGGCAGGAAAATGGCTGGTTGTTTATGCATCATCAGAGATTATAATCGCTGACACAGTGATTATTCATTCATACTCGATGATGGTAAGCTACCATTGTAGCCACAGCCTGCAGACTGACGGAGGCAACACACTCTCATTCATCCTGGCCTATTGTACATGTTTTTAGTGGTAGGGGAAACCGGAGTACCCGGAGAAAACGTACGCAGGAACAGGGAGAACATGCAAACTCCACAAAGAAAGGCCCCGTCTGGCCGGGGATTGAACCCAAAACCTTCTAGCAGTGAAGTACAAGCGCTAACTGCTGCGCCACTGTGTTACCAGTGCAGTGTAAGATAAAATCTTACGATAAGAAAAAAATATGAATACTTCTCATCATAAAACAATTGCCTATTTTGAATTGGGTGCTTTTCCGTGGGTGCAACAAAAAAGGTTTTGGTTGTGTTGTTTTCCATGTAAAATACAGTAGTCTAGATCTATCTTAATAACACTTTTTTGAATTACAAAACCTCAAATCTACAGCCCTCAACGCTGCTCCTTCAGTAAAAGAGGGAGAAAGGAAGGCAGTCCCACATCATAGGAGGGGCACATAGCAAATTTGTAAAATACATTGGATATTCCAGCCGCGCTGTATATCCGCAGGATTTGGGTGGGTTTTCAGATCCTTTTGGGCAGGTTCAGGCAGCCTCAGATACCTGGCAACCCTGCCGCAGACTCTTCAGAATATGTATCAGAGTCTATTACGTTATGTATATTATATGTATTGGCGTGCATAAAGAAAAAAAGATGTTTTAGCATCAGGAAAAAACATTGCAGTGACCTGTAAAATCACTCGATGTCTTATGATGTTAGTAAACCTCTGCCAAAGGTAATCGGGAAAAAAAAATAGAAAATGGTATTTGCCACTATTTTGAGTTTGACAAAAGAGGCCAACTGTCGACTGTTTAAGTTGAATTCGATTCTGACGGGTATAACTATGTTCCTGTTGTTTACTCAATTGGCAGTAGATAGTAGTTAATGACATTTATTTCTAAAATTCCCCAAAGTACCAAAAAATAGGCTTAGTTTAATTAGTAATAGTAGTTTGGTTATGTGATAAACTAGAGGACTTTTAAAACCAGATGGAATACACACATGCTGGAACTAGAGGATATGCACATATTCCTATTTTAGTCTAGATGGAAATAGAACCTCATATTGAGTTATCATTTTCTGTTGCTATGTTATGACATGACACGCATAACCTCTACTAATCTGTAAACGCCTTCTCTGTCTAGTAATTCCATCAAGCTGGTGAACCTTTGTTCCATCTTCATAAGCACATGGCTCACGGCAGCAGGATTCATACATTTGGTGAGTTGGACATTAGGGCACTTTTATTTTTTGGGGGATAATAACTCAAAATAGTTACATAATGCTTAGGCTACTCGAATGAAAGCTAGCCAACCGTGGTTAAAAATAATAATCTATTTGCAAACTAGGCTATGCTAAAATATAGCCATAGCATACAGATAACCACAGCACATCAGTATCACTACGCAGCACAGGTGTTTGCAATTAAGTACTAATTAGGCCTGCTGTACGCCCTGTACCTACACGACTATTTACAGAGATGTGATTTTTCTACACAAATAACTTGATGGCATCACTTGTAAAAGGTAAAAACTTCCACCAAAGAGAGGAATAAGAAGGAATTTCAATATTTTAAAGCAAATTGGTCTTAACAGGCACACACAGAGCAACAACAATTGTGTATTTTTGTTAGAAAAAAATTGGGGTTGACTTGGGGCAATATATCTTATTTTCTATGAACTTATAGAGAAACAAATTTAGCTAAGTCCTTATTGTAATGGAATGAAATGTGATGCTTTCTAATGACATTTAAGGCCTTAATTTATTAATGCCCTGTGGAAACACTGTTAGGCCTATTATTAGTACATTTTTGTTATACTTTACCTCATACTAGCTTACTAGTTAGCCCACACTACAGGCGCATAACGTCAACAAACATGAGCTATAAGCTAAGCTAGCTAAAACGTGATAACAAAAAGGCAACTACACTACAGTTAATAAACTATCTTTATGTTTATGCAGGTTCACCCACACTTTAAAAATATGACAGCTATGGCTAATTTGTATGTGCACATATTTCATTTTAGTGAATTTATTACTTGCGGTGCCCAGAAAATGCACAGAATCCGATTAAACCATTGACAGTATATTTCAAAATATACTGTCAATGGATTAAACACGCAAACGTTTTTCAGTCTATGAACTCGGAGTGTGATATAGCGCTTGTTTACCACTAGATGGCAGCCTCCGACCTTGTATTGAATATCCACCATTCAAATAAACAATGTCTTAATGCGGTGTAAATGTCATTATTCTCCTACTGTTTTTTTATTGTATTATATTAAATCATACTTTGAGGGGAGACACTGCAGGATTTTTTTAATTACATGCCGTGTCTCACCTTAAAGCTGCAATTACAGCGTGTGAGTGGATAAAGGCTACTTAATAATCCAGTTTGTTTGTTTTTGTTTTTTGTAGGTGGAAAATTCGGGGGATCCTTGGGAAAACTTCCAAAATTCCCAGTCACTTTCCTACTGGGAATGTGTGTACTTGCTGATGGTGACAATGTCCACTGTGGGCTATGGAGATGTCTATGCAAAAACCACCTTGGGACGGCTCTTCATGGTCTTCTTCATCCTGGGCGGTTTGGTAAAAAATACTATAATGTTTATTATATCCCCTTTACTCTCCTGCCCCCTTTCCCAAACCCTGCCTGCCCCCTTCTTGAAATATTATTATGAACTGCTAATGAAATTCTATATAGGAATGTATTTTGACTCATGTTGTTTATATTATACTGAATTATTTATACTTTTCAGTGGGTTCAGAAAGCGTTCAGACCTCTCTCTTCATTATTTCTATTTTTTCATGTAGCAGTCTGATACAAAAATAATTATTTTTATGTCGGTCAAAAAACTAACTGAATCAGAAACAAAACAAGACTAAAATGGATTTAAATACGAATAATTAACTTTTGCACATTTGTAAGGTAACATGTGTTTTAGGCCGTATTTGCACAAGTGTAAATTTACACGTGTAAATCTCAGTCAGACAAAACTGATTTTGTGATACATCTCCTAATATTGCAATAATTTAGTATTATACTGTATTGTGCAGACCTACTTATTACCCTTTAATAATACTTAAAACATAGAAATGTCAAAAGTTTTGAAGAAAGTTTGAGAAATTAAAGTAGATTTTCAAGCCTTTACAACATTTGCTGGTGTATTCCTCTGCTCATGTTCATAGTTTATGTGTATTAAAAAAAAGTTTAGATCTATACTTTATACATTCATTGCCCTATAAACCTGAATATGACATTTTCAGTATCAGACTTCGACACCATAGGAATAAAAAAGAGGGATAAGAATACTTCCTGAACCCACTATATTTCCCCAATGAATATACACATTTAAATCAGTTAACCCCCGTATCCTGTCTGTAATCTGTGCCTCTCCGTTCCCTACTCCCTACGTGCCAGCCCTATTAGTTGTCCGAATAGAGTAACAAGCTACTGTATTGTCTTAAAATGTGGTTAATATTTTTAGAAGCTGTTGCGGTTTCAGGACCTCCCTTTTCCCGTGTCCTCTCCCACTTTTCCAACAAACACGGGAGCAGGCGGATGAGGCTTAGGCCCGGCTCGAATGTTACCACAGCGGCAGCAGCCTCCCACTCAACCTTTTCACACCCTTTTGATATAGAAGTGCTCAAAATTCAGATGGAAGACACAGGGCGACGGTTATTCTTATGGATAATACTTTATGCTGTAGATTCTACCTTTTAATGTAGCTGCTTTTTCCCCGTTTGACTGCCAGCATGCATAGGTACATGCACCGTGGACGCCTGCTCTCCCCTTCTCCCCTTAAAGAACAGACTTTTACTTTCGCTTTCATGACGTAATGATGATCTCCAGCTGTGTGGACGTGTGGCGTGTCGTGGCCATGGAGATCAATGGCGTGTTTCCCCTTGCGCTGAGAGCTCTGGAAGTCTTTAGGCCCTGCTTCCTATCAGCAACAGTGCTTGAATAATGACTCCAGGCTGGAGGTATTTTAGAGCCAGGGATCATATCAAAGTCACGTCATTCAACCTTACTGCCTATGGGCACTCTTTCTAAGCATGACTTAAGTATGTATTTATAGGAGAAGAGACAACTATTGGCCTTCTGTAAATGTGTAGGATCGTTGTGAGCTAAATTCGCTGTCAGGGGAGATTAAGTAAAGCCAGTCTGTCGCTCATAGGTCATTAAAAAAATGAATGAGAAAAGCACCGTGGGATCACAGGCTCTGCGTCCTTTGCAAAAACGCATCCAGCTCATTTCCCAAGCCCAGCAAATGAGTCTTAATGCGCTTTGCAGCTGTGGAACATCAGGTAGGCCTATTCAAATCAGCCTGCTCCATTGTCTGTGTTTGTTGGACAAAACATGGCACTTAGGTTTTTAGTATGTGGAGGATGAATCTATAAAGATCTTGGACAAAGAAATTGGAGCGACTTAAACATAACTGGGGCTTGGACAAATTTTTCGCACACCGCTCTTTTCTCTTTGCTTTCCGTATGGCTGTCTCCCGGCTCTCATACTAACGAAAGCAAAGTGGCGTTTTCTATCCAATCGGGATGCTTGCACCAGCTACCTGCGTAGCATACTAGTCCCTTTTTTTAGTCTCTTCTTCTGTCTCCTATCTTCTCCTTAGGCCATGTTTGCCAGCTACGTCCCTGAAATCATAGAGTTAATAGGAAACCGCAAGAAATATGGTGGTACCTATAGTGCGGTTAATGGGCGAAAGTAAGTATTTTCAGACGGTTCTGCTGTTTTTTTTATGTGTGCAGTAGAACCCTCTCTGCATGCCTTTTTTTCTTTCTTTTCTGTTCCATGCATGTAGGCCATGTTTGCTCGCTACGTGCCAGAAATTGCTGCTCTCATCCTTAATCGGAAGAAATACGGAGGGAGTTATAACTCGACACGAGGCAGAAAGTAAGTTGAAATCCAGACAAGGTGTGGTTGTGTGACTCAGTGCTCAACCCCCTCTGCAGTTTAAGATGTAGACACATAAGAGGGGGTTGATAACAGCTAAGAACAGTAAAGATCTTTTAAGATGTGAAGTCACACTGCACGACTGGAGACCTTGGCCATTAGGACGCACATGCCCATTTCTCTGCTGTCATCCTCTCTGTCCATCTGCGCCTCTGCTTTTGTATGCCCTTAACCCCTAGCTTTTGCTCAGCCATTCATGTCGTCTGTCTTTGCCCCGTCCCCAAACATCCTATGCTGCACTTTTATACAAAAACAATTAGAGCTTTTGTGACTAATGTTAAGCGTTTGTCATAAATTAAGATTTGTCATAAATTTAGAGAACTCAACAATAGTCATGAAACCCCTACTGTCCATATTTAAGGGGAAAAAAAGAAGTACTGTTTCGTTCTTCGCCAGGTACATCACGCCGGTCTTTTCAAACTCTTGTTTTGTTTTGCACGATTTTACTCGTTTATTTCTTTTCATTTTTAGCTGCACTCCTCGCATGCTTTCTCGTGATCTGTGGCTTTTTCATTGATTGCGCGCTCCATGAAAAAAAAACAAAAAACGTCCAAACTTTCTCCCTTCCGCAATCGTCGGCCATCGCACCATCTCTGCTTGACACGACTCTGGCCCTGATCTTCAGTCAGCTCCCACACCCTGAATGCTGGATGCCTCGCTCCCCATTTTTGGAGGCTCTCAATTGCTTATGGCTTGCTCTGCTTGCTTTGGCTCTGTCGATGCTTGCTTTCTCTGGGTCTCGTGATTGTGGTGCTGTGATGATAGTGTGTCCAAAAGAAATGTGCCGTGTTGATGTGTAAACCTTTGGTTGTTTTGTCAAATGTACTTGAAGCTATTATCAACATTAGGGCTGCATCAAAGTTAGTCGTCATCTGTTCTTAATGGTTAAAAATCATCATCATTAGTCACTGACGAAGCTTCTTTAATGAGAGAACACTTAAGGCGAGACGCTGCAGGTGAAAACATCGATTTTTCACGGAGTAATCAATGTTGAGATTTTCTTCTTGGCTGTAACAAAAATATTGTTACGGCCAAGGTTTTTTTTTTTCTGGGATATTTTTGCATATCTACTTCCTGGCCTGATTTATTGAGCTTTGAACTGCAACAAACATATATTTCATATTTACATGCATGTCAGTAATCTACAGTAAAAGTTTCAAATTGTTCTCTAAATCTATTTTTCTTCCTATTCACATGCAGTGTCTCACCTTAAACTACAAAGATACAAATGACACATTTTAGACAAGTCTGCAAAATTAAAAGCTAATACAATAATTACCTCCATTTCCGAACTACCGGATTTGCAGGTTTCTAAAGTTTTGTTTATTTTCTCCCTCCATATGATAACAGCTTTTGTGATTAGCGAATTGCGATTTTTGATTTAATTGCAATTAATTATCCAATTGTGCAGCCCTAATCAAGATAACTACCAAAGTGCCTTCCTCTTTTTGTGGCTCAAACTTAACAGATAGCTCATGTCTTAGGGTTAGTGAGGCCAAAAAACTACTTCTCTCCTGTCTCACGTCATTTATACTTTCTTTCCTCAATCGATTTGAAAACCGATCTTTGGTCTTCCCAGGAGTTATGAGCAGAGCCATGCATTAGACAAAAACCTTTGTTTGATAATGCGTTCCTGTCAGTGAGAAAAGATTGATGAAATGTTATGTTTGGCCGGCGACCCGAGCCGAGGCGCGCAGATGGGTGCTGAGTGAAGCCCTTGTCAAAACTGTGTACGCATTTCTCCCACACACTTTATTTTCTCCATCCACACTCCCCCTCCATCTTTTTGGATAAACCGACAGTACGCACATATGGCAGTAATCAAAAGATAGCCACTAAGTACACAGATTACAAAGACTCGGCGCTGAACGGCCGCATGAGTACACGTTGGGAGTTTTCGCAAATCACAGTCGACACATGCAGAACTGCTGTGTCATGTGGTTTCACTGTACGATTGCCACTGGGGTTCAGCGCTCGCGAATTTGTCGGCATGAAAAGACTGGAAATGAGATTTGGGAGATTATGAATCTTAACTTGATTACACAGCGCACAAACAATGAGGTCACGATTCCACTTTGTGGACTTTTTGGTTTCATCCGACGTCATTTGAAGCAGGAATTGACTTGGGCTCGTGCATGAACAGTTGAATTCGGACCAGTATATAAACTGCCAAACTATTGCAGGAATCCATAATTAAAAATGTTGTGCTATGCCAATTGCGACCATTAATTGTGATTTCAATTTGAGCCCTATCTTGAGGGCTATTATTACAGTGGGATGTTCGTCACTGTTACTTTGTTGGAGGAGTGTATCAGCATAAAATAGACCCACAAACTGACAGTGCTTACCCTTTCAGCTGTCACATCTTAATGACAAGTGTTGGACCTCTTCACTATATATTGAGGTTCTGTGGTTTCCATTATGCTTTTATAGCCCAGACACACTAGCCTCTCAACCCTGGCTGAACTCTGACACGCACCCTTTTCACCAAGACGTCTATGCTATGCTATTAATTGCTAGATTTCTAATATGAAGTTTTGAACGTCAAACACTGAAGTCAATTTTGAACGCTTTAAACGCTTTAAATCTCACAGTTGCAGCGAAGGATGAAGCCAGTGTACTTTCTTGGCGAAGTTTGAGCTCTGTGTTGTCAAACAGCTGTGGACCCATTGAACACCCCTGGTGGACACCCCGGCGGGTTTCCGTGACTGTGCATGTTCTGTCTGCATGTCCTTTTTATCCCGTAGACTTTGTGTGGTTAAGTTTTTTTTTTATGTGCGTGGGTTTACCTTTTTGTTTTCTTAAATATTCTGTTGAACAATGGAAATAATCATGTGTATTGGGAAACAGAAAATGCATTTGACACGATTAAGATTTCAAATATTATATGGATATGCTGCCTTCTATATACATGCAGGGCCCTTTGCAAAATATTGATTGGGAGATACTTTTTACCAAATAGGGTGATTCTTAATCCCTTAGATGTGCCATGAATGAATGTGCCACAATCAAATGAATTTACAGTACTGTATGTGAAAACCCGGCACAGTAATGCACTAGACTTCTCCAAAATAACAACATTTCTATTTAAATTAGGCTAGCCATTTTTTGCCATTACATGTGGGCCATCTGCTTGAACATACAGTGTGTTCAGGAGGTGTTCATACCCCTCTTTCATTCCATGTTGAAGTTTGGCTCTGAAAATTGTTATAATTTAATTAAAAAAAAGGAAATCATGCTTTAAAATCTACTCCCAGCCTTAAATAGAAGCTGCACAGTGGAACTTTTCACAAACCTAAACTTTTATGTGCAAAAAAAGTACAAACATACATGTTTAATATATTATTGTAGGGTAATCAGCGTAAGATTTTGTCAAACAGAAAATAAATATATATAATTTTGGCTTTTCAAATGCTGCATTGTAAAATACTAATCAATTAAAGAGGTCTGGAAACTTTCAGAACCCACTGTAGTTTGTTTATAGAAACATCTCGACTTTAAGATTATAAAATGAAAGCTATCTCCCGCCAAACAGTACAACCACACAGTCCGCTCCCCACTGTCCAGCCCTGAAGCGATCACAGGCTGCTCATTAGATACTCTGAAAGGACAGAGGCGACATCTGTGGTTCTCATCATGTCCCACAACATCCCCATGCTGCCCCTCTCTAAAGCCCTCTGCCAAGTCAACTGCACTCTCAGCCCTGCCAGTCCATCTGCTTCAAGATACAGGAATACTCTCTGATGTCATTCAGCATCAATAAAGATTTATGTCTCCTTCAGAACTCGCCAAACTGCGCTATACGTTTTAGACGCCAACTGTTAAAGGTTAATGTCTTAGCCAGGCATTACCTCTTCTTTCTAAGAGCAGCATAATGGATCGAAGAAAATCTGTCATAACAAATCAAGCGTCCTGATACATACTTGCACATGACCACAGTGGAGTAACCTGATATTCACTGAGCGCTCCAGAAACAAGACTCCCCAAAGTAAAGTGCTTCCATTGTCTCTTGGCACTTGTCACCGAGTTGTGGATAAGACTTTTGTCATTACACAGGTCTCCATTTGGTAATTAGGCTTTCTGCTGAGTGTCCTCTTAAATCCATGTCACTGGGCGGTGGGCTTCTACTGAACATGTTTGTATTTCTAAGTTGGGGATCCCACTTTTTTGTCTGAGGTTAAAAGAAGCTGTTGGTTTTCATGTCTCAATTCTCAATTGGACAGTCAGCCTTCATAACGCAAAGTTTCTGACATCAAAGGACTGAGTGTGGTTGAAGGGCAAAAAGGGGAATAACCTCAAGTCTAAAAGCATTTCAGTTTGACTTCTTTGTGTCTAATCAGCCATCGCTTCGCAGGGCTCTGCCAAATACACCGCTGATTTACTATGTGCTTCTGTCACAGACCTCCAACTCACTCTGACCGTTTTTGCAAAGCTCTGTTCTAGGAGAATATTGACGTACATGTCTTTGTCAACATCCATTCAGTTGACAGAACAGTGGTTTGGCCACAGTGCCTGTTTCTCTATTGAGACCGGATGACAGTCTGGCCACTGTGGCTTCTGTAATTATATCTAACGTTTTAAAAAGTGGCTAAGAGCTGAGTGTTTGATTGCGCTCGTCGTGCACTTTCATTACATGGGGGAAAATGTTCACTTTGATGGCAAAAATCATATAACTCAGTCCCTATTTCGGCCTGAAGAAATATTTTTGACAGTTGGATGGGTTTTTTCAGTCTGTATTTTAGTCTGGAGTGCTTTGGTTTAACTGATTATCTTTGGGAGGCCGGCCAGTGTCTGCAGTGATTTATGTTGCACACTCAAGCTGATTTCTACCCCCTTCCAGGCACATTGTGGTCTGTGGTCATATTACCCTGGAAAGTGTCTCCAACTTCCTCAAAGACTTCCTACACAAGGACAGGGATGATGTCAATGTAGAAATTATTTTTCTCCATAAGTAAGTCCTTTTTCTCATACAGAAGCACTTAGCAGGTCCCCTATACTAATCCGTCTGTACTCATTTGCTCTCAGTATTTCCCCTAATCTTGAGCTGGAAGCCTTGTTCAAACGGCATTTTACCCAAGTAGAGTTCTACCAGGGATCAGTCCTCAACCCCCACGATCTGGCCCGCGTCAAGGTACTGTACGCTAAACAGTCAGGCGCCTTTACAGTGGTCAGCAGGTGAACAATAACAGTTTCACTCCTGTCCGTGTAGATCGAAAATGCTGATGCTTGCTTAATCTTAGCCAATAAATACTGCCCAGACCCTGATGCTGAAGACGCCTCCAACATAATGAGGTCAGCGCCTTGTACTTTCCTCTAAAGCCGTAACAAGTTGTCATCACATTATGCTAAATAATTTTGCCCATTCATAATTCATTTTAGGGTTATCTCAATCAAGAACTACCATCCGAAAATCAGGATCATCACGCAGATGCTGCAGTACCACAATAAGGTATGTTACGCTATCCTATCCTTATGGATTTGTTACCCTGTTCTGTACACCGCACGGCCGACACGAGATGAATAAACAACACTCCAGTCTGCAGTACTGAATGAGTCCAGCAGAGGGCTACAAGCTCTATGGTTGAGACCCTGCAGAAGTGCACTGTAATAGTGCTTCTCAACCGGCAGCTCATAGGACTTTACCATAAATGACTGTTGTTCATTGATTGATTGTCTTTTGTTTTAAATGAATAAATAAAAACAGAAAATTTAATAAACAAAATATAAATAAAACAACAGAAGTCTATTTGAAAAAGGAGTAGGTTGACACCAACACTTATAGAACCCCCCCCTCCCCCGCCGTAACATTTAAATGCTGATCATCTTTGATCCTTATGATCAATGCTAAAATCAACAGGTCTTTATTATAATACAGTATCAACATGCAGTATTTCCTCATAAAGTAGGGTTGAATGACAAAATGTAGAAATTATTAGCGACTGCTTGCACTAATGGCATGTGTCATTGATGTTTGTCTGTGTGTGTGACCCCGATGCCTCCGTCCCGCGCTGAAGGCCCATCTGCTGAACATTCCGAGCTGGAACTGGAAGGAGGGTGACGATGCTATCTGCCTGGCAGAGCTCAAAGCTGGCTTCATTGCCCAGAGCTGTCTGGCCCAGGGCCTGTCCACCATGCTGGCCAACCTCTTCTCCATGCGCTCCTTCATAGAGGTAAGTCTTAGGATAAGATCCTCCCTGGGCCTGGCTGCTTTTCAGCTCACTCAGATGACTCCACAGAAGAGTTTATCACATTTACATTTTGGCCTTGCCACATAACAATCCTCTGCTGTATGAGTTTTAAGTGCAGTCAGTAACTGTACTGCTTACAGATGGAATAGATCTATTCAAGTACACTCAATGAGAAATACTGACATCTCTGTTTTAAAAAAAGGCCCGTCATTGCCGTGCGCTCAGTCACACTGACACATCATATTTTACTCTGACATTTCATGTGGAATCTGTTCAGTGTTTTGCGGCTAAAAATTGAAGAGGTGCTTGCTTCCATCAAAGAAATGTTCTCATGTCATAAACATGATGGATTGTCTTATAATGGCCAGGCTCATGTTGAGGGTGGAACATCTGCAGACCACATTGCGCTGCTTCTGCTATAATACAAAAAGAGTAAAAAACAATTGCTTTCTTTCCGTCTTCCCTGTCTCACTTCCTCTCTTGTGTTTGTCAGATTGAGGAAGACACTTGGCAGAAGTACTACCTTGAAGGAGTGGCTAATGAGATGTACACAGAGTATTTGTCCAATGCCTTTGTAGGCCTCTCCTTCCCTATGGTTTGTGAGTAAGTATCACTCTGGCCCTGTCAGCCGAGCATCATCAGGAAGTGAAGAAGCTCATTTAGAAATCTATCTTTGGTTTTGGATCAGCGGTCAGTCACAGACTGAGGCCCATGTGAACAATAACTGATCATTGTGTTTTTCAGACTGTGTTATGTGAAGCTGAAGCTGTTACTTATCGCCATCGAGCAGAAGTCAGAACAAAGAGAGAGCAGGTTTGTACAAACGTTCGCATTTGCCACAGATTTTATTGCACATGTAGTGGTTCTACACAATCGTTAATTACATCCTTATTCTATCTTTTTTTGGATGCCAATAATTAAGTCCATGTTTTCAATTTAAATCCTTTTGTGTATATGACGACAAATCAAACCAAGTGCCAAAATATATTTGATTTTAATCCTTAAAGAAAATGGTCTTGTCTAATGTCTGTTTGTAAATCCTTGAGTTTTTTGCCTGGGAATAGAATACTCTCGATGCAGGTATTTTTTGGTATGGGATAGGGTCACTTTAGGGGGAGGTACAGATGTTTTAGAACTAGTACTTAGTTTACGATTAGGGTTAACCCTGACCCTTATATTTTGTTAATCAGTAACCAAAACAATAAACAGAATGATAATGTCATTAATTCCATCTGAGCAAAACTAGGTTTTAGTTTTTTTTGTTTTGTATTTACGGTATCGGTAGCACCTTAATTTATTTTTCAGTACGATGCGGGCACCCTCTAATGGTACCCAGATCTAAATACCATAAGTTATAATGTACAGTCCAGCTGCAGTCCTACTTTTAGACAACAAAGATGGGTTTTGTTTCGATTCAGAATCAAGGGGAGACACAATTTGCTCTGCATTTTTTTATATGTTCATAACAAACCCAACTGTGATATAACTGTGTCCCTGTTAAGTCTGTATACCCACTAACGCTCCGCTCCGTCAGTGTCTTTATCACCGATAACAACACGAAGAGTCTTTTCCAGTAATTGCAATTGCCAAATCCCACTCACCCTGTCCATTCACTTACATGTCAAATGTATTTGTTCACTAACAATTTCCATATTAACATAAGGACATTTAGATTTTGTTTTGTATTTAGTTCTACACGTTTTACCCTATTGGTAATTCACACATTTCCTATACAGTGGCACCAAATTCGTACAGAGAGACCGATTCCACCGTTGGTTATTTCTCCTTTCCGTTATGTTAATGCTAACTGTTTGATTTGAGATTTCTTCTTGTTGTTTGCAGAAGCCGAAAGCGGTATGCCCTCTACCTTATCTTACTTCCAAAGTTCCACCCAATCTACACCACTTTAACGCTTCTGACTTTGGGAGTTTCCCCAAGGATATTTTTCCAAACACTATCTCACAGGCCTCTTTTTTTCTAACTTTTTTATGGTGTCCCTTGTGCTTTAATGCACTAACTTCTTTGCAGGCAGAGAGAGGATAGATAAATTGGATGTGTTTGTAGAAGTGCTGTTTCTTTGTCTTCGCTGTTGTTGATGTACCAAGGCCAAACGCTCACCCTTTCCATGTACTTTTGATCTTTTCCGTTTTGTCCTTTACCAGTCCTTTGCTTAGTTTATTTCTCTCACTTTGAGTTCTTTTTCAGTGTCGCTCAGTCGTTCCCTTAGCTTTATTTGGAGAATAATTCAACTTGTGGTGTCTTTATCCTACTGCCAGAACTAATGATTCTTTGAAATATACATGGTGGTGCTGAATTGGGATCAACTTATCTCAGAGCTCACATGTGGTGTTGACAAACATCGATAATCTCTTTTATTTCATTGCTATTTAGCTGAAAGACCTTTCTGCCTTTGCTGCAGTCTCTGGATATTATAGCATGTCTTTTTATGTTTCCCATCGTACACCAACAGCACCTCACCACTCTTTTCTTTCACCCATCTCACACATTAGGAAAGGCATGGAATTGTTGAATTTGGATAGCAATATGTTCATCCAAAATTGAAATTTCGAAATCACAGGCTACAAAATCCACAAGTGGGCCACTGTTCATGTTCCATTCCATTGGCCATGTTTCCATGTTTTCCATGTGCCCATCTGTGCATGTATGTGTGTGCGTCCCGAAACGTGTGGAAGCGCGTGTGCGTGTTCATCTCTGTCCATCTCCACCCCATGTGCGTCATACTCGTTCGTCTCTTGAGTAGATGTCCTCAAGTGAGGTCACTTCCTGTCAGTTTGGTGTTTGAGAAACAATCCAACTGCACAGAAGTTACTGCAACCGTCTGCATCTACGTACCTGTCCCTTTAACTGTACTGCAGTGGCTATGCCTTTCTGTTTGACTGTCCTCATGCCGTTTGCTAACTGCATGCTAACACTTTCACATGAGGTGTTTGATGCTTGTGTTGTTGCTCACAATATGAGGTTTTGATGCTGCTGTTCACCACTTTGCACCCAACTAGAGAAAATGGCTTGTCTGATGAACCTGTCAAATCTCAGATTTGGGCAGCAATGTTTGTGAATATAGAGTTTTGTTTTCTTTCTTTGTTATTTTCACTAAAGTGCATGCAAAACACTAAACTCTGGGGGCCATTCAATCTGACTGAATGTTCTGCTAATTTCCTTGTACAGTGAGGAACCACAATCAGGCCTGCATGAACAGTGCTATTTGACAATAACCTGATGTGTATATGGATTCAATAGCTCCCTTAACGTTTTTGTCTATTAACTCTGTGTCTATTAACAAAGTAACCATTTTCATAGCCCAGAGGAAAGAACAACACAAATGAATCATATTCTATCCACTTTATAAAACATCCCAGGTCATTCTAAAAGTGCAAAGACACAACACTGTCTGAACTGACAGACCACAGACGTCAGGTCTTTCCTCTGGGCTTGTGTTGACATAGGAGTGTGACCTTAAAGGTTTGATGGTTCAATGTTGAATCTGTTTTGCACTCACATCATTGATGACTGTTGCCCACAGGTAACCATTAATGAGCCGTGTGTGTGACTGAGTGTATAGGATGTCTCTAGGGTGTCCAATCTGTCTTCGTCTAATTAATGGGGAATGATACAGCCAGTTGACAATCTCAGAATTTTATTAGCACTGAACTAAAGGAATACAAATATTAGTCTATCAGTTTTAACACATTAGAATCAATTGACACCCATATTCATACAGATGGACTACTGTTACACTGTCAGTGACAAGATACGATATATTCAAAAGCCTCATGACTGTTCATTCCCTTGTAGCTGCTGTCAACACTAACCAGGGTATTCTCTCTGTACTACCACACAGCCATGTCTGAGTGGCTATCACAGCATTATGTTTCTGTAAAACGTATCCCAGTTGGACGGCCATAATTTTAATTCTTTCCGCCCTCATCACCCAGATCTCTTTCTCTGTCCCTGTCGCAATCCCCCGGACGATCAGAATCCATTCCCCAAAGCAAAGAATTAAAATTCAATGTGCTTCCATACTGTCGTACATTCTGTCCATCATGTGAGTAACAGCATCCGCAAATTTACACAAATGAATCATGCAAAAAAAAAAGACA
Organism: Neogobius melanostomus; assembly: GCA_007210695.1. NCBI lineage: Eukaryota > Metazoa > Chordata > Actinopteri > Gobiiformes > Gobiidae > Neogobius > Neogobius melanostomus. Next base: position 475,786 of record VHKM01000234.1, on the reverse strand, counting down.
ACAACAACGAAAAAACGAATACGACAAATCAGGTGAAATCCTCCAAATGTCTGTGTACCATTCCTCTTGATTAGCATGTTGTGTTAGCCGTCTGGTCTCTGTTCAAATAGTAAGGTCTACACTGTTTCTATCTGTTTGATCCACCCAGTATCCTCATAAACCCGGGGAACCACGTCAAGATGCAGGAGGGAACGCTAGGATTCTTTATTGCCAGCGATGCCAAAGAAGTCAAAAGGTAAAACGTTTAATTTCAAAAAGAAGCTTAAAAAGAGGAAAATGGCTCCATAACTCTCTTGATGGAATAGTTAGTCTGATGGGCATCAACTGAACCCCTTGGATATTATTAATATACCGTCAATACTCACTCCTCCCCGTTTACCACAATGACCACGTTCGAGGGGGAATTCGTGGTGGATTTACAGACTCCTCCTCCCTAGCTCTGACAAAGCATGTTCCTAATAAGGGTATATGTGCGGGATCTTCACTGTAGTCCCCGAAATAGCATAGCCTACACTTGAAAATTAATGTCTTTGGCCCATGGGACTATCAATTACCAAGTGTAAACCAATTCAAAATCTCAATTCAGGATGCAGATTGGTGCATGTCATAAGTTGTTGATAGTTTCACCATTCATTGTGGGTAAAGACAGTTTAGATTTGGAACCCCTGTGGCATATTCCCGAATATTGTCCCAGTTTTTTTGTTGGAAAATCTGGTCACCCTATATATGGCGGTACTACAGCAATGGCGGAGCAATGGCGGCCTCCAGTGTCGTCGTCGCAAAGCAGAGCGGCCATTGGGTTTACTGCATCGTGGCTAATGCTATGCTAGCACCTAGAGCAGCTTAAATACTGACTCCCGACTCTGCTGGGTCTAAAAAAGAAAGTACTTGTGTTTCCACTTTGCTGCCTTCGCTTAATCCTTAGAGTGGAACAGGAACTTTGGTAGAATCAAGCAGTGTGACACACAGCACACATGTTTTGTTTATTATGTGTCATGTGCTTTTTATACCAACCTCGCTGTTTTTATCCACACCTCATGGTATTGGAATAATACGAGTATCTAGCTCTGTCCATATTGACCAGGGGACCTCACTAGGCTGAATGGAGACACCACAGACTGTGAAAAACATGGCCGTAGCAGCGGGGAGCCAAATAGGATATGGGGGCTGGCTCCGGAAGTTCCTTGCTCTAATGGAAGCTAAATGCCTGAAACTGAATGAAACTTTTTTGCTTCTTTAAGTAATTTTAAACACAGGCTTATCATTCTGACCTCCATGTTTAGCTTAATACGTGTCATAAATGTTTGGCTATTTTTATTATTCTGAATATACTGTAGCGGCAGCCAAATTGTTAGCATGAAAGAGCTTCAGTTAGCCCGTGTTGAACGCTATGTGGGAAGCCCCCCTCCCTATTCTACAGTCTATGGTAGACACTTGCTTGGGGATTGCACTGCAGTTCTAGGAAGTACAATTAAAAGAAGTAATGTAAATGATGTAAGTATCTGACCACTAACTAATGATGTGGTAACAGTAATTGAAAGTGCTTACCTGTTTTAGAAAATCCAATATGATTATCTGTTGAAGTACAAAATAAATAACGAAAAAAGGACTTCACTTTATCAACTTTAGAACCTCCTGCTCAAAAATGTATAGATTCATGACATGTTCTTTCATTTTTCCATGCATCAGAAATTGCCCCATTGCCCACAAAGCTACAATGTAAACATATGGTTATTGTGTGTGTGTGTGTGTATTTTCAGAGCATTTTTTTACTGCAAAGCTTGTCATGACGACATCACGGACCCAAAAAGGATCAAGAAGTGCGGCTGCAAACGCCGTGAGTAGCCTACTCTGACCCCGTCCACCCTTTCTCTCCTTAACCCTCACTCCCAACCCTAAACTCTCTGGGTCAGTCAGTCTCAAGATGATTACAACTTTTATTCAAATTGATGTTCTGTGTGACTGTTCTTATCTGTTAGAACTGTGTCTTTAATATCAGGTAATATCATGAAGCATTTACTGATCAATGCTTGGCTGTGGATAATTTAACTGGTTGTAATGTGACTCTCCCATTTTCTTTTTGAAGTCACTGTAGATATTTTTAAGTATAAACATTTATTTCTAGATAGTGGATTACTTGTCTCTGTCTTCCATTGACGGACGTTGTGTTTCCTGTATTCTAGTTCTTTAAAAAAAAGAGTTGAATTTACCCTGACAGTTCCATTACAGTAATGGAAGTTCGTCTGAATGTCCTGTCCTGTCCGTATTCTGTTCTCTTGTGTTATTTTTGACATGTTTCTTTACAACCAGTGACACACTTTTGATGTTATTTCCTTCCCTGCTGCCATTGGAAAACATGCCTTTATTTTAACCACTCTCTGGTAGTGATATATTGTGAGTAAATATAAAAAACACGGAAATGGGTGTCCTAAAGCCCAGAGTGCAGTGCAAGTGTTTTCTATTCTCCAGCCAATAGCGCACTGTATCGATGTTGCATGTTACCAGTGTAGCTTTTGCATCCCTCTCCCTGCCACTCATCTACACTGTCCTCAGACCAGACCCCATCCAAAACAGCAGGATTTAGGCCGCCCCATCCATGACAAACCTAGCCCCGTGCTGCCCCATGTTAATCAGAGGAGGAGTAGGAACGCTGCACTGTATCATTCTGAGCTCAGATTTGGCTTTATCTATGTCCAAGCCCTTTAAAAAGTACACACTGCACCAAAAGTATTCAGTTGATGGAAACCTAACCTGACATGTAGTAATCCAACAGCCACCACTCACAGAGGGGAATTAACTCGAACCAAATTTATCTGTCTTATGTCAGGAGACGTTTGTGTGGCTTTCAGAGAGAAGAAATGCCCTTGTAGGCCTTTTATGAGACAGGTTGCCAAAGCAAAATCAAAACAATCTGGTTTTGACTTTCCCCTTTCCTGTGTGATCTCAGCCTTGGTCCTAAGCCGTCCTGGCGCAGATATAGAAGAGGCTTCAGAGATCATCAGTGCCTCTGGGAGTTGAAATGCCCTGCAACAGCGCTGGGCTTTTCAAACCTGGTCCCATGCTCTTCAGTGTGCTGCACTAGTACTGAATGTCATTACCGTTAGATCACCACTAGATGGCGGTGCTTGACCATAAAAAATCCAAATGATAGTCAGTGCCTTGTTTGCAGAGGAAATACAATGCCCTCAACATCTGAAATACAAACACAATCCTAAACTATGATGCAATTCCATAATGCAAACATTTTGTTCTTTGTTAGCACTTTGCTACAGCCTATACTCGATACACTGTGCTGAGCCATGCCTTCATGGATTACGACTGAATGACCAAACAAACCAGCACAGACTGGCAGCCACATGTTGAATCCCCTTGGACTAAAGCCTCCACTTAGGGCCCCATGATAATGTTGGAGAAATCTGGGTATTTGTGAAGTCAGAAGTCAAAGACATTTTGTTTCTATATGTGTATGTGTGTGTGTGTGTGTGTGAGAGTCTCGTGTCGTCCCATTGCTTTCCACCCATATGTCCACAGTCAGTTGTTGTAAACACATTAACTGTGTCCAAGCGTCGCCATATACTCTGAAGTCACTGGTTCTCAGCATGAAGCGATCCTCCTGCTGCTAGCTGCCATGTGCACAACTGTTTTCTGACTGTGAACAGTTATCTCTATGCCTCACTTTCGCTTAAACCAAAAGACTCTTTGTGCATGCTCACTTCCTGCTCATAAGGCTCATAAGACTGTAAGTCCCTTTCTTTCCTTGGCCAAATCTATGACCCCAGCGCAAACCATGTCTTCTTTCCCGACGTGACCTCTCTGATCAAAGTTGCTGGTGGCCTCTGCAGAGGTGCCAGACAGCATTAGCTGGCTGTCTGTTTGCACCTCGCCAACGAAAGAACAGGGAGCAGGGACTGTTTCTACCCACAGTCACAGTAATCTACACATGCTCCTCTGGGGACTTTCACTGCGGCCTCTTCTGGGCTTCAGGGACAGCACACAGGCATACAGCAGGGAGCTGGTTAGCATGCAGTTAACAAGAAACCACAACAAGATGAAAAAAATAAAAATAAAACCAAAAACTAACCACATTGTAGGGCTGCACAATTTTGCTAAAATATTGAACTGAGATTTTTTTGGCAAGATTTAAGACTTGCAATTTGTTTTAAAGTCAAATATATTAGTTCACTATACCCAGCGGCAATACCATTGGAAAGAAGACTGAAATATGAATAGTTCTAACCTAGAGTTAGCAGGTTTTATACATACAGTATGTATGCAATTAATTTTCCACTTTTTAAGGACTTTGAACTGCTGAAATAATTGGGTACTTTACATGATGTCCATTATTTTGCGTTATCTAGCTGTGACTCTTTTTGTGCAGTGTGACAGTGTGTCCTATAATCTCACACTATGTTGCATTTTTAATAATAATAAAAAAAGTTTCTGTTTCAGCAAAGGCTAATTATATGTCCTGCTGTAAGACTACAAAATGTAATTGTTAGAATATATTTTGATGATTATTCCAAAAATGAAAAAATTATAAAGGATTTTATATGCTATGTATCACTTCTGATGTCACAATATCAATGCCACAGCAAGTCATTTTAACCATTGCATATAGTTTGCGTTAGGTCCCTCTGAACTATTGAGAGTTTTTTTTTTTCTCAATGAATTTAAGTCATTTTCATGTGTCGCACTGCAGGACATTTTCCAGAAAAACTATGACAAAAGCTCATAAGATAGAAAATAAAAAGATGAAATCAACAATTGTTTCAAAAGCTCCAGACCTTTCTAAAATGTATTTGCTTTGGAATAAAGATTTTGGGAAGACAAGTTGGGGGTAACCCAGTACCCAATTGCAGTCTATGGTAGTTGTAACCTTTCAAACTGCAATTTCAATTTGACTGAAAAGTAAATTGTGCAGCTCTCCCCACACAGTATATTGACAACAAATAACTGACTGCGAGTCCTACAGTACCACTACACCTAATATCATTGAGGCTCTTTGGGGGCGCAGCAGTGAAACACCCATCTGATCTGGCATGTAGTCTGTAGTGTAATGCATTGGTCAGAGTTGCTCCAGCTGCATGATGGGATACAGGTACGTGATCCACTCCTTTAGCCAAACGGAGGATGTACAAATGTCTGACACATTGTTTGAAGTTTGCTGCTGAAGACATTGCTCATTGCTCCTGTTCATGAATGCCCTCATCTATCTCCTTCTTGACCCCCTTTCCCCCATTGTTTTGCCTTTTGATCTGTTACAGCCTTAGCACACAGCTTGACCTCGGACAAAAAGACCAAAATGAATAACACAAAATGTAAATATAATGTGGCCCCCTTTTCATCACAAATTAAGCATTTCTACTGAATTGGCCTGAACACGAATGAAAGTTGTTTGAAGAGGTCGTGTGTTCAAGTCTGTGCTTCCGAGGTGGCTAAGGCTTGTACCTTTCTGATGAAGAAACCTTCCGACTTCCCCCTGGACTGAATATTTCTCCTTTTTACCATTAACCTGCTGCTTTTCCTCTTCCTCTCATCCCCAACACATGACTGTAGCCAAGATGTCCGTCTACAAAAGAATGAAACTGGCATGTTGTTTTGATTGCGGCCGGTCAGAGCGCGACTGCTCTTGCATGTCAGGCAGTGTACATAGTAACTTGGACACCCTTCAGAGGGCCTACCCACTTTCCTCTGTCTCTATTCATGATTGCGCAACCACTTTACGTGCCTGTAAGTTACACCGCCCACACATGCTGTTACGTGTCCGTGCCCGTGCTTGTCCAGTGTGTGTCCGCGCTGGTGTCGTCTGTCACCTGTCTGTCCTCTTCATAACGCGTTGTCGATGTTGTCGTGGCTTTGTGTGATCGTTATTTTGCAGTCACCCTACCCGAGCGACTGGCTTGTTTCCCTGGCGAAACACACCAGCGGTTTTTTCAGCTAACACACTTTTGATATTGAGTTGAAACGGGTAACAACATCTATGTACCTGTCCATCCGTGCGGGTGAGTGTCGTGAGTCGGTGTCGTGGCTCTGTACAGTGCTAGCAGGTGTTAGCATGCCGCATCAGTTCAGCAGTTGTTGAAGCATTGGTGTTTTGCTGTGGTTATAACTGTCACAGGTAAGATATGTGTGCGCACTCAAATGCTTCCTCCAAGTGTTTATATCGATATCCATGTCAGTTGTGCGGAACTGAAAAGATTGTTCACGGAGACGTTGAGTTCTGTTTTTAATTTTCTGTTGAATCTGTTTAAGTTTTCCTTTGTTTTTCTCTTTTGGTTCAGGAATAACTTTGTTTTTAAGCCACGATATTGAGACATTCCTAATATTTCCTCACAAAACTATGGTCAGTTGTTGAGGGCTAATTTTCCATCTCGATTCCCCACGTCTTGGGCTTTTCGTAGTGCTGTATGTTTTTATGAACAGAAAGAGTCTTTATCCTACAGGTGAACTGAGAGTAAATGAAAGAGAAAAGAAAGCCCGGAATAGAGCGTGATGGCTTGATAAAGAAAAGGTCTGGGCCTCGCTCCCTCCCAGGTTTCATCTTAAGTCAATGGGAAATACGAAATTGTCCATCAATTAGACATGGCAGCAGTAGACCTAGTTATCAAAGCCTTGGGTTCAGACGTACAGATCTGATTTCCTTCTCAACATTCTCCCAGCGTCTGCCTCCTCAGCCTAGATTAGTGTCAAACATGCCATGATGAGTTTGGCTTGGCCTCTTGTAGTTGGGCGTGCGCTGATATCCCTCGGTACCAATTACTGGCCATTACATGGTTACTGATCTCACTTCTCCCTCAGCCCCCCGTTGGATTTCAGGAAAGCCTCCACTGTCTTAGATTTCGAGCCCCTTTTAGCTCCGACTTTGTCTGAACAAAGTGAGTTTAGTGCAGGAGTGCATTGGGCTTTGTCAGTCAGGGATTGCTGGATTTCCGTTCCCCTTTTTACTCCTTTTTCCACCAGAGCAAGAAGACGTCTTTATCCACAGTGACTTCATCAGCCTGTACATCTGAAGATGATTTTCATTTATTTCTTGGACAGGAGTCTGCCATTGAATTCCCTGTGGTCTGGGATGGAAGTCCCATTCCTCACTCAACTCAATTTTACACAGTGAATTTTAGATGCTCTGGACAGGAACAGCTAGATACTCTGGTATTGACATTATGTTGTAAAGTTCAGTGAGGAGATTTAGTTTCTAATTCAGAATATTCATATTAAGACCATTCTAAATTAACTTTGAGGCATCAAAATTACCCTAAAATGTAGGTATGGTCAATCTCTGTTTTGTTTCGTAACAGTTGTTAATTGACTTAACCCATTTAGGCCTGAAGCGCCTGGGGAAAAGGCCTGTGAAAACCTACGTGCGATTTCAGAAAATACCCCGAAAACCTGAAGTTCCAGGAAGTATTCAGCAATTGTGTCAACGCCTACTAAATGATTGATTTCTCAGCCTCTGTAGCAGATTCTACCCACAGCTGATTTATTTAGATACACCTTCACAAAAATAAAATATGTAAAAGCAAAGTGAAATAAAGTATATAGCCCTCTTATACTAAAATATAGGCCTAGTTTTTATGTTAAACCTTTGTAATTTGTCTTTTGAGGTCACTTCAAAAATGTCTAGCAGCTTCCCTCTAAACCCAAAACAATATCCACTCTTTAAAATACAATTTAATTAATAGTTTTATATAGAAACGGGAAATAAATATAATAATTATTAAGCTATAAAGAAATAAAAGCTGGTGATGGGGAAGGGCAGAGTATCCTGCTCTAAACAGATCTCTCTAAACACAGCAGGAGGAGTAGAAAGCCCCTCCCCTCACTGCTGCTCAGCGCTGTCAGCCAGAGGAGAAGACGCAGCTCTCCTCTCCTCTCATCCCGCACTTGACTTCTCAATAAACCTACGTGATGGAAAGAACCTTTGGATCGAATGAAACTGTAAACATCGCGTGTTCAGAGGCGTAGCTTGCCATAAGGCAAGGCAGGCAGCTGTTTGGGGCCCCCAACTGTGAAGGGCCCCCATGCACCAACCTGTTTTTCAGATACCTACAGTAAACGCTTGATATACACAGCCTTCCTAATGATTTTGGTGATGCAGTTACATCATCTCTCCACCAACGCTCTGTGGCGCTGTTTATCCCCATCCTGCTGCATGCTTTAGTGAGTCATGGTTCCCTAATGTTAACTTATAATGAGCAGTGGACAGACTTTTTTACTAATAGTGAAACCAGTTTATTGTAACTCTCTTCATGACGTAAAGAACCTCAGCCTTCTGTTCTGAGGAAAACCTATGCAGAGAACTGCATTATGGGAGTTTTCAGGTGACCCGCTCCTGCCCAAATGACATCCTCTCTGCCAGTGCGCAGTACACCGAGCGGCCACCAGAGGGCCCCCAACTGACATTCTTGCTTGGGGCCCCTTGGTACCCTTGCTACGCCACTGCATGTGTTGCAAGCCGCATGTTGCGGCGCCGCATTTACGTGTAAGCTCTATAAATGGACTGTTGCTGGGTTGCAACCCGAAAAAGTGAATATCTCCGCAAATATTTCACAAAATTACACGAAACAAAAAGTGTTGTGATGCTGACGCTCCTGCGCCTCTATACTGTTGCATTTCATTGACTCAAAGGCCGACAATTGGTGCAAAAACACCCTTATATTGACGTATATGCTTTCGCGGCCTCAATGGTGGAATTGCGCAAGAGCGCCCCCGGCTTTAATGGTAGAAATGCGGCAATGCTTTCCCGGCCTAAATGGGTTAAACCAGCGTTCCGATAGACATGTCAGTGTTTATGACACTGTCTGTTCATGTAAAAGACACAGGTCTGATGTTGGCCTTGTGGGGCCCTGTGCCCAAGGCTCTGGCCTGTGGGTTTAGTCTAGAGTTGGTTTTGGAGGCAGAGTGGGGTGTAACACATACATATATTATGTGTCTTTGCGTGAGCGTGCGTCTGCATCTCAGTGCTGGAGACCTTATCCATCTTGACACAGAAATTATGTTTGCGTTTTCATTTTCCCAGCCCTGCTGGTCCATCACCAAACAGGGCCTGACAGCTGCTGTCCACCAGGCAGGCTGCGCGCCCCTCCCCAGCCCTCTGTAGCCTCTGTCCTGTGCTGCCTGGTCATGCCCCTCTGTAGCCCGTTAGAGCAGGGCTGTGTGGAGCAGGAAGATTGTCTCAGACAGATGCCAGGGCCACTGTGGCTGCCTGTTTGAGGATCTGTGTCAGAGGCCAGCCCTGGGCCCTTTCAGTGACCTTTACTGCTGCAAGACACTGCAGTGTGAGCTCAGTGCTACCACCCAGTCCCACTGTGCGGTATGTCTTCACCTCAGCCAAGGTCAACCACCTCACTCTTAGTACACTCTTCCGTCATGTAAAGGTAGAGTAGAAATCCTTCCATCTGTATTTTGGGAAGGCTGTTTTGAATAGTGATGGTCTGCTGTCTGTGGTGTGGATGTCTACATGGAATACACTCCAAACTTAAGCTCATCTTACTGTCATCTCCATCCACTCAGGAAAGTGGAAAGTCAGCATCAACTAAACCTTTCATTTCATGAAATGCCTTAGATTGAAGCACAGTCACTTGATGAGTCCACTACTGTCGGTGTGGCTGTTGTGTCATGTGTTTGTTTTTATGGCGTCCACATTTCCTTATTACCTCCATTCATTCCACTCCATCTGTGTTTGCTGTGCCATGCCTCTCTGAATGTGTCTCACAACATCTGTTTCTGTGTGTGACCTGCCACTGTCTTTGCATTCTCCTCAGCCAAATATAAGTATAATGGATATGTCACATCACGTAAGTGTTTCTCTGTCCTCCTCACTCTGCTTCAGTCTGTTACTCTACACTCCTCACTGTGTTGTGTGTAGTTAGCACATGCCCCACTGCTGTAATAAGTAATAAGTGATATAACCTTTGATATAAATAAGGAAGTAAACATACACATAAAGTGAGAGATTTTATGTATGCCAATACTGTACTTTGTAGTTGCTTCAAATATTCTTTTTGTATTGTGCTGCATTTAGCAGCAGATGGCGCTACAACACCAGGGAACAGTGGAAGTCAAAAAGAGACTGGGGTGCGATTCAAAGCCGATTGCAATTTAGGTAAATCTTTAGAAAAATTCCTTGTACTGGTTAAGTAGCCTTTCTTTTGAGAGTGCTCTTTCTTCTGTCTATAGCAGCTCATATCTGTGTAATGTTCTTCATTATATTGATCCTGTTTAAACTCACTGACACTGAGCCAGAGCCTTTTCTGTTGGTTTCATCTTGTATCTACTGTATAGTGGCTGCCTCTTTAACAAAACTAAAAGCAATTCCCATTTTCATGAAACTAAAATAGAAATGCATGGCCTAAGCGCTGTTCATGCAGTTTGCAGCACACTCTGTACGGCAGAGCCAGCTCAGTTCACACACGTATTCCTGCGCCCATCATCCACTCTACATTGGGTCGGGCCGCGCATGCAGGACAGTACCATCATATGATTAGCATTTCAGGAAGGGACAGTTGCCGTCTGGGTTGTTCAGAATGCACAGTGGAGCTGCCAGAGTGGCTGAGCGCGCTCTAACGCTGCACGTGTTTGACAAGGGCCAGATGAATCCAGGAGCTATCGGTGGCGCCCCGTAAATCAAGGAGGCAGCTGACGGCTGGGATAAACGTCTGTTTATCGCCCGAGGCCACCCGAGCATGCTTTTTCTACCAAACAACCAACAACCACCCTTCTACCACAGGGAGGGACAGCCTTGGCTTCTCCCGAGCAACTTTACAAGCACATATATAGTGAGCTCATGTAGGTCTGCTGTGCCTCTGCATGCATGAGCCCAAACCGCTCAGATCATATAGAATACATAGTGTCAGACTGCGTTAGTGCTCTTGCTCACACCAAAGTCAGCAATTTACTTCATATACTAATTTTATATAATTATATCTTTTTAATAAGTGTTTTTATTAAAATCAGGCTGAATATATTGACTGTACTGTTGAATCAAAACTAATTTTCATTATTGCGTTGTAATGATATCAAATGGAAGTGCACTAACAAAGTGAATGTTGTGATGTCAGGATAATGTTGCATGATGAAGACACATTGTTCTCCACATGTAATTAGACAGAGAACATAGTTAACCTGACTAAAATGAATTCTACCTGAGCATTAAGTCTCACATTGTTATTCTTCATTGTTTGACAGTAAAGGAGGAAGTTAGACCATCTTTACAAAAGCGATCTATTAAAATCACCAGCTGCACCATCACCGCAAATTCCTTGATACCCAGCCCACAGCAGCCCAGCCAGGACGCCCTGCTCAGCCCAGGCTCTGCCCACATCCCTCTTGTTAATAACCGTAAAGGAAGTCTGCTCCCGGCGGGGCCCTGTGACCCCGCGCAGCTGCGCCTCAGTATCTCAGGGCCGGGGGAGTCCGGGGCCCGACTCCTGGTCAAGAGCCGACTGAACCGGGCCCGCAGTCTGCCAGTGAAATACCGCTACCACCCCAGTAACGCCATGCTGCACAACCAAAGTAGGCACTGTAGGTTGCCCTTAGCGGGATGCATCAGCCAGTAACCCCCATCCTGCCTCTGAGCTGCATGACGCTCACTTCAGTGAAGCTGTTGTGATGCTACTAGTGCTACATGTATGTTGGGCTACAGCAAACTACTGACAGCCTGCCTGTGGTTGATACTTTACACTCATTTCGACTCAATAACTACATTTTTTATTTTTTATTCTTACCATTACACAAAGTGTTGAATTACATTACGTCCAACCCCTGAAACCAGATGCCTTTTTTAATGCGCTATTTTCAAATACATTGCATATAAAAAATGTTTGTAAATTGGCGAGCATCTGTGACAGTAAGTATCCCGAATGTCCGCTTGTATAAAGCAAATGTCACAGACTGACATTTTATTAGGAGGCAGAGTCATGTTTCTTATCTTTTATTAGCAGAATTAGGTGACAGCTGAGAATAGGCGCCGACAATAATGAGATTCCACATGCTTGGAATAGTCCGGGCTGGCAGCGCGCTCATTGATTTACACTAATATCATGCTGTGTTATTGATTCCTAACCAAAGGACTAAACGGGGTTTGAAGTGACGCTGCTCTTGGCATTTGCACCGGGAGAGGGGCAGGGTGGATGCGCGCTCCTGGGCGCCTGTCTAAACGCTCTTGAAACTCCCAGACAGTAGTGAAGATCAGACCGCAGTTAGTTTGACTGAAGTCTTCTGACGCTGTAAGCCCACGGCCTCACTCCGCTCGCCTGCTCTCTCCGGTCCTCTGTCTAGGACTCCAGCTGGAAAAGTTTGAAAAGAAGATAGCCCTTTTTTCTCCTAGCACATCAAAGCACGCCAGAGTTGACAGGAAATCATCTCGGCATCAAACAAAAACTGTCAAATGTAAAAAAAAAAAAAAAAATCAATGTTATATATGAGATTTTTTTATTATTTTTTTTGCCCTGCAAAGTCTTGACCTTCTCCTAACTATACGCTCCTAAAAAACAAACAAACATCACAACCCACTAACTTTGGCCTAATATGCTTCATGTAGTTTTGTACCAAGTGTTGGTGGCATGGAGGTAGACCTGTAGAAGAGCCGTTAGCGCCCAAACTGGAATGATGGGGTGGGAATCGGAAAACATCGGTAACGCTACATGACAACCACACACCATTAAGCATTTGTGAAGCATTGGCAGCTTTTATTAGCATTTATTAAGCTTTCCTAATCATTCGTTTATCATTTATTAGCACAAATAACGAGGAATGCTTCGTAAACGTTTAACAAACGATGATGAAAGTATCTACTAATGCTATACAAATGCTTATTAATGTGTTGTTTTGACAAAGTGCTGCATTTATCGAAATAAATTCCATTCTAAATTCCATCATCATATCTGTCCCATCTTCATCGCTTTTGCCCACGCCCCGGTACAGCGTCAGTGTGTACCATCACAGAGCGATCAACGCAGAGCCAGTAAAGCATGAACTCTCTGATGCAGACTGCTAGGACCAACCGGCAAAAAATAAAAGTCTAAGAGGAAGACCGCAAAAAACAAAATAGACATAAAACTCGCGGGGCAAGTTCACAGGCAGTAACTTGGTTTTTCTCCGTGGTTGTCTCCTGCCTATTTTCCAATTTACATTTTTACTAATACTTTTCTGTATCATTTTCAAGATTCCTTTCCGTTTTTTTGTTTATTTTGTTATTATTATTATTATTATTATTATTATTATTATTGCAACGATTTGACTGACACGTTTTGTTTTTCTATATACATGTCACGTCCAGCTCACTTTACCAGCTGCCTGTCTGTAGCGCTGACATCCTTTGCGTGTGTTCGCAGTCGAAGACGAGCACCCGTCAACGCTGTCGCCCAAAAAAAGCAGCGCAATGGAGGGATGCGAAACTCACCCAACTGCTCGCCCAAAATGATGAGGTAAGGCGCCGATTCCGTCTCTGTCTTTCGCTTTTTCTTTCTTTCTTTTTCCCCCTGCAGTCTTCAAAAAGTGCGAGCGAGCCAGGGAAAGTAGGGAGTGACGTGTGATACTTCAGAAAGATGGAGGTGGGAGCGCGTATGGATGGGAGGGGGCAAATTAGACGTGGCAGAATGCGAGGAGAAGTGCCCTGTTTAGGATGGCACGCTGTCAGCTGATAATGACGGAGCTGGAGTCATGAGAAAGGGGCGCACAGAAGCTGTTTGAAAACTCCCTTTAAGAAAAAAAAGCGTAGCTGCCACCTCCCCCGGTCGGGTCCACATGTACTCCTTAAACAATGCTGGCACTAATGACACCAGCGACCAATCAGAGCAGCCCGTGCGGGCACTGTGCCCCGGGCGAGCGCTCTATTGTGAGAACCCCTGCGAGTACTGTTTCTGCTACTTAAGGCCATATGTGCAACGCATCGTCACAATCAAATATGAATTCAGATATTACCTTCCTTTTATCCTGTCCTGCGGAATTAGGCTGCTGTTAATTGATTTTGAAAGATAAAAGGCGCTGGGTTTTTGTGCGCTCTGGTGGAAAGGCAGGGCTGGCAACACGGAAAGTCGGGGGAGACGGCGAGGTCGAGCAGCAGAGTGCGGCACTAAATATAACAAGGTAGAAATGTAAAGTCAAACTAGTTTTGTGTTTCAAACCTTCATAACATCACACATGGAGAAAATGTACAATGATGACGCTTTAAGGAAATGTGTGCATGGAATGGAATCTATAAAGTACTTGTACATTTCACCAAACAAACTGAAGTTGTAAAGTTATTGACTTTTCCTGGTCCATATGCCTTTGGTTCCAGGAGTTTTCTTGAGCGTTGGTCCTGGTTGCCTCCCTGAGGCAGCTCTCCTCCTACTGCACTGGCAGGCCTGTGTGGTTTTGTCCAGTCCTCTGGTCGGCCTCCCCCTCACTCCTCTCACAAAACAAGCGTTTAATAAGCCTTCACACTTGCCAAACCATTAGCCCAACACAGAGTCATACCCTTCAGTCTGCCGCTCTGTAGCGGAGCATCGTTTTAGATGCCCTTGCTCAGAGGGAGAGGAAGCTTAAGAAAACAAGTAGACTTTGGCATATTTCCAGCTAAGTGCTTGTTTAAAAGGCTCTTTAGTTTGCCTAACTTAAAGCACAAAGCCTTTTCTTCTTTCCCTTTCTTTCTCAGGAGAAGGTCCCTGTTCGCCATGTAATATATGCATCTGGGCTTTGATCTCGCAGTGATAATAATTCTTGCGAGTTATTTACTCAGTTTGGAAAACGCTTCAAAGCAGTGTCAAAGTTTTCTCTGCTTTAGGGAAGCTTGTGCATTCTGCTGGCTCTTGGGTACTGGAATGACAGGTCCTCTGTTATAGGTGTAGGTTTTTTCTAAATCTTAGCCCTCAGCAAAACATCAAATTACCCATCACAGTCCACAGCCCCCTCCGCAGCCGCCGCTGTCAACATATAACACCACATATATTAAACAGTGCTGCTTTACAAGGTGCATTTTATGCACAATGAAAAGTGATTGTTTGAGGTAGCCTTAGGGATACTTTATTCTACAAGCAAGGAGGGGGAAGCAGAGCAAGAGTGAGAAGAGAGGGAGCATACGTATCAAGTATGGTTTTTACAGGACTAGCAGCCTGAAGGCCTTTGTAAATAAATAATGATCAACAGATTGGCTGTGGGCTTTTGAAAAGCATGCCTTTGTCAGTTTGCATGATGGGGAAAATTTTCAAAGCAAGAGGCTGCCTTCATAGTCTGGCAGAGAGGGATTGGGGGAGCGTGCCCATCCCTCGCTTGTGACTACAGAGTGATACACTGGAATAACTCAAGAGTGTTTGAAATATACTGAGGGAGAGAAAGATGGAGGAAGAAAGAGACAGTCAGTGAGACAGAGGCCTGAGACAAGCAAGGGAAATATTTGTCCTAAATAAAAGCACAGCTAAACTAATTTAAAGTCAGTGTAAGATTGTTGCACAATCTGTCAATATACTTCATAAAAGATCATTTACCAAACAATCTCACACAATGAAGGTTTTAGTAAGCAGCTGCGTTGCTGGTGTTACATCATGGTGGGGTCAGCATAACTCCGAGCTCACCCTGACAGCAGTCCAGAGGATGAGCTGCTGCTGCAGTTTGGGCGTGGCCCTGTGTCTCATGTGTCTCACGTGTGATGTGCGCAGTAGCTTCAGTCTTCAGCAGGGAGCTGGCAGCAGCTGAGAGGAGGGGAAGTGAGGGCGCCTCTGACAGGCTGCCACTCAGTGCCTGACAGCTCTGTGAAAGATAGCTGTCTTGGCAGAGAGAGAGAATGGAGCGGCAGCCCGCCTGCCAGTGCCAGTCAGCCCCTGTGTGGAGGCGAGCCCAGCCGCACATTGAAGTGACGCAGCCTCCGTCGATTTGATTGGCGCAACACGCAGCTTCGGATGAAAGATTGAGGCTGAGTGTAAAAACACTAAATGCTGTCAGTGTTATTATCACCTGCACTAACCGACAGAGAGAGGGGTGAGGGAGAGCGAAGGAAGCTAATTGACAGCTTTTAAGGTGAACTTTTCCTGCGATGCAGCCAGCCCAAATGCAGAGTGAGGAGGAGAACATCAAAGCCCTGTCAGTGAGTGACAGTGTTGATAGGCGATAGAGGAGTGAGACTGAGAGAGATGTTTGTCAAATTCTTGAGATATTTTCTCCCATTTGACTCAAACGTCTGTCTCCCAGTATTTCCCACTTTAGTGTAACGCTGCTGTAACTGCAGATTTGGTCATATCTTGTATTGTACATAAATTGCAAAGTAGTGTAGAATAAGTCCATGATAACAATATGGTGAGCAGAGTAAACGTGTTGTGGCTTGGCTTCACAGCCGCTGTGAGAAGGTGTCTCATAGAATGAGTGCAGCAGTGGAAAGCTCTTGAATCAGGCCTGACAGGAGTCCTTTCATGGTCAGTGTTACAGCGGCTAAAAGTCAGCAGCCACTGCTTTGGATTAGCCTGTTTAGTTGTGACACACTGATGAAACATTAATGGCCTTCAGTTGGGAAAGCAAATGTGATTGGGCAAATTCCTGAAATATTTAAAGTGCAAGCCTGTTGGAGCTTTTACTGTGTGCGCTGCATGGCGTCAGGAGCTGGGGAGAGGCTAAGAGCTGCTAATTGGTCTGTGTTGTCATGTCGCTCGGTCAGGAGCACTCCATTATGTTTGCCCATGCCAAAAGAGTGTATATTCAAAAGAAGGGCTGCACAATGTATTGCCAAATTAGCATTGTCGCAATGCAAGGTGACACAATCGCAGGAAGCCACAATATTTTGTACTTAAAGTCTTCCATCAAAGCCTAGGACAAAAATGCTTTGGAATTTATGACCTTTAGCCTAGTTTTGGTCTTCAGCATTTATGTCAAAATGCTAATGACTAGTGTTGCAGTAACGTATTGTTGAAATGGTTTTGTAAACTATGGAAATTATAGCAATATTCAAAACAGTTATTGAATATTGCAATTTTTTTCACATGACCGTGCAGCCCTATTTAAAAAATGCAAATAGGTTTTCCATAATGAGAAACAAATGTTTGGTATAGTGCACAGAGGGATGATCATTTGTCAGATAACAAGTCTTAAACTTTGTCACCTGTTTGTTTTTTTTGCAGTAGACACGACCCGCTCCTTATTCCTGGAAATGACCAAATCGAAAACATGGACTTGAGCGTGAAGAGGTATGATTCCACGGGAATGTTTCACTGGTGCCCGTCAAAAGACATCGAGAAGGTCATCTTGGTAAGTGCAGCAGAAGCACTGTTTCATAATCCGCCCATGTCCACAGTCTTCAAGTATGTATCGCAAGACCAAAAGAAAGCCAAAGACAAATCCTATACTAATTTGTATTGACATTTCTCTCACTGCCGCTCTGTTGTTTCAAGGTGAGTTTAATGTTTTATCATGTCCAGCTCCGGCATGTGTGAAGAGATACTCCGCTCCACACATGGGTTTGTTCACTGTGCTATAAGGAGGCCGCTTTGGATAAATACTGTAGTCATGTCAGTGTTTCCCAACCAGGGGTGCAGCGTTCTTTGAGTTCAATATAAAGTGTCTGTATCAGGTCATGTTAAGGGTGTGTGTGGAGACACTGCAGGTGAATGTGGGAGAAAAGAAATTTGAGCCGTAAACTACTGAACTACTGATGTGTAAATATAAGAAAAAAATGATTGTGTTTATTTTCAGCGACAAAGCGTAAATAAAGGATAGAGCGAGGTTTAAATGTATGGTTTGTTAATGCATTCCTTTCAAATAGTTGTTCAGATGGTTATTTGGATCTTGTTTAATTTTTGAATAAGCTCTTTATTAGTGAATCAATGTGTAAAAATACAAATTTCACCTTGTTTTTTGGGTCCAAAACTCAATAAATCAGGCAAGGAATTAGATATTAAAATTACTCTGAAAAAAAAACCGTCAAATGATTACACTATTATAAGTACAACACTAAAAAAATGGAGTCTGTAGGAGCAAGAATGTAAAGAAACGGGCTCTAAAGTTTTATAATGTCTCCACAGTTGTGCGTGTACATTTCTCCCGTCTTTACCCGCTGCCATGGCCACAGCTGCCTACCCGAAAAGGAAATGACCATATTTAGATTTCAACATCATTTCAAAATGATGTTTTCACCTGCTGTGTCTCGCATTTATTAATTTTGAACCACGACTGAATATGTTTTCTTAACTTTAAAGGTCCTATATTATTATTTTTCCTGGATTTTAAACACTTTTAGACGCCGTAGCCTTGGTATTTATCATTTAATAACATAACTATTATTCAAAATAATAACATTTGAGTGTCAGGACTTGTATTCAGCCAGAAAAGTGTGGAATTAAGCCTTAGATTAAACTAAAAGCAAAAGCTGCGTAGATAGGGTAGATATCATATGAGTGGAACATGTCTGATGAAGGAATTAAGAATTTAACAACATAGCATCACCTAATTACGAGCATAACTCCAGGTCTGTTTTTAGACTATATTCATGGGTAATAATCTAATACACAGAACATGGCTAAGACACATTAGGGTAATATGGACCCTTAAAGGTTAAATATCTTCATTCATTTAGGTCATTTTCTTTTGTTGTTATTGAAGTGCAGATGCAATAGTGTTTGCATCAACAAAAGCAGAACATCTTGTATTTATTTAACACTTATTCTGGAATGTTTTGAGTGTCGGCATGTTTGGAGTAAGTGCTGCGCAAGAGGAATAAGGTTGGGAACCACTCTCCGACGTCCACATGAATGCTGTGTCGCTCAATCTTTTTTGCACATCCTAACTTTCTGAGCTAACTTTTTTCCCGAATGTCCAAGTCCTATATTTAAAAATATATTGACAGCCAGTCCCTACTCCCCTGTTTTCTCCTCTCACACGTCTCTCGGCTTCTTCCTCTCTCTCTCTCCTCTCCCCATGTGCGCTCCAACCCGGGCAGACGCGCAGCGAAGCCTCCATGACAGTGCTGAGCGGCCATGTGGTGGTCTGTATATTTGGAGATGTCACGTCCGCTTTAGTGGGGCTGCGAAACTTGGTGATGCCTTTGAGAGCCAGCAACTTCCATTACCACGAGCTCAAGCCCATAGTGTTCGTGGGCTCGCTCGAATACCTGCGGCGAGAGTGGGAGACCTTGCACAACTTCCCCAAGGTGTCCATCCTACCTGTGAGTAAAACAAATATTAAATTAATAAAAAGCGTGTGTGTGTTTTGTCATCTGTTTTAGTCAATGAAAACCTACTGTACTGTATTACCCAAAATGCTCTGCAGAGTGGCAAAATTGGTATGAATTCCCTCTGGGTCCTGCTCTTTCAGAAAAGACCCTTAAAGTGATAGTCTGTAAGTTTGCATAGTGAGGAGAAACAAAGTGAAATTTGAAAGTAAATTTCACTGGTCCCTTCTTGGACCAGAAAGCCACTCCTAGTTTGCTTTTTGAGGAGAGCAGGAACAGAATTGTCAAAAATAAACGATCAAGCTCTCTCCCCCTCCGACCACCTTAAATGTCAGACCCAGGAGGTCAATCATACACAATCTATTACATTTGTAAAACATTTAAACTTACAGACTATCACTTTAATCGCACAAAACATGATTAAATATGGCCAAAGTACAATTTTTATGACCTTCCTTTTTACTGCGAAAAAAATGGGCTTAATCGGCTTCACTCTAGGTTTAGCGCAGACAAAGCGGGTGAATGGTCGCCTCAGGTCTTAACAACATATGCACAAGTTGAAGCTGGTATCGCACCACCAATCTTCCTGTTATGAGACGACCACTCCCCCACCCTACCCCGGTCGCTCTACTGAAACGCCTCGTCCGTTGAACGATGGCTGTATGATAGCATCCGTCAGCCCCTTATTCAAAGCAGTGCCTTTCTGAAAAGCGGCAGCACAGATGGCTCCGCTCGCCGCCTTAGAGCTTGTTAGGCCCGGTCTGATTGATGTTCGCCAAAACCTCCCGAACACAGCCCTCAGCGCGCTCTAGCCTTTGCATTAGTCCACGTCTCTGATTCTCCAGCGCCCGGTGAGATCAGGAGAATGTCAGCGCCTCCAAACATAAATACTCGCTAAATAATTTCCCCAAGCTCCACCCCGTTCCCTTCTTAAATTTGTTTTTTTTCTTTCTCTCCCCCATCCGTCTGTCTGTCTGTTGTGTGCTCTCCGTTTGTCTTCTCTCTCTCTGTTCCTCTCGCCCTGAAGGGAACACCATTAAGTCGGGCAGATTTAAGGGCTGTCAACATCAACCTCTGCGACATGTGCGTTATACTGTCAGCCAATCAGAACAATATTGAAGACACCTCACTGCAGGATAAGGAATGCATCTTGGCATCACTCAACATCAAGTCTATGCAGTTTGATGACAGCATCGGAGTCTTACAGGCTAATTCCCAAGGTAAGAAGCGCCCTGTTACACTGTGTGCTGCTCTGGCCAGAGGGGACAGGTCGTGGCAGGGAGAAAACATAGTAGTCAGAGATATAAAAAGAACACCAGAAGTGGGGAAAATGAGATGGTCACAGTACTGAAGTACAGAGTCAAACAGACACAAGCCCTGCCTATTAAAGACATGCTCAGACTGCACTGTGCCTGTGAGGAGATGTGCAGCTCATTCCAGTCTGGTCCCTGATAATTACATGCTGCTAAAGCTCCTTGATAATACTTTTTAATGATGTAATCACCATGACTGTGTCATCTGATGTTGTTCACAGGATCTGCTGTCTGGCAGATCGTATGGAACAGATTGTTGATGTTTGCAGACAAACACACGAACCTGGCGTCCCATCAGGCCTCATCATCATTAAGCCGCGAGTACAAATCAGCAGGCAGGCCAATTCAGCTGCTGCTCATTAGTCAAAACAAAAGAGCCTGGCTCTGTCTGTATGTGTGCAGAGTCTGTATATGGGCACATCCACACAGGTAATCCAGTGCTTATGATGGGCATGCCCCGGGCTCTGCTCTATTTAGTGCCACCACATTGGCTGCTGTAAATACAAATCTACACTGAAGATCCAAGAGGCTATTATTTTTTAGTGCAGAGCACTTCCACATGTTTTAGGAGAAAGCCGATGGTGTTATTCCTTTGGCCGTAAGTGAGTGATGCCCTGTCAATAGCAGTGGCACACAGGAACAATACGGAGGGGTAAATCTGAGAGCACACCGCTCTGGGGAGCAGTATACACACACTGTCACCTCATGAGCCTATATCCTCCCACAGCCGATGGATGCAGCCTATTGTCACCCATAATTGGGTCTTACATCAACCAGCCATTTCAGTGATAAATACTTCACTTTAAAACACACATACTCCGCTCAGAGACATGCAATCATGCTTAGACTGAACA
The DNA here is from genome assembly GCA_007210695.1 of Neogobius melanostomus. Taxonomy (NCBI): domain Eukaryota; kingdom Metazoa; phylum Chordata; class Actinopteri; order Gobiiformes; family Gobiidae; genus Neogobius; species Neogobius melanostomus. Next base: position 454,490 of record VHKM01000234.1, on the reverse strand, counting down.
CGCACTGAGCCAGACACTATTGGATCACTGCTATTACTTCTGGGAGTCCTTCCCCCTGTGCTCCTCTCATTCAGACATTGTCTGCAGAATTTCAAACAAGAAGGTGCAAATGAATAAGTAAACACGTGCTTTCCTGGGGGAGAGCGTCTTGCGGCACTGAAGCATGTAGTGAACCACAGAGCAGAGGCGTGCCCAGGGGGCGACAGGGAGAAGGCCTCTGTATGCCACAGATCACTGCTCTATTATACATGCTGTTAAATACATGATGTTGGACAGCTAAATGTGTCTACCAAATACAGTTTACACTTATTATTTGTATTACTGTATATACCATTTTGTTCAATACTGTTATTTTTATTTTTATTTAAACAGCATACACTTGAGACAAAAAACAAGTAACTCATGGTGCCTGTAGCACACCATTTCTGTGCAGGAGACATGTGCTTTCTTTTGAACTGTGGCCTGTTTGCTAACAGCAGGCCTCATGTATCCATTTTCTAACAGTTAGGGTTTGTGGACACTCTGCACTCAGTGAGCTGTGTTTAGTCTGATGTTCACTATGATTCTATAAGAGCTGCTCCTCACTTCTACCAGTGCTTCCAAACTGGCTGTCACTCTCAGAGGTGCAGGCATCATCTTTTATGGACATGGACAAAATGATGTTTGCTCTGTGTGCACTCCTGCTCCCGGATGACTCGCAGTGTCAAACCTCCACTGTTTCCAACTTCAATAATTGGAATAACAAGACTTGTGATGGCCGGGCCTCAGTTCACTGTGTGCTCTGCACTGTGTACTAAACTACTCTGTGTCTGCTCGGTTGCAAAGGCCCAGCACATCTCTTTTGTAATGTAAGCAGCTCATTGAGTTTCCTGACAGAATCGGTGTGCACACTCAGACACACTCTCCAAATATGCAGTCCTTTCAAACTTTGTGACCTGAATATATTCCCTGCATTATGTTTCCATGGTGTGGAACTATGCGCTGGCGTTTTGCTATAGTCAGCACTAAATGATGGATGTCACAACACAGGTGATGCATTATGCATATAGCATTACAGATTTAAGGTGTTTACTTGTCACTTTGAGGAAATGCAAAAATGTGAAGTCATGTGGATTCAAACTCCTGTCATTTGTATTTCATGCTTCTGTGCCACGCCATTTTCCATAAAAGGTTTTCAAGATCCACTTCACCAATTTTTGTCATAACAAAATGAACAACATTTAAAATGTATGCATTCCGTTGATGGAAGGTTGTGAATGCTAAATATGTCTTAGCTGACCTCTAAAAGGATTCAATCTACATGGCAGTTTTTAGTCAGCCACTTTGTCGACTTACCTTCGTGCACTCCCCTCTCTTCGCACTGTCACTGTGTGTATGACTACTAAATCCAGCTGAGTGAGCTGACATGCTCCATGTGTAATGGCACAATGCTATTAATACAGACAATCCCCCACTTTGTTTAAATCTACGGTGTGTCATTGACAGGTTTCACGCCTCCTGGAATGGACAGGTCGTCTCCAGACAACAGTCCAGTGCATGGCTTCGTACGGCAGGCTTCTGTCACCACCGGGGCCAACATACCCATCATCACAGAACTAGGTGAGACTCTTTCCACTTAGATATAGGGTGTAAATGTTGCATGCCTCTTCATCGAGCCATAACCCATCCGCAGAGATGCAGTGCCTGTAAACAAGACAAACCTCCCCGCTGCTAGCATCTCATTCAAGGCCAAATGTACGGCATCTGCAAGGCTGCATTTCTTACTGTTGGATCTCTCTAGCTTTTAGTATCAGACTAAGGACACCATGCTATTTGAAGATGTCAGACAAGCATTTCCAGGTCTATAGTTACATGCCCCGCTAATGCACAGCTGCGCGACGGTGAGAGCAAGAGATGGAATAAAGGAAAGCGAGTGAAAAGGTAGAAGGGGAAAAAAGTGCGTCGGTTGCAAAATGGGCCCATTTATTAATAACAATGGCAGCGGCTGTATTCCCAGTGGTGGCGGGGACTCATGAAACTTTCAGATCTCGGAGGGGCTCAGAAAGCACGAGAGACCGGCCACTCTGTCTCCCCTGACCCAATTAGGGAGCAATGGAGCATGAGGTCGCCGGAGAAAAGGCCACACATGGAAGGAGCCAGTGAGTGCTAACGGAACAAGGCGAGCCATTACCTGTAGAGAGGATCCCACTGTTAGCATCATTGTGTGGGCAAGACGCCTTTTACAATGACGCACTTCATGTTTTACCTTATCTTTCCTAGTACAAATACATTGAAGAGTTGATAACCTACAAAAAAATCAATCAAAAAAAAAATCAATGCTCTTGCAGCTTGACTGTCAAATGCAACAGAATAGCCAACAATTTGAAGATTGCACACAATTCAAGCCAGCCATATGGTTCCATTTTAGTGAACAAACAAGTTCAACAGCACATGCGTTCAGACAGAGAAGTGTTTTTTGTGCACCAGGATACATGGCTAGAGGCAGACTCTGTAATTACATTGTCATATGTCGGCTCTCGAGTGCCAGCAGCAGATTAAACTCAGGTTCATACATAAAAGCACACCTTGTCCACGTTGCATTATCCATTTTGCCACACGACGACTTAACTATGCTAGGTGTGCTGCGGATAAGGGGCCTATTCTTTTTTTTTTTCCTCAACATTAGGCTCGCGACAGCTCAGCCTTTGTTTCTCATAATCCTCTTCCAGTGCCTTTTTTTTTTATACAATCTTCAAGCATGTTTCAATAACAGTTTCTCCCCCTCTCTACGCTGTCTTGTCACCGTTAGCTAAACCTGGCAAACTACTGCCTTTGGTTCCACTCAGTCAGGAAAAAAACATTGGTACCAACATACAAATGATAACCGAGCTGGGTAAGCCTTTGTCCTCCTTGGCTCGCCTCGACACGCTGCCCCATCATCAGCTTGTCTTGATTTAACTGGCTGCCCTCAAGGCCCCACGCTCTACCCACAGCTTTTCTTTCAACGTATTTTTTTTACCCCCGCTCCGTTCTGCTTGAATTTTGACCGTCTTGTTTTTGAACCACCCCCCTTTTTTATTCAGTTGTGTCTGCAGTGCAGATGCCTTTGATCATGCTCAGTCTGTCCTTGTGGTTGTTTTGCGCCAGCCTCTTGCCTGTCCGATCCCCCTCTCCTCATTCACTACACTTGGACCGTTTGCATCAGCCCCTTGTCTCTGTAACTGACATTTTTGTTCCACAGCGCACGGGAAGCATGAGAAGATATCACATTTCAAAAAATAAAAAATCTAGATCAAACTGGCTTTTAAGATGTTTGTTTTTATATTTTTATCTCTTAGACCATTTCTAAAGCACTTTTTGAGAAGCCTGTAGTAGTTTTTTTTCTTGTAGGCTCTTCGACTGCCCACTACTTTTAGAAACACTAGGCTTCAGGGAGAAACTTGGCAGTGTTCCAGCAGTACTTTTAGTTTTACCAATTAGTTTTTGTATAAAGACAAAATAATGATAATCTGCTTTCCCAATGGAGTTCTTTTCAACACACTCACTTTAAGTGTGCTATCATGGTTTGAATATTATTTTCAGGGGAAAGGTAAATGTTGAGATTTTGTGACGTGTATTGATGTGGAAAAAACAATGAATAATTTCCAAAGTAGCATGACTTTTAGTGTGCATGACTTTCTCAAACCTAGCCATTGTTGAAGTCGTGTAAGTATCTTCATTAATTTGCATTCAATCCACTCAGTTACTTGTATCTGTCGGTCTTTTGCTAACTTAATAGTATGCCAATGTGTCTTGATGGAAATGTTTTCCATTTTGTGCTAGAATGAATGTTGTGTTTGTAAAAATGGTCAAGGTGCATTGGCTTAAGGTGAAATAGTTAACTTGAGTAATCTATAAAGGACTTCTACAATGGTTGCTATGGTATGCACTATATATTAGATATATTTTGGCTTGTATCAGTGGATGACGTGCATGTGGTATAAATTAGATTAAAATTGAAGTTACTTGATATGACTGATATTACAAACTAAGCTCTGACAAAAGAGGTATATACAGTAAAGTGGCTCTACATTTGAATGTCGCTAGAAAAAATAGTGCATATGCTTTGGCTGTGTGTAACTGTGTTGTGTGCCCCCTCCCTCCAGTGAACGATTCAAACGTTCAGTTCCTGGACCAGGACGATGACGACGACCCAGACACGGAGCTGTACCTCACTCAGCCGTTCGCCTGTGGAACGGCCTTCGCCATCAGTGTCCTTGATTCCCTCATGAGCGCGGTGAGAACGATTACTACTACTACTACTACTACTGTCTACTACTACTACTACTACTACTACACACTATCGCTCATGTTAAACTCACAACAACAATAACAACAACTACTGCTCTCAGCTGCTGGTGTCTAATACCAAAACCAGAAGATTTATTCCCAGACATTTTATGAAACCTCGTCCCACTTGGTAATAATTGCATGTTGCGGGACTTAAGAAAGTCCACATGAGAATCTGTGCTACTTTGCAAATGCTTTGTGCTGACAGCAACAATGCTAAGACTGTTATATGTTAGTGGCGTGTATCTTTGCAGTAGTTGTAGGAGAGTTCTCATGGTTCTTTTTTAAATGAACCATGTAAGTTGTGTTAGCAAGTTAGCATGAGTGTCTTGTTAGTTGATCAAATGCACCAACATGAGGGGTTCTTAGGTCATCAAACAAAGTGGCTTTTGAGGGTCATATTAATGTTGATGACAGAGGCCTGACAGTCCCAGCCCACAGCACTTTTGATCTTCTGACATTGTGACTGGTGCATCAGAGATAAGCCGCGCAGAGGTGTGTTTTTGCCTGCGGTGCTGTGATGGCTTAATTCCAGCCGCCCTCGCTGAGTGAGGGCTCCAGTGCGTGGAGCCGAGCGGCCGTCAGCTGCTGTGTGCTGCTGTGTGCTGGCGGTCAGAGGTGAGCTCAGCTAATGGACAGTGCTCATCCATCATGAGGCTCCACAGGCCTGTCAGGGCCCCAGAGACGAGCTGCCACTCCGCCTCGGCCGCACGGTGACACGGGCTGTCTTCACATGCCGCAAAAGCAGCTTGTGATCGGCTTGAAGGACAAGAGAACCTGACACCCGCCGCGCGCAGTCAAATCGCTCTTTCAGAAGAGCGCGCCGACATCATACAGGAAAAAACACAGGAGCCACTGACATTAGGGCCGCTAAGAATCGATGAAATATTTATTACGATGTTAAGAGAAGCTATTATTTTCCTCCTATTTATCCGTGTTTTAAGCAGGACGTGTCTAGAAGGCCTGGAATCTGAAACGCTACTCCAGGTGCCACAGACATGTTGCTAACGTCTGAGGGTATCCACTGTTTTCTTTCATTGTTTATTCCAATAAATATTAAAATAATAACAACATATTCTGGAAATGTACCGGTCAATGCCTCATCATGCCATCCCCAAGGACACAATAATAGTATACGATGGAACGGGATTCAAATGGTCAACCTTAGTGTGCAAATACTCCACCACGGAGCTACTGCTGTCCCAAATCAGCAGTGGCACACCTGAGTCTTCACCCCTCTGTGCCCTGACACCAATGCTATCTCACACGCATTCTGTTCCTCTCTTCAGACGTACTTCAACGACAACATCCTGACGCTGATCCGGACGCTGGTTACAGGGGGGGCCACTCCGGAGCTGGAGGGCCTGTTGGCTGAGGAGAACGCTCTGAGGGGGGGCTACAGCACGCCACAGACACTGGCCAACAGAGACAGGTGTCGCGTGGCCCAGCTCGCCCTCTACGACGGCCCCTTCGCAGACTTGGGGGTAAGTGGAGCGCTAAACAGAGATGACACATTTTGGCACTACCCAGCAGCACAGATCTGGCCTCCTCCGACCCGTATGCTTCTTAATGTGATGTGAAGAACCGAGATCACGCAAAGCAGGCCCCGGTGGGTGGAAGGAAACAAAGCTTTGGGGAGAAGAATGAACAAAAGCAGAGAAAACTTCATTTGTTTCAGCCTTGTTTTCACAGGAGTTTGCATGATTTTCAGACGAGCACAAGCACCCACAAAGTCCATCTGTGACTTGTAACTATTGTTCTGTTATTTTCTACTGAAGGAATGAAATACGTTTTGTATATTGTACAGATACACAGTCATATAATAAATCATTCTTATTGTGAATAAGGAGGCTAAATGTTGTTCGCATTATTTAATTGTGAAACGTGGTTATGAGCTCGTCTAATTGAACGTTAGGAGAGGTAATTATGAATTTGCAACAAAACTAGGGTTGAATAGATTGAAATTTTGTCTCACAATTATCTTGGACAAAAATATTACAATTAATGATATTAACAATAATGATTGAACACTTTCTTGTGGAGATATGAGTTCCCTATTTTTGCTTTGCTAGGATATATTTGACTACTTATCTGCAGATTAGGCTTCATAATTTAACCATTTGACTAATCGTGGACAAAATATGGACGGAGGTAAAAGCAATCACACTGCTTTTTTTCTAAAAGAGGAGGCATCTCTGCGAGCTGCTGCTTTTGACTGTGTGGAGGCTAAATAGTAAGAATTTAGCATTGTAGCAGAAACCACTGCTAAGACTTTGAGCAGCTAAAACACTGACTGTGACGGCACTGCAGACAATACAGACTAACAATCATAGATGGACCCCAGTGGCAGAGTGGGATGGTTCAATTAAAATATGCACTGGTGCTATTGAGAATTGAGCCAACCTTTGGATTATTAAGCAAACTACCAACTAAGCCGCTGACTTGGCCTTTTCTCCTCCTTCAGGACGGGGGGTGCTACGGAGACTTATTCTGTAAAGCACTGAAGACCTACAACATGCTGTGTTTCGGCATCTACAGATTACGAGACGCTCATCTGAACGAGCCTAGCCCGTGCACAAAACGGTATCTTTTCTGTCCATCGTTGACATAGAAACACCTCCAGCAGAGTTGTAATCCTCTCTTTCTCCCAGATACGTGATCACCAACCCGCCATACGAGTTCGAGCTGGTGCCCACAGATCTGATCTTCTGCCTTATGCAGTTTGACCACAACGCGGGCCAGTCACGGACGAGCTTCTCCCACTCCTCCCACTCCTCCCATTCCTCCAGCAAAAAGAGCTCCTCCGTCCACTCCATCCTCCATCCAACCGGCAGAACCGGAGCAGCAAGAGCAGAGAGTCCCGCGACAAGCAGAAGTAAGGCCATACTACTCCTACTCCTCCTACCTCTACTACTGCATGTACTCTGTAAGTGTGTGTTTGTGTGCTGTGTATTGGAGATATTGTCTGTTGTGAGTGACTTGTGCTCCATAGTCTATTTAACGTTTGCACCATCTGCATGTGGTCCTCACTTTGCTTCAGCATTCATGAAGTGACACAATAATATTATACAAAATATGTGCAAAAGCTGTGGTCAAGCCTCCAGGAGTTTGATCACAGCAAGGGTTTTCAAAAAGTAGTCATCTGTTTACAATTTACAAAAAGAGAGACGATCTGGATTAGTTTTTGAACATGCAGACAGTTAGCATGCTAGCTAGTCCGTTAGCCTGCTCAATGTAATTTTCTATTGCCGTTAGCATTTACTGAAGCCATGAAACATCCAGTTGTTTTTAGCTGTTGTCAACTCATCGACAAAGCCTATTTATTCATCTTTAATGAACTTACAGACCTGTTTAGATTTTACTTTAGATTAAAATTAGCGTATAGAAGTGGCCTCTGAGCGAGTCTGTCAAGTTTCTGCTTTTGTGGCGTCGGATTCACATCTAGTGGCCATTAAACATCATTCTAAATTCGTTGATGGAGAAATGCCATGACATGTCGTACCTCGCTGTACTTTGATATGGGGCCTGGCTTCTGCTTTAATTTTAATTTTTAATTTTTTTTGTGAGAACAGGCTCAGATAGCTAAAGGTCTTTCTATGATTTGCTGGTCTAAAACTCCAAACTATTCAAAACAAGATTCTCAATATTTATTCATTTATTTTTGTGTGTGAAAGTGATGAGCTCTGAGGAAGCTTCTTATGGGGGGCATCTGGATTTTCTCAACAACACTGTCTAGATGACTACTTTTTGAAAACCTCTGCTACCAAGTATTGATGCTAATTCAGTTAACGTCCTGGAGGTTTTAAACATTTTTGACAGAAATCAAAGACTCACATGTAATGCCACTGGAGAAGATGTTGCTCCAAATTGTGATTTTGATTCACTCGCAGTTAATCGCACAACTTTTCAACACATGCAGTTTGTTGCCGGTTTATCTGCCGATGTGGTGTTTCTGCGTGTGCTGTTGCCGTGCACATATCCACAGCTTTTGATTATGGCTGTAGTGTTTTTGTAATTTGTGACTTATGTGCTGTGTCGCTGTTGTTTTCTGTGAATAGCTATTAAGTTTTAATATGCCAACGCCCCAATAATTCCCTCCCCATTATCGCCCCATTAGCAATGTTTTGTTTCTCATCCCGCACAATGCATGCCCATGTCAGTAAACATCTGTAGCTAGCTTGTATCGTCTGTCGTGTTGATCCAGATCTCTGACGTCAGTTGTAGATTTCTAATTGTTAAGTTAGGGATAGATGTAAAAGCATGCAGATTTGTTACTCAGCAAAATAATGGAATTGTACAGTAAACCTGGGATACATCTTTGCTCCAAGATGTATGCGTAGCCTTTCCGACTGTGTAGCTAGTGACGTGTGCATTTGCCGTGCAGACTGTAAATGCTCCTTACTTACATTAGACCACTTACCTTTCTCTCTGAAGTGCTACAAGGATGAATAGAATGGGCCAAGGTACGCAAGTTAACGATTCTGCATGACTTTAGCCACCTCTACCTGGGCTCCCTCCGCGCATAACCATGTCCCGCGTGGACATCGTTATGACGGAGGGATGTTTGTTTTATCCCACTGGGAAAATGAGCTCACATCAAAACCATGCCTCAGTTTAAGTTTTGTCTGCTGCTGCTGCCCCTTTCCCTCCTCCATGACCGGACCCCCTCCACGCTGCATGAGGTTCAAACGACTCCCACTTCTATCTACCTTCGTCTGGATATGGCTTTCCTTTTCACAAAAGCTCCTCGCCATTGTCTCACCATCGGTCATGCCTTATTTCTTTGGACTTTGAGATGGTTTGCATTGTGTGAGAGGTTTGTGTGTTTGCGCATTCTGCCCTCCTACTGAATGCTCTCCTGTCGCACCACTGTAGCAGACACCCCAGCAGCACATGGATTAGAGCTGGATGATTGTGGATAAACAATAGATTCACTTTTTAAAATGGAAAATGATGTTCACAGTGCACATTTTCAACACACCCAGGAGCATTACACTTTAGAGATGACACCAATATGGATATGAACTGATAATACTTGTAAGGTCAAACAATTCATTAAGTGCTGTAACCACAGGTCTAATTTATAGGACATCAACAATAATAACAATGGTAGATGTGCTTTGGCTAGTAACTTATTTTCTATCTTCCCTAGCTACAACAATGTATTAAGATTAAGGATGCACTGATGTCGATACCAGTATCGTGTATTGGCTCGATATCATGTGTTTGTACTCATACGTGTACTCACCCACGGGGTGCATGTTTCAGCTGAGAAGAACAAGAATACTTTGGAAATTCAGTCCTCCACATAGACCTGACTTAAATACAGACTACATTCCCTAAATCATAGTCTGGGCTGAATTTAACTAGTGCTAAATGTCTGCAGTGTTTACATGACAGGCTAATGTTGCTAATTATCTATTAACAACTTAGCATGCTTAGGAACTTAATGCATCTGTAAAACAAATCCAGCGACTAAAGGGTACTCAGGATGGGCTAACATGTTCATATTGAGCAACATTTAGGTGTGCTGCCGGGCTGGAGGAGAATGAACCAAAAACCCAAATCCACATGGATAGAGTAGTAGGCTACTGCAAAATGAGGCCCATCTGGTAGAAATATATATAATTCTATTATTTAGGATGAAAAAAATACAACACAGGCATAGAGTAACTTTTGGACACAGGCTGTTCTGATGTCTCTGATGGACACAGAGGGCACATTGTTTCCTGTAATTCTAAAATTACACGTGTAACTAATTACAAACCCATCTGCTTTGAACGTCTGTAGATAACCTAAGTTTGTTTGAGGAAAAGGCCTTGCACTCGTATCGGTATCAGTGAGTACTGTAGTTGTAATGTAGTTGTACTCGTATCAATTTGAGAGAGTGATATTGGTGCATCCTTAAGATCATAACACCTAAAGTTAATTGGCGAGTCATGGTTGGACTGTGATAAATCTTGCAGCCCTCACTAACGCCCTCTGAACTTAAGTAGGTCAAACTGATTTGAATCCAAGTGGCAAAGCTTAAACTTTTTCCTCACAGTTTAGCACTGTGCCCAGCCCTCAGCCCGCGGTCACAGAGGGCAGCGTGAGGCGTGACCAATGGGAGGTGTAAATTGACGGTGTAGTCCCTCCTCGTACCAGTGCGTTTGATACGGTTTGAGTTGTGCGTATCACATGAGGAGGAAGGTAGACATCTTGCTTTACCTCGGGCTCGGTTCACCAAATCAAATGTGCGTCTGCAGCTCATGGCCCAGAGCGGGTTGACACTCCGACAGCAGTCCCAGCACACTAAAGTTAGAAATGTGAAATTCTACCCACGAGGAGGTGACAGGCTGAATGGCACTGCACAGGCTGTGAAGTGCAGGGAGAGTTTACCAAATGCTAACTACTGTCCTCTGTTCGCTCCAGACCTGTTCTGGATCCTTAAATTATATTAAGAATGGTAATGACAACTGGGAAGTAGCAAGATCTCAGAGTATAATATGTATTAATGCACCTTTAATAATGATAATTAATGATAACCCAAATTAAATTATATTGAGGATGGTAATGACAACTGGGAAGTAGCAAGATCTCAGAGTATAATATGTATTAATGAACCTTTATAACATAAAAGTAGCACATTCTTTTGTTCTTTATTTTGCTGTTGTTTTTGTTTTATTCTTCTTCATCATTTATTGTTACTTTGCCCTATGTTCCTTTGTTTATGATTTGCTACCTTGTAAATATTAAATGTAATGTTATTTTTATTTTGGGGTGGGCGCTTATAAGCCTTTGGCTTCAGCCCACTCCCTTTGGGCGGGTTGACTGCTCAAACAAATAAATAAACATAAACATAAACAAACATAAACATCCTCCTACAAGTGCTCAGTATAAACAAGGAATCAGGGCTACAATTAAAACTAAATCTATTTTCACTGAATTAAAAATATATATATATATATAAAATCAAAAAACCATCACAAGGGCTTTATAATGTGGGTGGCGCTAGAGGCTGAAGTGTGCACAAGTGACTTTTGTAAACAGACTATGCTTCACTCTTGTGTTTCACTTACATTTTAATCAATTAACTTTTGTCCAATACTATTCTCACAAATAACACCTGTCACTCTGTTCGCCAAAACCTGCCCAACCACTCCAGATGGAGATGATGTGTTTTATTCTTATGGAGAGTTAGCCGTGTCTTGCTGAAATAAATACGGTATTTACACAGTACGTGGTACAAAACGCGCAGCTGTTGGATAATCACTTACAACATGTAATAAACTTTACTCAGGATGTAAATGTATGTCACCGGAGGAGACTTCTGTGTTTATAACAGTCAGTGATTTCGCCTTGAAGCTAAAGGCTAATGCTTATGTTTACAAATGGTAAAATAGCACCACCAACTGAACTGAATTCGTATTAAACACAGAAGAAAACTTAAATAAACGTCAAGCCGACTGTTTTGTTTTTAATCTTTACTTCTAATTCACATCCAATTGTGGACAAGAAGTAGTCCTTACCCTACACTGGCCAACAGGAAGTTAGCTAAAACATTCCGTGCACTGTGCCAATTGGAGAATCTAAACATCTTTTCAAGCATAATGATGGAAGTTTTACACCTTCCATTGGTGCACACTGGGAACTGAGTATATAACACTCTTAAAGGCTTTACTTGAAATACAGAACCAACAACAGCATACAATATGATACAAAACCATATAAATCCACCACTTAAACTGAGGCTCATGGTTTTCCAATGTGAACATATTTCCAAACAAACTCTTGACTCTCTCCTTTTTCCCTCTTTCCTCTTCAGAAAAGAAATGGTTTACAGATGAAGCGGACAATGCCTACCCCAGGAACATTCAGATCAAGCCCATGAGCACCCACATGGCCAACCAAGTCAACCAATACAAATCCACCAGTAGTCTGATTCCACCAATCAGAGAAGTAGAAGATGAATGCTGAAGACCGCACCTCCTCGTGGACTGCTCTGTGTATTGCAGGGGAAAGCCTTCATCAGCGGAGGACTGATGATGATGAGGAAGACTGTCACACTCTTCACACACGTCAAAGGGACCTCCTACAATGTGTATACCTTTATTGTTACTTCCATGCTCGGACGTTGTTTATTTCTGTATCCATAGAGATGTACATAATGACAATCAAATAAGGACTGCACAGCCCCACTCCCCTAGCACTTTTTGGAATTATTTTAAGAGTCGATGGAAACAGTACTTCCTCTAATTCTTTGCAATATCTCACCTCTCAATGTGACCAGACTCCGAGACTAGAGTTTGTGGAGAATGAGGGTTGCATTTTTGTTTTCAATAATAATGATCATATCATTTCCCAAAGATTCACCCAGATGTGTCACGTCAAAGCAGCTGGGCTCGTCGACTTCACACATCCGTCTCCTTCTGTTCGATTTGCACTAAAAACTGAACACTGTTGAGAGAACTGAAAGCCCACAGCCCACTGTCCAGGAAAAGGTGGTCTGCTTGGCTGTGGAGGCAAACTAACCTGAGGTTTGCTACTACATGCTTTCATTGACTCAGCTCCTGTCGCTGTGAGTCCTGCTCGAACAAAGCCCTGCCGGAACAAGTGCGGCTGTGCGCTGGCTCTACAGATCAGAGGATTCATGTGTTCATGTGTGCGTTTGTGTGAATGAGTGAACAGCATTACTTAGTGCCATCACTACCAACGGCTTACACCTGACAGAGACAAGCATGTGAGCTTGTGAACGCCTTTGTAGAAAATAATCCGCTAGTCAAATAACTACATGTGTTGCATTGTGAATTAAACTAAGCCCAACTACGATTGAGCCTGTGCTCTGAACAGCAGTTGTGGACCACAGCTAACGCTGCATAGAGCTCACTGTGGCCAATAAGGATCTCAGTGTGTGTATTGTTTTGAATGTTTGTCACTAAGTGAGACGGAAATGCCACATATTGCATAGTGGGCATGAATGGACCCTCTGCTCTGCTCGAACCTGGCACCGGGTTGGCACAGAGGCAGTAAAGAGCTTGGATGTTCTCTGAAGCCAACCCAGATGACCAGTCTCCTCCAGCTGTGTCCAGAGCAGCTCAAACGTAGTTGGGTAAATGCAACATTCCACAGACTGTTCTGCTGTCTGTGTGGACTCCAGTGTGTTTTGGCACTGACTCCTCCACATCTGTGATGACTGAGGAGGGAGCTCTCCTCACACGCATACATGCTAGATTTATACATGCATATACTTATTTTCTAACCATAACATAATCAATTTGTACTTATTTTTATAGCAACTCAAAGTGTAATATGAAAAAAGTATGTATTAATATATTTAATTAACACTTCATATCCGAGATGTTCAATTGGTCACCAGTCATTTTCCTTTGGTGTTAAACTCATGTTGTTGCCCTGTGTTGTCAAGTGAAATCTAATAAGGCTAAGGCTTGCATTCAGTCTGGCAGCTCAGCTTTGGGCAATGAACTAATGAAATAAGCTGCTTTAATATCATGTACTGCTAAGCAGACCAACAGAAGTTTTCCATTCAGACACTGAAGTGGCTTCCTCGGTTAGAGATGTGAAAGGCCTTCTGTCGTGGTGTATGACCTACATTAGGTTCTTGAAGAATTCCCTGAAGTCCCATCCTCAGTGCAGTGGGGAGACACTCCCAGGTGTGGGCTGTCTCTGTCGGCATTTGGAGAGTAGAGATACATTGTGCTCTGTATGTTTGTGTAAATTCAGCCTAAAACGTAGACCACTTTACTTTGAACCAAGCAGAGTTTCAGTGTCTGTCTGTCGGATGTGGTGCAACTATACTGAAGCTTCATACACATTGTCCTCAAGTGAACTTTACTACTGTGATTATCGTCGTCACACTGTAGCAGAATAGATTTAATGACACAAAAGATGTGATTCAAACGTGACCGAGTTACACAATGACACACATTTGGTAACCACAATGAACATTATACGTTAATGAAAAAGTGAACAATGTTTACAAAAAAGTCAAATTTATTAAGATGAAGGGGGAAAAAAGCTAATTAAAGCAGCACACAGAACAAGTCTGATGTTTTCTTCTCAACAAAGATGAAAGGTAGCACCAATTCAGCACGAGAGAGCGCCCCCTTGAGTTTCCTATTGTTCCATTATTGTACTGCAGGATTTACATTCCATTTTGTCAGCTTGTCATAATCCGTCACAACCTTTCTCTGTCCTGACCGCTTCTTTGTTTACACAGTATTCTTAAGGCACTTAAGTATAGGAATACTACTACTACTACTACTACTACTACTACTACTACTACAACAACATGCTGCAAAACTAGCATCCCAAGCTAAGCATACATACTTTCTACAGCGCTTTTCACTTCCCGAACTCTTTGTCCCGTCGCCTCTGTCTGTCCAGACGCTCCTTCCACGCCTTGTTGTCCACTCGTCATCGGGGTCTTCTTTCGCATCATATACCTCTGAACGTTTGACTTCTTTTCTTTGAAGTGCCATGAACAGCTGCATCCTTCAGTCATTCAGGGACTCGAACCCAAAGTCGTTTTCCCACTGTGAAAACCGCATCTGGTGCTGGCGCGGAGAACATCCAAGCCATCAATGCCTCTGCGCCAGTACCGTGCCAGGCAGAGCGGAGGGCCCGGAGAAGTCCCACTAAAGCGAGAAGTGGCATTTGAAGGTAGAAAGTACACATGTCAAGGTCAGTATCTGGGGTGAGTTGGATGACTGAAAGATGCCCGGATCATGCGCTGTTCACTTAAATCAAAGAATGCGTTCTACTCTGTTGTGTCCATCCGTTGTAAAGGGAGGATGTTATAACTTATTTTCTGGGAATAAATAATATAAAACTTGTACGATGGGGAGGTGGGTATCAAGTCTTAATATGCTAAAATTGCATTTGCAATTTTAAGTTTTTGTTTTTTTTAGAATTGCTTTCATGTTTTGCTGCCTATCAGTTCAGTATGGATTCAGGACACTGCTCTCGCGTCACAAACGGGATCGGTCAGCATCGTCTCCACAGCAAACTGGAGCCGCGTCATTGCAGTCATGTTGGTTCGGATGTGCTGAAGATAAAACATGGATTATTTGATGGTGCTGAGTTGATCTACCTGACTCTGTCAAATATAATCTGCTGATAAATATATTGTCTTGTACAAAAGGTTTGTACATAGATTGTACATGGTTTCTTTTTGTATTTTCTCAAATTAAAAAATGGATGTATTTGTGTTCTAAAACTGTTTTTTTCTTGTTCTAGTTTATTATAATGCATTAGTCTTATGTAGCCCTGTCCACTCAAAGTCCCTTTATTACACAAATTCATGCATTTTTCATTCACTCCATTCTCGGGGTTGGTAAGCTTATGTTAGTAGCCACAGCTGCCCTGGGATAGATTGACGGAAGAGAGGCTGCCAATCTGTGCCATCGGCCCCTCCCACAACCACCAACCACTCACTCGCACATACCCACACCATTCACCTCTCCTATTGTACATGTTTTTAGTGGTGGGGGTACCAGTGTACCTGGAAGAAATCTACACAGACACGGGGATCCAGCCGGGCATCGAACTCGGGACCTTCTAGCTGTGTGTGTGTGTTAACTGCTGCATCACTGTAGCACCCAAATGACACTCAAATTTGGAAACCTGGCTCTTTAATTAGGGAATCCATGGAACCTTAACACAATCTTTCCCATGTTCAAACCTCCTTTCATTCATAGTAGAGTGAAATTAATTTGTGGTTTTGGCCGAAAGAGCATTAACAAAGAAGAGGCAGTGTCTGCTGTAGAGTATTATCAAATATGTTTAGCATTCACAAAAGCAGAAGTAGCATTGATGCTAGAAACCTGGTGCATTCTACTGTGCTATAAGTTGAGTTTTGTGCCTGTACATGAGAAATATTAGCATGTACAACAATTTATTTTAGTGCTCGCAGCACTCCCGCAAATCTTCGTAGAGGATCCCTGACAATTCACGGAGAACACCAGTGTAGGTTGCTGCTGCTTTTACAAATCAAATAGCCTCCTGCCTGTACATGATATGACCTTGACTGTCAGTACGTTGAACGTATGTGGTATTTTACAAATGCTCATTTTGGGAGAGGACCGTGACCCCATGGTCCGAGCCATGGCACCAATCCTCTTATCCACCGAGTCTGGCATTAGTCTTGATTTACGTTCACTGACATGCTATTAGCTGCTCCATCACTCGCACCTGTCAGGCTGTCGGTCAGGCCGGATCTACGCTGATGGGTGGGAATAGAATCCAAGTCACATTTATTCCATACTGGAGCGTATATATCTGTGCAGGAATGCTGACATCCGATTAGCTAAAGGACATCAAGGCAGGTATCTCTGTGTCACGCTATAGGGATGCGGATGTAGCATTGAGGTGTTTTGATAGTGTTAGCCTAGGAGCAAATGAATAGTGGCCGTAAGTAATCCTAATAGTCAAAGAGCTAACCCGTCTTAACCAGATATTTGTCCTAATTAAATTCATACCAAACATTTAGGTCACTTTGCGGTTTTATCAGGCCTCAAACATTAGCTTGTAGCGTAGTTAGCTTCTGCATTCACCTATATGCTTTTAACGTAGACCTGATGAGTTAAACACTACAAAGTTATATGCTACTTTCCAGATGCCCTCAGATGTTGGATATTTCAAGTTCTGAGCTGTGATTAACCAGGACATGTACAGCAAAACGGCAAACCAATGAAACAATGATAAAAAATAACAAAAATTGAAAAAAAATTACAGTTTACCCATTAAAATATCCCAAATTTGTTTTGATGCAATTACTGAAGAAAAGACAACAGCTGAATGAGACCAACTGAGGAGGCCAAAGTGTTGAAGTACAGACTGGACTTGACCTTTAGCACCTTTAGTTCCTGTGCTGCGCTGTAGAGAGGGTGCAATCGCCATCAGTCAGTTCCACCTGGTGCTGCAGGTGGAAGATACACAGTGGACAAAGGTCTTTTTCTTCCCTCTTTGATTCAAATGTAAGACATAAATCCAGTCAGAGAGCCTAATCACCCTTCACATAAGACCTCAATAACCTCCCCCTCACACATGGCCTCCACTGGCGTCCTCAGTCTTCAAGGGTACGACCGCATCTCCCGAGGACCCTTCAAACCGCACGGACAGCACCAATTCAGAGGTGTTATGATGAGGCCCGTTACTATTGAGACGCCGCTCCGATAGAACGTATAGCGCCAGTGTCTGCAAACCCTCCCCTCTCTTCTCCTCCTCCAACTCAAGTGTGCAATTTCACACTCTTAACGTCAAACATCCCGTCGGCGAGAGAACGCACGACCCGCCCTGGCGTTTGTCCTCATCTCTCTCCCAAATGTGCAAACACCATTACCCTTGGGTTATCTTAAGTGTCGCGGTATCTGGGAAAATTTGCGAATCGTCTCCTTTTTTTCCACCCGTCTCTTCCCAAATCGTCAGAAGCAGGGCAGCGATGGAAACGATAAACAAGGGGGCCCCTGCGCTCCAGCCAGTGCCTGAATTGATGGCTTGTTAGCGAGCGACGAAGCCCCCGGTGTGAGGTGTTTTCAAAATGATTGATTTACAATAAAGCGGCTCTGGGTGTGTGCATGCGGCCAGAACTGATGCCCGGTCGATCCCAGTCAGATTGATTGATCAGCCATTTAGCCCGGCGGTGTGTTTACTGAACAAAACCGCGTCGGTCACGCCACCTCTCTGACCGTAAAGCCAAGGGTAGGGGGGAAATGCCGCCCTTGTGTCATGGCTTACAAAATAAAACGTCAAAAAAAGTGTCCGTCTCGGAATATGAACCATAAAAGTGTAATCATACGGTGAGAAATGCCCGCATAAATGTTTACGGTTGTGTACTTTATTTGGCTATCAACGCGTCCCGCTGCCACTTGGAGATACGGCGGCTTTAAAAGTAATGGCTTACCTGGTGTGTGCGAGGGAGACGCCAATGTCAGGCTTATCGCTGTGTCACTGGGAGGCTTTCAGGAGAATGGGGTAAATTAATAATATTGTTTAGCTTTGCTAAACAATAGATGCCACATTTTGAGTTTATCTAAAATAATGGTAAAAAGGAAATTGTAGGGATGCGGCTTGATCGAAACCACAAATGATACCACTAAAGGATGCACGATGAGAGCACAGACCACAGTCAAAGGCATTTCGCACTTGGAAAAAATGTGTTCAAATGGTTCTTAAAAAACGTTTAAAACGAGGAAATTCAAATTCAACATCTACTAAATCCTTTTGTCCCTTACTGACCCCTGGTGGATGGAGTAAGAATCTTATGTTTATTCTACAGTGTCCTATGATGCACAGTGGGTTAAATGGACACTGTCTAGTTGCATAGCACCTTAGTTTTGTTGTTGCATTTTTTTAATAAACATAATGGTTTATCCTTTTAATCATGTGTGAACATTTTCCCCGGGCCTTGAGCCTGTTCGTGACACTAGCTACTGGAAGGAGATATCTGATTTATAACCGTAACAGTTCTTATTTCCCATTCATAACTCCCAATTGTTATCAGTGAAGCCAATATTTGTTGAGCATGTTTACCTCGTTGCTGGGGAAACAAAAACATCTATACGTTTATGAAATATTCACAACCTTTATTATAATACTCCATCAACCTTCACCTGCTAAGGGCCCATCACTCTCATGCCTGAGCGCCCCCTCCAGCTTCACGGTTATTTGTCCAAACAGCGATCTGAAGTGTACATTTCCAGCCTTGTGCATTTGTGACCCTTGTGTCTTTTATAGAGCCACTGTGCCAAAACAAAGCTCTCCAGCAGTCCTTAAATCATCGGCCCTGCCTGCTCTTGGATAATTGCCAGGGAGCTGAGGTGACTTCCATCTCCCCGACAGCCCGCGCGCTTCCATCATGTCCCTTATTAACAATTTTACACAGTTGGTCGCAGCGAGAGGGTGTCAGAATGCCAATAATATTTACAGTCCGCTGTGCAGCTCCTTCACAGAGGGCTGATCGGCCTGACAGGGGCTGACAGAGCAGTCGAACTGCAGATCCGGGATATTGACTGGATTGTGCCTTTATCAGAGGGAGACAGGCAGAACAAAAGCACAGGTGAGGGGCTGATGGGAGCAGAAAGGCAAATGTGAAATGAGCTTAATTGGTTTGTTTTAGTTTTAGCATTCGGTACTTTTTACTTCTACTGGAGTGATGTTATTATGAAGTATCTGTACTCTATTACTATTTGAGAAATCAAAAACATTACTTGTTCCACTGTGAGTAAATATTTAAGTGACAAAATTTGATGTAGTTTGTCTTTTGTACTTTATAATGTCTTTTGATATATATTTTCATGGCATTCTCTTTGGAAATTAGGATTTTCACATTATTTCACGTTTTGTAATTTTATGTGTACTGAAACATAAATCTGACTTTTACGCTCAAACAGTAGGTTACTCTGGTAGCATTACTTTTTTACTTTATTTGACTCACTACTTTCTACTTACTGTTACTCTTGAGTAAATAGTTTGGTTACTCTACCCACCTCGGGTGTTGTGTTTTGTAACGTTATCTGCCCCATAGGCTCTGTGCACATTTCAAATTATGAATAAGATAGCAAAAAAAAAAAAAGACATTTCATAAAAATGAGTTCAGATGCTGGTGTTATTTTACCATTTATGCTAGCATTAGCCTTTAGCTGCAATGCTAAGAAACTTGAACTGAACAAAAAAATATTCTCCAGTGTATTAGTAGTAACATCCTGAGTAAAGTTTTTAACATACGTACACTAGTGTATCCAACAGCTGCTTGTTTTCTGACACATACTGTTTAAAATATTTATTTTAGGTAGACACGGCTAAAGCTGGAGACCAGACAACTGGTAACTGGGATTTTTCCCACTTGAAAATGAAGACTTATGACCTCAGTCCGGCTGAATTGGGCGGCACGGTAGTACAGCGGTTAGCGCTCGTGCTTCACAGCTAGAAGGTCCGGGCTCGATTCCCACCAAGGCGGGGCCTTTCTGTGTGGAGTTTGCATGTTCTCCCCGTGTCTGCGTAGGTTGCCTCCGGGTACTCCGGTTTCCCCTACCACTAAAAACATGTACAATAGGCCAGGATGATTGAGAGTGGAAATTAGCCCAAGGCGACAATCTGGTGTGACATGTTCATTAACTTGCACTGTCCCTACCAAATAAACATAAACAAACAAACAATTAAGTCGCAAGTAAACAAAATGGCTAATGCTACAACAGTTAGCTGATAAGATGCTAACATTTTATGAATGTTTCTTCACAACAGATATAATTCAAAACATGCTAATTATTCTTTTGTAGACTGTGACCAAAAGTTCTGTTCACATTACTGATGCAGTGGTTTTGTTAAGTTTTATCATTAGCTGCACTTCTCCACTGGGGGCCGCCATTGCACTCTTCATCTTGTATCCGAACTAGGACTAGTCTGATCATCTCAGAGTTTACATCTTGGTCGAGCGGCGTTCCAAGAAATGTTCCTAGCTGGGAAGCTAGCATCACGTTGCAACATTCATGTTAGCCACATCCTGTGCACAGAGCCTATCCTTCCACAGCCGTGTGGGACGACCTCGATATCACTTTTTAGGCCTACATATTAACTATTGACATTTAGATACTGCAATAATCAAAATACAAATATATTTGTAATACAAATGTCAAGCCGCTTTTTTCTAGTGATCGAATTCAATTTGGCAGAGTATGCTTCTAGAAAACATGGGCTTAGACATGCATAGATGTCTAAGGCCTGCATTATTTTCATGTTTTCCCTTTGCACACACTGTACACATGAACTGAAGGGGGACATATTTGACCATAGTGGCTGGGTTATGCCAAACATTAACGTCGCACAATGGACAATCAGACCATTCCGAGAGCGCTTTCACGATCATTATGTCAATTGAAAAGCTAATCCTCCTCAATTACACTCTGAGAATCCAAACTGTCAGCGTGAGATGTCATTACGGGTCATTTAGCCAATCAATGCGCGCAAAGATTTAAAATAATTTCACCCCAGCGAGGGCTGACGGCAGGTAAATGAGAGCGTCGTCATGGGAACGCTCACTCAATCCATCCCGTCTGTAACGATCTCCATTACGCCATTGTTAGAGATGCTGACACCCGCTGCTGCACATGCCTTTGACCCATGTAAGCCACCGTACATCCAAACATATCAACACCTGTGAAGTG
Source organism: Neogobius melanostomus (assembly GCA_007210695.1). Lineage (NCBI taxonomy): Eukaryota > Metazoa > Chordata > Actinopteri > Gobiiformes > Gobiidae > Neogobius > Neogobius melanostomus. The sequence goes on along the minus strand of VHKM01000234.1, from coordinate 433,020 downwards.
TGATTTACAAACTCTGACAATCTGAGCGCACGGAGAATTGAACTGAACTCGCAAGTTGTTTTCATGACAAAGATTTTACAACATACTGAAGTGAAAGACAGTCGAAATGCTGATATTTCTATAATTCATTTTAAGACCTGACCAAAACATTTCCCTAGTTTTACATTTATTGTGATGTTAATTGTTGAACCTTGTGCACAGGAAGTGACATACAAAGAATTTCCATAACTCTTACTGTGCAGTCATATTATACTGTAGCTACCAATGACAAATGAGTGAGACAGTTTTGTGGAACTACAGTATGTTGTAATTGTCTGAATACAACACTAAAATATATTTTTTCAGTGTTTCTTCCTAAAATTGCCTCTTCACTGGTACATAGATAATGCTAATGATAGCATTATCCAATCACATTATGGAATAATTTGAAAAAAATTAAATCGTGTGGTATGCACTTTATACCACAAGATTATCAATTGAATGTCTCACACTAGAGTCCATTTCTTTTGCCACCACAGGTCTAAATCACGAGTAGCAATTTGTGAGAAAGCCACATCTATAAATATTATTTAACATAGAAGTAAAATGGCGCAACAGACAAAGCTGTACAGTATGCACCCAAACGTGTAGTTAATCACTTCAAATGTCGCTGAAACCAGATGAGAGACACAAAGAGGTTTCCAAGACTTCATCAACAAACAGAAAGGTTAAGATTTGTAGTCCTTGCACTATTCAGAGGGAAGAAGACGACAAAGAAGATGAGGAAGATGAAGAAGACGACGAAGAAGATGAAGAAAATGACCAAGAAAAGATGAAAAAGAGAAGAAGAAGAAGATGACGAAGAAGAAGACGACGAAAAAGACAATGAAAAAGACGGGAGTACCTGGAGGAAACCAACGCAGACAGGCCCCTCCGCCCGGGATCGAACCCGGACCTTCTAGCTGTGAAGAATGAGCGCTGCGCTCCCGCGCATCAAGAAGATGAAGAAGAAGACGAAGAAGAAGAAGACGAAGAACTGGGTATTGGGTTGTGCAGGAGGTATTGTGAAGGCTAAACATGAGTCTAGCACAGCTAACAGTGCATGCTCAACTAATCCTTTCATGGTTTGAAAATGGGATCAACCACAAACCAACAAGGATAAGGTTCAACATTTCTGAATATTCTGTCTTTTCAATCAGCTAAAGTCCTGCAGTTGCGGCCATAACAGAAAAACGTCCTGACTGTGAAACCCCCGGTTTCCACCTGAGATCATGACATCAAATTGCCGCGAACACAACCAATATCCTCCAAAATGTGCTTATACATGTGACAATCCGAGCGCGTGGGGGAATTGAACCGCGCCACCTTCGCGGCCTCGCCCCAATCCCGCCGTGATAATAGTTTCCATGACGATGAGGCATGCTCGGCGGCTCTGGATAAACAGCGATCCTTTACCAAAACAAGGAGGTCATTACGGCGGCTTGTCAGATCAATGGCCGCCGTGTCCAAGTTGATTAAGACATCTCCCCTCAGCTGTGACACGCTGTCAATACGCTCCGCATTGTGCTCGGGAAAGGGACAGGGGACGGGGGCGAGGGGGGGGAGGGGCTGTCTCATTGTGCGGAATGGCACGCACACGCAGTCCAGAGGCGCAGATGATTGGAGTGAAATAGCCATCAGTCAGGGAGCCGGGCCGGACTAACGATTCCCTGTGCTGCCTATTAGAAGTACATGACAACTCAATCCTGCTCACGGAAAGAGGAATGGAGCAGACAGACCAGACGGACGGATGGAGGGAGAAAGAGAGAGAGAGAGAGGAAGAAAAAGTGACCTTGTAGTGGCATCATTTGAGCTTGAGTTAAATTGGCAGAAGCAGCTAATCTTTACCTGAGGCCGATTAACAGAATTAAAGCGGGACAACAAAGGCAGCGAAGGGCGGGGCGTCTCCGTTCGCCGCATCCCCGTGTTCATGATCTGTTTTCTTTGGGGAAGGTTTGCTGATGGATTGGTTTGGGATAAAAAGCTAAAAGACAACTGAACAATTGCACTTTGATGGGGGAAGAAAACAAAGAGTAAACCTTGTTGCACACGCACAGTTTCGCAGCTTTGGTAGGAAAAGGTAACAAAACACGACTTCAGGTCCCTCCAATTTCTGTTTGTCTCAGGCTACCGCTAAAAACATGTACAATCAGCTCCACTCCAGGGCTATTGCTACCTGGCAAAAGACGTTCTGAATTACAGAGGTTAAAGGCAAAAATGGCTAAACCGTTTCCGGCACCAACAACATCTGTCAAAAACTCAACTCGTAAGTTACTTTAGCCATTTACAAAAGTCTGAATTCCGGATAAACAAAGTGCATTTCTTTTTCTTTTTTATATCACTTGACTGCAGAGAAAACAATTCAAATGTTCAAGTTAGAATTTGGTTAACAATGTCTTTAAGTGGACTATTTTGACATCTCAAATCTCTTATCTGCTCTCTAAAGCCTTCCTTTGTATTACAGTCTCAAACAAGAAAAAATAATGAGGCGCTCTTCCATTCAAATGTAGCCTCTGAACTTGTTTTTGTATCCTGGCTCCTCTCTCACAGCCTGATCGATATGTTTGGAGACACGCACAAGGTTAGGCCTATGAGAGAGAAGGAAATGCTAATACCCAAACGCGAAGGATCATGGCTGAAGTTTACCCACACATCCACCGGCACCAATCAAAGCTTTAGCTCACGGACATTCCAGCTAACAGCACTCAGGGATCAATATCTGCTGCTATTGGCACCACATCCACATATGCATATTGGGAAAAAAATGTTGATGAGAAAAAAAGATTCTGAGAAGTTGGTCTTAACTTGGTGAAGTTTAAGGGGAGTTTACTTGAAGAAAAACAGAGAGATTGTTTGGTTTTGTGTTGATTTTTTTTTTAGCAAGCAATAACTTGGCAGAAGTATATAAAATATTAAAGCCGTCATGTACTGTAATTTACTTTTTTCATATTGTTTCATGAATACCCCTCCTGGAACCACCACCTTAACGTGGTGGAGGGGTTTGAGCGCCCAAATGATCCTGGGGGCTAAGTTGTCGGGGGCTTCATGCCCCTGGTAGGGTCTCCCATGGCAAACAGGTCCTAGGTGACGGGTCAGACAAAGAGCGGTTCAGAAGCTCCTTATGAGAGACCAACAGGCCCGGTTAGAACCATGAGGCCGTCCTTCTGTGGACCCACCACCTGCAGGAGGAGCCATAGAGGCTGGTGCTATGTGATTTGGGCAGCTCCAACAGCTGCCCCCACGACCTGGCAACGGACAAGTGGAAGAAAATGGATGGATGATGGATGGATGGATGGATGGTTTCATGAATAGCTTTACAAAAAATCAAAAGTTACATTAATTACATATGTTAAATATACATTTTACATATTTTGTAGTAATGTATAAGATTGAATTGTTGTCAATCTTAATTGTTTTTTATATTGATGAAAAGTGGAGGAGTTCTTTACATTTAGGTGCAGGGCGTTCCACAGTTTGAGTCCGGCCACAGAGATGCCCATCTGCTTCTGGGTCGTCCTGGCAAAAGGGAGAGTAAAGTGAAGCATTCTACGACTGGATGAATTGGGTTTGACTAGAAACATACTTTGTACAGTTTGAGGCAAAAGATAATATCTTGCTTTATACATTATGATTAATGTTTCTAATTTTATGAGATCTTGTAATTTTAATAGTTTTGATTTTATAAATAATTTATTTGTATGTTCTCTTCCATAAGTTTTATGAATAATTCATATCGCTTTTTTGTATTGTTATCAAAGGTTGGGGAAACATTTCTTAAATCCAAGCATTTATTTTGTGACAAATATTTGTACAAACAAACATGTGCGTTTGCTGTGAGCGGCTCAGCTCTCCTAAGACGTGACTGTAACTTTACCGAGAGTGGGTACGTCTCCAGCTCGTCTCCATGGAGATGTCGACTAAAGTCAGCAGATTTGAGATTTAAACAGGTTAGGTTCTCATCCAAATCTATTCTTTGATTACCCACTGCAGTAATAGGATTTTGTGTGTCGAGCTGGTCATTGTGAACATGTTTTGTACTGACGGCAACAGTATTGTCCAAAATGTTAGTCATGCCACACAAATTGAATTGAATTGTATTTCACATCAAGCAGATATGGTCAGTAACAAAGTAAATTTACTAAAGTAGGTTTTTGAGTATACTGTGTACTTGACAACTTATTATTTATTTACTACATTACTTTTGAAAGACAAATATCAAACTCCAGTATATTTCTATAAAGGCTCCAAAGTAAAAAGTAATTTTGGCCATGTGTTTTGTCCATCTTAAAGTCTAATAAAGCACACTCCAGAACAAAAGTGGAGCTGTGCAGATGTACAGTCAATGCCATTGACACGTAAGGAAGAAGGTTTGTCAAGGTTTTGTTCGAGTAGTGACTTTGTGCACAATTTTTGTTTTTGAAGCCACAGTTATTTTTCATAAGACTTATTTAAACAGATTTGTACTTTAAATATTAAGTGGTTTCACTTAAGTAAAAAGCTTCTTTAACAGCATAGAGTATGCTGTTTTCGACTTCCTTTTTATCATAGGGTTTAGCGTTTTATCGAGTATTAGATCGAACCCAGAACTGTCCTCCACTATCTCTCTAAGTCTATGAACCATCAAGCAGTTCTGCGCTCAGAGTGTGTTCATTGCGGTGCCATTGATTTCCCAGAGTGCCGTTAGCTAAGATTAAAACACTACGGCCTGCAGAGGCATCCGCAAGTCAATTTGAAAGTTCTAAAATGTCAAACGTGAATCCTGAGGTGCCTAAAAGAATGTTAATAAGCCACTCTTTTGCTAAGGGCGAGTGATATCAGCATGAAACCCCAAGAGTAACACAGTACAGTACAGTATTCACTTCTACTATTCAAAAACTCGTACTTGTATATTTTATGGACAGTTGTAAACCCTTCTAGTGGAGCAGCACTAGTGTGGGAGACAAATGAAACTCAATTCCATCTCTTAAGACACTCTCCATAGAGACATTCTTAAAACATGAGCGTGTCCACTGACCAACAATATTAACCCATATAAAACAGAGGGGCCGCAGTAAATAGCCGTTGTAGCTAGCACCCCGGTATTCATGATTCAAGGTTTTCATTTACGTGTTACAATGTTGCCTCGGGGGTAGGGCGGCCATCTTGGAAGACCCCAGCCTCCCGTACGTGTGCACCTGTTACTCACCATCTGTCCCCGCTTGTATGTCACCGCGACAGGCCAATGCCAAGGAGTTTAACAATGGCTGGTTTAGAACAAAATAAAAGCAGGTGTTACATTATACAGCAACTCTCTGGACCTCCACCAGGGCACTGTATCTTATCCGGCAGCAACAACACAGTCATGTAGTCCTCATGCTTGGTGGAGCTCGCCGAACCATCCATGTGAAAAATGCTTGCTTTGGTGCCTTGGGAATATCCTTAGCACGTTCCCGTTCAAACCCACAACAGTCCACAGAGTAAGCCCCGAGGACCTATCAGAGGAGAGCAGGAAATGGCAGCACTTACAGAATTGTGCGACCAACGTCCTGATTGTCCAAGTGGAGCGTGTAAAGTCACTGCCTTGTGCTGTACTAGCCCGAGGAGACAGCATTAACATTTTGTATAATTATTGTATGTTTGCTGCCAAATACATGTGGCCACTGTTTAACTGATGTGGCAGCAGGCTGTCTTTTTAATATCGTTAGAAAAAGCATGTTTCAAATTCGACTAACAGGATTTAGCTTACCATGTTATATCTCAGTCAAAATAGGCACTTGAAATTTAGCGTGTTGAAATAACTTTTAAACTAAGTGGACCAGATTGTTCTCTTTTGTGATACAAGTGCTAGATTTAGTAATGTTGTTTGAGACATTCTGTTTACTAAAAGCCGTTTGCCTGTTAGCCACCACCAAAGGAAATCTATATACTGTATGGGCACTGTTTTCCAACAGGGTTTCCAGTGACACCGTAAAGTAAACCAGTGTCAGAGAGCGGTGTTTGTCCTTTCGAAACTTAGATTTTTCTTTAGGGCTGACCTCAACAAGTTCATAATGTTTTGTTTCAACCCCGTTTTGGTCCCAGGAACCAAAAACCTCTTTTGTTGGACCTGCTTTGTGACAAGGCAAGGCAAGGCAAGGCAAGGCAATTTTATTTATACAGCGCATTTCATACACAAGGCAACTCAATGCAACAAGAGAATGAAATTTGGTCCACAATCTCCTGACTCACGGGTCTGTGAGTTTTAAACGTTCAAATATTTCACATTCTAAAGGCAAATGACCATACAGTAGATTTGTGCCATACTGATGTATATTTGCCTTGGCCGCTAACATGCTTTTCTAAAATTGTAAAACACAGAGAGCATTCCTGTCAAAATTTGCTCCGCTTGCTAGCTGGAGGGTGAATATTAGTTATAACGTCACTTTCATTCAAAATTATTTAACCCACTGTTGTAGAAATTAAAAGATAAATGAAAAATCCCCTTGCTTTTCGAAAGGCCGGCCCTCTTGCATCCGAATGTTCGCCCTTGTTTCGTCAAACACCTCGTCTCCGAACACAAACATGTTGCGTTGTTGTCTGACAAAATTTAGCGCTGACAATAATTAAACATTCATGAGGCGCGTGATTTTGTACCCCCCTCCGGATGCTCAAATTAATTATGCTAACAGGGTCATTTAGCAGCGGCATTCAAAGCTAGCAATTCCGTCTCAATAAAGTGACATAATAATTATACACGCAATCCAACGAGCGGGGCAGTGACAAGCAGAGGGGAGTGACAGTCTTCTACATAAAGCACAAAGGCACACTGGCGCGCTCTCTCCCCACACCGATATGAAAGCATAACAATAACCTCTCGGCAGTAAATATGATTTGTAACCGCCTGTTTTTATTTAGCCGCATTCATCTCCTCTGTCAAGCGCGCGCACGGGTAATAGAAATGCCAGTGAGGTGGCTGATTTACTTAGTCAAATTTTCATCCCAAGGCTCGGCGGCCATGATTGCGGTCGGTAAGAGTAACAGGAAGTCATGCATTATGTAGGCCCGGTGTGACACCGACCTTGAGAGACGGAGAGGGGCCATATATTACCATCATGTCTGGGTACAAGGCGGTTCAGCCCGCGATGGGGACAGTGTTCGGGCTCATAGATTCACATGGAGTTTAGTGTCTAGGGCTGACGGCACGTTCACAGGCGTATTTAAAGATGCGGAAAGACGGATGAGGCATGCAAATAGGAGTAAATCTGTGATAATAAGCCTTTTACAAAGTATGAAAGGGAAACTGGGCTGGCCTGGAGGCAGGAGTGGGATTGACATGTTGTAAAATCACTTTCAGCAAACGGCATGCTTGCGAATCGAAGAAGCTGTGATGAACACACTGTCATTTGAAACGCAAAGAATATTTTATTGTCTCCTGGAACAACCCGATCTGTAGCTTGATATATATATATATATATATATATATATGCTGTAAGATGCTGGGAGGGAAAGCTTACATGGAGCGCCATAACCCAGTGGCTGGCATAGTGTACAGGAACATCTGCGCAGAGTATGAGCTGGAAACCCCAAGGTCAAAGTGGGAAACACCTCCAAAGGTGGTAGAGAATGACCGAGCCAAGATCCTGTGGGACTTCCAGATACAGACAGACAGAATGGTAATGAACCAACCGGACATTGTAGTGGTGGACAAAGAGCAGAGGAAAGTGGTGGTTGACATAGCAATACCAAGCGACTTCAACATCAGGAAAAAGGAACACGAGAAACTAGAGAAATACCAGGGGCTCAGAGAAGAGCTAGAGAAGGCCTGGAGAGTGAAGGCATCAGTGGTGCCCGTGGTCATTGGGGCTCTCGGGGCAGTGACTCCCAAACTGGAGGAGTGGCTCCAGCAGATCCCAGGAAATACATCAGACATCTCGGTCCAGAAAAGTGCACTTCTAGGAACAGCAAAGATATTGCGCAGAACCCTCAAGCTCCCAGGCCTCTGGTAGAGGACCCGAGCTTGGAGGAAAAAGAGACCGCCCGCGGAGGGTGAGGAAGGGAGTTATATATTGTTAATATTTGTATTATTTTTGCCCTGTAGAAAGGGTTTAATAGCTAAACCGTAGCAATTGAAAAAAATAAAAATGTAATTTGGGCATTTAAATAACCCTCTTTTTTTTTTTTTTATCTATTGCTACAGTGGTAACTCATGGACGACTGAGAGCTTATGGTGCATTCCAATTTCCAAGCAGAAAGTTTAAACTGTAACATCCCCGCAATCAGATTTCCTACTAGGAAAGCCGGACAATCCTCATAAGCCCCGAGTGAGCGAAAACAAAATGGCGACACACTTGTTAGCATTAAACGAAAAAACTTGACTACATTATTAAAAAAAGAAAAATAAAGTTCTTCAACCCTCTAGCTGTACTCTGCTTCCCTCCTGCTGTCTGTCACTCAACTGTCGCAAGTCAGGAGTTGAGCCTCAGCACTGCTTTGCGATGCTAATGTTGCTAACACTAATAGCAAGAGGAGCTACCTCTAAATGAATTGTAACATAATTTAGTTGATTATTAATATAACCATACTGTTTGGGTTATACAATTCCCTAAGCAGAGCTATATTTTGTCAGATTTTTTTACCAGCTTCGTAGCTTAAATTAGTATTTGTTTCACTGTTTCCCAGCTCCGAGTTCCGACCTCCAGGACAAATGGAACGCAGCATCTCACAATCACAATGGCTGCATTTCCTCACTTGACCTGACAACACACATTAGGCCAACCCCTACAGTTTCCCATCAAAGTAATACAAGAATCCTGTTTCTTTTGCTGGCCTGCCTCTCATCATGCATTCTCACCTGCCCATTGATTAAGCTGTATCTCGCTCAGAACATATCATTTTTCCCACACGCGGTCGGAAGCAGAGATCGATATTCTCACCGGTGCTTAAGCTTTGGCAACCTTTACAATATCAGCTCCTATTGATCTCTCTCACATAATTGTCTGCATTTTCAAATCAGACGCGTTATTCTGGACACTGGCATTTGAAAAGCCCCTCGGTCTCGCTACCTGACCCGCACCAGGGCACGGAAAGGCCACACTACATGGATTAGTTAGCACGGTGCACTTATGCTCGACCGTGTACGCGTTTTTATGATCTGTAATGAGAAGCTGGAAAGTGCTTTATTCCAATTGTGAAATCTGTTGTTCTGTAATGAAGTAGGATTCGCTGTTTGACATAGATCTTAATGGTTAGCAAAGGACAATAGCTTTAGCCATTCACGCTGTAAGACATTTGACAGGCCCAGTATCTGTGTAAGTTTTGGCACATTTTTTTCCCTTCTGATCAGCAGAGGGCGCTCTATAGTAAAGAGTCTACCTGTGACTTTCTCACATTGTTTAGTGCCACTTAGACAGGCCCATTGTTGCTTCACAATCCGTCAGTGCAAGGTTCCAAAGGAAAATGGTCCATTGTTTGCATTTACTTTGTGTAAGCTTTCACTCTTTCAGAATGTTTTCCATTGTAGAAAAGGTTTTTAAAGTTGTGAAGTGGACTTTAGGTCAAGGACATTTCTCCTTTCTTTTGGGCCTGATTTACAAAGCCAGGTGCTAAACTGAAAGTACTAGTTGAAATGACCAAATGCTATTTCACAGTGTTGTTGCAACTGATTTATCATGGTGCGTATATATATATATATATATATATATATACACGTCAAAAAATCTGAACTGCACCTACTTCTACTTTGCACATGAGCAAACGTTTAGTAAATCAGGCCCACTGGATAGAGAAACATCCTCAACTCACACAACCCAGTCCATTTGACAACTTTGAACATCTCTGGAGTTACAGAGAGTTACAGTGCCTCTTATGTTTTTCAAACTGCAGTGTTTGGTGGTTTTGTTGGCAGTATTTAGGGTCCATTACTGTCTTTATCAAATTAAAGGGTTCCATTTGTAGCGCATTGTTGTTCTCCTTTGTATACTACTACTACTACTACTACTACTACTACTACTACTACTACTACTACTACTACTACTACTACTACTACTACTACTACTACTACTACTACTACTACTACTACTACTACTACTACTACTACTACTACTGTCTAGGATTTGAGGATTTTTTTCCCGCAGTAGTGTCTTGTTATAGAGGAAACAAAGCGGAGTTCTTTCTTTTGGCTGCTACGTGGGAAAAACGTACTGTAGCTCGCTATTTTTTTTATTTAAAAGGCCCTTTAAAATAAAGGCTTTTTAAAGGAATATAAATAGAGAACCTGGATGAGCAAAGATTGCTTCCGTTCTTTTTATGTTCCTTTGTCTCCAGAGACCATAGAAAATCCTTACATAAACTTTAATTAGCACTTTAACATTATATTTCTTTGTAACAAAGTTGAGTTGATCTTTGCCTATCGCAATAACAACTGAGAAAAGTAATGTTACATGCATCTGTTGAAAGAACCAGTACCTCACTCCTACATCTGCTCTACCTGTGAGTCTGGGGGTGCAGAGTGGCCTCAAATTCGGGGAGTGCGCCTCTTTAAAAGCCTCATAATAACAGGGTCCGCGGACAGTCGTCCCTCCTCCAACCGTGAGCTGATAAGGCAGTAGCCTCTGTGTGTGAAAGTCCATTCGGATGTAATTGGCAGTGGAATTATTTATGACATTAATTGCCACATTATCGACTGGCTGTCAACTCCTCTGTCACTCTGTCCAGGAAAGAGCCAGCTCAGACTGATGCCCAGTGACAAGCTAATTACTCCAGCAGCAGCCTGAATGACAAATGTTACTCATCCAGGATGTATAGGCAGGAAATAGGCCCATACCCTCTCCCCCTCGCCGCTGTGTGTGTCTCCCTCTAGATCACTGAAGGGAGCTGGGTGCAGTCACCTGTCTACATGTGCAAGTAATGATCATTTTGAATGAATGCTGCTGATGTACAACTGTATCTGCCTGTTGCACTTGAGTCCATGTCTAAGTGTTTGGGTGACACTTCCTAGTCCCTTGCCTCAGTCAAGTGCTAAGATATTTGGGAGTAAAACTGACCACTGAACTGAAATCCAAGACTTCATCTTTCTGATCCACACCCCCCACCCTACAGTCCAGAATCCTACACTCCTTACTTTATGTGGAATATGCTTCGTCCTGTGCAGTTCTCCTCCTATCACTCGTCACATGTCACTCATGTAGACAGGGCGTTCTTTGCCTCCCCGTACATTTGCATTAGCTGGTGCCAGTCAGTCATCAGGGCCGCTGGTGATGGAGGCTGACACAATGATTGGTCCTTAGTTCTGCTGACAGCCTGGCGCAGAGTGGAGCGTGCCTTTTGGGGAGGTGAAGTCAAGTCTGCTGCAGAAGAAATGTACAGCTGGGATGTCTACCTTATTGTATGATCGTCTTGCATTCGTGCGGTTTTCAAAGACCCCAATTTGACCAGCTTTGATTTGTAATTTGGAAGAAATCTAACTAAAACTTAAGTCGATCCGTAGCCCTTCACATCTGCGTGCATAGACAGCGGTGGTCAAACGCTTTTGTCGCAGCATATCTCCACACAAGGGCCTCGAGGCAGCAGCTGAATGTCACTGATCTGCTCTGATCAACTCTGTGCCATTTGTTCATCCCCTGACTCCTCCCACAGGCCACACAGGGCAGCGCCTACAGGTAAACTTTAACAAATCCACTGTCCACCGCTCCTCCACGTCAGCCATATGTCAGACCGCCGCCCCTTCGCCATCCCATAATGCCCTCGTGTTGCCGTGGCAGCCTCAGATGCGCCCGTGACGGAGATAGGAAGTGACACGCACCAAACTCGGTGTGTCCCCCAGCCAGCTCCAGCCAGCTCCGGTGACTGCGGCCTGTCAATTCCAGCTCTGTCAGGCGCACTGGCTCAATGGCACTGCCACTGACACATGTCACAAACTTTTAAATGTCGCTCTTTTCGGCAGCCGGGGGAATGGTGACATTTGTGTGGTGTGCGGAGGGGGGCGGGGGGGACTTGTTGTGGCTCCCTCTTCCTGCCTCCTCTGCCTGTCAGAGCCACTCTCCTCTGAGCATATCAAAACACAGACAAATAAACCTTGTCAGTTTGAAGGAGGCACCGTAGTGACCAGCCCCGGCGCCGTGTCAGCCCTGTGTGAACCACCGAGACTGGACACAGGAGAGCAGGGGCGATGGTAAACTAGCATGTGTTAGACAACAGAGACATAAACACACCAAAGCACAGGGACCAAACAAGTGACAGGCCAAACGTGACCTCTCCATGTGTGATGGACTCATGCGTGATGCTGCTACATAGAAGAACAATACAACAATTTAGTCAGGAGTATGTCCAGACGGAATTTCTGATACAATTTATACACATGAATGCTTATGTAAGGACATTTCCTATTACCGAACTTATGACTGGACCTCACCCAGACTAGTGGAATTCCAGGGATGGCCGGTGTTGCTACCCCTGTCCGACTCTGAGACACGCCCCTGATTCATTTAACTTTTATAGAAAAACTACAATAAATGTACATTATAAATATGTACACTGTATGAGGCTAATTGAGCCGATTGAGAATAATGAGATTGACATCTGATTACTGATAAAGTAAAGTAGTGCTAGCAGAAAGGATCGTGGAAACACCAGAAGCGGGTTTAGATGTAAAACTTCATTTATCAGCTGATACAAACTGTACATTCATAACATGCACCAGTAAAACTTTCCATTTGTTACCCAAACTTGGTATAATAACTAAGGGTACAGTGCAAAACTTACACGCTGGTTAAACATGACCAAATCTACGCATTACCTTTATAGCCACATTATTGACACATTCAGAATCATATGAGAGCTCTAAAAACGGTAAAAAAAAAAAAAAAAGGCATGCTCAAATGTCGCACATAGGTGATAATAACATTTCACCGGCTAATATAAGCTGGAGGATTATATAAATCTTCTAGGATTGTATAATGCATAATTGATAAAAGACAAGACAATGGAATGTTCTTAAGTTCTAAAGTAACTCATGTGCAATAACTACTATGCAAAAATTATGTGCAATAACCCCCGGACAAGCGTCATTTCTACCTCTGGATCACTGTCACTTTACCTGCACTAAGACTGAAAGAATTTGCATTGCTGACATTTTTTTTTATATGTAGTCTGCTCTAACTTTATTCTATATTCTTTATTTTTTATCATTCACATTTATTGTATATATGATACCCTTACTTACACTGTATATAAGATATCCCTACTTACTATTTTATTGATGCACATTTCCTGTCTTTTATTGCACACCTTGAGTGTTTTTCTGAGAGCTGATTTAACAAATGAATTTCTCCATTGTGAGCTGCTCCAAAAGAGTCAGTTTATTCCCTAATCTTTTTAATGTATTTCTAAATTTTACCACACACTGTATGTTTTATTAACAAACTGACAATCATTTTGACATGTGTAATTTTTGTCGTTTTTTTTTAGGTTTGTAATCAAGAAAACTCAAATAAGAATAGTCCAATTGAGCAGATTTCACTTTCATCTATAGCTACCATGCCTTGAATTTGATTTTGTAATATTTAATAGCTGGTGCTTCGATGTCTAAATGTCCAGAGCGAGCGAGAGAGACACGGGGAGAGAATGATGAGCCGGTGTCAGGCCCCAGGTGTGTGACCGTCACCCCTTCACCCTTGATTAGTGGCAGCAGTGGATAGGTGATCCATCATGGCTGTCAGAGAAACACGCAATCGGACGGATGGGTTTGTCACCGGGAGAGGCAGAAGGAGAAAGAGAGAGAGACGAGGGCAGAGGATGCTTTGTTTGCGCTGGGACGGCTGACGCTTAAAGGCAATCATGTCAGCTCAAGTGTCATCCCCGACTTTAAACTCCCAGGCACCGATATCTCAAAAAACAGAGAGCTGAGAACGGATAATCTCACGTAATGAATCGTGGAAAAAGAACGATGAATGTGATGTGGATTTGGTTTCATTTAATTCCGGTTGTTTTCAGTGCTGGAATGCTGGTTGCGCTGGTCGCGGCGGCGCGGTCGGACATCAGAGCTGGTCGTTGCGGATGAATCTGTTGCCTTCCGAGTGCTTGCCGTAGTAGATGTAGCGACACTTGGTGAAGAGACCTGAACAGAAAAAGAAAGAAGACGGGTTGATCACATTCTTTGGCTGCTTCCTAAAGGCGGGTTAGTGTTTGACGCCATATTGACAAATACACCTTTTAACCATTATACTGTAACTTTGCTTTGCAGCGAAACAGTGAAAAAGCAGTCGGCTATAGTGGAGTGTAGGTAGTATCTTGGCCCTTATAGAGAATGAACCTGGAGTTGGAAAAATATTTTCTTTGAGTGCCTTGAGGCCGGACAACAACAAGGCAACAGCCACCCACATCGGACTTCAAACACACAGGCTACATCCAAACAGCACAGTAATTAGCAAGCGCGAGGACAGGAGTGTGGTCAATCTGCACAGCATTCAACAGGCCATTAAAATATCCCCTAAGAGCTTAATCAATATGGAAGATAATCTTATCTCAAAATGTATTTAAGGATATTACACTTCATCAACACGCTGTTTTCTTCATTAGGACCAAATTTGCACTCCTCGGACAAAACAACACTTATAACACACTTATTTTCCTCATACAAGTTTATTGTCACAATGAAAACGTGAACCAGTGATAGTAGCAATTAGCAAGTAGCAATTAGCTGCAGCGTTGCTAGTTTGAGAAATCTGCTAAAGCTTAAGCTAGCCGCTAACACTCTCATCACATGAATGGCCATATATACACAGTATATTAGCAGTGAAGATGTGTGATTCAATGGATGATGTTTTGTGACTATGCTAGTCAAATCCAGAATTTGAAACTTGTAGCTTTGGCCTATATTGAATCGGGAGTTAGCAAAGGGTGAGTGTTCCCGACATAGCCATGAACTACAGTGGCTGAAACCAAGATGTCCGCCAGTGTTTCTTGTCGTAATGAGGTGTGTCTCGGTGAGCGGGAGCAGCCTGTCCGGACCTATAGCGTCTGCCCCGGCCTGCCTCTGATATCACCGCTCACCGTGCCACTTGATGAGCGCGCTTGGCTGCGGCTAGGTGTCACCTCTCGCCAAATGAGGCAAGGACAAGTGGCATTAGCGCCGTCAATGATCCTCTGACAGGGGGGACACGTGCAGCTTTGGCCGGGCTTTTTAAATAGACATCAAGTGCATTACAGCCGCCAGAGAAAAAGAGAGACAGGGCGAGGAGGAGCGCGAGGGATGAGGGCTGCTCCGAGCGCTAAGTCCAATCACATAATCCAAAGAGACATTGTCAAGGGCGGGGAGCGAATGGCAACTAAGTGACAGAAAGCAGAGATGGGGACAGAGATACTGGTGCCATATTAGTGCCAAGCATATTCTGATGCCACCCTCAATTCTAACCAAACCTGACACGCCGCTCTCTTCCGACCCCCCCGCGCTCCTCGCCGCTCTTCAAAGTGCCACGACAGAGGCAGTAGGCAGAGGAACACGCAGCTCCACAGCAGCAGTCCCTCGCAGCTGTAGTGGGTGTTCTGTCAGGCGGAGGAGAGGCAGCACAGGCAGCAGCAGCGGCAGCACACAGGCCCCAGGACAAGCTCAGTCAATCTAAATCTGGACTTTGTAGTGGAGCAGTGCTCATTTCCCCCTCATAGCCCAGCGACTTGAGGTGATCCAAACACTCAAGTGTGAGGAGCTGTCACCTCCAATAACATCCAGGGGACAGGCTCTGCGCCTGCCTCGCCGGTGTGCGACTGAGGTACATATACTTGTGCAGCCTGGTGACAGTCGGGGAGGATTGGTGGGGGGTACGTGGCTGGCCCTGGTAGGTGGTGGGTGGGTGATTTGCCGGAGGATATGGGTGCCATGGTTGGAGAGTGGGTTTGACACGGCAGGACTAGGCCCCGTCTGGCAGCGCTGTGATCATGTGGGCACTGGGGGACTCTCACATATTCACACTACCCCCCAGAGAAGCTAACTCTCTCCTGCTGAGCTTCTGGAACTGAGCTCCTATAAGGTGTTGCCTACATCTGTGTGTGTATGATGGGTGCCCACCGGTGTTCAGATCATCTCCAGGGAAGGGCAGTTTCACACTTTGCTGGCCTGTCACTGGTCTACAGCGGCTCATGCGGCGTCTTTATAATGTGTGCGGGTTGGGTTGGCTTTTCATTGGGTCGGTTGGGTCAGAAAAAAAGCTGACCTGCGCACAGTGTTGGGTTGTAACTAAATACATGTATTTAGAATACTCACTGTGAGCAACTTTATTCAGGTACAGTTACTTTTTCATTTGAGGGTATTTAGAATACAGTTTCTTTCCTAAAATCAAAGGAATACATCGTATAATCATTTAATTTCAGTTTCATATTCATAATAATAATATAATAAGAAAGAAAAGCTCAAAACCGCTGGGTGCTTAGCCCCTTCTGGGCTGTGGGCGTTTGCAAAGTGCTTTTTTGAATTCCAAATTAATGGTGTAACAGGCGTGTAACCAGTGTAACCTAAACATCTTAATCAGACGCCACTTTTATGCATTAATATTATACAAATCAACGTCAAAGTATTCTAAGTATTCACAATACAGTACTCTGATTGGACAATGTAACAGAATACATTTTAACAAGAGTATTCAGTATTCTGTAACTAAATACATTTTCATAGTATTCTCCCCTACACGACTACCGGAGGCTCTATTTGGTTCAAAATGAGAACAAAATGCTAGTTAGCCTATTCTCTGCTAATTGACGGCATCACCCAATTGCTAACTGTATCTCCGAAACATACTGCATTACTAAACCAGTGAAATCCATTTTGCCTCCTTATATACCTCCTATAAAAACAGTGCTAGGGTTGCTGCAGTTGTTCAGGTCTAGGTTTGGCATCAGTGCCCAAAGAATGAGATTAGCTGACTACCTGAACATCCTGAATGACCAGGATATTCCATCAATGGATTTCTTCTTCCCTGATGGCATGGGTATATTTCAAGATGACAATGCCAGGATTCATTGGGTTCACATTGTGAAGAGTGGTTCAGTGATAGATAATTTTCACACATACATTGGTGGTCACACTCTCCCACCATCAATATTCTTGGAGAATATTTAATGCAACACTGGATGTTTTTTTGGTCAGGCAGTATATTATGAATTATCTTTTAGCGAAAGTTACAATACGAATGCTTAAACAGCCTAACCCTAACCTGATCAGACCTCTCAGTCTGCTTTGCTTTCGGAAAGTTGTGAAAAGTGCTTATTCCGACAAGAATCTGGATGTCAGGAATAGTTAGGGAACTTAGGAAGGAGTTTTGACAGCTACAAACAGTTTTGGTACTATACTGTCACAAAAGTCTATGTAAACTAGCCAAACATAGAAATGTGTAGTTCGATGTAGTATAACTAATCCGCACTCCGGCCTGCCCTTGACGTGCGCACAAACGGAGCTAACAGTGGGAGCGGCCATTACAGTGACACATTAACAAAGTGACGCCCACTGTAATGTTTCCATCATGCCCCGGCGGAGGTGCCATCAGGCCTCGCCGGCACATATGTCTCCCAGCACCTTGTTGTGAGTAAAGGGGAGCGCTGCTAAACTCTGTACAGTGTGAGATGTTATGGAGTGCGTCAGCCAGCCCGCTCTTTGGAGATGATTACCCAAAGCATGTGTCACCTCCGCGGGGGCTTGATGGGCCATTCTGTCACAGTGTGAGCCTGCTATAGCACAGCCTACAGAGCCCTCTATGTACAGCGCACTTAGTCTGGGAACTACTTTGTGTTATTGATGAGTGCTGCTGCAGTCACTTTAAACAGAACTTTGGAAGTGTCGCGGCCGGCTAGATATTTGGAAGAATAGAACGCACAACTCCTAAACCGCTGCATCTGATTTTTCCCGTCCCAAACGGCAACAGAGGGAGGATGATGAACCGCACATCCTGATTCATCAAAGTCCCTGAACACTTTTTCCCTATTTTCAAACTCCAAAAAGTAAGTTTCAATTGTTATTCATGGTTGTGACTAATGTTTATGACTGTTAGCCTACAGCAGTGCATTGAAGCTACTTCCGGGTTTGTAATTGCTCAAAAAAATTGCCACACACTACACAAAGTGGCTTTTATTTTCCCCACAAATCAGTTCAAAACAGGAAAACTGGGTCCAGGTCCTTTAAGGCGGCGTTGTGTCTTCTGTTTAGTTTAGTTTAGTTTAGTTTATTAGTTTATATGAGCAGTTAAAATAAAATAAATAATTTATACCTATAGACACCATAGGCTTTCGGTCTAGTCGAAAAGATACTTAACAGAATGGCCAAAAGACTAACACAAAAGTCACAAAAGTCATCATTAGTATTTGAGTCAGCAGACCTAACGTTTGACTAATAATTTTTGCCGCTTGTGCTAGGCTAAGTGTCCCTCGACGTCCGGCCGGCCCCAGTTGTTCTAATCAGGCCTGTGGATGTGCATACTCACAGATGTGCTCATAAACGAGAGAGGGGGAGCGTGTCAGAGCGCCGGGAGATGGAGTGGCTTTAATGATTGCTCCCTGCATACAATCAGCTCCACTCTTTTCAAGGGCCATCAATATGTCACGGGGAGACACATCCGACGGACGTAGCTTTTAACACCAAGGTTATCTATTCTGGGCATGGATCCACTGCCTGCAATCCCACTTTCTGCCCTGTCTCCTCTTCACATCCATCCTGTCTTCAACCACGATGGGGGAAAAAAAAATCCTTCTTCAGCATCTTGTCCATTTGTACGCGAGGCTATTAGAGAAGCAGCGAGGAAATGATCAGACTGGATGCATGTGTCAAGGGCTGAATAAACATGTGTACAACAGCGCTTTTATGTACTGTTACTTTATTATCTAATTCATTCATAAATGGTCATATGCCACAGCGGGCCATTGTCTTTATTTGCTTTGCTACAGACTAGGTTTTTCTTGGCAACAATAAAAGGCCAGAAGGATACTGTAGTTTATACAATATCTCTCTGCTTCTCAATATTTTGGGGGTTAGATAGTTGATAGTATCAACTATCACAAGATTCAATGCCAACCATTCAATAATACATTCACCCTCTATGCAGTTCTATTTATCTTCTAGTATAACCAGTGGTAGAGTAGGCTGCAGGATTTTTTTGTTTTGTTGAATAAATGTTGCACCAATACAAGTAAAAGTCTTTTTTTTTTCTACTTGAGTTTAAGTTCTGAAGTAGTATTTTCTGTTAAAAACACTTAAGTATTCAAAGTGAGAGTACAAATCATTAAAAAAAAATGTGAATAATAACTGTGTAGCTTCAAAACCACAAAGACCACGCCCAAATTCCCCATCAGTGTGGCAACATGCTGAGAACAAACCTTCCTCCTTCATTAAGCTTTTAAATGTGAAAAACAGGCCATCTATTTAATATTTTTGGGATAAGCATGTTAAAAAGTTTTATGTTCATTTTTCTTTGTATGTAGTGCAGTAAAAGTACAAAGTTCTCAACAAATAGTGCTCAGGTAAACTGCAGATGCTCAAAACCTCTACTTAAGTGACTGATCACCTTTGGCTTATATCATAATAAACTCAGACGAATATGAACTCAGACGAATATGAACTCGGACGAATATGAAGTCCAGCCTGTGTCACATTCAGAGTGGGTTAGTACATGATGAAGGTGAATCCATATTTAGTCCATCTCTTGTCATATCTGGAGTAATCATTAACCATTTTAACAGATGTCACCTGTCTCGCTCCTCGCCCTGGAAAAACCCCAAACGTATACACGGCGCGGTGAAAGTGACATTAATCCCGCTCCAATAAAAAATATTTAGTCCATTAAACATAAATAGCTGTCATTATGATGCATGCCCCGGGCTCGGGCCTTCGCCGCTCTCCTCCCGGCTGTTTACGGCGGCCAAACAACTGCAACGCCTGCATGTTCTCAACTTCAGCGTATTGATTAAACTTTTAAATAGCTGCCATAGAACCCGGGGAACATCAGGAAGATTAATTTGCGTCAATGTTCATCTGTAATTCATTAGCCATTTATACTATCCACATCCACGCGGGGCTATCGGGGGAAACGCGGGCCATTTTTCACCCAGGCGTGCGCGGGGAAGGAGAGGAAAATCCACAGTAAGTATCCAGGCAATGATTGATTGTAAAAAATGATGCTGTCGGTTAATAAGCCGCTATCTCACGTGTGCTATTGATATGTTGAGTTCATAATTAGCATTCGCAGTCATGAGGGGTAACAAGGCACAAAGACACTCCTGTGCATCATGTGTCTTATGACGAGCATTTATGTCCAAAATATGAAATAAATCACTCTCAACCTATTTAGAATGACTGAAGGCCCCATATTACAGTATGTTGACTTTGAAACAGACTAAGGACCCCAACCTTAATTCAAGATAGTGTACTTGATAGTTTGCGTAACATTTCACCCAATAAAAATAACAAAATACAAGCTCTGAAAACAGTGAGTGTGCTCGCCTCTCCTTTTTGTTATGGATGGGAATATCACCAATATATACAGTATCCATGATATGTTGCTGCTTTGCTTTTTTAGTTTTAAACACATTAGGAGTCCTCTTCCTTTTTTTTTTTTAAGGTTAAGGTGCTTTATTTGTCATTATACAACAACTGTCCTCTGCATTTGACCCATCCTTCAATGCAGGCCGCTGGATCAGAGGTCAGCAGCATACCGTGCTCGGTGTACCATCAGCCGGGCTCCAGATATGGCTCGAGGATTCACCTATTGTACATGTTTTTAGTGGTCAGGGAAACTGGAGTACCCGGAGGAAACCTACTCAAGCACAGGGAGAACATGCAAACTCCAGACAGAAAGGCTCCTGTCCAGGTGGGAATTGAACCCGGGACATTTTTGCTGTGAAGCTTGAGCGCTAACCACTGCGCTACTGTGACCAACTGCATTGTTGGTGTCCAGCTGATCATAACTGGTATGTTTATCTATGTTTCGAGTTTAGCTACAGTTAGTTGCTCTTGTGACATAGCGACATATGACGTGGAATGTTATGCAATGTGGTTTTAAGAATGTAATGTGTAATCCAATATCGTCCAAATAGATATACGACATTTGTCCAAATCCTTTCTTCAGAGCCCAACGTTTGGGACAGGAGGATTCCCACCAGTTTGGAAAATGGGCCTTAACCTTCAAAAAGGTGTTAATTCAATCAGAATTTGGACAGTGTTGCCATGGCACCATAATGTTGATTTATTCACATCTGATGTCTTGAGAATGTGCCCGGAGTGTGTCAAAAGCTTCACTGAAAATGTATGTTTTGCAAATATATCTATCAGCGTTTTTTTTTAGCCTTACTTTAATGACTTAATCTCTCCACCAAACACCTATTGGTCTTCAACTTAATTTCGTTGCATCAGCTGCCACCGAGCATTGACATTGAGCTTCATTAGCTTAGCTTAGATGGAGTCGGTCCTCATTTGCGGCTGTGTATTAATGCGGAGGCAGTACAGTCTCAGGCAGAGAGGCCATGTTTGGATGTGTTGGCAGGTGAAGCGCACACTGACTGACAGCTCGTATACAGGGTGTCAGACTCACGGCGAGAAGAGTGACGTCAGGGCTTCAGCGAGTGTCAGCGCCTATCCGCCGTGAGCACCGGGTGATGGATAGGACTAGCATTGCACAGCCTTGTTACACTTATGACTGCTAATGCTAATTATAAATGTTACTAAACTGATTACACGCCCCAGCCTGACCAGTCATCATGCCTTTTAACATAACACCGAGCTCAGACATGCACAACGGGCTCAATAGACTTTTGAGGGCTTTATAAAGGAACATCTCAAACGCCAGTATGAAGTTTTATCACTAAAATAATAAGAGGCCTCGCTGTCCTTAGCCTTAACTTTGATATTCACATCTTCAAAAATACTTCTTCAATCAAAGTAAACTATTTACTTTCAGTCGATGATGTTATCGACAAACACATTGCGGTCTGTTCTGTGTTCAGCTTCTCGAGTAACCCGGGGCTGAGATATGGAGAAAACAAGCCACAGACCTGGGTTGGACTGCGAAATGGCCGCATGACTCAGGTAAAAGCACAACACACAGCGTATCGAGCGCGCAGGCAAAATAAATATATAATTTGTACAAGATGGAGAGTTGAAAGATTTGCTATTGCCACAGGCTGATGGGCTGTCAGGGGAAGGTTGCTAGGTCATGGCTCAACCGGGCCTGATCAATACTAAGTTGATTTTACCGCATGTTTCTTTTTGAAGTGCAATAACACCCAATACAATATGTTACGTACAGAGCTAGACCAACGGTATTTGCTTCAATGTAATTAATTTCATTATGGCCAAATGAAACATGGGGAAATGGTTTGGACATATCTGAGAGAAATCTTTTATTCTGTTCTTTCAAAGAACTTTTGGACAACTTGTCCAAAAGTTATACAACTTGTATTTGTATAACTCTTTTGAAGTGTAGGGTAAACTGGCTTATTACTGTCCATACAAAAAACAAAAAGAAATCCAGCAGAGGATGCATGGACAACAGTAGTTTAAATAAAAAAAGTAATTGCTAGTGATTGGCAATCCATGATTTGCAGTGAAGGTATTTTGAGCGCTGAATTTATCAGGTGTTGATGTATGGACTTGAGCAGCACTTCCTAGAAAAGAAGGGCACCACCTCATGACATCAGCAGATGCAGGAGAGCATTTGAGAAGAAAATATACTGTAGGGCACCTGCATTTTCCTGTTTTCAAACAGTGAAAAAAGGAGTTACACTGCAATTTTAGCAATGTTTTAAACTCATTTCTAGCTCTCACAATACACCTGCATGTATGCTAATTTTCCAGCATTGGGGAGTAAATAAATACACAAAAAATGTCATGTATCTTGAATGTGTCCTTAAAATACACGTAAATATGTTTTAATCATACACTACATTTACACACTATAAACTATAATGAAAGTTCTTTCAAAAACAATACTATGACTGGACAATGCAACGAAATATGTTGATATTAGTAAAATACATCTTGTAGCTTTGTACAGCTTTGTACTGATTTATCTCGTACTTATGTTACTGATTGATATGTTAGTAAAAGTAACAAATATACATGCATAAATGAATGAAACAAAGCACAACTCCAGCTTTTTATTCCGGAGAAAAACATTTCAACTTGGTGAAAAGCTAAAAAAAAAAGAAAAGAAAAAAGGTTAAAAAAAAAAAGTCAGTTTGGCAGAACATGGACCCTGGAGAGAATGATAGCTCCATCACTGTCAGCCGTCTAAATGGCCATAATCAAACACTTTAAATTGAGGATGGCATTATTCATTGATGGGTGAATTACAGCTATAACCAGATAAATGCATATCAGTCTTTGTACTCCCAACTTATAAGGATGAGAAGGAAATTGAATTCTGGGGGCACATAAATTTTGACTGAAGAAAGAGATTAGCGTCGCGGGGGGCCTAATGGAGAAAAAAATGGTGAAATTAATTTTGCTGACAGTTATTCCAGGCAGAGGCTGAACAGAACAGTGCCTACTGTAGCTCTGCAGTGGGGAGATAAGGGCTTAAAGGGAGGGTGCATATTACAGTACGGCTGAACAAAAACATTTAACAGTAAGGCTAACAATGACATGCGGGTTATTTACGAGCGCTGCCGTTATTATTATTATTGAAAGTTGGCGTGTCTCCTTAAGGCTAATGATGCTAGTGATTATAAAAGCTAATTTTGTCAGTCAACACTACAGATCGGCGAATCAGCACCCCTGCAGCCCGCTTTTGCTCGACGCTGATCGATTGCCTTCTTCATTACAGCTGGGACTTCTAATTAAAAGCAAGGAACAGATAAGTGGCACGCACCTCTGACCGAAATGGAAGGGAAAAGTGAAAACAGCTATTAGCGATTTGGCGGCGCGGGCTAATGGCGCTTGCTAATAAGAGCGGCTAGCCCAGTCAGTCAATGAAGGTTTAATCACCGGGACAGGATTCAATAACAAAAAGAGCGTCATATTAATCAGCGGAGACGGATAGCTTCGCCGTGCATCTCTGTGACATTGTGAGGGATGGGATGAATTAATGATGTTCTCCAATGGAAGACATTAAATAATAATTATCAGGCAAAACAGCATGAAAGGGACTGCGTAATGAAGCCCATTGTCAGGTCAATTACAAGCACATGAAGCTGTTCAAAGGGAAGTAGCTTGTTAGCAGATAGCCGCACTGGGAAGGACAACTTTGGTGGGATTAATGTATAGGTGCTAGCGTATACGGTGGCCTAGAAGGAAAAGACAAACAAAACAGTGGAAAAGAAGGAAATGTTTTTGCATTCTATTTTTAGATGTATGCTTTTGTTTTCCAATGTCTTTACATTTCTTGAGATGTCCTTGCAAGCAGGCGCAGGCCCTGTATTTTAGATTTACATATAAATATTTTATTACCTTCACCTATCGGTTTTGTTTTGTCAGATCCTATACTGTAGCTTAAACCATACTAGTTATCACCACTTTTTTTAAATGGTAATTATGTTTTATGGTAAGTTAGTCTCCAAACTGTTTTGCAATTTCTATCTTTTTGCTTCTATTTTTGCTTTATTTTCTTTTTGTTTTGTGGTATTTCCATAGAGTTTTCTGAATTTGAATATTTTGAAAAGATGCTTTTCTCCTGCAATGTTCGTTTTCTCAATAGATTCCCCCTTTTTCCTTTTTGCATTTCTAAATCATTAAAATTTGCATTGTAATTTGCAGTCCTCTATTTTGCAAACAGTTTGAATGAAATAGTTTTTTGCATCCAGAGGCACAGGGACAACAGAATCTGCTGTCTACATAGCCGGGAGCATCCGGCGAGGCATTCAGAGGGTAACACAAGGAAAATTGGTTAGCCAAAGATAAATGACACGACAATGACAGTGTTTTGCCCGCTTGAAAGCAACGTCAGTCGCTAAGTGCCATGTTAACTAAACTCCACTACATAGACAATGATGGACTTCACGCGTCACTGGACAAAATGGCACCTCACAACCTGTCACTGGCAATTTCCGTCAAGTCAAAGATGGCCAGCAAATTTAGCCACGAGAGGAAGCGCTAAAGTTTAACACTGGGAACATATAAAGGTGTCTGGCTGAGGTGAGATTTATGGCCTTCATACAATGTGTCCTTGGCTGAGATATACTGTAGGATTCTGATCAATTTACATCAACTGTAAATCTGCACACTGGAAATGGACATGCATGAAAAAAATAAAACTATAGTCTTTTCTTTTCTTTAATAGTAGGTAGGTATTAATCTGTTCTTGGTAAATTGTGGTTTCTCAAGGCTATTGGCTCTTTACGATCAAGTCATCTTTCACAGAGACTGATCACACCCGACCAATCAATCCAGCCTACAGCCAAGAAATGGTTTTGACATTAGGTTAGGTTAGAGTTAGGGCCATGATTAATGAGATAACCATACAAATCTTGTTTTCATGTTATTACCATACTTAATCTGGCAAGAGCCAGATTGATATCAGTGCCAGTGAATTGATATTAATCTGGGATTGCTCTGGCTAAATTATTTGGGGAAAGGATGCACTTTTTGTGCATTTGCTTCTGATTTGATTAAGCACAGTTTGTTTTAGCCAATCACAGCACAGTCTCAAAATGCAATTAAATGTTTAGTTTTTAAAAATGTGTGATTTTACGTCTGTAGCAGCATATCTTAAGTTTTTTTCATTGTCGCCAAATTGTTAATTAGTATCATTAAAATGTTTGTTGTTGTTGTTAGCAAATGATACTCCCCCTTCTCACAACAATACTGACACGTGATTGGCCCATTAGGCCCAAAACACTGGTATTTCCACGTTATGGCACGGTGGTGTAGTAGTTAGCGTTTGTGCATCACAGCAATCCCAGCCGGACACAGCCCCTACCACTAATAGCTATACATACATAGCATGAACCGGGCAAATTAGAGTGCGTTTGAGAGTGGCTACAATCCATGGCTACAATCCATGGAATGTGGAATGTTTGTTCATTCAAATCTACTGTCCTGACCAAATAAACAAACAAAACAAAACAGATTGGTGGGACGGGCACAAGATGGATTCTCGTGTGTTTGTATGAATAATATTTCACGGTGTATTATTGAGCTATAAAGTGCAAGTGTAAAGTACTAAATGGTCAATACAGATAATTATGGATACAAAATTATACAGTATATGCTGATCGTTTAGCAACAAGGTTTCCTGCTATATATTTAACCATAAACACAACAGATTAGCAAGATTAGCAAGAGTTATTTTGCTTGACCGCGTCTCAATTAAACACCCAAGGGTTTGAGAGTGTTGGGCTTTGAATCCTGACAAAATGGCTAAGACAATCTTCAAATGTCCAATTACGTACTGTTTCCAGTTGGCTCTATTTTTACCCAACTCCTCCAGCCTGGCGTAACCACTCAGTCAGTTAAACAAACATGGCGTCCTCTGGTGCGACACGTGTCAATAGTGATCTGAGGTCTTGTTCCGCTGCTGTGGCTTTGGGCCCTGGCCGGCTGCACCTGCCTCCCCACAGTGCCCTGGGTCACTCGGGCGGCTTCACACTTCCTTCCCCTGCAAACCTCCAGCACTTATTACTCTCCATCCTCACTGAGCGCGGCTGTCTGGGAGCCCATTATTAGAGTCATTTCAGTGGCCATCTTGACGCCTGTTAGGCACTTCTCTACCTGGGGCTCCCCTGCTCCCTGGCCCGGCCCGCTGAGTGCCTGGCCAGCCAAACAGTGATTGGACATGACATGGTGACAGAAAACAGCGGAGAAGGGCAAGGGGAATAAAAAGAACAGAGATGGTCGACAGTAAGTGGAGGAGAGGAAGGTGCTCGGGTTAGGGTGTGCCCATCAACGCGCGTGAGGGTTAGCCAAGAGCTGCATGTCACAATGACGGAGAGGCTGGATCACTCACGTCAGACCTTCATCTGACTGGAAGATATCAATCTCCGGGCCTAATACAAAAAGACATTCGGAACTATCCTTTAGCTTTGCTTTGTGCGTCCCTTGTGCCTGCTCCTCGGCTGCTAAAAATGTGTGTAACCTTCATCGCCCGGCCCTCAATCCGGCTCAGTCATTTTCACATCCCATTTCCCCGCGCTGCGCAGTGACAGTCAAATGATGACAGATCACAAAAGTACCCTGACATATGGTATTTAAGACAATTTGTCAGTATATGTCAGAAACACGGTGGAAATGACTATGTGGGGAGTTAAAGGGAGGCTTACCGGTCTGTTGCCAAGAAGTATGAAAACAAAGTCTGATTTAACAGAACCTTTCCATAAAATCCAATAAAAAGACGATATAATGAAATAATTTAAGCTCATTCAAAATAATAACTTCAACTAATCTCATGCAAACAGATTTAATTTGTCCATCTAAATATTACTATGAAACTAATATAGATCTATTACTTGGGAAGTCCAATATATTTAAAAAAAGCCCTAAGATGGAGCCTTGGGGCATTTCTTTCATTGGATAAAAGAATAAAAACTCTGCACCGCTGTTGCGCTCCCAAGGAATTTATCTAGTAACGTAACTGGCAAGTAACGTTTCGGGCGTCACTTAGCCCTTCGTCAGCCATTTCTTTCATTGACCTGTAAAAGCTTGAGGCTTTATTCGACAGAATAGTCTTGGGTGACACCAAAAAGGTCTCAGGCCAATCCCAGATTGGGTGAGGCCATTTCTCTGTGGAGTGTGCACCGGCTGCTCCAGTTTCTCCTACAACTGAACACATGCACGATAGGATAGAGAAAAAACTGACTCCTCTGAAAAATGTATGTTGAATGTTAGTGGACTTTCCGAGTCGGGCTGGGTACTGTTAAACGATACCAGTATGGTATTGAAAAAAAAGGTTTAGGTACTACTGGTATTGAAAAAATAAAAGTTATGATGCTGTTAGTCCAGGGACAGCATTAAAAGAAGTGACTTGGTTTCAGCTCAAATATGTTTGCCCTATTTTTTATTTTTTTTTACACATTTTTTGTTTCTTTTTTTGCCACAATTTCTCCCAAATTTCCCCCATTTTCCCCAAAATTATTCCGAATTTTTCACACATTTCTTGACATTAAGGATGAACCTGATAGTGTAAATTTGTATACCTTCCAAACATTATTGTTCTGTTTTCTGGTTCTAGATCACACATATTTTAGAATAGGTATCGAACAAAGTATCGTTCAGGTATCGGTATAGTAAACTATCTAAAGAATGTTTTAACGGTAAACCAAAAAAATAGACCGTGACAGGAACGTTGTGCTGCAGCCGGTTAAACTAAACTTAGTAGGAAGCCAAACACGGCACATAAAAAGTTGATTCTAAATATTTTACCATTATAACAACAGTGTCAATCCAAATGAACATTATCTGCATTCTAATTCCTATTAGCAGACCCCGCCCTGCATACTTGAAAACATTTAATAGCATCCAAGTTGACGTTACATGCTTGAAACCACGGTCACATCATATTACACAGAGTGATTCCCTGCCACGCTTCAAAGTGATGGGTCCTCGGCAGCCAATCAGGAGTGACGGCGGTGCCATGATAGGTTTGCGTTGTGCGACATATTTCACCGGTGGCGTTGGCGTGGCCTCGGTACGGCCCGGTTATAGACGGATAGCTGGCCCCGGTAGCTCTACCCCTCTTAATTAATATGACATATCCTTGTTCGTATGCAGAGAGCGAAGGAGAGCCCGCCGCATGAAGGTATGAGGGAATGATTAAGTGCAGAACTGTCGGCGCGCGTGAGAAATGATCTTGCCTCTTCGGCTTCATCCCGCGTCCCTCCCTGGCCTGTCTTCATTTCCGACTGTTACATTCCGCCCCCCCCCTACCCTCCTCCTCCTCCATCCTCCTCTCCTTCTAAGCCCTTTTCCCTTATCTTTTCTCTCCCCCCTCATATGACACTCCCGGACAGTCCTCAGCCCCCTGCACATCTCCTGACAGGTAGAATAATAACGCTCGTACATCACTGCCTTGAAAAGTCCAATAACCTAAATCTTCACTTGCCACACACCCGGGGACTCAATTACTTTATTGACATGTAATCTTCATAAGGGGAGAAATATTGAGCATGTAAGGTCAGCTGGTTATGAAGACATATTATCATATTATCTGCATGGGGGTTGCAGGGGCTAGGACCTGACAAAGCTAATTATAATGGTACATGTTTCAGAGCTCACAGCGTATTATCTGCTTGGTTGGGCCACAGCTGAGGTATGGAGAGAGGAGAAAAGGGGGATGAGATTTCGGACCCAGCCGGCAATGGGTGTCATCCGAGGGCATGGGAATTAATGAAGCCAAATATTATCGACTGCACATCCCGCGGCTAATATCCTTGATTTGTGCGTTGTATCTCGCAAGGATTACTAATGGATAACCGCAAATCTCAATACAACTTGACATTGGGGAGAAAGGAGGAGGTGGGTGTTGTTGAGCGCTTAATTTCGCAGTAAGGACATCCCTACAAAAAGGGAGGAAAATGTTACAAGGTTGAGTTAAATTAGGTGAAAAAAATGAATAAAATAAAAACATTTATGGAAATGTGAAAATCTTAGAAATCTTTTTTTTGTTTTTACAAACCTGTCATCCCAACTTTAATTTTGAGAAGATAAATGGTTGGTGAGTACTTGATTTTCAGTACCACCACCTTCATAAACAAATGAATAATATGAACCTAATTGGAAACTATGGTGGTCCAACAACTATGCCCTGAGGTACACCATGAACAAAAGTACGATCTTAATGAAATCAAATAGAAACATAGAAAAATATGTTGAACAATTTTCAGAATACTGCTTGGTTGACACATTTCCAGTCTCAAAGTAATGATCAGCCTCTGGAGATCTACCACAACTTCATGTTCCAAGAAAACAACATAATAAACCATTCAAATGTTATGAAACGCAGGATCTTCAAGAAATGACTCAATAACATAATCCAACTCTGATGGAGAAAAAAAAGAGATTTGGAAAACTGGAAAGAGGGGGAAAGTGCTGGAGTAGAAAGGTCTGCTTGGGGTGCTTGAGCCGTTCCTCAGCCCAAATGTCAAAACGGGTTAGCGATGGCGCGAAGGATGGACGCCCATGGCTGTGTTATCGCTTTTCTCCCAAGGTTATCTTAATATCATCCTTTCAAGCCGGGCCATTACAATCTAGAGGTGGCAACATAAAGCAAAACAATAACACCGGCGATAGTGCTATATATTCTATAGGGGGTGCACTCTTGTAAAATTACGCTTCAAACTACCTCCCCGTAAGGCTGAGGGCGCAACCATAACTAAGCTTGTTATTTTAGCCATGGATCAAAAGGGCAGGCGAAAACAAAAGCTTGCCTTGAGATGTTGCTGGCTGCTCGGGGTCATTGCATGCACACTGCCACCCCCAGACATTCAAAAATGCTCTTTTTCATCTATCCAAATGTCCGAATATAGAGCGCTCGAGAGGGCTGCCCTAGAAGAAGCCCGGAACGAGCTGAGATTTGTCCAGCGCTGCCAAAGGTTACGTGTTAACTCTCGCTAATGGTGTCAAATGCAGAAGCATATTGTACTCCTCCGATGCAGCTCTCCAGGCGCAAAGGGCATTTTCATGATTGGATTTATTCAATTTCTCTGCAAACTCTTTCCAGTTTTGCATACTCTATTAAACGCTGTGGCCTCTTGATATTTTGGTATTCATGCGAAAATCAGATATGCAAATATAAAGGCTAGGATTTATTTGAAAATCTTCCACTCTTTCGTATCCCAAGAGAGCTCGGTGAAGTGACCAAGATGGAAAATCACCACAAGTCTGGGGATATATTTGCGTCTTTGACCAAAATGATAAAGTCAATCCAATCTTCTCGTAGAGGAGCGACACGAAATGCCAGAATCTATAAGCAAAATCAAATTATGATGCTGAAATAACTTGTCCACTTCCATTATAGTGACATAGAAAGCTGCTCTGTCCGTGTAAGGCGACTTACTCAGTGAATCAAAGCGACGTATTAAAAGGTTGTGGTGGATTTTCTTGTATTTTCGTGACCCTGGCCTTTTCAGTCCACATAAGTAGCACAGACCTGCTACTTGATGTGCCTGGTATCTTAACGGAAGATGAAATGCACGTCGGTTTGGTAAAACAGGGTTGGCATTCATGTGGGGAGGACCTCGCTGAGCTCCAGGGCAAAGCAAGACGAGATGACCCTAAAAACTGTCTTCACTTTCAGTAGTATAAGTTGGGTTTTTATATCGTAATCATCAGACAGTAGATCTAACAGTAGTGGATTACAAACGGACAGTTTGTCTAACAAGACTTCAGATATTGTTAGAGAAACCGCTGGTGTCAGATTCTGTATCTCAAATAGACGTCAATGGAGGGTAAAGGCATTTTGATACACTTCTAAAGCTATATCGCTGCGTTTCATCAAAATGCACAGATGAATATTCAAGAGCATTTTAAACTTCCTGACACGGCAGGTGAAAACATACATTTTTCACGCAGTGGTCAATGTTGAGATTTTTAGCTAGTTTTCTCCTTAACATCTTAATTTTAATGTCAAAGTAAAAAAAAAAAGTGCGACGCTTATATCATAACGTTTTGTCTGCTAGTGAGCCTGCAGTGGCTCGCCCCAAATAATACAGTGGCATATCCAAAGCTGACTCTTGCCAGGCCCAGTAAAATGAGTAATCTTAATGGCACTTAATTTGAGCCCTGCTGATACTCCGACAATAGTTGGTGTTCAGACGTCACGGCTCAGTGTCTCTCCATTGTGTATTGATGCCCGGGCCGCTGACAATAAATCAGTAGCTTCTGCTGTGAGTGAGAAAACAGTTTAGACAATGGCCCAACGGAGCTTAGCGTAATTGACAGATGACTTCACCACCACATCTCTGGAGCAGGGAGGCAAGTAGCAGGAAACAATTGTCTGAGGAGGCTGTTCTATATGGACCCTTCCAGTACTTGTAAACAGAACAAGGCTAGCATGCTACCGGATGGAAGATTTCCCTGATGTGTTTTGATTGGAGGAGTTAGCACTAGACACCAAACAGCGCCAACTCATAATAATCAAGGCCATTTTGTAACAATCACTCAACCGCTTGAGATAAAGCCTTGTTAAACAAACTACCAAGCGTTGCAGCATTTAGATGATTTATTTGGTGCAGTGATTGGTGGTGGAGATTAGCATGCATGCTAACGGTAACATAACTTTAATGTCTAGGTAACACATTACAACAGAAATATAGTAGGCTACAAACCTTTCAATTCATTAATGTATTTGCGGTCTAGGAAATATGTTATTACTGCCTCATTAAACAGTTTGCGTGGCTCTTTTGGACACACTTCTCAGTAAATGTGGATTTCCAATGGCATGAACTCCCAAGAGAACGGCCTCGAGTCATGACTTTAAGACTATATGTTTCAAACCACATGCAGTACGACTGATGTTTGAATGGATTTTTGGAGAGCCCCGCCTCTGCACATCTGTATTCTATGTAAAAAAAAGAAAAAACACATACACACACAAAAAACTTCTGGCTCCATACAACAACTTGTCAGATGTTGTATGGTTAATAAAGCTGCAGAGCCTGGAGGAAGTTAGTTCTAATTTAAACAGTGCTGTATCATCCAGAGCAGGGAGGAGGTGCGAGCCAGAAACTCAAACTCCTGGACCTGCAAACAGAACTCGTAATAAACAACGTATTTGACAGCTGTAAATATATTCTAAATATAAATTTTGGAGCGGTATTTCGGTGTTTATAACTGAATGATTTTATAAGCTCTAAAGAAACAAAAGTGACATAGTACAACATTTTTTATTTATTTTTAATTAAGGCAAAATTCAACACTGCATAGATCTTTTTGAAAAGTATCTATTATTGCCATTTTTCTGACAACTGCTCCCTACATGTGGAAGCGACAAATTTAGACGCTAGCAAGAAACTTATGGGCTTCTCCCATCTTTGATCCAACAACTGACATGTGTTTTTGGTTGCAGTAGTCCTATGTATTGTATATTGCATTGTTAAACATTTCCCTTTTTCACAAGCATTTTTGTTTGCTACCTATAGAAAAGTACAGTAGACATTAAAGCCCTTGGCTCCACATGTTCTCCACATGTCAAACATCAGCTGTCCTTTGTTAACTTGCTAACAGCTCCAGCATGGCTAAGCACGACCCGTGGCCTTGCGTCACCGCTGTTGCGAGTGTGTTTGCATTTCTCCCTATTTGTAAATTATCACCAGGAGCCCCCTTTTTTCACCACATATTAGTGCTTTCTATCGCATGTACGGCTAAGTTACAATCATGCCCTGGCGGAGAGAGCTTGGGTGATGTAGCGCAGCTGTTAGCTCATGCAAAATGTGTTGTCAGGCGCCGTGATAAACTAGCCCACGAGTGAATTGGAATCTAATTTGTTGGAGCCATTAACCAGACTAGCATTAAGGCATGTTTTCATCTTGAATGATTACCGCGCGCGAGATCAGTTACCGCAGAATTACGATCTACAGCCTACTCAAAACATCATTTATTTAGAGCGGCTTGATTAAGATGCATGGTCCGACGTAAAGCAATGAGACAAATCAGGGAATTCGCGATTGTAACTTGCACAAATATGAGACAGCGTGTATCCCCCGTGCAAACAGTTATGGTCATATACAATAATTACGGCGCAACAAGGACTTTCCGTGGTCCAACGCTGTCCCCTTTTAGCATGACAAGTTGTCCGGCATCTGGCAGCACGTTAGTGGTCATTCGTCAACGTGAAGGGTACCGACTCGCCAAGCAATTTGTTTCAAGGGCTACTGACACAGAAGAAACGCGCAGGACCCGGCATCCATCCTGCTGTAAAAATATCCAAAACCATCTGGCAGCGCAGCCTCATGCTAAATTACCATGATGGACTTGCACCTTTGGAAAAGCACAACGGCATTCCCTCCACACACACACACACACACACACACCACACACACACACACACACACACAAACTTGAACTGAAAGATGACTGGAAAGCACGGACTTGCATCTCGCTTGTCATGCACGTCGGCTACAAATCAAAGCAGAAGAATGAGTAATGGTCAGCGATCGGGCATTTGGGAGCTGATTCAAGCGGTGACCTCTCTACTTTGCGTGATTTATAGGCTTTCATGAGAATGACCAGAGCAAGTGGGAAGTAGACCAAGGTCCAAAAAAACAAGAATGGTCTTCCAAATGGGCTGGGCCTGGGCTTTGGCACAGAATCATGTCCTTGTCTATAGAGCTCTGACACATTTACAGGCCCATATTCTGCGAAATCAAACATAATTTGGGAAATTTTTTTTATCATCTTATGAGGCTGTCCTTTTAATCCAAAACATACTCGTTGCATTTGGTCTCAGTGAAGTGTTTTGGGGCAATCCTACAAGCTCTTTTTTCCACCTGCTGATGTCACGAGGTGGTACCTTTCTATGTTTCAAAGTAGCTGTAGATTATTTCTAACATTTGTCAGCATGCTGTTAGCAAAAATGTATAATTGTTAGGGATGTAACGATTCACTCAAGCCCCGATTCGATTGGATTTCCGGTTTTAAGTTCCCAATTTCGATTTTTTCAGATTGTGGAGCTCGTCTTGAGAAAAAGTTAGCTCGCTGTTTCTAACGATGCAATGTGAGAATAAAGCTATTCCAGTCGTGCAAAATGGAGTAGCTGAGGGTGGCTTTAACATCGATTCTTTTATTTTTTACATCGATTCACATTTTACGCATATTAAATCGATTTTAAATGAATTTTTGATGAATCGTTACATCCCTAATAATTGTATTTGCAGTTGGAGCCCGACATCAGAGGGCGCTCTAACCAAACAACAGAATGCAGACCAATACTGAGCTTGGTGATTAGGGGTCCTTTAAACATACAGAAAATAAAACTCGATTTATACAATTATGCCACAAAACATAGTTGTTTTTCACACAGTGGTCAATGTTGACATTTTTGCTAGTTTTCTCCTTTAACTTAATTTTAATGTCAGAATAAAAATACAACAAACTCACCCTTCTTTTTTTTGACGTTTTGTCCAGTCACACGTCGAAGTTTTCCAGGAAATAACTAAAACACTGCGCTCCTTTGTCGTTTCCATGCATATTAACTCACTAATGTTGACATGTAAGCACATAAGCACGAAAGCTGACGAGATGACGCTGTAATTCAAATTGCCTGGCCTGCCAAACTAGGCGTACTGAGTTGACTTGTGTACGAAATGCGCGGTATAAATACACATGCCTGGCCTTGCCTACATGCTTTTTCAAAGACATGTAGTCTGGGCGCGTGTGTGATCTCAGCGATTTCCGACTGGGCGTGATTGACAGATGGGATCAACCAATTAGAGAAACGCTGGATATGACGCAGGAACAAGGTGCAGGAAGCTTTTTAAAAAACATCCTTTTTCACAAGGAACGCTTCTAACACTGTTTCTGGCTCCGGTTTTAGGGATTTTATATTTTCCAAATTATTAAAAACAGACGAAAGAGCAGAAGAAAACAGTGTATAGGCTTAAAATCAGGGGAAATGCACTTATGTAAATATTTTGAGGCTTTTTCAGAGGACTTTGAAGTCAAATCAAATTCCTCCCTTCATTTATTGAGCTTTGAACCACAGCAAAGCAAAATTAGATTTTTTAACAGATTTTTTTTCTCTCATTACTAGCCTTTTAAAAAATAAACAAGATCCAAGATTCTCTGGAAAAAAATCTTTGTAACTAATAGGCAATTGTATGCCTATATTATACAGCAAAAGTTTCAAATTGATATCTCCTCTCTCTGTTTAGCCCTATTCCCGTCTCACTTTAAGTTTACAGAATAAGATATAAAAAGGCTAAAATGTCCAAAAGCTTTTTGATCTCTTGGGCCTTCTAATAAGCCTGCAGTTCGAGCAGAGTTTGCCGAGTCATAAATAACACAAGGTTGTCTGAAATAGTCACGGACCATTGAGATTTAGGAGGCTGCATATTTTCCTGCTGTTGAGAAAATACTTCACAGCCTGTAATAATCATACTTCAGACATGATGGATGTGCATCTTCGTAAGGATGAATCAGCCAGTTTCATTTAAAGTCTAGAAATGCTTGTTACAGTAAACTATTACTAGCTTTGAATATAAGTGCATGAGGGGTTTGGGAGGGGAAGCCAAAGCAGCACGGCACGCTGATAATAAATCGCAGCCTTCACAAACAAATGGAGAACATTTGTTACTTGTCTGGAAAAGTCTCATTAAAATGGAATATGTCACAAAGAGATGTTTGTGCCATATTTTATTCAGAAAGACTTATTTCAGAACTATTTAGAATTCCCTTTTGCTGTTCATTTCGGCGTGCCAGTCATTTGTAGCATTTCAGAATGCCAGTGCAAACATTTCCAAGCGATTTTTTAGTCCTTGGTGTTAAAGTTCTGAATGGTGAAGTAAACATTATAACTCTACTGTAAACTATGATTAAAAGTTTGACAAAATGCAGTTTATACTAATGGTGCTCGTTTTGTATGTATCGCTGTAATTATGCTTTCACCAATACAACTACAGTATGCCTGGCCCAGAACCCAAATTTGACTTCATATAGTCTCAAATGGGCACATAGACTAGAAAAAAATATATATATAGTTTTCTACTTCTACTAAGAAGAAAAGTGCTGAAATGTGAGTGAAGAGTCTTCATTCTAAACCATAAATTAATAACTGATCTATTAATAACAGAACTTGCCATAAACCTCGCATAAATACTTCCAAAAGAGAGAGAAAGAGAGGAGCTACTATCATCAGTCTGAATGTACAGTGCAGTGTGGAGGTGCCATGAAGGATCGCAGGCCCACTCCGCCGCGTCCCCACGCGCCTCATCCATCTCCATAGGCCGCTCTAATGGATATTCATGTTGCCGGGCCAATCCACTCTGCACGCGAATAATATCACATCATCGGGCGCAGATAAAGGAAATAGAGCCTGTCCCCTATACCGAAGGAGTATATATGGTGCAAGTGGGACATTGGGCAAATAGTACAAGTGTGGAATGGAAGTTCATGAAGCACTGACAGCATCACGGCATTTTGGAGTGAGAGACTACATGTGTTCACAACACTGGATTAATGCGAACTGGAGCCCTTTTTCGGACATTCTGAATGTAAACAAGGGAGACTACTTTTGACTTTGCATTTTGTCAAACTCTATTGTTGTCTGTTATTGTTGCGATATTAGCTTGCAGCTAGCTAACAGAAGCTTGGTAACAGCTGCTAGCTTTTTTTTTTTTACAGTCCAGAACAACTCATTTGAGAGACACATCATGAAGGATTTGAGGTCCATTTTTTGAGGAGAGATCGGCGATTGGTGATTTTAGTTTTGATCTAAGTAATAGGCCTCTATATATATGGCTACGAACAATAGTGTTGGTGGTCCAATACATACAAATGTGTTAAAACTAAAAATGCACTGAAATTATTGAAATTACCGTGGTCATCATCTCTCTAGTTGCCTACTAGCTCAAACTGAAGAAAAAAGGAGGATAACAGGAGGAAAACCAGAAAAATACAAATAATTACTGGCTTCAGTCGCAAAAAAGTTAAATTTTCACCCACCTCTAGTTTCAACACAGCAGTCAGCCAGGATACTTGATCCGCAATGTACCGAAATGAATGATTTATAATATGATAGCACGATCTTATTGAGATAGCATGCATACCAGACCTAATCACTGTGGAAAATCTCCTCAACCCACACAAACACCCCATTTCTCTTGCTTTGGATTTTGTAACCTTGTTGATTTATAAGATCACTGTGAATCAGAGACTGCAGTTACAGTCCAGCCCATTAGGAACTCATCTCTGACAGCTTCTCAAGTCCAGCCCTGGCATGTCGTCCCGAGGAACTAGCGCGTCATGTTTTTTTTTGCTGGCAAACCTTTTTACAGAGCTAAATACCATCCCCATGTCTGTCCATTCTCAGTGCACCTCATTGACCTGAGTGTCCGATCAGTCAACGCTCCGGGGAAAACGTGTAAATCATCTTATACAACATTTCTTCATCCTCTTTGGCGTATGTCGGGAACTTGTTTTATTTCAAAAAAGAAAGAAAGGAGAGCACTGATTGGGCTTGAGCGTTGGCCAGGAGCGGTCTTTGAGTTCTAGAATGATGTTTATCAGGGGACACATCGCGCTGTTAAAGTCATTACAGGCCCGCTGAAATGTACCACAGAGCACGTTCATGTCCGATGGAGAACGTCAGCGGTGCTCTGTCTATCCTCACGGACCTCAGATCTTTCCATGCGTAGGGGATCGGAGAGATTAGCACCCGCTTGATGGGACTTTTCAGCAGACGTATAGAGTGACATCAAACAGGACTGAAGGATGACCGAGGACAGGCACGGAAATAACCACAAAAACATATGCTCCGCTGGATAAAGAAGCATTGTCCTACTGGCTATGTGATACAAATGTGTAGTCAACAATGCAATGGAGAGAAGCAGGGGATAAAACGCAGATCATTTGGAACGGGACACATACAACTTTCTCTTCTCAAATTATTGCATGCAATTGATTAAACTTGATTAAAAAGTTAAAGCTTTCTATTGTGTGACGTGGAAAATGTTGACACTGAGATCATAGAGTTCCTATTAGCCTGTACATTAAGCGGTATGGGGGCTATGAGAACTTAGTTTGTCTGTCACATTCAGTTCAATATGAGGAGGAGGTTAATAGGAACGTGGTGTGATGAACATGAAGTCATCAGTCACAGCTTCATAATGACAGACTGAGTTTGAGCCCCACAGTCCTGCAGTGGTCCATTACTCATGCTGTACAGATGTCTGTGCAGGAGGGAGGGGTGAGGGGGGGCAGCAGGTGGAGCTGTGTCTGGGCCCAGCTGAGCTCTAAAAGCCAGTGCTTAGCACCCACAGCTCCGTCATCTGCCTCTGCCTGTCTCCAGCAGCCTCTCGACAGCCCATTCCTCATCATTTAGCCCTTTTTGGCAAAGCCCAGAGCCCTTCTAATGGGCCGCTCTGAATGCTTCCAGATGTTTGTTTATTTGTTGTGCAGAGACTGTAAAACAGTTTACTCTTACTTTGGATCTGTTCCCATCGCTCCATTTTGGCTGCAGAGCAGAGTCGCAGTGCGGATCACCACGTGTAATGAAAGTAAACTGGCAAACAAATGTGCGGCGCCCCCTGGGTGTCATCAGGAAGGAGCGTTTTTTTCTGAGCTTTGAAACCTGCGTTCCTCTGGGAGTTTAATAACAGTTGTGCACCATTTAAGTTACATACATACAAAGTAGCTGGAAGCAGGCCCAGAAACACAAGATGAAACAGCCCAGGGCTGGTACTGTAGGCACGTCTCAGGCATACTGCAGCACACTACAAAGACATGTCTTCATTTGGAGCTGTCAGCGCTGAGAGATGGCCTGCTCACACTTCATCTGATACCAACACACACCTCCATGGACTATTTACTCCAATATACACACGGACTCAACTT
Organism: Neogobius melanostomus; assembly: GCA_007210695.1. NCBI lineage: Eukaryota > Metazoa > Chordata > Actinopteri > Gobiiformes > Gobiidae > Neogobius > Neogobius melanostomus. Next base: position 393,599 of record VHKM01000234.1, on the reverse strand, counting down.
TTCCTTAACATCTTGTGTACACATGTAGATATCAGTCATCAGTGCACATGTAGAGGTATAATTAGATCTATCAGAGCATCTCCTCTGAACACCAGCACAGCAGTGACAGTGTCATAAATAACCCAGCGTGGGGGTGCACAGTGTGTGGAGGGTGAATGTGTGGTGAAGGCCAGTGTTCATGAAGACAATACTGCGGGCTGAGCACATGTGGCACCGCTCTCAGACCCAGAGCGGAGGTGACAGTGCTGCAGCTCCCCAGGCCTCTGTGCACTGCACTACTGTCAGACTTTCCACTCCACAAGTCCACTTCCAAGCGTCCTTACGCCCTCTGTTATCTTCCTTGTGTCTATCTGTTGTCCATCTGAGGAGAATGAGGCTACTTCATTGTCTGCCTCTGATAGGTGCTTGTCCTACAGTGGTGTCCTTGGCCACGGCGCTCAGTCTGGGCAGTGACCTGACAGGCGGCCCCTCCTCTGGGAGCTCCCCTGGTTGTAATTACCTCTGGCACTGTGGTTTTGGGGGGGACTGCTGCACAGGTGACATGGGAGGGGGAGTGTGCACACGACTAAGAGCAGGAGAAAGAGGAGCTTTTCAAGTAGAGAGCTGTCAAACGCTTCAAATTGACCGAATATAAAACAAAAGTTCCACTGTTCAGTTTGAAAAATTATCTTTTCTTCTTCTCCCCTTTCCCCTCATGAACACATCAATAAATAAAAGCAACAAGGCCAGGACAAACAACTCAATGTAGGATTTATGGTCTACACTGCTTGACACAAAGCTCAAAGCCAGCCACCAAAAGTAGACCAGTAATTCGGCCAAGTGAACTCCAATAAACTAGTACAAAGACAGCGAGAGCGTCTAGTGTATGTATAAACCACTTTTCTACGGTCTTTGTAAGCAAATGTACAATACGTTTTCTTTGATTCCTGGCAACTTTCACAGAGTGCTGCCATCAAACGCAAAGCAAATTGTTTATATCCCCATGAGAGAGGCTGCTACATTGTTCAACAACACAGCATGCCTTACATTGTCCCAGTGCAAATGTCCGTATCCTCAAACTCAACCCCAAAAGCAGTAGTTTGGAATCGGCGTGTGAAAAATGGTCCTTGTTGTATAAGCACGCGTTTGTTCTCCCGGTATGTTTAACAAGTGTTGAAGCGTGTAAAATGGGGGAGGGGGGCATGGAGAGGAGTGGAAGGGCGAAGATGAGAGCTCGGTTATCTAAGGCTGCAGAGCTGGATCATAAAAGTAACAAATGGGGGTGCGTTTCATACAGAGGGGAGGATATCTCATGCGTCGCAGCCCACTCACCTTTAAATGCGCTGGCTTTGACAAAGAACAGAGCGCTTCCTGTGTCCACTCTGAGACATCATCATTGGAGGCTGTCAAACTGTCACGACTTTATATCGAGGTTTTGGGTAAAATTACAACATTCTGCAGGCTTGTAGGTTAGGGAGAAGACCATCCCACACTCCGATGTGCGTCACAGGGCAAAACTTTTTTCTCCTTTTTAAAGTCTGCGTACTCCTACCAACTTGTTCATAGTCATACTATCTTCTGTGTGTACGTTAGTATTAATACCGGTTGCTTTTATTGATATGCAGTCTCTACAGTCAATTCAAACCACCTTCTCACAGCAGTCGATAGTTCAAGCAGCATTGCGCCCTCAGCTGGCATATTATGTAACTACATTGTAAAATATCTGAAGTTCTAGGGTATTTTCTAAACATGTCTGCATTATTTTAAGCTATGACACATACAGAGCTATAAGACAAAAAGCTGTTAAGAAAGCCTAAATAAAGCATATTATAGGAACTTCCATGTGTTTATTTTGATATTTCCTTCATTGTAATATTAAAATTAATACATTTACAAAATGTGTCATGTCTGTTTGTGTTCAGTTCCCCCTTGGTTGTGTTTAGTGTTCTTGTTCATATGTGTTTTTATTTTGACATGTCTGTTCTGTCCTTTTGGTTTTGCTTTGCTTCCCTTGTGTTGATTACCTGCCCCGCCCTAATGTGTTTCACCTGTTCCCTGTTCCTTTTGTATTTAGACCCCTGTGTTTTCCCTTGTCAGTTCATTGTTTGTGCTTAGTGTGTGTCCTGTTCTGGTTTCCGTGCCTGCTAGTAAGTTTTTTTTGCCTTGTTATTGCTATTTTGCCAGTTCTTGGACTTGCCATTAAATTTAATTTCACCTCTGATTTTTGGGCACAAAAACGTGCGTCAAAGTCAGGGAGAACAGCACGGTACACGAGCAGGGATTCCCCGCCCACTGCTTCATGCACTCAAGTAATCCAATCTACACGTGCGTTCATTTACGCCTTGTTAACCAATCAGGGACTGGGCTCAAATAGTGAGCACAAGCGTCACCTGTTACCTGCAGCATGGAGGACAAGTTGATCATCGCGGTTTGGGCTCGGCCTGAGTTGTATGACACGCCTCCTAATTATGACGCTTGCAAAACTTCACGCGCCAGCAAACAGGCGTTTCTCGCGAGTGTGAAGCGGCAATGTTTGGCGTCCAACTAGAGGCGGATGGGGTGTGGACGCACATCCGCTCAGGGTGTTCTCCTGCACCAGTCCTGGGGCCACCGCCGGACAACGTTCTCTGTCCGGGGTGGGCTCCTTCCGTCCCTGAACCACTGCCGGACACTGACCTGTGTTTGAGGTGGGCCCCTTCTGTCCCGGAGCCACCGCTGGAAAAAATGCTCCGTCCAGGGTGGGCTCCTCCTGTCTTGGGGCCACCAACAGACCGAGACCCCCGTCCGGAATGGGCTTCACCTGTTCGTGTCCCTGCTCCTCGCCTGCGCTCCACCCGGCCACCTGTTCCTTCTGTATTTAGACCCCTGTGTTTTCCTTGTCCTTGTCGGTTCATTGTTTGTGCTTAAGGTGCGTCCACACTAAACGCTGCCAAGCGTCAGGTTTACATTGAAAATACATGGAGGACGCGCCTCAGGGAGCGCCAAGAGGTCCTGCAGCAAGTCACACGCCTCCTGTGCGGCGTGTTTTGAAGCTTTTCGTGCATGGTAAGCTTTTGATGCACCTCCAGGACATCCAGCGTGGCCGACGCTAGAGTTGTAAACGTTGAACTTTTTGGAGAAATTCGCGAGCGTCGACCAATCAGGAGCTTTCTCCAACAGTGACGTACGTTGTGGCTGAGCCAGCGGGGCAGATGCTATGCCGGCTCGCAGATGTAAACAAGTCACGGAGGATTAGCTTCATTGGGAACCAGAGCTACAGCAGCTCTGGGGCTTTTACAAAGACACGCATCAGTGTTTCTTTGACCTAAACACCCAGGATTAAAAGCGGCGACAAGAAAACGTATTTCAGTGGCTGAATCTGCGCTGGGAATGTGTTTGGGCCTCAAGAATGCCTGTTGTAGCATTACCACCGGAGAAGGCTAATGCTACAAGCTAAATCTCCGGTCATCACGTGAAAACGTGAAATATGCACAAATAAAGTCAATAAAACCACCATCTACATAAAGAACCGTTTAACAATGATCACACACTGAGCTGGGCTTCACGCATTTGTGGTTTATTGCAGACTTTTAATCAACAATGAGCTGTTGACGATTGTAACATGCTAATGGGCCGATAGCCACTTGCTACTGGCACAAAATATGTCCCACATTCAATCGTATGGGCTGGATATAAGCTTAAATACTGGGGAGAATTCACGTAGACCATGGGGATATAGTTAAAGATCCATAGGACATGGTAGTAGCAAAGAGGGAGACTAGTTTGTCCCAAACAAACAGGTATTTTTCAGGCAAGAGCTACTTCCAAGATGGCTGCGAACACACTCTGAACTGACGTGCGGCCAGAGCGTCTTGACTCTCTGTGACATTTGTGACAAGCGTCTGACTTTAGTAAGCACAAGCGTCCAACTACGGGCTTTAGGCGCGTTTGGTGTGGAAGCACCTTTTTAGTGTGTCTCCTGTTCTGGTTTGCGTGCCTGCTAGTAAAATGTTTTTGCCTTGTTATTGCTATTTTGCCAGTTGGACTTGGACTTGCCATTAAATTTAATTTCACCTCTGATTTTTGGGCTGTTTTGCATTTGGGTCTCATTTCCACCTCCAACCGTAACAAAATGTTCCTTTTGGGGTATTTCTCATAAAAAGTCAGTCCACATTAGATCACATTGTATGGGGTTTAGAACAGGGTTTTTTACAGGCAGAAACAAATCAAATGTAATGCTTTTTAATGCAATTTGTATGCCACAAACACGGAAAAAACACACACAAAGACAATTTTTTCCTTTTTTAGGATTTGAGAGGATTTCATCAAAGAGGAAAGATAATTGGACAAAACAGGCAACTTGAAACAGGGAAAAGAAATGTGGTAATTTCAGCCAAACTGGAGCTGAATATGATCTATAGTGGAATTGAAAATACCAAAATGATCTAAAATTTAGACCATCATTTTGGACTTAATGAACTTAAAAATTGTTGAGCGGTGTTATCATTTTTCAATCCAATTTAATGATTGTTAATGACATTTAATGCCTTGATTTTGGTTCGATTTAATTAATGACTATTAATGCTTTTTAATGCCCCACTGAAACCCTGTAGAAAGCTACTCTCCTCCTCAGTTTGGAGTACATAGAAGGAGTACATCATTACTTTGCATTTTATGTTGATGTTTTATTGATTGATTTGATCTGTTTTCTTGTAATTTTCTGCAACTGTGAAGCACTTTGAATTGCCTTGTGTATGAATTGTGCTCTACAAATAAACTTGCCTTGCATAGAAACACAAGAAAATCAAATAGACTATCAATATGAGTGTATAGCACAAGTCTCTCTTTGCTAACACACAAAGGTGTTATATTAAGTTGAATACAGTCAAATATCTGGTCAGTGAGCCAATGAGTGTCAGAGTGTCTCCCATGTGTTTAGCGTCAGTACAGACAGCACAGGTGATGGATGCGTCCGGAGCAGTTGTTGGGGAGGAAACGCAACACAAAGAGGAGCTTATTGAGGAAAGACCGACTTAACCTTTAACTGTTTTTGCCTATAAATTATGACAGCGGTGACAAGGGTCATGTGCACACTCATTTAGCATGGTGACAACTGCAATCACCCGATATGAGCATAAAAACATTCGGAAAAACATATTCTTCATACAGCGTCTCGTGTTCTGGTCAACCCATGTACAGGTACGTCTGTTAGGATGAAGCCTCTTAACCACACATTTCCAATCAGATCAATCAGCTCAATTATTCCACCAAATTTCTCTAGTTGAATTCTTACCTCTGTGGTTGCTGCCGTCTCTGGACCCCCGGGGCAGAGGCGTGTAGGGCAGAGGGTTACTGTCCTTGCCGGCTTCAGTCGACGGCTACGTGAGGAGAGCAAAAACAAAGATTGAGAAATTAGTACGATCACTCTGGGGTTTTAAATATTTACGCACTTGAGAAAGAACAATTCAATCAACATTGAATTTCACGTAGTGAAAAGAGGATTAATGAACAAGGAAGTGAGTAGTTAAATGTTAAGTAAATTAAAAAGGTTAGCCGTGGCAGAGGAGTTTTACTGTCACGCTAATGCTAGCCTAGCCTTTTCTCCAAAGCAAAGTTTACTGGAAAAGTAGAATTTGCAAAGAAAGGCCAAAGCCTTACAGTTTAGTTTCTGTTGGGAGATGGTAGAAGTTTTGGATACTGAAATTGCAACGTAGCATAAAATGATCACTCTCTAGCATTTATATCAGTTTTTTGAATACTAGGATTCCCCCTTTCGTGGTTTATGACTTTCCGTGGATCTCGCGTTTGCGGTTGGCAGGTGAGGATTTATCACTCCTCCCACGCTGTGGACCTCCTGCTTGGCTTTGATGCCCTGCTCGACGGCACGGCAGCACAGCAGAGGTCCTGACCCCCACCCGGCCGTGACCCCCCTGCGCTGGTCAACCCAAGGCTAGCCGTCACTCACGCACAATGTAGCCCTGCCGTGTGGGGTCAACCTGCCAAATAAATGCCATCTACAATTTAAAGCTGCCTGAGTGTGGAGCGGCGTCGATGACAAATGCTGCGGAGGAGACATTCCCAAACAGGTCAAGAGTTTGCTGCATTGTTGTTCCTGCGCACGCTCTCAAGGTCCAAAACATCCTCTTCCTCCGCCGAGCCTTTTAGCGGCCGGAGCGGGCACTTTATCATGACACGGCCCTATCTGATGCCTTTGCAAAAATACTTTCCTTTTCCCGCACGAAGGAACTCACCGGGCCTTTAATCATCAAGTGACAGATACATATTAGCCGTTGGTCTCGCGCTGCATTTCCCCCACTTTTTTATTGTTGTTCCTTCTACATGGCCATGCATAACCTTGAGAAATGGCGCGGCCCGCACTGTTTAAATGGAACCATATTCTTCATGGGCAAAGAGAGTGCTGTGAATTGAAAACGATCACATAATGTGCGCCCTGATAGCATCTCTGAAAGGCATTAGGGCCGGACAGCATGTGTCTCATATTACAGCGGGAGAAAAATGGCTAAATAAGAGCGTTTTGAGAGCTCACTGCAAATGCCTCCGGACCGGGCTTTTGGCTGAAGAAATATTCAGAGATAGAAATGTTGTTTTCGATGACTGGGTGCGCCGGCTTGGCAGTTTTTCCAAGCCTGTTTTAAAGTTCCAATAACAAGTAGGTTTAAAGTGACATAAGGACAAATAAATGCACAGGCTGTTTGGGGTATGTATTAGGTCTTTCTATTATGTTTGGTCTGATTTTCAAGTCACAGCATTAAAATCATACTGTACAGTACAAACACTGTGGACTTACAAGATCAAATGGTACAACTATTGAGTCTACAATGTATGTTTGTCGCAATCAATGGCAATATACAGTATCTACTGAAACTGTAGAGTTCATGATGCATTGCTGTGTTTCAGTGGAGAATGAAGAAATCACAGTTGATAAAAACATAATTATTCACACATTCACAAATATACGTATAATGTATTTAGAAAGAGAATTGAGCAAACAGATCATCAAGGGAGCATTTTTGAAACTCCATAAACCTGCCTACACATTGCTATAAATATTGTGTATTTGCAGAATTAATAAAGTGATGATGGAGCAAAAGGTTATGTTGTTACCAATATACAGTGGGAAACAGATGTTTACATGCACTATATAAAAAGACACATCTGTCTTGAAATCGCACCCAAGGATGAACCAGACTTGCTTCCATGCCATCGTCATCTGGGCTTACTCAAATTGTTTAAAGGTACAGTAATCTTACTGTATGTAAACTTCTGACTTTGTAGAGAGTAATAAAACAATTCATAAAAAAAAAAAAAAAATTCTAATTGACCTAAAAAAGTAAAAGTTAATTCTGGTTTCATGTCAGACATTGAGAACAAATGCATATGTGTCTTTTTATATGGTGTATGTAAACAACTGGTTCCAACTGTACATAGTATATCTTGAAGAGAAAACCAACCCTTATGCGTCAGTGTATTAAAAATCCGGTATTTTCCGTTTTCAAAGGTGGAGTTAGCTGTGGTCCAAACTCATTTCTCACTTCAGATTCCTGAACCTTTCATTGAATAAGTGAAAAGGCACATTCACAGCAGAGCTTTATCAGCATGGTAATGCTAACAACAACTAGCTTACTAAATAAAATGATGTAGACAATGTTTGCAAAAACATGCTGCAACAAGGGATAACAAATGACAAAATAAACAGGTTTGCCCTCATAACAAACTTTCTAATGTTGATTTTATAAAAAGGTCTTTGTCAGTTGTCCACTATTACATTTAATCCAGCCCCATTTAAAAGAAAAACAAAATACATCGTAACATCCTTCTTTTCATTACTTTAGCGTCCATTGTGCCAATACTATGCCAATGAAAGAAAACATCTGACTGGGCTTACATGACAGGAGGTGTGAGCCCTTTATTTGACAGAGCCCTGCCTGCCTACCTCCTCTCTCTGCCCGCATGAAAGATCACAGCGCTGGGCCTCTCCTATCCTTTCTTGAACCACAAAATCCCGCTGCTTGCCCACAATTAATCTTCTTTGTTGCCACCCACGGGCCGGAGGAGGAGAAGGGAGGACTAGCGCTGGGGAGACGCCTCTATGGCCCAACAATGCAATGGGAAGTTGCTTAAATTTGTCTGTAAATGGTTCCTATACCTCCCAGGCAGTTGTCCAGCGCACTGGAGCTCTGCAGAATCACCGGGAGATGATCAAACAAAGCAGTCCATTCCACATCTGTGCTGTCACTTACTCCCAAGGAGCTTCAGCCCGAGCACACCACATCCATCAGGCGGATCCCCCTCTCACACACACACACACACATGCCAGGACCCTCCATAAAAGCACATGCATACTGTATGAAGGTATGGACAGTAAAATCATGAGATACAGAGTGAAGAAAAATCAGCAAATTGTAAAGGTTTAAGAAAAAATGTCAAGATTATACCACCAAATAAATCAGAAAGATAAAAAGAAGCCCTTTCTTTTCTTATAATTATTTATAGCTTGCTGAAAGAAAATGTTTTGAATCATTGCACAAAAACTATGTTAGGAACAGCAAAATGAAAAAAAAAAAAAAGTTGTTGACAGTCTCTGGGAGGCTTTATTTTGAGAAGTTGGTTGCCAAGAGTCTGTGGCCTTGCAATAAATAAATAAATAAATAAAATCCAATTGTATGCTTGTTTTGGTGCAGGATTGAGATGGTCATAAGAGGCACTAATCTATATAGGTTTAAGAAATACATGGGGGAAAAAATGCTAACCATGTCTCCTGGTCATTTACTGTCCTTATAGTGAGTTAGGATAAATCATTATACTGATCATAAAAATAAAACAACAAACACTGCCCCCGGTCCCCTCTCACCAATGTAAACAAACCTGCTCACGACAGTTCCTGCTCTGTCCAGGGGGAGGTGCTGCTGTGTCACCTATCTGCCGTCCTCCCACAGCCCCTTCTCTCCCTCCCTCTCCCTCTGCTGTCCACTTTAGTCAGCTCATCAGGCTGAGCATTGTTTTAATTTGCCGGGCCGGGGGCATATGCTGAGTGCTCCCGTCATCATTGTCTGTGTGCGCAGCGAGCTACGGACACCGCTTATGGTAATGCGCCGCCAATTTACGCAAGATTTTCAGACTATGCACAAAAAAAAAAAACAACAACAACAACAAGTAAAAGCAAGTGGATAGGGAAATGGGTAAGAAAGGCAGGAGAACTGGGTGTTGGCAGGGAGGAGAAGTAGAAGAAGCTGTGTTGGATGTCATGATGAAAGATGATCCCCCCCCACTGGATAATACATCACCCCGCTGCTGTCTGTCCGCGTTGTTATGCGAATAAAAGCTGATAAACCCACAGGCAACGGTGATTATGGCTCCCAACCAACAGAGCGAGAGAGAAAGAGACGAGACAGAGAGGAGAGAGAGAGACCGCACAACACCTCCACAGCGGGATGTCTCGGGAGTTGGTGGGATCTGAATGACACAAACTTCACTAAAGTTTTAGAAAAGTAACTCATCGCGCATTTATAGGAAGTAAATACTAAAGTAATGAAGACTATCAATAACAAGGGTCAATTTGAAGCCGTACTGCGGGACATTTCATCCAATATGTAGGATAGGTTAGAACACAAGCGTTAACTTATTTTTGTAGAGGTTGAAACTACAGGGTTAAATCCCAATGGAGAGAGACTATTCTGTGGTTTTCAAATGAGATCCATCAAAAATAATTGGTAAATGTGACTTCTACGACCGCTGTATTATATAAAGATGTACATTTTATGTTTTCATCTAAAATAAGGCATTATATTTTCAGTGACGAAAAATCTAAATCGAGCCGGGTTTATGATGGACAAATACATTTTCAGAGTGGATTTTTGATTAAGTATCTTTGGTTTAGTTTTTGAAAAAGCTATGTAAAAGTGAGTGATGGGTGTTTTTGTTATCCAACTGTTCAGGATTGACAGTTTGTAAAATGCAAAATATAAGAATGTTTAATAAATTGTTGACAAAAAAGAAGAAAACAAAAAACTGTAAAAAAAGAAAAGAAACAACAATACTAATAATACTAATACTGAAACATTTGCATAGTTAGCCCGATAGCGCAGCCCGTGAAGCATAAACTTCCATGGCATTCCTGTAACCTGCAGCTGATCTGTACACAGCTGGCTCCTGCCTGGCCTCACCTCACCTGCTCCTTAAGACTGACCAGCAATACAATCTAATTACAGCGCGGCCGCGGAGGGAGCCGTGTAAACAGCGGGCGCCTTATCTCTTATACATCTGGACAAGCGGACAAAGTGCTAAAAGGAAATAAATGCGTCCTGACAGCCACATCAAAGAGTTCAGCCGGAGGCGCGTTGCTACTTAGGACAGCGCAGGAATGCCGTTGCTAAGCGTCGGGCCGGACCATCGGGCCTGTCCCGTGTGCCTCTGAGGGGAGAGGGAGGGGCTGACAGGCAGGACGCAGCTTCAAGCAATTGTTGGAAGAAACAAGCCTTCTGTTTTGTTTGCTCTTGACACCATTCTTGCTTTTTTTCTCTTTTTTTCTTCTCGCGCTCGCCAAAGACGTGTATAAAAATGCCTTTTGATATGTTTTCTCTTTGGGTCTAAATCAAAATCGTTCTTTTGTGTCTGTGCGAGGAACTTTCTTCTGCTCTTGTCTGCGCGAACCGGAGCGTCTTTGTGATCACGCGGCAGATCAGAGGAGACGCAACTTGTGAACTTATTGGAGTCAACGCTTAATGCCGGCGTGACACGTTTTAGTTCTCTCGCAGATGGAATATTTTATCAGCGTCGTCTCGCGCCTGTGAAGTTCAGGGTTACAAACAATACAACACTTTAAGAGAGAGAAAAACAAATAAGTAAGAGTAGCTTGCAGCGACTTACAGCATGTTAGGGCAGTGATGAAATGCTTTTAAAACACTCCCTGAACTCGTCTTTGCATTTGACTCTTGTGCATTTACAAAGTGGGTTATCAAAGAGAAGATAAGTGAGCTGACGTTAACATTCTTGGGGAAAAAATGTGTATTGACTATATCACAAGCAGACTTATTCAGCACAGTGAATGGAGTACCAGGAGACGTATTTCAGTTCTTTAGTCTCTAGTTTCCTTTCTGACCCTGATAATAGAGGTCTGGAGAGCGCAGAAAGGATTGTGTTTTAAATAACAGTTTGAAGCGCATTAATAATCCTTGCTTTGGTAATGGCAGAGCAGTTAAAGTAGCAGTGGAGAGAGCAGCAGTCTTTATGCACAGCGGGGCCACTGTGAGCCACTGTTTAATGATTGACCAGTTTTCCTTCAGTGAGCTGCTTCTGCTGTGGTAGTAAATGTATCATATGATCAGTGATCACAAGAGCAGTCCCGATGTTTGGCTCGAGGCAGGCACACGGAGCCAACATGGCCGCTGAGCCGCACAGAGCAAAGGTTGAGAGCTGCTGGACGTTAATCATCCGTAGCACTGCTCTGATGGTAATAAGGCTGTGTTTGTTTTGAGCAGGACTTTTTCAAAGTCACTCGACCTTTCAGTGAGCGCCTGCTGGAGAAAAGTGTAATGAGTGATTCAGACTGAGGAGGCACAAGTATTACAGGTACACTTACAATTAGCCCGGGGCGATTCCCATTCAGCTGTGACCTTTCCATTCGCACGGACTACAAGATACCATCTCAGAGTATGTTCACAAGCATGCTTTTTATTGTAAAACTGGAGTAAGTAGGAAATGTTATTTCTCTCTAAGGCATGACTACTTTGAATGAAGATGAAAATCACCAAAAGCATTCTTCCTTGTATCAATGTGAGAAGTGTTTGTGATTCGTTTTTTTTTTGTGTTTATGTGTTTGTGACCATTTTGGGCTCAGCTTGAGACTCTGATGTACAAAATGGGTAGTATAACTTAATATGTCGGTATAGATATAGAATATGTAACAATTTAATATTTGCTTGGACCTGTTGGGACAGTAGGAATAAATGTTGCTGACATTGATCTTAGCTAAGAATATTTGGCAAAATGTACTTCAACAAGAACAACTAGAATATGCAAACTATTCAAAAATCTCAAAGACAGGACATTCATGTCAAGTATTTCTGCCATTCCAGCATACATAAGGTGTGGGGCACCCCAAGGATTGGTTTTAGGCCCTGTAGTTTTTACACCCCTGGTGCTGCCAACAGAAGACATGGAGATAATTTTTACAGTGACGCTGATTATATCGTCCATGTCTTTTAGTATCTTTAATTATACTTTAGAAATCGAAGCCTGAATGGCTTTTCTCCAGTGGTTATATATACACAAAAAACATCATAGTTTACCTGAATGTATTAAAGAACCACCATTACAAAACACCAGACTAAGACTTAGACTCCGTAGCACGATATAAAACCATAAATTTGACCAACGATCTCAACTCTAATCCTGACTCCTCGTGTTTTATGTTTATGGAATCTTCCAAACAAGTGAGAATAAAGTTACGACTGTTTTGATCCAAGTGTGCTGATTTTTGTCAGACTCTTGCCTCATTTAAGCTGTGAAACTAAATATTTTCATATCTCCCAAACATCCAGGAGCTGGGTAAGCCGCCTCTGTGACATATCATGAGTCTTTCTGTTGCGATTAGGGGCTGAGGCTCACGTCAGGGCTGTTTTTCACACTGTAGGATGTTAAATAATTGAAGAGTCTCCGAGCGGGCCTGTCACACCGACTTGTCTCCCTGTGTTTCCTATGCAATTAGACGCCCTGAGACATTTGAAGAGCGCGCCACCAAAAGTGACACGTGAACTTAAAGGAAATTAGCTCTTCACACGAGTCAGAGCTGAAGGTTACTTAGCAATGCTTAAGAGAGTGCGGTGCGCGTTTGACTACCAAGACTGCGATTGGCTTTTGCTTTGGCGTCAGGAAGACAGATCACAGCCGAGATTGAAAACTAACTTTGACTCAAGGCATGCGGAGAGAACAGAGGAGGAGAGGGGAGAGATGTGTCGAAATAATGAGATCTCTTGATGTTATTTCTCTTTTTTTGGGGGGGGAGAAATGCAGACAGACGCACAACTCACATCTTAAAAGGTGAGGATGCAGATGCACCACCGTGAAACATTTAACACAACTTCAAAACCATCGGAAAAGTGCACAGTGCCCAAGATGAACAGTAAACACAGGCTGATCATGTAATTATATCATACTGGTGCAAATGGACAGTCAAACAGCAATGACAGGAGGAGCTATATGGTGATTGTATAGCTTTTATGGGAAAGATATAGAAATAACTGTAATTTGGAGAACATAATGAAATAACTCCATCTTACCATAATCATGACCATTAAGTTTGTGGCCAATGAGACACGTATTTGTGATGATCATGTTCAAAAAGCCATCATTTGGTGTACAATGAGAAACTATGTCTTTAAATGTGGCTTGATACACATGAGTTGTTTCACCAAGGCAACAATCAAACATAATTCGTCACACTTAAACTAATAAAGAAATGTAGAAAGCCTTTGGGGAGCTACTTCGAAAGAGCTACTGGATATCAATTCTTGCAAATGAGGCCAAAAATATTTTTCAGCCAAATGCAGCTAAATGGGTTTGAGCAGGCAATGGGACATACGGCAAAATGTATGGACACAGGATACCCTGAACAATGATGCCAAAGTGACCTTACCACAGCACCTCAAGGCAATGCAAATACTCTCTCATAACTCATGGCTTTTAAAAATCTATTTCTGAACAATTCATTCAATAATTATAGTTACGATTTGACATTAGTTAAACAAATTGACATGATCCATTTTTCCAGTAGGCTTAGCTGTTTCATTTTTGTACCTGTAGGAAGTGGTGTCATATTTTCCTTCTGAATCAAACAAAAATGTTTTGACTAATGAAGTTCAAGTCTAGCATTTTGTTTATTGTTAGTAAATTCTGAGCACCCATACTGGTCAGTTCATGCAAATAATGTCAGTCGGTAAAACAATGCACATTCTGAGACATCCAGGTAGCTGAATGAAATCTACTATATTATTTTGTTTTGTTTTGTTTAAGGCAACAGATTTTATGTCAGCCAGATTTTCGTGAACATTTTCTACCAACAGCAAATATAATAACAAAGTACAAAACTGAATCCCACATTTCTGAGTGTGTGTGCGTAAACAGGTGCGACAAATGTTTTCTGGCGTGCTCTTCAATGCTCTGACGTGTCCTCTCCCTTCCACATCTGTGCGCCTGCATGCTAACACTGTCATCTCCCTCACCTATCATAAGTCAGGGGCAAACGACGCAGATCCGGCGGGTGCTAGCACAAGCCTCTGTGGGCCTGTAAGCTGTATCATTACACCATGTCATCTTTATGGCACCAAGCTCTAATTACACTCTGCCTACTCCATTTAGCCAGACAGGGCCGCAGCAGGCGAACAAAGCACTCACAATGGACTGCTATCTGAGCGCCACGGAGGGATGCTTCCCTGGATGTCGGAGCGTTATGGGATAGGTTTAAAGAGAGATTTGTGACTTTGACATGAAAAACATACCTTTAATTGATCCTAAGGAGTAATATATTCAATTCATGTCTTTCTCAAGACACTGTTCCACCTGCTGATGTCACAAGGTGGTGGTCCTCCTAGTCCTTCAGGTTTTGAAGTCAACAAACACTGGAGCTTGTTGTGATCATTTCAGGTCTAAAATTGTCTTCAGTACTGATAGAAGCTTTTGTGTTTGCTCCAGAATTGCATTTTTGTTTGTATAGAAAAGTAAGGGTTTATGAGCCACCACTAGTCACACCTTGTTATTGGAGCCTTACTGAATCATTCATGTAATAGTGAAGCTTGGCTTGGCTAATAGACTGTTAATATTATTAATGAATAAACCAAGTACATGAATGGACACAAGCGACGGAATCACAGTAAAAGGCAAGGAGGCTGTGAAGAAAAGTTCCCTTCTTCAAGTCTTTCCTGATCCTGAACTTACAGCTATCCACTGAGGGTAAATAGTGAAAGGTCAGTTTGTAGAGAATAACCGACAGAAGGTTTACTTTTCGGCAGTATCGGGCAAGTTACTTTAAAGTTGTAATATATTCTATATTAGTGATTACAGCTTTAAAAATGTAATATGTTTGCATTACATATTACTGTTTCAAAAATGTAACTGAGTTACACTACTGAGTTACTTTTGGCATCTAAAAATAGCAATAATGCCACCGAACAAATGTACAGTCAAAGATTTTCTTTGACTGTACATCTTCTTTCTCCTTTGCTTTCCGCCATTCTCTCATGTTTTGTTTTGTTGTGCAGATCTTATACACCAGTGTCCAACTTGATTTGGTGCTGCAATTTATATGGGGGAGTTTGGGATTTTTTTCATTTGCGCATCAACACAAACCATTTAAATGATAACTTGAGTTACTAAAATTGTAATGACAAATATCCATCCATCCATCCATACATCCATCTTCTTTCACTTGCCAATTGTCCGTGCCGTCCAAATCACATTGCACCAGCCCCTATCAAATCAAATCAAATCAAATCAAATCAAACTTTATTTATAAAGCGCTTTTCATACCGAAAGGTATCACAAAGTGCTTTACAGATAACATTTAAAACAATATGCCCCGCATCATACATCCATACACACATACATACATATATATACACACACACACACACCTATATATATTATATATATTATATATATATATTATATATATACATACATACATACATATATACATATACACACACACATATACACACATACACATCCACACACATACAATATATCATTAGGACTAAATAAATAGATGTCAGTTAAAAGCTAAGCTGAAAAGGTGGGTCTTGAGCCTGCTCTTAAATACATGAACGTTCTCTGCGGTCCTGAGCTCCTCCGGCAGGTCGTTCCAGAGGCGAGGGCCATAATATTGGAAAGACGCCTCGCCGTGAGTCTTTCTGTTGACTTTAGGAATAACTAGGAGACCCCTGCCGGAGGAGCGAAGGGGCCGTGAAGGTTCACAAGGTAAAAGTAATTCTGAAAGATAAGAAGGACCAAGACCATTAAGACATTTAAAAACCGTTAGAAGAACTTTAAAATCGATCCTGAAACACACGGGGAGCCAATGCAGCGACTCTAAAACCGGTGTAATGTGGTCCCGCCTCCTGGTCTTTGTCAGGACACGAGCTGCTGAATTTTGTAAAAGTTGTAAACCTGAGATACTCTTTTTGGGAAGACCAGAGAGCAGGGCATTACAGTAGTCAATACGACTGGTGATAAAAGCATGCATTAGCGTCTCCGTGTTGGCCCGAGAGAGAATGGGGACTCTGGCTATGTTCTTTAGATGGTAAAAACCTATCTTTGTGATATTCTTAATGTGTGGAATTAAAGTCAGCTCAGAGTCAAAAATCACACCCAGGTTCTTCACCTGTGAGGAAGGATTAAAAGACAATGACTGTAGTTTGGGTAAAAGTTTCTCTCTCTGGGCCTCAGGACCGATGACTAAAACTTCAGTTTTGTCCTGGTTAAGCTGGAGAAAGTTTTCTGCCATCCAGGATTTGATATCTAAAATGCAGTTAAAAAGTGCATCCAATGGCCTGGTGTCATCAGGAGACATGGAGATGTACAACTGTGTCATCAGCGTAACTATGAAAGTTGACTCCATGTCTCCTGATGAAATCACCAAGAGGAAGCATATACAGGTTAAATAGCACTGGGCCTAAAATCGAACCCTGGGGCACACCACATGTAATTTTACATGGGTCCTCCAGCAGGTGGTGGGTCCACGGGAGGATGGCCTGTTGGTCTGTCATAAGGGGAACCGCTCTTTGTCTGACACGTCACTTAGCACCTGTTTGCCATGAAAGACCCTACCAGGGGCACGAAGCCCCCGACAACAGAGCTCCTAGGATCATTCAGGTACTCAAACCCCTCCACCACGTTAAGGTGACAGTTCCAGGAGGGGCAATGACAAATATATGATCGTATTTTCTTTAAATAATAATACTAATAGTAATATTAGTAAAATAGTAATATAATAGTAATATTACTAACTCAAGAAAGTCATGTATTCTTGTAATACATTACCCCCAACACTACTTTTAGGGATATGCAATTCATAGCAAGGCATGTTTATTTATACCGTGCATTTCGAACACAAGGCAATTCAACAAATTTTACTCGGAGTAGGGAGCTTTTTAAAAGCCAAGGCTGCAAGCAATCTTCATACAGTAACAGGAGTGGAGTTTTGACTTTGGAGGAATTGTTTAAGTTACTGTTATTTTTTAAGTGTCGGTCCCGCGAACCAAAGCCATATTTACAGTATCTGTTTTTTACTGTTGATACATTAAACAAAATTGAAAAGACCAATCAAAATGAGGGGTGAACGAAAGGTACTTATTATTTTGCCATTTCACCCAGCCCGACTTATTCTATATCATGACCTCATTGTAGAAGTCATTTTCAAATATCGTCATCTGGACAGGACTGATTCAACACACAAGCGACAGGTCTACTAAAACTCTGTCCAAACCACTGCTACAATGGATAATTCCTGGAGGAGTGAGAGCCTCTCATCACCACAGTGTTCCACCTGTATGAGTCTGTACAGGACACGGCGGCCCTCTCCCCCTCCTCTCAGAAGGACTTCTGAAGGTGAGTGGCTTGCTGACAGGTGCGGGATAACAGAGACAGAGCCGGGATCAGAATTAAATAAAAAGTAGCTGTCCTAACCAGTAATTGCACTCCTTTGCTGAGCATGCTCTCAGATATATAAAGCTGATTTACTGTCGGCGCGCCTGCCACAAATCAGAAGGCCCTCGGAGAAACACTCGTGCTATGAAATTGTTTAATCTCATCAAGTTGTGCTTTCACAGCAGGCCATAAATCACCTAGTCTTTGTTATCATAGACCTCCATGAGCGCCTCTGAGGCAGCCAGTGGATCCTGGGTATATATAATCTTGACTGAGCAAACAGCGGGTCGGAGCAGCCTGAAATACTTTCATATTAGCCGCGGTGCAGCTGGCGGAACACGAGCGCCCTGATGGATATCTCATTTCCTGCACCGCGCATCTATTCCCCGCAAATTATTACTGCATAAATTTCTTGTCAACAGAAACGGGCAATTAATTAAGTTAAAAATGCACTCGTGATCACATCTTACACGGGAACAGGAGAGCGGGGGGGCAATTTTACGCTAAGTGAATTTACCACAGGGGTCACGGTAATGAATGATCTTAAACTTTGTCATAAAGTGGCAGACAGGCCAATATCTACACGGGAGCGCGGCTCAAGCTAACCCCCCCGGCGTATTTGCATAAAGTATATTTATGTGGAAACGCTGGAGGACGACAGCCAGGGCGAGGAAATAAAGTTTACAAGCACTAAACAAAATGTCCGCCAACCTCTGCCGTCGCCGCACTCCATCACGGAGCGGCGATTGGAGGCAGATCATAGCAGCACCTTTGCCATTTAAGAAGAAAATATACACATTTAACGGAGCGGCAATTGCAGATGCATTATTCATAATGTAAGAGTGCTGTTCGCGGGCCGGTGGAGAGAGAGACGGGGCTGACGCTTGTTTGCTCAGCTTGGGCCGTTTATCAGGAGCTAAGGATCCCACGGCGGGATGAGCGGGAGATTTATCTGTGTTTCAGGCTCCACAGCAGATAAATCAAAGGGGTGTAATCATGGGTGCGAGTGGCCCCGCGCTGACCCCGCGCTGAACTAATGACACAGGGATATGTGCGCCCTTCCTGTTCCTGTCCGGCCCGGCTCAGTCCTGACTGTGGCCACACAGGGGAGAGGGGAGACGATAGGGCTTCATGTGCCTTTGTCCTGTTTACGCACAACACAGCTCCAGCCCACGCTAAAAATAACTGTTACACTCCCTAATGTACAACAATGTGTCTGCAGTACACAATAGCAGCAGATCGATTGCATGCACAGGCAGGATGGTTGAGGAGCCAATCATTATGCTCAAACTTGTGGGATAAAGGCATTAATAACAAAAATAAACATGGAAATCACACATCTATTCAACAACTCAAGTCCTGTGCAGTTCAAAATCAACTTTTTAAATCTCATTAAGGTTCTTCTACAGAGGTCAAAACCCGTGTTGTGATGAAGCTCTTCTGAGGTTGTTCCACACACCTTCACATGACCTAACTTATCATCCTGGTTGCCATTTTTTTCCCTTTAGCTTGTTGCACTCATGATCACATCTTAAACTGGAACAGGAGAGCAGGAAGCTATTCTACAGTACGTCATACTACCATGGTTAAAAAGAACTACCAAGGCTAAAATGTCCAAATGTGTTGACCTATAAAGCATAACACAGGACTGTCACGGACAAAGAAGAAAAGGTGACCTCCTCTCAGACAGCATTATGAGCTTAAACAATAGGCACAGTATCAGTTGCATGTCCGCAGTGTTCACAGCCTGTGTTCATGTAAGAGATCCCACAGTTGGCAGTGGACATCTCCTGTTCCTCCTGTTGGACGGGTTGAGCTCTGATTTATCGTGTCTTGTGTAGCGGCCTGTCGGCTGATTAAGCCAGTGGAACTTTGTTTCTCTCTCCTCTCTCTTTAATCTGTCTGAGTCAGATAAATGAGACCGGGCCGTGCCAGCTCCTGCTCCATAACCTCCTTAACTCCTCCACTCTTTACTTTTTTCCCTCCTTCTCTACACCCCTCCATCACTACCTCCCTGACATCTTCTCCTCTTCAAACAATCTCTTTTCTTTGTTACTTCACAAAAAAACAAAAGAAAAACTACACTCTTTGGAAATCTGACACAAGAAATGTTATATCATATTGCAATTTCAATATTATTACTTAACCTTGCACAAGTTGAGCTGTTTCCAAAACTTATAATCCACTCAGTATAACTCTAACCCTGCTCATGTGACTTCAAATAGTTGTCAATGAAGTAGTGGCGGGCGGTGGCAGTGAAAAAGCTCTGTCTTGCATTAACGTGTTGTTGAAGTTATATTCGTGTTAGAGCAAAAGCGTAGATGTACAGTGCTCTTCTCTCCAGACAGGATCAGACCACCTTTTGGCTACTGACTGTGAAAAATTGCAGCAAAAACGCATCACAAAGAGAACATCCGAGAACAAGTCAAATAAGCCAACACACAACAAAATCACGACCAGTCACACCATCTCAAACTAATATATTCTAAATTTGAGTCTTTTAAACAGGTCTCTCACTCCCTCCTCTCTCCTCCTCTTCCTGTGCTGCCTGTTTATCTGCACTGTCACACGGGGAGAGGGGAGTCCACACATCTGCCGCTCTCCGCCTCTGTCTCTGGTCAGGTTTAGGGGCTGGAGCGTTAGCGAGAATACGACACACTGTTTTTCCCCCCGCCGTTCTCTCCTTGACAAGTTTCTGTCAAACAATCGGCCTCTCCTTGGCCAGACTGATGGGCTTTGTTGTTGGCTAATAAATCAGCCCGTATTTACGAGCTTTAGTGGTTTAATGGCGACATGTTTGCGGCTGAATTAAAGCTGGTTTTATTCACCAGGCGGGAGGCCAGAGCCCGGGCCTGGGCGCTCTGTTTTCCCTTTTCCACTCGTCGCGGTGCTAAATCACGCTCATTGTCAGCCTGTGCTAACGTAGTGTGCGTCATTGGGGAGAGCAGGAAGCACTGGGCATAATTCTGTCCATCAGTCTAATTTATTGTATCGGTAGCTGTGTAATCTCCACCTCGTATATTATATGGGCTGACAGACTGGAATTCAGCCGTGTTTGTGCGGATTCTGAGGCAGGGGAGCTCATTGGTGTGTTTGGCTCTCAGAGAAATTAAAGTTATCTTTTATTTGCTGGTGTATATTATGTGTCAGGTGAGGAGTGGGATTGCAGGGACATTAAAAAGACTGGGAGACAGGGAGGCAGAGGGTTCGAGGACGTGACCTTCCTGCGCTCTCATTTCAGGTGAAATATACGGCCTAATACAAGGGCGCGGAGCATCTGCGTTGCAGATAGTGCGCCGCCTGTGCCGCCGTGCCAGTGCATATAAATCAGAGCAGGCATCTCAATGCTAGGCCCCACTTCCACAGGCCAACAAATCTTTAACAGCAGATTACAGCCTCACTGGAGTCATCCATCTACTGCTGATGGAGGGAAATATCAGTGTTCTATGGCACTACAGTCTCAGCCAGTCAGGACTGATGTGTGCAACAATGTACAGAGCGCCTCATAATGGGCCCACGATCTGTTCTTCTCTCTGCGGCCACAGTGATGCAATATAGCCAGTATCGAGCACGCTGTGATGGAGGGCAGGAGCTGTGACTTTAAATCAATAAGGAATGTTTTATAAAGAGGATGATGATGGAGATGATTCCAGATGGTTCTCCTGAGAACTGGCTGCTCCTCGATGTGATGCTTACACAACACTCTGTCCTGTCAGAGCGGGCTTTGCTTTTGGAAAATAGACTTCTTTATTTCATTACACTGTGTCTGGATCGCAGGTGCTATATTCTGGGGTTTATAGACAAGCTCTTAATGTAATACAAAATGTTTTAGTGTTTTGAAAAGGAGGTCCAAAATGCAATTATCTAATTGCTCTGAAAACCATCCAAAAAGACTAAATACGATCATAAACCTGGCCATAGATTTGAAGTGGACTCATACAGGATGGTCTGTTTGGGGGAAACTAATGGTCATTTTCATATGCCTTATTTTTTAATTGACATTTCTTGTTATAAAATAAAAGTTCTTCAAAGGCAAGTGGAAAAGCTGCATTCTTTTTGATGGGCCCCCTAAAGGCTTGAGAAGAGTCATCAAAACAGAAAGATGTTTCGACTCACCCCGTAACTATAGTAATGAAGACTTTAGCATGTAAGATACAGGAGTTATTGGCTCTCTTGATTACTTTTTTGTAAATCTATGAACGCTACTATGCTCACAAAAAACATGGCTGATTTTGTCCATGACTTTAAAGGTCATAATACTATATTTTATTCATGCTTTTTAACTACTTTAGGACCCCTTAGCCTTGATATTTTTTGAAATATAACCTAAAATATTATCTGTGTCTATAAAATATCCGTATAAGTTAAGATAATATGAAATGCAGTTCATTTAATTTATAACATTCACTCCCAAACTGCCAAAATAAGAAACAAAACATGTGTGACTCTCTAGTCTGAACATTACAGTATCCTCCCTCTCTGGTGGGAGGCACGGGGCGTTTCCCAACATGTTCGCCAGTGCGTACGATTGTGCGCAGTATAAAAGAGACCAGAGTGTGTGAAGAGGCTACAATGAGGAGCATCTGCCCATCGCCTTTTCAACACGCCACATTTACATATCAACCACCGGCTTAAACATAAACACGTTCCTTCATATAGGGCTGCGACGGACAAAAGAGGGAGTGAGACGTTTATGTCAGGCCTGTGACGCTGGAAGCAGGGCCGTTCACAGGTGTAAAAATACAAGGCAAATGTTGGGCCCCCTAAATGCAACTTTACTTTACTTTACAGTACTTAAGTAGGGTTATTGAGGATCTGTACTTTGAGTTGTATTTTTGTTCATTTTACTCCACTGCATTTGAAAGACAGGTCCTTAGTTTTGACGGTGGCGCAGTTGGTAGAGTGGGTCGTCTCATGATAGGAAGGGCACGGGTTCGAATCCCAGCTCCCCAAATGCACACTGTTGTTGTGTCCTTGGGCAAGACTCTTCACCCTACTTGCCTCCAGTGTCTGCGTACACTGGTGTGAATGAGAGTGGGTGACTGGTTCCTTACTGTAAAGCGCTTTGGGCCTGATAAAGGTAGAAAAGCGTGATATAAGTTGAGTCCATTTACCATAGAAGCAAACATAATGTGAAAGAAGAATAACGATCTATAACTGCAGTACAAAGCATTTTTATCAATGTGTTTGTGGAGGCTCTCAGTTGTCCAGGAAGAATTCATCGTAGTGAAGCTTAAATCATCGACTGGACTTGATTGTGTTGTACCTTCAGAAGCTGCTTCTTCACTCTTGTGGTCAGTTTATTAATGTTGAACTAGCAAGCTAGTTGTTGTTAGCATTACCATCACCGCTAAAAGTAAGTCACGTATTTCTGTGAAGAATTGGAATGTTAGAAATATATATAGAAAAATATGACCTGAGGAAGAGCCATGCAGTCTTTTTGGAGTAAGTGAGCAAGCTTTATCATGTTTATCGTAGTAGCCTTGCACCTGGTGATGTGCGTATATTTTTGCTGTTTGAATGTTAGAAATATAGAAATGTGTTAAGAATGAGTTAGACCACAACTAACTTTTTACAATTTACTCGTTCCCGCTTTCATTGTGAAAATTAATAATTCATTCACTCACTTCCCACATTCACATGGGCCCGGTGGGTGAGAGGTGCCTTTCTGTTGTGGTGATACCAGCTCCTAAATGAAGGCTAACGAAGCAGACAGCCCCGTCTGATTGCCCTCGTGACGGCGCTGGAGCTGGGAAAGCCGCTCCGTGTCATCATTTGCCCAGCGTTATGAATAGGTTAATAAAATAAAATACTTTAATTATAGCTTAGTTGCCGCGTTGTTAATGGTGCCAGCGCGGCTCAATCGAATAATCCACTTTCTTCTATTAATTATCTGCAAGCGAACTTGTTTAAATGATCTTTTACAGCCCCTTGATAAAATTACTGCTACGGGCAATGTAATGATAGACAGACAAAGGCCATGCGCGAATTATCATAAACTATTAGCTTGTTTCCAAAGGGTTTTATGTTAATCTTTTAGTGCTTAAGTACCCTGCAATTAACATATCAGGAGGAGCTGCCTTCCAGCTAGGCTTGCAAATTGAAGTGCACAGATAAAAAAGCTATTGAGATGAAACCGTGAAAGAGAAGAGGGGCTATCAGAGTGGAGTGTGCGGGGAATCCTCCGTGTGCATGCAGACAGTGAGTGAAGAGCTGGCCGTGTGAGTGTGGGTTCATCCAGGGCTAGTTCTATAGATTCATGGGCCCTGGACAAAATGTGGTCTGGTAGGAATTTTTTTCCCCACTGCTGGCTGTTGTTGGCTAAAATAGTTCCATTCATATCAAGAGGCGGTCAAAGTAATAGATTTCATTACTTGAATAGAAGATACTACTTTTCAAATATTACGCCAATATAAGTAAACATTGCTCGGTCAAATTGTCACTTAAGTATAAGTGAAGTGTTCAAAGAAGGAAGCACAAATGTGATCCATCACTGAAAACACTGAAAAGTCGGTTTTGGGGCATTTTGAGTTGGACATAGATTATGAAAGTGTAGTCTCCAAGCTTTCCAATGATGTGTAACACATGGTAATCTGATAATATTTGGAGAACCTGTGAACAGTTGAAGCTAAGCACTCTTAGCAGACAAAACGGCTTCTTAAAGTTTGGGCAGTTCTCACCTCTCTGCTGTGGGGAGTGACAATAGGGCTCATTTACATCTCATTTAGATAAGCCATACCCGCTGTAAAGCACAGGGGGGAGAAAAGGCAAAAGAAAGAAAAATGTGCCATCAAAGAAAAAAAAAAAGGTAATATATAAATAAATGTCTCTTGCATAAATCCACTTTCCATAGAGCCTACCTCTACAGCAACTACCAACACAATGACAACTAGCAACATTTTCCCAATGCACACACATTTGACCAGAGGGAAAGAAGGACGCACACACGGTGCACACATTAGTGCCATGGACAATGACTACGTTATATTATCCTTAACCTTCACACAATCAACTGCACACCACGTTAGCTTACAGCACAACAATGGCCTCATCAAAAAGCATAGCGGCCACAAGCACAAAAAAAAAAAACTTTCACTCACCCGTCTGAAGTTACCCTTGCGTACCTTCTGCTCAGCAAACTCGTTCACTATTGTGATAAAATCCATTTTCCTCGCTCAGTTATTTTAAATGTAGACTAGAGTTATGCAAATCTGCGCTACATCCTTCTGTCTTAAAACACGCTTTGAAGGCAAGGAGTTGGCTCAGGAAACTTAATGGTCAGCAGGGCTCTGTGCATGCTTACAGCCAGGGCATCATCAGCACTGGAAAAGTTAGCCTGGAAAAGTTCACTGGTTTCACGCAGAAAAGCGAACCTCTGCAGTAGTATTTCAGCGTTAGCAGCAGCGCAGCGGCCTCCGTCAGACATACACGGGAAGTGTTGCATAATAATGAGCCACACACACACAATGACACACCCCCACGGCGTGCTCCGACAAAACGAGACTTTTTCAACCTGAGAATTCACGCTTTTAAATATACCAATACTGTTATCTAAAACATGATGAGACTTCTTCGTGATCTCAACTAAAAGATTCTGCAAAGCGAAAATCACCATTTTCAAAAAATACCCTTGTTCCTCCATTTGCGCGACAGTGAGTCAGCCGACTTGTGTCTCACATTCTCGCGACAGGTCACAAATCAGTTTGAATAACCCTAACCTTAAGGAAAAATAACTTTGTGACACAAAAATTCACTAACCATATGGCAATACGATGGGGACAAGTCTTCTTCCTTGTTGTGAGTCAGTGGCATTGACCTACTGACCTGGAGTGTGCAATTTAAGGCTTTTAAAATAAACAAAACACAAGGACAAATTAACTTTGGAGTGTTTTTAAAAATGTAGTGGAGTAGAATGCATTTATTGAGACAACGTTTCGATCCAAATGGATCTTCCTCAGTGGTAAGTAAATGAATGAATAAGAAATTTTCAAAATGAAAGTGGACGCGAAAGTGTAAAAAGTTAGTTTCGGTCTAAACTCATTCTTAACACATTTCTGTATTTCTAACAATCAAACAGCAAAAATATACACACATCACCAGGTGCATTTATTCGATCCAAATGGATCTTCTTCAGGTCATATATTACTGTACATATTTCTAACATTCCAATTCTTCACAGGAATGACTTTCAGACAGCTAAGCTGTCACGGCAATGCTAACAACAGCTCGCTAGCTTGCTTGTTCAACATCAATAAACTGACCACTAGAGTGAAGAAGAAGCTTCTGTAGGTAAAAGCGGAACGTTCTCAACACAATCAACAAATCCAGTCGATGATTTAAGCTTCACTACGATGAATTGCTCCTGGACAACTGAGAGCCTCCACAAACACATTGATAGAAATGCTTTGTACTGCAATTATAGATCTGTTGTTCTTCTTTCACATATGTTTGGTTCGATAATATGCTCAATGATTCAGGACCTTTAAATTCACTATTAGCCATATAGATTCATGGCTAATTATCCATCAGTATTTTCCAATTAGTGTAAAGTACTAAAATAACTAGTTTGGTAAAAACACTTCTCCCACCTTGAACATTATGTGAGTGACTGGTGAGGACTGTGGGCACAAGATTGGCAGCATAACTTCTGTCAGTCTGGGCAGCTGTGGCTTCACTAACCGCCGCCCCGTGTGGACAATAGGGGTGGGAATAAGTGACCGAATAATGCATGAAATTGTAAAGTGACTTTGAGCACCAGCACTTTAAAAAAACACTGTGTGAGACTAATGACTTATTATTAGTACCAATAAATAATGGCCAGACTGGGCTAGTCTCTAGTCACCACTCTATTATTAAAGATTTAAATGTCCAACATCGGTCATTTGGATATATGGTGTGACCACTATAAAGCACACCATATAAGGAATGGTGTGACAACATTTACCTGTGTACCCATGAATACATGAATAGAGCACAGTGTCATCCATGTGTACAAATGTCATCAAGCTGTGTATGCACATAGTGTAATACCATGTTGTGTTCTTGATAGAGACACACTGGCCCCTTCACACACTGTCCTCCCGACACCATCCCTCTCATGAATAATACAAACATCCTTTCACCAAAACCACTCCAATCGCTATTCATTCATCTGCATACTTGGAGCCTGGCAAAATGATTGGCCCAACGCCATTACTACAGAGCAGAAAAAACAGGTCAGAAAGAGAAATGTTCCCAAAACAATTTCCCTCAAAATGAGACAGGAATGATTCGCTTTCTTTTCTGCTCCTTCAGACGGGCCGTGTGCATAATGATGTTAGCGTAATGGGGTGACAGATAGACCGGAGAGCATGACATTAGCATGAGAAACGCTTGGGTGAACAGGCGCTCAGCTGTAGTCTCCGAGGGCCCCGACGCATCCGCGGCCCCCACCGCCGTCCTGACAAATGAAGACATGGCACCTTTATGCTGGCCAATACAGCACGGGCGCTTTAGCAAACACAAGCACTAATAACCGAAGGGGGGGTGAGCTATACCTCGGCTTTATACGCGCCACTATCTCCGTCTGATTAGTCAGGAATAAGCTCATTCAAGGTTGACTGGAGAAGGCAGGGGGAGTGTCTTTGGGGAGATGGGATGACAACGGTTTGTAATATGAAGACACGCTGAGGAAATCTCATCGGAATAATCAATTAGGGGGTATGGACATTCAACAGGTGGAGCTCAAAGCTGGTTTTTCAGTGTCCTACAGAAGAACTACTAGGATTGGAATATCACTGTACTAAATGAGAGACATTTGATATAAGTTGAACTCATTTGAACTTTAAATAATATCTGTATGTCTTTTCTTACTACATCAACATTTCTTAATTGTTACCAGTAATGTAACATTACGACTTATCATAAATGGGATAAAACAAGCAGCCAACTTTATACTTTGAACTTCTGGGCCTTTATAGTAATGTAGTGGAGTGGAAAGTGATTAGTTCTCAACAAAAGTATAATAAGGCACATACGCTCCTACACTGTAAGCAAATTTGCTTTGTAACTGACCCGCTCTAGTAGCTCGATCTTGTTATGTTTATAAGCTCTGACATGCACCAGACTGTCAGACCCTTGATTCCAGTGCCTAAAACAGTTTGACAGGCATGGGGGCTCCACACGTGACCCCCGGGCTCCTCCTGTAAACATTTATCTCTCTGCTGGAGTGTGTCTGTGTGGGCTCCTCCGCTTTTATCTGCTCCCCATGACAAGACGCTGTGTAATATATGAGCATCTGCAGCTCCTCTTCAAACACGGGGCCTTATCGCACGCCAAAGCATTCCGCCAGACGGGAGAGTGTCCCGAGACCTCACACCGCCCTCGATGTCCCCGTTCGGGCCGGATCAAAGAGGGAGAGAGTGTTTACAAGAGAACGCGACGGGACAACAGAGTGACAGCCGGCTGACGTGCCTCATCTGCTCCGGGCCGGGGCTGTCCAGGCGAGGGGTTAATGGCGTCGCACTCAACACAAATGGACCTGATGCCTCTTCATCCACTGACTTAAACATAACTGTTGAGACTGGAGATAAACACCACGTCAGTCAGCAGGCCGCAAAGGGAAATTTATTTAACAGGAGGCCGAAAGATGGATAGTGAGGGAGATTTGAGACGGTTGGAAGTATAAGCAGCTGCACGATATGACTCAGGATAATACAGAAGGCATTTTCATAACCCAAGAGAGTTTGGTATTGTAAGAGTTTAGCATGACTTGGAAGTGTTTGTCTTTCAATTGGCGTCAATATTCTCTTAATATTCTCGTGATGTTCCTGTTTCAAATCTAGTCACTGTGAGGGTAGCAAGGACACTGTAACCCAAAGTTCCTCCCTCCTGTTTTCATTTAACCCCACTGACGATATTTGGGAAGTACGGGAGAAGGCTTTGAGGTCACACTCTCCCATCATCGATACAAGATCTTGGTAAAAATTAACACAACACTGGATCTGTTGACATTGCAGAAGCTCCAACCACATATTAGAGCGTGTGGCTTTTTGTTGTTGTTGCAGATTTGACCTTTATTTACGGGTCAAAACCAAAAAGATGAAAGGAGAGTTTCTGAAACATACTGGCCCTCGCATCCAAACTTCCTAAAGCCTGTACCACCAGGCCGACGACACTGTTGTTACGTTTGTACTAACTCGTCTGTGCGCTCAAACTCCCCTCAGCCCCACTTGGCCCGGCGCTCCTCTGAATAGAAAAAAGGCTGGTGCAGTAGGAAGCCGCGCTGTGTTCTTCGTTGCGCTCGGACGGCTGCCTTTAAGCACAACCTACGGGGGGTGTGGTCCTCTCTGGGGGCCTGTACATACGCCCTCTGCCTCACTTCAAAGAGAGGGCGCCGGGGCAACCTCACCCCCGCAACCCCGACCCCCCTCCTTAGCCCCCTCCCTCCCTCCCCAGGACAAACGCATTCAGCTCACAGATGATTCCTCTATGAGAATGTTTACGTCTCTCTAGGCCCTCTAGCTCTCAAATCAGACGCTTTTTTTTGTTTCATTTTTGTTTTTTTTTGGAAGACAGACATTTTCTTGAGGGTGGGGTCCTGTGGGGGTGGGGTAGTTTGTTGTTTGTCATTGCGTACATGCCTTTGATCTGCGATAATCAGGGACAATAGCGTCGCCCGTTCTAAACAACGCTAAACACGCCGTCTCGTATGAAGCATCATCCGAGCCCTCGCCAGTGTAAACCATTTTTGGTCGCATTCATCATAATCACCATAAGAGGAGAAAGCTTATGACCGGTGACAACAAAACAAACAAAAGTCTTAAGGAAAAGACTTTGGGATTTGTGCGGGAGCGTAGAGGGAGAGCACGGCGGCTGTACGTCTAGGGGAGGTCTAGACCGTTCAAATCCTTGCTTCTCTGATCTCTTCATTCAGATGAAAGAGCAGCGGCGGGCGGGATTATGCTTTCTACCCCTCACAAGGGAAGGAAAATGACTTGATCGGCTTTCGGAGGAGCCCCAATCGTTTTCAATTAAAAACCATTTCTGACATGCAATGGTTGACCAGTTTGCTTTACCAAACATGTAAACGAGTTCCTGGAAACAAAGGAATTGTCTAATCTACAAATAAATGGGTTTGATTATGTCACAGCAACAACATTCTTTCATAGATTTATGCAGAAGCTAATCTCAGGTTGTTTTTTTTCAAAATGCTAAATCTCAACATTTTCTCACACTCTATAGACTCTTACAGGAACACGAAATCAGGACCGAAACATAGATTTTTTTTTTTTTTAAAGGTAACTAAAAATGAATTTCTGTATAGTATGGATGACTGAAAAAAACATACAGAATGATTCATAACAGAAACTTACAAAGCATGTTCTAATATTTATTTCCTACAGAAAAAACAAGTTTATAATTAAATTCTTCTTCCTGTTCACCTCCAGCAATGCCTGGCCCTAAGCTCCCCGTTCCCAGACAGTGCGGCCTGTATAGCGTCTGAATGAGCCGGCACTGCGGCTGGTTGTTACGGTGCCAGGGAGCTCATTTAGCAGATGCTTGACAAGGATGTTATTTGGTGGCGTGATTGAATGTGCCTTTGTGCCGGCGCGGCGATGAATTAGACTTGTTTGTTTGTGGAAGCCCCTGGGATCCTCCTTGGTGTCAATGTGGGTTTTGTCTATCTGAGGGCATCCCTTTTGGTATGATAATCGATATCTAATCCAGCTCGCGAAAAGGCAAACAAAGCATTAGTGTCTGCTACTGTGCTTTCAGTGAACCACCACTTACTAACAGGAATATTGACTCACAGACAACAAAGACGACACGCACTGGCCTAGAATAAGCCCTGATTCCTCTGCGCTGCGTGTTTTGTGACCAGGCAGAGACGAGAGTGCTTTTGCCTCACAGTAAGAAGGCTCCAATAAGATTGATCCTGGGAACAGTGGGGCCTTCCTGTGTGGAGTTTACATGTTATTCCTGTGTCTGGGTGGGTTTGCTCCAGGTTCCCTCATCATACCAAAACATGCACAGGAGACTAAAGCTTCAAGCTAGGTCAAGCCTGGCTCAAGATATGGAGATGGTTCCTGGGTGCCGTACAAATGTCACCCACTGCTCCAGACAGGTTATGTGGTACAAGGACAAATTTCCCCAGGGGACAATATAGTACACCTTAACTTATCTATTCCCTACACATCACAAAAGTCTAATACCCAAAACATGTGCAGTTAGGCTCTCAAGATCCTTCTAGAGGAGGGTCCCCAGTGCTCACTCACACCTAATGGCAAGTTTTTCAGGTACCACCAAAATCATGTTCAATTCAATTGTAGTATTTTGTATTTGTAAACTACCTATCTTTCCTGTAGGTGCCCAACGTGCGCAAATGATTATCTTTTTTCTTTAGCTGATCCTCAGGCTTTTCTGTGCATTGGCACACACCTCCAGAGATGATACACCTTTTTATGCAAGCATAACAACTATACACAGTTTATAACCTCAAGGCATAACATTTTAGTATGAAACAGGTGCGGGCTGATGAGGAAAGCACTTGGAAGAACCACAGACAGTGAAAAACATGGAATTAGCTATTACCTGCTAAAGTCTAATAGTAGCTCCTTGCTGTAATGGATTTCCCATTCAAACTGTTTTGCCCCTCTCCAAGTCCTTTTTGAACACTTGTCATTCTTACCTCCACATGTTTGTCTTAACATGTGCTACATCATCCTACTTTTTTCCTTTGCCTATTTTTATCTTTATTTTCTCTCTATTCTAAAACCCTACTCCGAAAAACCCAGCCAAACTGCTAGCATGAACGAGCTTCAGTTAGCCCGCGCTAAATGCAATGGGGGAGCCACCCTTACTTAGTTCATCGCTCTTCTACAGTCTATGAGAAGAACCCAACCCAACCCCCTCACACTCTTTCTATACAGCATTACTATGAAAATAAACAAATACTAAAATAAATAAACAAATAAGTCTAAAGTTGATCAAAGATGCTATATGTTCTGTCTGTTGCAGTTGTTTTCTCACACCAGACATGCTTTGTTGCATCATATGATGCATGTTCGCTCGGCCAGTGCAAAATCTTCAATGGAGGCCCGTCCAAGTTCCCAGCTCTTTCCTGGCACGTCTCCGTGGCTTTCTAATCACCTTTCATTACACGCATGTGATCCCGGGCTTCCCTCTGTACACCGCACTTCATCATCTTTGTTTGGGGCTGTAATTGCTCGCGAAAGATGCCTTCTTTGATTCCGCCTACATGCCAAAGTACTTTGAAAGGGAGCAAGTGTGGAGACGTGTCACGGTGTGTCTGTCTGCTGTGGCTTATTCACCTGCCGAGGACAAACCCGCGTATAAGGGATCTCTCACCGGCCGAGGCATATCAGTCCTGTCTGTCAGCGTAGAGGAGGTCAGGGAGGGGCTGGGCGCACAACACACTCTTTCACTTACACAAAGATGTTACAGGAAATCATCTCACAGATTCCAAACTGTGACCATGACGCACTGAGCTTGTCACTATAGTTTGTGGCCAGTCTTTTTCTACCATTAAAAATAGAAAAAGTCATGACTTTCCTGCCGCAGCCTGGTTTTAAAATGCCATGGTTTGTTGCCGTTGCGTGGAGGTTGTGTACTCACTGTGCAGGGCTTGTTCACTGTCAGTGTTTAACCTTTTCAATGTGATGTCTGGCAGACCTTTGGTGGCCACTGCGCTGTTACTGTCTGAGGCTCAGGAGGAGGAGGGCCAGTGTGACCCTCAGCTCTGGAGACTACACTTCATCCAAGCACAGCAGAATGAGATAATGGCGACGTTTCATCAGTGAGTGGCCTGATATGTGCTCATTGTTAAGCCAGTGTCGGTGGACAGACACGGAGAGCTTCCCCTGACAGAATCTAATCAAGACTTGTCCCAACATATTACAACTGACTTAAGCTCTATCTTAGCTCCCATTTAAGTCTCACTCACTCACGCTCCAAATAAGCAGGGAGACAGAGACAAGAGCAGGCCGACAGCACACAGAAGAGGCCAGGCTGAGGCAGTGGTGCCTGCTGAAGTCTACTTCCGGCTCCAGCTTCAGTTTATGCCAGCGGAGGCGCGTACAGATAATAGAGCTCTCCTGCAGAGAGGAAACCATCCTTTATCTGCCTTGGCTCTATTTACTGACATTAAAATGATAATATCAATCAGCGTGCTGTCAGCAACCCAAGTGGGCTGTGAGGAGAACAAAGGCGCCACTGTCTGCTCTTTGAAACGTTTACAAGGAGATGTTGATGTACCTGCCATTCAGGTGCAAACAATGTCATCAGCACAGCCCCGGAGCAGGCCTCCAGCCACACCCTGCGATGAGTAAAGCTGCCCTGGGCCTTCCCTTCTGCCTCTGGGACAGCAGTCTGGGCTGACGGGCTAATGAGGCAGCAATCAGCACATCTCCTGTGGAACAGAGCAGGGCGAGCTTTCACCTGCAGAGGGATGAGCAGAGGAAACACTGCAGCATCAGGAAGCCTCTGTGTAATTACTTTTGGCCATCTTTCAAAGGCCCCCCTCTCTGGAGAGAGATGTGTGACAACATATGACAAGAAAGCCAACAAGCTTTCCATACCAAATAATGGAATCCATCCTGAGTGAGCAGACACACCTGTCTGCCATAGAGAACAATGCCACACTGCCTATTTATTAGCTGCCAGAAAAGTTTATGTTTGTTGGGTGACAGTGACAGGAACTTGATCCTTTTCATTTTGTGGAGGGATGTGGAGCAGAGGGAGGAGGAGGGAGTCTGACTCACATTCTCTCTGGCTCTTTCTTCCTGATAGCTGTCTGCTGCGGAGTCATAGACAAAATAACAAAGGCTGTCATTCTGCAGGAGCCCACTAATTCTCCCCCTCTCCCCCGCCAAAAGATTCACGTTACATCCCTGTGACACTCCCATCCACGGCCCTTCAGTCGACACTGCATTAGCACCAGTCAGATGCAAAGCAGAGCAGGAGTGATTAAATATTCACATTTGTTTGATATCTGTATCCAGCATGAACTTAAGTGATTAATAATGGGAAACACAGCTCATGACTGGCAGCCTCTGCCACTACCACTTTTTACAAAATTATGAGGAACTGTCAATTAAACCAGTGCCAACAAGTCGACTAAAAGCCTTTGCGCTGCTCAGTCAGAGCTGTAAATACTGTAAATGTTCTGTGGACAAGCTGAAGCTATGAAACATGTAATAAGGTTTGAGAATTTATCTCTAGGCTTTGTTTACTTTACTTACCTAAAAAAAAGAAAAGTGTCAGGCTGTTGAGTGTGCTGTCAGGCTCATGTTGATGGAGCAGCTCAGTCTGTCATCTTAACATTTAATAATTAGGCTTCCTCCTGCCACACAACACAGTGCACAGTGACAAAAGCCAATGGCAGCGAGGTGGCGCTAAGCTGCGCATTATAAATAGTCTGACCAGATGATTAATGAGAGGGGCCACGAGCTAAAGCAGCAATCTTGCACACAGACAAAGGCTGTCTGCACAGCTGCCTGCACACAAAAACTCCAACCAAATCCGACAAGACAGCGGTGTCCCTGGATAGAGGCAGGAGAGAGGCCGAGTGGCAGCGCAGTGGAAACATGCCAGGAGAATACATGATTGCTTATGAAGACTTTATTTAACCTTGCAGCACTGCGGGGCGCTCATCAATATTTTGACATGATTAGTTGGATGGTGGGGTCAGGCACATGCTAAAGGTGGAGAAGAGGACTATGCCGACACTAAGATAATTGAATCATTTGTGGACTTGGCAGACTATTCTTAGAGCCAAAATCTAATTTGCAGATAAGTTGTTGATGTGAAAAGCTCCACACAGGCCTCTCTGTAGTGAACATTTATCCACTATAATAAAAGCCAGCACATGATTTCTGTTGCAAAAGGAGCACTCTGTAATAAATTCACCTGTTATTGGAAAAGTGAGCCATTTACTACGTCAGAGGGCCGTACAACCCTCCATTAGTTTCCATAAGTCACATTTCTCCAGCTTGTTTTCATTCTACATTTTAGCTGGGACTTTTGACAGCACGTCATTGTTCTGCGGCTGCCTTCACCTGCCTTCACAGGCTGAGCACTTTAGTACTAATGTCACCCTTTGCCATGTAAAATTACACTCATCAGGACGTCCATGGCCCATCAATCATGAGTTGTCAGCCTGCAGATAACGGCACTGACAATAGGGACAAATATCTGTTTGGTTGGAGAAAGTTCCCAAACAAACAGGAGGCTCTGTTCCAGCGCGGTCAACAATTATGTGAATATTTGGAGCAGGTTTTTCCATTTGATGGCTCGACCTTATTCTGGGCTCCACTTTGCTGTGCTCAGCTGGCAGCGCGCTGTCACTGCTACATGTCCTTTTAATGCCCCTGACAGGGGGTTATTTGCTCCCATATATGTTTTCTCTCCAATTACAGCATGGCAGGCTGAAGCCCAGGGCCGCGCTCACCTCTTTGACTACTTCTTCCTGCCGCTGCACTATATTTTTCATCTTTTTGGATTCTATTAGACGAGGACTCGCTCATTTGTCTGTCCTTGGTCCAAAGTGTTGTTTAACACCTGACAGGCATCAACAGCACAATACCAGCTGCTATTTGCTCAGACAGCTGATAGTGGACTTGGAATTCCCATTTTTCATCCAGGAAGAGAAAATAGTGAAACATTCTGTGAAAACTCTTGTAATAGCATATTGGTTGTAATAGCGGGAAAACATTTGTATCTATACAACCGAAAAGTGCGGCGCATTGGGATGGAATTACCACACGCTCTTAATTTCTGAGCGCTGTTTGAAGCTGAATAGTTAATGTGGCTCAGTGCTAATGTGTACAAAAACACACTAATTAGGATAATGGAATGGATTGAGTGTGGCTGTTTACTGTAATCAGCCTGATCAAAGACAGCAAAATGATATCAGGGGACTGATATGTGAAATCTACAGCGCTGGCAATCAATAGAGCACAAACAGACAGCGCTTGTGAGCATGGCTTCCAGCTAAGTAGGATGCCAAATGCAAAGGCTGCCATTGATAGCACAATGAAAATGCATGATTTCAGAGAGAGCGCTCTTTTATCTAGCAGCCCGGATCAATAGTGGGAAGAGGTTACAGAATCAAAGTTGTTTTGCTGCTGCCGTACTTAACTGACACTCCTAAAACAGCTCAACACAATTTGGAAGAAGAAAGCGTGCAAGAAGACAATTGGAGGGGAGAGAGGTGAGTTTCGGTGGGCTAATCACACTCCTCTTACATTTGGGGAGCCATTATCAAACGGTGAGTGTACAGGACACAGGAAGTCAAATTCGTTTAGGGCTGACAGGCTGTACGCCGGCTCTGTGATTAGACGCTTTGTTCCTCCTTTGAGCTGTACAGAAGAGAACACAGCCGCGCTAAATGGACAAATGTTTATATTTAGAAAAACAGGTACGAGTAAACGAAACACGGAGCATAATACTATCATCATGTAAGTGAAAATATGGACTGGCCTCAATAACACTGAAAAGAATTCAGATAGAAGTACAGTATGAAGGTACCTAATCTCACAACTAGCACTCAGCTCTAACGCCAGGGAAGTATTCCTTCCTGTGTACAAATAAAGAGCTCTTCTCAAATAAGCCAGCTGGTAGCATGCATGTTTGTAAAGGGCTAGAGAAAGTAAGTAGGCCATTTTAAATTTGAATACAAGAGCAAAGCACATAAATGTTACAGTTGTAATTGGTCAGTAGCAATAGGATTATGAAATAATTATTATAACAAATCTCTTTGTACCTTTAAGACATGACCTTATACCAATACTCTTCATATGCAGTCCAAACTTCCCACTCAGTGACCTCTGTGCTAACTGTGAACACTTTCTCAAAGCCCTTTAGTGTACATGATTAATGAGTATTTTCCCACCCTGTAATAAAATGAATATTCAGGCCCACGGCGCACATGTGAAAGAGCTAATTATCCTGGCAGTCTGCAGCGTGACCTGCAGACCATGAGCGGAGAGAGCAGCGGCTTTCAGCGGGCACATGGGCTGTGTGAGAGTGACAGGAGACGGGACATACAGGAGGACACTCAGGACACAGGGCTGTGAAGTGCTGATAACATGCATGTCATGTGAAGAATCCTCATCTCTGCTGGGCTGGAAATATGAGCTACGTTCAGGACAGCTCAAATTTTTTTTTTACAATGAAACTACATGAAGAAAAATGCTGTAAAAATAATAGAAATGCAGGCTTTAGCTGAAATTAGTTGGACTGCCATGTTAAAAACTAAAGCCTAAATCTTCAAAATAAAAATCATGACTACATAAAAATAAACTCCAGTTCAAATGAGTTTAGATCATGTTGCTATTTTAACTTTTATTATGCACCAAGTTTGATTAGCTGCTAGCTCCAAAACAATCTACTTTTTAGAAAAATAGTATCTTCAGGTAGAAAACACTGCCTGACCAAAAAAAGTTGCCACAAAAAAGGATCACATGCTCCAATATTTGATTGTTTGCTGAGGCATTGTTTCAATAAGCTTCTGCAATGATCCAGTGTTGCATTAATATTTCACCATGATCTTGTATTGATGATGGGAGAGTGCGGTCAATGCGCAAAGAAATGATGGAATAACCTGGGTGTTCAGGTAGTCAGCTGAACCTAGACCTGACCAACTGCAGCAACCCCGGATCATAACAGTTAGTTAACTCCAGGTGGCCATTTTTGTTTTTTGGCAGTGTAGTTTTTAACACATAGTTTGTGTTTATCCATAAGCATGTCCATCACAAACTTTTTAATGATTGATTTATTTGTGAACACCTCCTTCGGCATGTTTTCATTGGACTATAAAGCTGCTTTCTGCCTCCCACTTTTCTGCTTTTGTAAACAATGCCAGGAAATACTTTTTGTGTGTTTGTGAGTTAAGTGACATGTCATGTGACTCTGGAGTTCTTGCGTCTAAATAAAAGTGAACAGAGTGGATGTAGCCGCAGCGGTGGACTTTAGTCTGACCCGAGACTTGGCCATCACAGGCAGACAGGTCAAGAGAGAGACAGAGAGAGAGATGCGCTTTGTGTCTGCCGCGCCGTAACATGAGAGACAGTCCAGACAGCAGAGACAGCGCGACATGAAAGTGAGTGAGGGAGACTGACACACTCAAGAGCTCAGGCCACCGAGGGACCCTGCCGCCGGCGCGCACCAGCTAACAGATAGCAATCGCACCTCTCACTCTGCGCCGCGGCGGCTAACAGCGCTAGCAGCTACCCCTGTCAGCGGCACCCCCAAACAAGCCCGGCGTTTTCATCCGCGCGCGCACACACACTCCTCGCCTGCCTCTGATGGAGATAAGATGTATAAATTATGAGCAGCTGACAAAGTGTACTCCAGTGCCGCCGGCGTGTCATCAATCACCGCGCGGCGTGTCAGCAGGTAACTGACGTGGCCCCGGGAGGCACAGGGCCCCTCTTTTAGGTGTGTGCAAACTTGCCGTGTTTGTGGGCTTTTGTGCGCCGAGAAGGAGGAGAGGGGGCGAACAGCTGATTCAGTTGTAACTTGGGGAGAGAGGAAGAAAGAAAGAAAGAAAGAGAAGCACATAGTTGCACAAACCCAGACGAAAAACAAGAGGGCTGTTGTGTCTTTGAAGCCTTCACTGTTACACCGCGGGGCTGTGTTGATGTGCTGATGTGCTAAAGTCAAGACTGTGTAAGTAGCTTTAGTAAAGTTTACAAGGACTGCTCACATAATTACATAACTTGGAAATTCAAAAATCGACGGGAGCACAGAACAAAAGACGCAAGAGAAATTGAAGAGAAAACACAAAAACTGGATAAAAGTATAAAAAGTGATGAAAGTCAAAAAAATAAAAACAAAACAGTACGTACATTTAGAAGTGATCAAATCCTATTATTCAGCAAGTTGTCTTCTGTTATAGATGCTTTGTTCAGTGCTCAAGACTAGACCAGTGTTTAGCAGGGCTTCGAGGAGGAACACACAAGCCTTTGGCAAGGGCTATGTGAATTTATTTCTTATCAAAGAGGTGAAACTGAAGAGTATTTGAAAACCTTTTGACTGATATTTGCACATTATCTCTTATACTAATAAGTAGGAGTGTTAGTTCATCACTTTCTACATAATCGACAGCACCCTAAAAGGGCGTCTGAAGTACAGTATATCGAAAGACCAAAGAGAAGCCCAAAAAGGTTGCAAAACCTTGCAAAATCGACTTTTTGGAGCTTTTAGCCATGTTATTATGCTATTTCCTTATCAAAAACACCCCCAGAGTGGTTTTTGGCTTCATGTTCGCACCAAAAGTTGTGAAGAAGGAGCTCTTTCTAACCTACTCTGGACAGCTGTTCTTTTTTTCTTACCTAACGATAATGTCTCCGCGAAATGCGCATTTGAGAGGTGCAGGACTTTATTCAACCTTCCTAAAGAAGAGGCCATTTGCCAGAAGTTGGAATTTTTTTCCGGGATTCAGCCAAAAGAGTGTTTGTCTGTGACCGTCACTTCACTGATGGCTGCTTGGTGAACCTTAGCCAGAATCACAGTAGATTAACTCTTATAATCAGCGCGATTCCCACAATAAAAACACCAGATGGAGCAGCCAGAGCGGTGAGTCAATCAAAATGCATGTTAGCATGTGTGTTAGCCATTTATGAAGCTGTGTTGCAAATGTCAACTCCTTCATTGTGAAGTAACTTCAGTTTTTGCTGTGATATTTATATATCTACTACTGCTTAAGTTGACTGAATCCAAGCGTTTTGTCTTCTGGGTTGGAAAAAAACCCCAGAAAATACTGATATTTCTCACAAAAATGAGTACTCGATAGTGGTAGAGCTACAATCTATCATATAAATGCCTATTGTTTACTTTGGAATGGCTAAAATAGCATAATATAGATCCTTTAAGGTTTGCTGCCTTTGTCAGAACCAAATGAAAGTGTAAATCCAAAGGTTTTACACCAATGATTTACCAAATATGCAGTTTGTTTATTGTTGTAATTGGTCTCTTTTTCATGAATGTAAGAACATTTCCACCAAGGGGGTAAAGTGGTGCAAAGAAAAATCTAGCTCCAACCAAAGCTGTATTTATCATCGTTTGGGGGCAGTCATCTTACAATTCCTTCTACACCAAATGTGCAATCTCTAGCGCTCTCCCATGCTCCAACTTTGACCCTGACTATACGACTTTTCAGGAGCGAATCCCTGATGTTACACAAAGGTAAAACCCACTAAACACTGGACTTAGAAGAGCCGCAAGTGGAGTTTGCGCGGGGATAAATATTTGAAGAAACGCTATCAATCAAAACAGGCACTCCTCATGGACACATCAGCCATAAAACCCCTCGAAACTGCAAAAATTATACAAGGTTTTTTCGCGGACGGCCCAGAGCAGGTAGCGTGTGTACACTATCGATCTGTTGTCTTTGAGCCAACTTCAAGACCGGCGAGAGTGAGAGAAGAAGGAGAAGCAACATTTTCGGTTTTCCCCGTGGGGACGTGAGGAATCGCTCAAACCAGGCACCAAACAGACGGAGGCCTGTCATGTTTTTGGGTGATGGGCTGAAAAGACTAGAGGCGTCCGGGAGCATCGGGCTTTTCCTTTTCCCCCTGCAAACCAAAGCTCAGAAAACAAACAGCTCCACCCCGCGGTGAGGGAGACGGGACGAGCGAGACGCCGAGACAGGTGTCGGGGAAGAGTGACGCGGCGGATAGAGAGGGATCATCATCGTCTCAGACAGGCTTTCAAAGGCGGACATATTTGGAGCTCGTCATGAATTATGTAGGGGATCCATTAGCTTTAGTTAGAGGTATCAGTGATGCTATTGTCTTTAAGGGGGTAAGTCCACGGACACATTATCTTCGGCGGGGGAAATAAAGATGTCTGGAATCCGGCTGACAAAAGCACTCAGTCGTCGATGAAATCTGATGAGCGTGACAGGATGTGAGCCCCGCGTGTCTATATTCTCTTACAGATAGGTGGACAGGCTGCTCCTTCAGCGCAGGTGTGATGAAAGTGGGAGCGCGGCCTGCCTCTCTGGTTACCCCTCACTCCCCCCACCCCCTTAAACGTGTCTTACGGATGTCTCGGCTGATGTCCTGATGGGTACCGGGCCAGTTGGCAGAATGAGCGGGAGGAGATGCCCCTGGGTGCCCGCCCCATCTGCCCAGCTACATGGATACAGCGGGATCAGGTGACCCCGCGGGACACCTATTATCATATCATATTAAATGTCCGGGTTACAAGTGCACAGCTTTACCTGATAACAGACAGGACTGAGCGGAGAACACCAAGGAGGGTCAGAGGAGGCTATGTGTATTCATTAGTGTGCACTCTCCCGACCAATAAAGACATCATATCCCAATACCTTCTCATTGTTTTCTTTCACCGCAGTCAGATTGGGACATCACATGTACCACCAGCTTTTACTGTAGTCTGTGACATGCACCCTTTTTTATCTGGGCTTGGACCCAAATGTGTGTCGTCAAATGATTTTTATAGCGGGCCTTTCCTTTCAATATTTATCTGTTGAAAAAGTCTGTTGAAATGTGTTCTTTAGATTATGAGTTAAAACCTCTTAACCTTAAAGCGAATTTTCTCAAGTTAAGCTCTACCCAAATCTGAAAGCTTCTCACTGGAGAAGCTTTACGCTTCATTTGAAAGCAAAGACCTACCAAAATGGATCTAAGATTGTTCCTTGTGTTGTCGTCACTTTTTGGTCTTATTTTTTTTTTTTGCTTTTTTGGTCCTGTTTTTTGCTTTATTGGTTGCATTTCTGTTCAGTTTTTGTAACTGTTTTGTTGCCTTTTCATCTCATTTTGGCTCAGTTAAGGCGGTTGTTAGTTAATCTTTATTTTTTTAATGCTTAAACAATGATAATTTGTATGAAAATAGCATTTTACATGATTTACATAACAGACTTAATTCTTATTTGGGTCGTGGCTTGTCAGTCTGGATGATGTTGGGTCCTGATCTTGATGTTTTCTTTCGGCAGAGCTGGTTTGTTTAGCATATCATGGCCCACATAAGTTAAAACAGTATAACTGACAGACGCTGAGTCACTGTTTGCCCCCCGACTACCTCTGTTCTTTCTGCAGTCGTGTCGCTGTATGAAGCGCGGTTACAGTAGCTGTAATGGTGGCTTTGTTCCTCGTAGGTGAAGTCATTAGCCTTCAAGTGAAATCCTTTTCTAATAGTGACTAACAGACTGTCTCCTGGGATCTCTCATTACTGACCTAACAGCTCACTAACTTAAGGGTGGCACTGTACAAACGAGTCAGGCCTATTTTGGGAAGATGTTTTTAAATCTGTCAACTCGAATGCCAACCGCAAATAGAAACAAAATGGAAAAGTCAAAGGGTTAACACTCCTTTTGATATATTTAGAGAAAAGCAGCACTTTTGATACTTTTTACTGAAGCTTTGTAAACTAATTACGTCCATAAGGAGCATTCATACAAGCACAGGTGGGCAGTAAACAGCTCCATTTTATTACGGTTATAAGAAATATCACAAAGTTAACTTTTTTTCTGTTGTATCATGCAGTTTTTTTAGTTTCCTCTTCTACTGCCGAAGCGCTCCGATCTGTAATTTTGGGATTTTCTTGCATAATCTGGAAGTGCTTTCCTACTGTAAAATAATTATTTTTGCTTGCACTTTGACTGAAATGAACTTAAAGGTGAGACATATGGCAAAATTAACTTTAGAGCTTTTTTTTTTTTTTTACCATACTACTACCATACTACTGAATATGGAAAGAAGGAAGTTTACATACCCCGGCAGAATTTTTTATTTTTTAAAACTATTTTTCAAAGAATATGAAAGATAACACACTCATAGTTAGTGGTTGTGTGAAGCCATGTATGGTGAAACAACGGAGTTTGCTATTTTAATCATAATGAAAATTGAACCAAAATGACCCACAGCAAAGTTTACATACCCCAGTTTTATACTGTGTATTGCCTCCCTTAACATCAATGACAGCTTGGATTCTTTTGTGGTAGTTGTGGATGAGGTACTTTTTTTTTTTTTCCTGATGGTAAAGTGGCCCATTCTTCTTGGCAAAATGCCTAGAGTTACTATAAATTCCTGGGCTGTCTTGCATGAACTGCACGTTTGAGCTCTCCCCACAGTGGTTCAATGATATTGAGGTCAAGAGACTGAGATGGACACTAACGGGACCTTCACTTTATTCTGCTGGAGCCAGTGGCATCAGCGAACCAGCTCCATATTTCACAGTACGTATGGAGCACTGGCTCCAGCAGAATAAAGTGACGGTCCCGTTAGTGTCCATCTCAATATCATTGTACCGCTGTGGGGAGAGCTCAAACGTGCAGTTCATGCAAGACAGCCTAGGAACTTACAGTAACTGGAGGCTTTTTGCCAAGAAGAATGGATTAGATTATATATGCAGAACCTCATCCACAACTACCACAAAAGACTCCAAGGTGTCAATGATGTTAAAGGGGGCAATACACAGTATTGTGTACAGTACCCCACAAACTGGGGTATGTAAACTTTTGCTCTGGGTCATTTTGGTACTTTATTTTTTCATTATGATTTTAAAATAGCAAACTCACCATAAATGGCGTCACACAAAAACTAACTATGAGTGAAATAAAACCTTTTGTGTTATCTTTCATATTCTAGGGTAGGGTATGTAAACTTTTGAGCACAATTGTATATTTGCTCCTAAAAATTTCCCACAAGTTTCTCTATGCTGTAACCAGGAAGCACTCCCTTCATAGGACAATTTACCCCTTCTGCACAGAGCAGTATGTTGGTTACTACAATCCAACATATTGCAGCACCTTCTAGTACCGATGTCCTACAGAAGCTACATCCACAGAGCCAGGGGGGCAACAGTTTTCACATCAACGTGTTTTTTCAAATATAAAATGCCAAAAGCTTAATTCTAAAAAGTAACCCGCTACACCTCTGCTTACAAGATAACTGAGCAAAGTATCAATGGCTGCCAATCCCTAATCGCCCTCCTGAATGATGGATGAGAGCTGTCCGAGTGTTACTTGACCCCGGTGACCCCGCGGTAACCTCTGGC
The DNA here is from genome assembly GCA_007210695.1 of Neogobius melanostomus. Lineage (NCBI taxonomy): Eukaryota > Metazoa > Chordata > Actinopteri > Gobiiformes > Gobiidae > Neogobius > Neogobius melanostomus. The sequence continues at coordinate 349,955 of VHKM01000234.1, read as the reverse complement.
GCACCCTGGTCATTCTCTCTCTAAACCACATTTAAACAAGTCCCGGCTTTGTTTGGGAGGCAGCTCCTATTAAGTGCTTCGTACCTACTACTATTTTGCTTATAGCTCTATTCACAGCTTAAGAGTATAGGTAAAAAGAAAAATGGCTCTCGACTGGTGGAAAACACGAGGATGAGAGGCTGCTGAAGGGGGATTGTTAGGGAAAGGGCGGACATTTTGGTGGGAAAGAGGAGGTAGAGAGGGTATGGATTTTACAAGTGGTGCCTGTTGTGGAGGATACTTCAGATCTATACGGGACAAAAGGGCTGAACAATATATGGAGTGTGCCGAGGATAAAGCAAATGATTATCTTTGTGGAGTGAATTTTTATATAATATTTATGCAAAATGACAAGTTCTCTCTGGGAGTGGCTTTTGCATTACAACAAAAAGTAGAAGGATACTTATGTTTCTAGTCCTACTGTAGGTAGGACTAGAAACAAATCAAGGCTGGGACAGATCATGAGATCATTTCCTCCATAGAATATCCATAAAACACAAAATAAAGCCTGCAAGCCCAACCTATCGTGCCAGGAAATTTTCAAGCAAATACCAAACCAATATTCATTATTTTCATATATATGTTATAACATTATAAATTAATGTAATGTACAGTAGACAATGCCTTTAATGATGATATAAAATGCCTGTACCAATTGAATTATATATGCTCTAAGTGCTCACTTTGTCCACTCTGGGCAGCTGTATAAACATGAATGCTACATAAATAAACTTACATCATGTGCTATAGAACTTCATATAGTTTTACATGTGCTGAAGTCGTGGCACAGTGAGTGTGCTCTACTGTACATTACACAATGCCCAATATTCAACTTAAAACTAAATAACCTCAGTTCTTTCAGTGTCATTTGTCACAAAGTGGACAGCTCACTGATTGACTGTTTACAATAGGCGTAATGAAGCCTTTCAGTTTGACTGCTTTGTAGCAACAAATCTGCTGGCTATAAATCATTCCCAACATGTTTTTTCAACATGAAAAGCCTTCCTTAGGCAAAATGCATGTGGGGTTAATATTATTGAAATGCTCCGTTCCCACTCTGTCACCGGGGTGTGAGATTCCTGACAGCTTAAGCCCTTAATGCAACAGATTTGACTGCCTAATCCTGTGAAAAAGGGTCCACTTTTTGTCCGAGGGGTTCGAAGGTCACACGGCGAGGCCTGGTTTCCTTCATAACTTTACAGTGAGTAATCCTGCACTGATTGCTTATAACCAAAACATGCTCTGTATGAGAACAAAAGCCATAATTCAATAACCGTCTTGAATATTGCAATAACAACATCAGAGTAATGCTTTCCTACGTTATACTTTTACACTAGCAAAGTGGCCATTTTGTGAAGCTGAAAAGTGGAACGAGACAAGAGATTACAGACAGAGACTAAACTTACCATGCACTTTTGTTCTAGACTGAGTAAGGGAAACAAAGTTGTGTATCTCAAACAGAAGTAAAAGCACGGTAAAGGTGTGATATAAACACAGTGTCAGTGAGTCATTTAATCAAACTAATTTGGCGATGTAGCGCAGTCCTACTATATAGCCCTCCTGTCCAAATCTTCCTAAATCCCTCGCTAGCGCCCGCATGCACAAGGTGTCAGTACTACCTGTCCGGACAGTCCCCTCCCGCCTGACCTGCACATAGCCTTAGGGGACATTAATTATAGAGCAGTGCGACTTGTTGAGAGGAAAGAGGCAGCCACAGACAGACAGACAGACAGAGAGACAGACAGACAGACAGACAGAGGAGACGGAGATAAATGCGCAGATGTTGTTACAGGAGCTGTCATTCCGTCGCACAGAGGTGATGCTGAGACTTCACTCGATCAGGTTTCCCCCCATTCATCAGCGGCACAGGCGCAGAGGTGCCGCCGCGCTTTGGGAGGGCATGGCACTCTCACACAGATAACATTTGAGACTTGGCTTTCGCGGGGGGAAATTTATGGAGGTTTCGGTAACTGATATTTTTTCCACATTGTTGAAATATTGCGCAAAGAAGCATGGGAAAGTTTCACCGCTTTCAAAGTTTTAAACCTATTCATTGATGTCCTATAGTATTTACAAATGCAGGCCTCAAATTTAGACCTTTCATGAACTTTTTCAGGAAGTTCTAACATATCACTATCTTGCACTTTGATAGTGATACGTGAGAACAGCATTAAGTAGGACCTCAGGAGGAGCTTTTCGGGAGCTGCCACCACACAGGGAAGATTCAAAGATTACTCAAAGTGTGCTAGCGGCTTGAAATGCAACTCCAGATATGTTTTTGATTAGAGAACTATTTGTAACATGGCAAAAAGCTCTGAAAAGTTGATTTGTGCATTATATAATTTTAAGTGTATTATTTATTTATTGGGATATTGCACCTCCTCACTTTTTTAAGAGAATGAACACACTTCGGAGTTTTGACTGCCAGTGCCTGTCCAATCTGGTCTAAAAATTCACTTTCCTTTCTGTGTGGGAAAACTATACAGTCTCTATAACATGCCACATTGGCCTTGTACAAAAGCGCCCAAAGACAGGAAGAAGAAAGATGAATGGTGTAGTTATTAAAAATGTCACTGTAAATCTATGCCCGGCTGTCAGACGTGAAATATTAGTGCGTGTCACTGTTTTGTTTCCCTGTTATTATCTGAGACTTGAAAGCGGCGTGCAACCTAAAACCAGATCTTCTATTTGTGTGCATGTCGGGCTGGCGGATCCGTGACAAGGTGTCATGGCTGCCTCCGGAGATGTTGTCCGGACTGCTTCGCCTCGACAAGTGCCCGCCGCGCGATCACAAGCCTGCGTGTCCAAACAAATGCGCTCTTCTCCCCGCGCATTAGCAGCAGCAGATTAGACCGACGCGGGTCACCCGATCCCTCCCCGCGTTGTCTCTCTCGGCGAGGTCAGCCCCGTTTGAAGGTTACCCCTGTCCGCGAATCAAAATAAATAACATAGAAGGTGTGCGCTTCTCTTGTCGTCCTGCTGTCTTAATGATGCCAAGTTAACACATACTAAATAACAGTGTCTCCCTGCGCCGTGACAGCCTCAGAAATAATTGACCAGTGCGCTCCAAACTGAGACGCAGTAGGTAGAGAATTCAATCCAGCGGCTGACAGAACCCATTGAGCGTGTCACCCTGTTCTTTTTGCATTCTACACAAAGCAATGTCAGGTCACGGATGCGGCCTCCCGCTAGTTATTTGTGCGGCTAAATTACCTGGCTTTTCCATAATGCGGTCTAGTTAACTAATTTCCTGACAGCGCGGTGTCTCGTGAAGAGCTCTCCGATTTACTACCTGTCAGGGGCGTGATGAACTGTTTTTTTTCTTCTTCCCCCACAAATGCTTGGCAGCTCCTCAACTAAGAGCTCATATTCAATATCCTCTCTCGGTGCGCCCGGGACATCTCTAATTCCAGACGTGGCTGAAAATGAACAAAAACGAAACATAACCTTATTATGTTTGAAGGCTACCAGCAGTGTGTCATTTCATCCACAAGTTCCCATGCACAAAAACGACAGCTAGGGGGACTGTAAAGAACTTTAAAAAGTGCAGTTCTGAGGCTCTTAGCAAAGGAAACAGGGAAACCCATTATTCTCTGCGACCTTCCGTGCACGCACAGGCAGTGTACAGTGTCCTGTCATGTTGTTGTTACACATGTGTAAATCATTCACTTTCTGTCAAGATCGACGCTCGCTCCACAAAAGCTCACCTCACCAACGGGGTCACGAGGAAACCGGACCTGCTTGCAGACAAAGGCGGCTTTTTACCTGCGCGACCTGCCACTGATAGCGGCGGAGATGACAATAGCTGGATGACGGTATGAAGGCTGCCTTAAAGCTATACCGTGCGGGTTGAACAATGACTGAACTCGCGGAATCCTCTCGCCTACAGCTTAGTTTAGAAAGAAAGAAAAAGAGTTCACAATGGTGCGCCGAGGTCTGTCTTTCTTTTCGCGCCTTTCTCTTGTGTTCGCCTGGTGTGGCCCGTCGCCGTCCCGACAATGACAGTAGGTGGAAACGCTAGCTTTCATTACACAAAGTATAAATAGTGTAATCTATCAGGCCTGCCAATCAGGATGATTGATTATGGGCCTGTCGGGGGAGGAGAGTGACACATTAGAAAAGTTTGGTTAACAATGCCGGTGGCTGGTGCAAGGCGGCTGCCACCCAGTCCAGTGATTAATGTGTTGTCAGCCTGTAATCCCACACCCACGCTTAATGAGGCAAGAATTTATCATCGCGCGGAGTGGCAGATGTCAGGGCCCAAAAAAAAAGAGAAAAAAAGAAGGGAATCCAAGTGCCTGGAAACAATATACTTTTCACTCTTTTTTTCCCTTGACGTGTCTGACAAGCTCTAAAAACCACAAAGAACAGCCCCGTGTGAGCTCCAAGTTGAGTGGAAGGACTTTGAAAAACTCTGGCTGCGCTCGCTGTTGCGTGTTTATGAAAACGAAAGCTGCTGAAAGAAGTGGACCACCATTAGCACTGTCAACATGCGCGGGGACAAAAGGGTTTAGGGTGACCTCACGCTCACACGGGGGAAAGTCCAAAGGGAGATGTAAACATAAATCAGTTGGTTGTTTGCCCGACCACTAGGTTTGCTCAATGGAGTAAGACAGCAAAATGGCAATCTGATATGGACTTTTATAGATGAATTCATAAAGATGGGAATATAATGCACCGTATAACAGAAGTAGTCATCGTGAGTTGGACGCTGACGAAGAGAAGCGTGTCTTGGCAACGCTGAAAAGAGTTCTCCGAGCACTTTACTGAGTGTATTAAAAGAGTGACCGCAGACCACCAAAGACCATGGGATTATGGGTTTGCTATGTTCATTTCAAAACCAACATCTTGGTCATAAACCACTGAATATGGATCATTATTTTTAGGGAGAATACTATTAATTTAATTTGGATTAGTTTGGTCAGAGTCGATTCACTGCCTGAATGTAGATTATAGTACTGTGGTATAGGGGAGACAACTAAAGAAAAACTGTAGTAACTTAAGCAGGGCTGACAAAAAATATACAAAAGGAACAGCCTGGACTAGAAACAGGTCCAAAGCTTAAAACAGTTACTAACTTTTTCTTGTAGTGGTGTAAATGCCTTTTTTTTTTTTTACTGTGCAGTGTTTTGTAAAGGCCACACTTTGTGGGATAAAAAAATCGAAAAGACTGTGTGTAATCTACATAGTATTATGAAATATGAAGTAGGAGCTGAGGTGACAACTGTGAACAAATACCACTTTGTAATGGAATTAATTAAATAATTTGTAAGAAGAAAGAAGCAGCTAGGAGCTATGAAGACACTCTAACAGTAGCTAACGGCTAAGTAAGCTAACTGTGGCTATTGCTAGGAGCCACAGTCTACAACTGTATTACCTATTCCATAAAATTTTAAATCACGTACATTACATTTAGTATCTGCTTGGGGTACTTTGGCACAGGGAATAAGACGGTCCTGCAAGAGTAGCCTACATGGACAGACTCGCTGGCACCATTTGGAAATGCTCCAAAGACAGCTAGATGTGTACTGAGTAAAACAGAGGATATGCAGAATGGTGACAAAGAAAACCCGTGACCCAAAACGGAATGGAATTTGTTATGTACAAAGTAAAATACTGAATTTCCCCCCAAATTATTGTTACATAAGCATTAAATAGGCCACATAAAGCTGAAACTATGATCAAAACTAGACTCAGGGAGTGTGTTCATTCTTTATCAGTCGATAAATATTGAAAGAAAGACCCACTTTTGGATCCCGACCACCAGTTGAGAACCACCGCTATAAGGGGTCGATAACCAGTTCAGTTAATTTTGCTTTAAGGCTTTTAAGACATGGGCCAGCTCTGGTGACAATAGCATAAGTGCGTGCTCCTCCCTTTGCCACCACAGTGAAAAAAGCACTGCTGAAGAACATGGTAAAACTTTTAGCATCTTCTACAGAATTTTACTAGCATTTTTGATGTACTTACCCACTATGGAAAACACAAATCATGAAATCAATCTGAAATGCAGGCGGAAGTATTAAAAGCAGATGTTGCTGATGTCTTTTCAAAGTTTGTGCAGCGCAGATTTAGACGCTCTATTCCAAACAACAACAACGCGCCTGCCGTTATCTAATAAAAAATCTGTATTACAGTGGAAGCTGCCTCACGAGGCCCCACATGACAATCCTCTTCAAAGCGGGCTATAAATGTGAGTGATGAGATTGAGATTAATGTGCTCTGTCAACATCAACTAAAACAGACAGCAGAAGAAGCCACTGATCTCTTTGAGCGATTTCAACTTTCTGGCACGGTTCCTGTAACGCCCTGTGGGGTAGAGAGAGAGGGGGAGGGAGCGAGGAGCATGAAGATAGATTTTTTTTTTCTTCTTCAGACAAACAAAGCAAGGGATAAAACACAGTAAACCAGCTGTCTCTCATTAGACGAGCAGCATCTCCCCGTCACCGCGGAGACCAGTAGGAGGATTAGCTCTGATTGGGCTGATACGGCCGGCGCTGGGGACCCGCCCGGAGAAATCGCTAAAAGCATCATTTGATAAGTGGAGTCATTGGAGAGATGCCTTCAGTGGCTCTGCTTTAGCGCCACACACTCATCATCTCGTTTGTGGATTTTTTATAAAGTAAACCAGTACGACTTTTATGGCTTAATGACTCATAAGTAGAGGCTATGAGCGCAATATTTCTTTTCATATGTTCAAGTAATTATATCTTTGATACCGGAAGATGGAGAGCAGCCACGTCCCGCTGGTTTCCAAATCAGACTTTGAAACCAGCAAAATCTCTATAAAAATATCCTCATAAAAATCAATCTGGAGCTATATATGTACAAACCGAAAGCTTTGTGACACGCCAAACCCGCACTCTAAATGTTATTGCGCTAATAAAACAACTCCCATTCTACCGATTCCAAGCAGGGGAAGAAAAAAAAGCTGCATAAGCCGTCGCACGATTTGTCAAACTTTATGAAAACTTTATATCAAGATGAGAAAGGGAGACGTCTCATTACGGCTGACCAGTCTTGGCCCGATTTCCGACAGGCCTCGAATGGATACCGCGGAAATACCGGAGACGTCAAGACAACAGACGCAGGAGCTCTCTGTACTGCGCGCCAACACGTCCAGAGGAAAAATCCAGTTTAATGCAACGCGGCCGCTCGAGCGCCTCGTAAAAATGCCCTTACCAAAACATGTTTGTTCTGCCGCGCCAAAGACGAAGCGGGGCATCCATCATGTTTGTAGGGAGGCTGACACGACAGAGGGGTCAGGCACCGCCAGGCATCGGACTTTGAAAAGGGCCCCATAAATCAATCGGGCCCCTATTACTAACTATTCATTTGGCTTTAAACTTTTGACTGTGTTTATGATGTACAGGCCCGGGTGATTTATGTGGACGCGCTGACTCACTCCTTCACTTTCTTTAATTGCTCAGTTTCCAGTGCGTGACCTCGCCGTGACCTCGCCGGCTAAAGCTGCCAGAATGTTTGGACAGGCCTCCTCCGGCCCACGCTACAGCGAAGTGGACTACAGCACGGGCCGGAAACCTCTCATATGTTCGTTTTTATGCTTTTAGGAAAGGACTCACAGAACTGACAGCTGCACTTGCTACCAGTCAAGAATATCATACTGTATGAGGTAAACATAAAAAAAGTATTGGATAAACAGTTCAGAACGTTTCAGATTTACACCTTGCTGACTGCATTATTTGAAAGTATAGTGTTATATAAAGAACTAGGTTCAACAACAATGTCCGGACAGGGCCCATTCGACTGGCCTTAAGGATGAAAGGAACAGGAGCAGACATTTACAAGAAAAACCATGACTTATTTACAGTAAGTTCTTGCACCGCCTTACGATTAAAACCATTCACTAAGTCCTCTCAAAGGAAAGCAAAGTTTGATCATTTATGACTTACCACATAAAGACATTTCAAAAGTTCCTTTCCCAGCCCGTGACCCCGGCACGACCTCCTGGGCTTGAGCTGCCAGGGAGCTTTCAAACTGCGGTCCCTCTCTCTGCTCCAAGCGCCTGAGCCAATCCCTCAGCATTCACAACACAGCGCCTCATACGCTCATACACTCTGGACTGCCAGACACTGACAGACACCTGGAGAATAAACATGTGCTTTTCCTCCAGGGCCGGCCCGCAAACCAAACATGTCCAAACTATTACACGCACAGGCCTCCGACTACACAATACGTTGTTATTAAAGGCGGTGGTGATGAGATTAGCCGATAACAGGCTCGTATGCACGGACAAGGTGAAATAAGCAGACTTTGTTGGACTGTACTGCACATAAAACAGACGTAGTTAGCTGTTGCCTGTAGCACTGTCCACACACTGTCCTCATTCGCACTTTGGCATATGATCTGTTCAGAAAAGTTCCGTGAATGAAATATGACAAATATGGGCCTTTTATGCATTATTCAGGCAGGTAAATGATAATGTAGAAATATCTTTGAAACTTTGGCTGTAGATTACTGATATAAATATGAGGAAAAACATGTATCGCAAGTTTTCTGTCATTCCATGTTTGGCACTCTATGTATAAAAAGCAACAATATGGATCGAGACAGATTGGGGATCTTGCTGAGTTTTTGAATAAGTTACTTTTTAGTGAAAAAAAATCAGTAAAAAAATAAAATAAAATAAAATAAAAATTTGCTTTTGAGGTTAAAATGAATCAGGCTCAGAATTAAGGATTAAATAATCCGTCTGATTTTGTTTTATTAAAAATATTCGTATGTGCAAGTCTACTTTAGTAGCACCTACAGCCTTTGGAGTCTTAAAGGAACAGGCCACAGTTTTTCCATACTTGATACGTACCTATCTGGTCTTTGTGCGTGCCCGTGGAAGAGCGCGGTAGCTTCCAACTTCACCCCCGTTTGGAGCTATAGGAATATGCTGGAGAGGCTGTTGTACTGATTTCCTGAAAAGGAAGGCTTTGCAAAGGATGACTTTTTTTTTCTTTACTTTGAAATTAAAACTAAAAACAAAAAATCTCCAGCACTGCAATGTTTTCACCTGCTCTGTCTCGCTGTAACATATTTGTAGACTCAAAATGACTAAGGGATTAAAAAATGCTAATAAAGCAAATGTGTTCAACTCATAATGGATAGATTATTCAGGATTACTCAAGTTTTATTTTGTTTTTGATTTAAAAAAACAAAAACATTTGTTGTACTGGTAAACCATGTGATTATGGTCAGATTATGGTCAGCTGTTAAATGGTTAAAGGCTAAAAATAAACAAAAAACAAACAATGGGTTCTAAACCAGGTGATAGTTTTGCCTGTAGCTCTGTCCACAGCGCTGTCCTCACTGGCCCTTTTGCGTATGTATATTCCATTCACAAAAGTGCCATGGACAAAGTATAATAAGTTAGCCTGGCTGTGTATTAGCTGAAAGAAATATGGAGCATAGCGAGAGGTGAGGAGCGGTAATAAACATGCTCTATCAGTGATCTGTTCGGTGACGTTGACTTTCCCCTGTTGAGAACCGCGTTCTTTGAGTTTTCTACGTGGACGCATTTGTTCAGTCAAACAATCCAGGCGGCCCACAGAGGGCACATAGGCAAAGCACTGTACTGCGCGCTGTTTGTTATGTTTGAGAGCTTCGGGGAGCTCATTACTCTCAAACACAGGAGATGAACGCGCCGGCATACTTTACGCTGTACGTTTGAGATTTTAAAAGGAAATAGCAATGACAAATAGTGGAACAACTCCAGCTAGTAGATTTGATTTATCCACATGAGCGGAGCAGGTATAGGTAATGCTGGCAAGGCAACAAGGTTTGAGAGAATTTTCAAATCACTTTTAATATGTACTATTTTAGTATGTAGCAGTCCAATGCTAAATCATGTTTTAAAGCCCCAACTATGCCTTATATGTCTATTTAAAATAATAGAGTAGGAATAAATGATGGTATGAATACTTCCTTAAGTTAATAGAGTTAGTTTTCCCATTGGTGAAGGAAATAGCTGGAGGCTGCATGTTCAGCTGTCAATACACTTACATTTTAAGTGACCAATGTGAGTGACAGTTAGATCGGCCGATCAAATTGAACTCTTGTGGCCTCAGGGGAATTTGAACCTTGCCTGACATTTCACTGGTTAATAGGGTTATTACAGAAAAAACAGGCCAATATTAGGAGTTGGTGCCATTCTCTAGGATTGAATATTACTGATGGAGAAGCTAATGCCTCTGTTTAAGATAGTGCAATCAATGCCTTATAAAATTTAAAAAACGCAGAATGTTTACTCCTTTCTTTGTCTTTTGCAATAGAAAGTATACACTGTTTAGGATTTTCACAACTTTATAGCATAACAGAAAGAACAAAGAACGACCCTGCACATGTTTAAAGCATTTTCCATCACCGGAGAAAGTTCCTCGCAATGCCATCAATTTTGCCATTTGGTAAAAAAAGAAAAAAAGAAAAAGAAAGCTTATAAGTGTTTTATCATGTGTCATTCCCACTGCTGCATGTGAAAGGTGATTAGGCCAGTGCAAAATGTCACAAGCAGTCAGTACAGAACATATAATCAGAAGATCATGACTTTAAAACGCTAAAACGTAACAACATTTCCAGAGCGAAATCACTCCTCCTGAAGCCGCACAGAAAAAGCCACATGCCCGGATCACATAATGCACAATCACGGGCCTAAAAGCTCCCGGTCGATCGTTTGATTTGTAGGGACTCCCTTCTTAGTGCAAACTTAAAATGAACCGCTGTCTGCTGCTGCCTAAAACAGGTTAGTGTCTGGGCACCAAAAAGCAGAAGTGAAAAGATCCACTTGAGGACTTTCCTGGCTCTGTCACTGTCAATTCCCCTGAAGCAGCGTTACCCCGTGCGTGGAGGCTCATGGGACCGGCAGCTGGCTCGTACCGTCCCGCCACCAGTCTGCTTTACATTATACGCACCGGGAAGTGGGGAGAGGGAAAAAAAAAACAGTGTTCATGCTCGAAATATCAAGTGGAATACATCGCTGAGGCAAAATCTAAGTGACATGCGAGGAGCGTTTATACCCGCTGACGTCGCTAACAGGCCGCGCCGTGGACTTGCTGCATCCGCTGTGAAATGCTCTGAACATGTGGCGAGAGGTGAATGTTATCCTTCTGGTTATATAAAGGAAGCTCGCTATGTTATTGCAACTTTTTTTGAGCTTTAAAAAGGTCATGTTGTTGCTTTCTTATGAAAAGATACTCAGATAGTTGTGTTTGGCTAAAAGTGACAGCTTGTATTTCTTACGTGTCATTCCGACTTCCGCCTGCAGAGGGTGTTCCATGCCAACTGGAAATCCTGACCAGCCCAATTTCTCACTCCTTAGTGTCTTTTCCACACATACATGTCATGTTTTATGAGCATATAGTTGCTTTGCTTTCTGTTTTAGGTTCATACAACCAGTGGCGCCTCCAGAAATTGTTCATAGGGGTGGCCAGATGGGGCCACTTAGAATCTTGGGGTGGCAAACCAAAACTATCAGCCATAATTTCACAATTGTATTTACTGTTGTAGTAAACTAGCCTGTAGAAAAGTATCAGAAAGACTTAAGGAAACGTCTACTGCTATACTTGCCTGGCTGGCTGTGAATTTGGGCTGAAAATATTCATAACTGATACTACAGTACTACAATTAACACTGGCCAGTGGGGTGGCCAATGGGGTGGCCAGGAGTCGGCCAGGGGTGGCCACGGCCACCCCTGGCCACCCCCTGGTGGCGCCACTGCATACAACTTGCTATTTCAGTCTTTAAATTGTCATCACATCAGACTATTTAACCTAGCCTGGTTTTACCATACCCTCGTACTCATTTCTTTTCGTACAGAGGGTCTGGATTTTCACAATTGAGCTCCGTTAACAGGTGGGAGGGGTGAACTCCTTTGAAACGATTGGATCTGATTTTGGCTAGGGTTTGGTCGTGACGTATGTAATGCGCCCTTGTTGAATGAAGCAGCTATCATAACCGTTGGGAGCATTCCTTGCACATTCCAAGGCTTCAATTTTAATTTCTGGATATTTGGGAGCCGAGCCAGAACGCATTGAAGAGCTTCCTTTACGTTCGTATCCGCCGCCATTACCGAACTACAACGCGCAAATGCGGCGCAAATGCTTGACGTCACCTACAACACCCGCCTCCCCCGCTCGCTGAATGGTAGGTTGAAATTCAACCAATGAAACGCAGCCACTGAGATCAAGCCCAGACCTACATGTAGGGAAAAGATAATTGACCGGAGTTTACGGATGGCTAAGGCCATTCTATATTTAACCTGTATCCACTTTTGAATTTTTTTATGCATGCACCCACCACTGGAGATTATGGCTTTTATACTGTAGTGAAATTACAGTTCAAAGCTCATCCAGGAGGTTTTCAAAGACGACTGTTTCACCTTTTATTCAGAATGCTTCTGTTCATATTCTGGTAATCAGGCTGTTTAAGTAAGTAAGTAAGTAGGGATGGGTACCGTTAGTTTTTTTTCGATACCAGTACTTTAACGATACCTGCTTTCGGTGCCGGTGCCTTAACGGTACTTTTTTCGGTACCTATGTTATTTTAATTCAATTAAATAATTCAATTTAATTGAATTAAAATAACGTGTATAAAAAAGTGTTGTTCAGGAAAAAGTCCTAAAACAGCACAACAGAAGCTGCACAGGCCGCAGCAGCGTCACCTGTAGCTTCGTGTTTTGAGCACAATTTTCACTTAAGCAGCGATAAAAAGAAAGAAAGGACATTATTACCTCCTGAGCTGCAGAGACGGGACAGATCCACATCATGACACGGTTTTCTTTCGGATAAACTCTCTAAATACACTGCGCTTTGACGAAGTGAAAGCACTTTCCCACCAAAGATCTTTACACAGTGCGAGCGCTCACTCTGCCACTAATAATCTACAAAAACTATTATGATGAGTGTTTACCACCAGGTGTCGCTGCTGTTAAATATAGCGCTGTTTTATATAATGCACTCAGTAGAATGAGAACGTTTTTGTACCAAAAATGTCTAATACAGAGTGAGCGCTCACTTTTCTACAAACAATCTTTGATATTCCCCTCGCTGCAGCAGCTTATAAAGTTGTAAACAGCAGCACGTAAACTCAGCCTCCGTGGCTCTGTCGCTAAAGGTAAAGACGTCTTTCTTGTTGTCACTGCTCTGTTTTGCTTTTCAATTTGCCTGAACACTCAAGTTTCTTATTCAGTCCTGGTTTAGTCCTGGTTTGTAATAAATGGTTTAGTTTGGCTCTGGGTTTTACAACCGGTGTATGTCTTGGTTTAGTCCTGGCTCTGTCCTGCCGCAGACCACGGCTGAGCCATCTCTATTACAAACGTTTAGTACGTTATAGCTTTGCTTTCCTCCATTTGCGCAGAAGCGGCTCATTATCAGCGCACACGTCCATGTTGCTTTTTTTTAGACTCACTGCGGGTCATATATTGACGTCTAGAGAGAAAAAGAACCGAAAGTTGGCACCGAAAGAATTTTAGTTTTTCGATACCACCCCGACCGGAGCTTTTCGGTCGGTACCGTTTAACGGTGCCCATCCCTATAATAAGTGCTTTATTTGTCATTGTACAACCATACAGCAAAATAGTGTTCAGGTGTTAGTCCTGAGCCACTGCGACTGAGCCGCGCTGCCACAGTGGGCCAACCTGACCAGCATGTTTTTGGAGGTAGGGGAAACCGTAGCACTCGCGAACCTGGTTGGCTGCCTTCAGTACTCCTCTGATCCTCTGAAACAGTGCAGCGCCTCCTAGGTTTGTCCCTGTTTCAGAGCGTGGTGTCCTGCACTGGTCAGCTCCAACTCCTCCTTCCTCTTCCTTCTGCGCAGCTCCCTCCACCCCACAACAGTCTTTCACCATCTTCTGGGAGGAGCTTAGCAGTTAATCTGTTGTATTCTCCAGTGAACGTCCATTAGCCAGAACAATAGTAGGTACAGAAGGAATGTGTGGCTTAGCTTTGAGTCTTGCCCGGATACCTCCTCGTTTGTCCCTTCCTTGTTTCCTGTAGCACCTCTTGTGACGCCTCCACTGTGCTGCAGGTGTGGGGGCTCTTGGTGCCTCTTCAGTGTTTCAGGAGAAGGAATTTGTCACTCCCCCTTGATGTCTTGGCTAAATTCCACTCATAACCGATACTGTTCTGAGCAGGGATGAAACCAGAGGTCATTGGGCCACTTTTCTTTTTTTTTACATTATCAAGGCTGTGCGGTTTCTCTTATCTAGATGTGAGGAGACCATTAGGTACCAGCCATTTGATATGTTTTCCATAATATTTTTAGGTTAAAAATGGGAAATACCAAAGCTTCAGTGTTCAAAAGTATTTAAAAAGTTACAAATAAATATAAGACCTTAACGGATGCTCAAAGAGAAAGCAGTGTCTGGGTGTTTTGATAGACAAGGCCAGTGGAACTCCAAGCTTCGACAGCATAATATGGGCCGAGAAAACTCCCAAAATCTCGCCAGAAAAGGCACCACATGTATTTTCCGAAAGCAGCCGTGCGCTGTCCAAACGCTTTATGTGGTTTAACGCCATTTCGTTCCGTGACCTCTAAGTCCTCAAAGAGAATTATCACATTATAGCATTCCAACACGCCCAATTTCCCAAAATACAGCTCAAGGCTTTTCCAGGCCGACTCTGCTTAGTGTTGCGGTCGGGAGGGGAACACTTCAATAGCCGCCGCTGAGTTGTTTCTTGTTTACTTCAGGTATTTATATATTTTTTTGCTTGTTCTTCTTTGTGCCTTGGCTGCTGTTCCGTCACCATAATGTGTCCCCGCTTCTCAGAAATGCAATAAAAACTAACCAAGCAGACAGAACGACTTGTTTACATGTTCATGCAAACAGCAACACTTGGACAGCGCCAAGATGACTTTTGTTAGCGACTTGGAGTGTCCTGGTCACTGGAATAAAAATCTAAACTCTAAAACTGTTTGAAAATCTTAACATTGGCAGATGACACTTAACAACATAAATGAACAAGTAACAGAAGTTCAGCCCTATTTACTTGAGTGAAGCGTATCTGAATAACTGCCATCTATTAGCTATTGCTTTGTAAGGGTGGCAAACTGAGCGCTGAAACCATTAAAACAAGTCTGTTGAGGCTGTCTGGACTGTAAATACTAATAGTACCATCTTACGACATGAGTAGCAACATGAGCTTTTAAGAATGAAATGGGTTGAATATGTAGGATTACAATGTTTTTGAACAAAAATTGCTTTAAATCAGAGTTAAATTAAAAGCCTAAAATTTAGCATTTGTTGGCATATGCAAAATGAGCACATGCTTTAGCAATCCAATTGATTGATATTCCAACAACAAGGGTCATGAATCAGCTAAATATATGTTGATTTAAATTTAAAGGGAAAAAGAGTTGATTTACCATATATTAACATAAGCCAGTGGTTCCCAAAGTGGGGACCGGGCCCAAAAGCTTCTCTACATGTACTTGGAAAAAAAATAAAAATAAAATTGGAAGCAAAAATATACTGTATTTATTTACTAAAATGTAAAACTTATATCCAGTATTTAACTTACAGTCATTGTTAGATGTTGTTTTTTATGTAATTTGACCTAAAGTAATAACTAATGCCTTTGAATAGAATAAATTATTATTATTGGGGGGGCTGCGAGACAATTTCGGATCAATAAGGGGGCCGCAATGTCCCGGACTTTGGGAGTGGCTGGCATAAGCAACATGGGCCCTGTAATGATAATACATTTCTCTATACTTATTAATTGTTCATTGCTTTTGTCAGTCATGGTGCTATTATACAGTCCTTAAACGTTACTTGTACATTTGTAGTGGCTAGCATGTACTGCTCATTATTCAGTACACAGAACATTGACAATCCTATTTATTGATATTCTTGTAAAGGATTTTGACATAGCTTCCTCCTCAAGGGCCCCACTTCATTATGGATTTAGCAAGTTGCACCATATTTATAATATACTCCACAATATCTGAAACTATAGACAAAACAATGTCCTAGAGTCCAAGAAGATTTTTCAATCATTACATATCACTTATATGGTGTTGGGACAGCTGCTTTAGGCATATGGCTAGGCAACTTTGTCAAAGGTGTGACACAGAGAGACTATTAACACTTATCTCAAAGAACTATTGCTTTTCAGGTCAAAATCGTAGACATGCGAGACGGTCAGATGAGTCTTAACATGCCAAGAAACCCCACAGTAACATAGAGATATATATTATGCATAAACATATTTTGACACGCAATAAAAGTCCAAAAGTGTTTTATGTCTTTGTTGTGTCTGTCACATTATCATACTCTTTTTAAAAATAAGTTAATTTGTTTGGCTTTCCCGCTGTGGCCTATTGTACAGTGTGAGCGCTTCTCGCAAGAACCCTCCGCTCTCCGCTGTCTGGATGTGATTTAGCCGACACGGAAAACAGCGCTAACGTACGAAAAGTTATGGCGTTCATATTGTCCTAGGAGCATGCGGTAAGTGCTTCATCAGAACCATGTGCCCGCTCTCTGTGCCAGGGCGTAATGGCATGATTGAAAAGGAGTTTAAACTGTGGTCACAGCCCACTCAGATGTGAGGTCTCCAAAGTTCAGCGGCGGCTCTCTCCTCCCCGCGCATTAACTGTTCCAATATGTACATCATGCCGGCTGACAGGGAGCGAGGCTATTTCTCCAGATTTATGCCGTCATGAGCGGGCACGTATCGCGTTGCTATGGTTCCAATTTATCTCCTGTAAACAGTAGGGGAGATTTGTCGTTTAAGATTTTAGAGGGAAAAGAACACAGTGGAAAAACAACTGTCACAAACACAAGTGCGAGTCAAATCCTGTCATGAATAAACTATTATACCGCGTTCTTCCATTCACGTACTGTGGCTAATTGAGACTCGAAATGCTAGCGCGAGTGACAGCGAGAGCACTAATTAGCGTCCTTTGTAAGGGAGCAAATGGGAGCGGCGCTAACGGGAGCCGCCGTTCAGAGCAACACCCTGCTGCAGCCGACATGAAAGCAAACACAAATATCTAATTACGCCGCCGTGTCGCTGTGCTTTCCGACGGACACTCATTAATGCGTGTTATTGGTCAATTTACAGGCTCCTGAGACGATGACAACAATATGAGCCTCCCAATAGCGATCAGAGATGGGTTAGGTAACTTGTACTTCTCAGACTTTGAGGACTTTTTAATTATTTTAATGAGGAGAGAGAGAGAAACTGATTTTTAAATTCCTCCACTCTTGATTGGACCTGAAAGCCACGCCTAATTTGCAAAATTATGATGGGGAGCAAAAGATTTGAAAAGTAGACATTCGACGCTGCCTCCCCTCCTATTGGACCTGACAGGCCAGTTTACAGGAAAGCTCGTCTCATTGGTCAAAGTGATGGCACCGGAGATTCTGATTAGTTGCTGAGATATGCAAAGGGGGAACAAATAAAATGACTTATGTTAGATCAGACTGCAGGTCCAGGCGGTAAATTATACACAACCTATTAAATTTGGAACATTTAAACTTACAGACTGTCGCTTTAAAGTAATATTTGTAACTATAATGTGCAATTTTTAGCTACTCTACCCACCACTGTTGGCCATACTTAATACACTTGAATAATTATTTGTGTCTGTTTTTATTTTCCTTCTATTTGAAAAACATAAAGTAACTGCACTCTCACTTGTGTAAATATTTGGAAAACTACAATATTTTAAAGTAATTGTACTCTCTCCCCACCACTGTTAACAATACTTGCCAAATCACATTCTCTTCATGGGCGCCGTATAAGAGAGCGCAGGTTATATGCCACAAGAGTTTTAATCATAGCTCCAACCTTTTACTTTAAGGGAAAGCTTGTAATTACTTATGCAATACTAACAGACTACTTACGTAATTACGTCTAAGCAATATCTGACGTACTGTTACTTGAGTACTTTTTGGATCTGTTCTTTTAACTTTTTTTGAAGTCTAATTATTGGCAACTCCACCCATTAATGTTGGTGATATTTGATAGGATCTCCTTTAATTATTTGGATCAGTGTTTCTCATTTCTCCTCGACAAAGTAGCCGTACTCTTACTTAAGTACGAGTCTTCTCTCCCCACCGCTGTTGACAATACTTGACACTTCCTGACACATCCTGTCTCTTCGTGGGCTGACTTTCACTTCACACTTAGGCGCCTAATAAGAGAGTGCAGGATATACTGTATGCCACGGCAGCGTTTTCATCAAAGCCTCCAACCTTTTACTTGTGCATAAGGAATAAATAATCACGCGCGGCAGGTTCAAAGACGCGCCGACACAAAAAGCCACACGTCATGTCAGCTCCAATCAGTGATTATCTGCGCTTTCATCTGGGGCTGCGGCGACAAAGCCAAACATTTCTCTTTCACTGACAAGCTATGTAAATAAAATCATATAAAGTCCTTTTTACCCTTGCAGGGCACAAAAAAAAGAAGCAAGCTCCGGATCCTTAGTCTCTTTTCTTATAAAGTGGATGAACAATGTTTTCATTCCGCTTCTCCCCCATCTACAAACATGCCGCGCTGAGGTTAAATTATTTTACTGTTTACCTCTCGCTCTTGCCATTTGCGTGACGGATGGAGAACAAAGCCGAGTGTAAACTGACATTAAAAGACTACACGATCGTCGCTGATTGTTTAAACAATAAATTTGTTGTTTACTCCGTGCACTTTCAACTCCGGGACAGATGCCTTTGAGTTGTCGCCGAATGCCGCTCCAGACTGGATTGTGCCTCTCAAATCTATAGCTGTTTAAACACTGTAGGCCTTGGATGACGAAGATGAATCCATTTGAACTGTAAATAAATCAATCATAATTCATGAATGTAGCAACGCTGAGGGAAAAAAGGTTTGATGGTCAGAAGTAAAATCGCCTTAGCGTCTGGCAACCCGAAATGTGGGGATCAATCCATTTTCTGATTGGATAATTGTCACGTGAACCAAAACACATCAAGTAAACAGAAACAACTTTTACAACATGGCAAATCATCATCTTCTTGGATTCGAAAAGGACTTAAAAGTGCTTGAATGAAGAGAAATGGCTGATTTTGAATAGATTTGGACTTTCTTAAAATTAGATTGCCAATGGAACAAGCCTGTTTTTGTTGTTGTCTCATTTCAAATGAGTGAATTGAATGTATTTTTCTTATTTTTTAGAAGTTAATTTCTCTTATTTCGGGAAAACAAAATGCTTGTTCCAATCTTTCTTCAAGGTAGTTAAGTTTACTCAAAATAAGCATAAATTCTCACAAGAAGTTTTTCAGCTATATATCTTTAAATTCATTTAACTGACAGTCATTGAACAGGTTTACCTGATACCTGAGAACACCGATACATTTTCAAAAATATTTACATAAATAAACATACAATATAGGATTTTCCAAAACAGGTGCTCACATAGGTGTCAATCTCATAGGTCTTAAGTAGGCTTTATTTGACTGGACTGTTCAGGGTGAAAGGGGGTGAAGAGTGGGGAGGACATTCGGCAACTTGTCGGAGCGAGGATTCGAACCCACGCCACTGAGGACTAAATAAAGGCAGTAGCCTGAGCTACTGGCCCGCAGCTGCATCGCTACAAAAACATTTTAATGACTTCCTGGTATTCCATGACTGGATGAACTCTGGCATTTTGCGCGTAATGAGCAGTTCAGACTCATCTCTTATCACACAAAAGATCAAAACATTAGCGCTAATACACGTGAACCTCTGTGATTCCTAATTTGTCCCCCTCCCTCCCCCTCACAGATGAGGACTGGGGCTAAGTGCAGGGGCTGCGGATAATTAAGCGATTGTGAGTGGAATGTACGTGGGCTGTCACTCCAATGGCCAGCCACGTCAGCACCGGCAACGCTTTGCCGAGCGGACAGCCCGACGTCGCCTTTGATCTGGCCTCACGCATGTAAAATCAGGTCACTCGCATGGACAGCATCACTTAAAGCAATAGGAACGAGGGCCGGCGTTCAAAGAGTAGGGCCTCTAAGAAGGTAAAGCCACTGTCAAGGGTGCACAGAGAGGCTGGAAGGATAAAAGGCGAGCGGGGGATAGAGGCGACAAATCCACTCAAAATGAAGGGCTACAGACGGAAGGAAGACAATAAAAAAGGAGCTCGACTTACCGCGTCGCACTTGGGTTTGACCACTTTCATGAACTCGCCCCGCTCCCGCGCCTCCATTGATTCTCTCTTGGTGACTTTCCTTGTGTCCAGGAACTTGAGCTGCGGTAACTTGTGGAGGACGAAGTATCTGTAAAAGATTTTTTTTAAATCTCAATCTTCCTCTTAAAACACAATGATTCAATGATTCAGGTCAATATCTGGGGGTTTAGTTTCTTTATTGTAGATGTGCAGAAGCATTGTTTAGCTTTTAACTACTTTATGTATTTCAAATTTCAGCTCTCCATAAATGTACTGAATGTTAAATAGTATTACAGCACTGCCTAAACATGCACTGTTAACTAAAAGTGTAGCTTTAAGTGATAAAACAAGACATCTTTGTGTCTGTTTCAAAACAATAACAAAGTTAGAAATAGACCTATAATACTTGGGGCTAATAGTTAATAGGATTATTGGCTGTTGACCTGGTTGTTTCAGTATATGCTGATAGTTTTTTAACTTTTATAAAGAACAATGAGAAAAAATCCCTCAGAATTTACAAGTTGCAATACCTGCCAAATGGGGTTACCCAGTATCAATATGCACGGTGCCCAAACCTTTGCTCCAGGTTTGTTTTTGACGAGAAAACAACATTGTAACAAGTAATTCTGAAAAGTTCTCCTCCTGTAACCGAGTGTGCCAAAATGTTTGTATACTACAGTTAAGTTATAATACCAAGGCTCAGGTGTGTAAAGTAGTGTAAAGCCTACATAGTACAGGACAAAATCAAAATTTTGTCCTGTAAAAAATGTTGTACAGGTGTGTGTCCTAAAAATCAGTTTAAAACAGAACACAAATACTACAAAGTGCAATCTAAAATCATAATAAATAGTAGTACAATAATAATGTTCCATCTTTGTTTTGTCAAGCGTTTACTCTGATCTACAGCATAACAAAACCATTTCTCTTCTAGTGTTGTCTTGATTAGGAGTATGTCTTTGCACATGTTCATGTAAGAGGCTGCACAAAAGAGCAAACAGGGAGATAATAAGGAGTTGTGTAAACTATAATCAACTTGACACGAGCGCTCATATGTAAATCACGCTTCCACGAGACTTGAAAAGATGTTTACTGCGATTTATATATATATGCAATCATCATCCCCTTGTATGCAATAACCTTCAAAGCCGATAAGAATAAGTACGACGTATAAATAGCACGACAGCAGATAGGAGCCGGAGCTGTCACTGGGCTAGCATCAACGCTATCTCACGCGCACTAGCCGTCTTTCATTCGGGGAGGCAGGGAAACGTCAAAAGGATAATGGCGGGAACACAGAGATGACAACAGATCCTTTTTCACATGCATGGATAGAGGGACTAGTGTGTCAAGGCTGGAGCCAGGGCCGGGTACGGGGCAGGGCAGCTAGCACCTATAAGTGGAGGGTGAGACAGGACGGGGCGGCCTACAGAGCTGCGGCGTCATGAGCTGTGACAAACCGATGACAAGATGGCGCTGTCAGCTTCTCAACACCTGCGCGTTATGAGCGCGGAATGCCAAAGGATGGAGATTGGATCAGTGTAAGGAAAAACAGGCCAGTGTGTAGGATACGGAGAAGATTTTTAGCTGTAAAAACATGTCCTGAAATGCAACAGTACTGCTGAATTGGTACAAGAGCCACACGTTGACTTCTTGCACGTTTCCGCGGTGACATGGGAAGATGCCCTTGGGAAACGGGCCAAATACAATACACGAGGTGGTTTTCCATATGTAAGCCGGCATCAGAGGGTCAGGGCAGATGACAGGCTGTGTCAGGCAGTGGGGATACAGGGGGATATTAATGATTCAGGCCCGCCACAGAGGGACCTTTGGAGAGAGTAACAGAAGGGGCAGAGAGGGAAGAGGCAAGGGTCAATAACAGCAATATAAAAAAATATGGGGAAAAAAGTCTAAATGCCAAGTATATACTGTAGCTTGTTTTCTTTTCTTTTTTTTTTACTGTTTCTAAATACATCACAATCCCCTTTTGAAAGTACAGTATTTTAAATCGGCCAACATTTCCTTTGAGTGAATGTTGGCCGATTTAAATACTGTATTAAATACTGTACTCCAGCGCAGTGGTCTTTTCAAAGTTATAGACCCTGAATCTATAACTTTGGTACAAATGCTGCCTGAGTTGCATAGTTCATTTGAGCAAATAAAATTGTAAATTAATTTAAAATGAAAAGAAAGAAAAACCTGAAAGGCATAACTACAAGACTGGAGCAAATTCACGTGTGCCAAATTAATACAAAAACCTAGGACTCCAATGTTCAAACTCCAGTGGAAGTCTTGTTTCTTATATGGATAAGATGGATCCGTTACATAATTGATACATGGTATTCTCTTGGCCCCTGTGTTGTTGTAATACCACAAATGGCCACTAAGGACTTGCATGGTCAGAACACTTAACCTTGCCACACAACACACAGTGTACAGATCCAGTCTTTCTATGTCATTGCACTAATTGGGGCACCACTGGTGCACGCGGGGGCATTGCACTTGAGAGAGCCGCTCCCGAGGCACTGAGCTGGGTATTTATTGCCCAAGGCCAGTGCTGTCACGACCTGCATTCAGCCTAACCTTGTCAGACATGAAATCTGCATCGCGCTCAAATTGATGTTTTACTATGTGACACTTTATGAATATTACATTACAGGACCGTAGACATTGTCAGTCAAAACAGAACAGCTTTCTTCAGCAGCAGCATGCAAGGAGAAAGGGAGGAGCGGGGGAAGGGAGGGGGAGGCAGACAAAAAGAGCGACCAAAGATTATTCAAGAAAGGCACGCTGGTAAATGATTAATAGGCAACACAGAGTCAGAAACAAGCACTTAAAGCTAAAACAGACAAAAGAGAGTATGCTTTTGGCCTTTATGGCGTTTCATGTAAAGGACCCTGACAAATGGTGGTCATATTGAATGGCTTAAGGCCTGGCTTGATGTTTAATGCATCATCCGCTCTGGTAAGGCAGGGTAGTAAACACACTCATTTGTGGCGCTGACTAGTCACACATGAAATCCATTTTTGCGGCGCGCAGGACGGAGAGGCCGGCTGACAAAGCTTTTAGAGTGATGTGGTTGAATCTGCAGCTTACTCGTGAAATGCAGGGGGACGTAAAAAAAAAAAGAAGAGAGGAACATCTCCAAATCCATTACAGACAAAAGAGCCATCAGTCTGAATAGCCCAGTATCAAAACTATCTGTCCGGAAAGATAAACTCACCGCAGTGAAATGAGGCTCTCCCTGTAACGCACTACCTGCTTATTCAATTATTTACTTGATGCTGCAGGAGACAGTTTTGCGGCATACAATACAATAATGGTCACATGTAACCAGTCCAAATTCAAGTTTAACACAGCTAGCACAAAATATAGTACAAACAGTAAAAGCTTTATCGCGTTCTTAAAACTTGGTCCCGCTTGTTCCAAAAAACAATATGGATTATTATTTTTTTGCCTCCATATTGTTTATTTTCTGCAGACACAATCATACTGAAAAACAATATGACAGAGTGCTCGAGTTCACTGCAAAGTCAGGAGAAACTAGAATTTGACTGGTTGCTATATACCATTATGGAAGGCGCGCATGTGATAATACTGTATACAATTCTATTTTTCACTTTTTCCACATAAAAGTTGAATACTTCCAAATGAGTTAAATTTACTTTTAGAAAAAGATTATAAACAAGAATGAATTCATTTAATTAGTATTACAGTATTCTCTATCACAATGTAATGCAATAGCATTACCATTGTGATAGAGAATACGACTTGACTTAGCAAGGCGCTTTTAATGAAATGAATGATTTGTATGATTTGGGAAGTTTCTACACCAGATGCCCTGCCTTTCGCAAGAAGCCCCACAAACTGTATGACTGGAGTGGGCGATGAAGTGTACTGCCCACAATGACAGTACGCGTCAGTGGGCGGGTACTTTAATATACTGAAGATAACTAGTCAGATTGAATGCTTTTTATTACCCAAATACTATATTTCAATGCCACAAACGCTGAAAAAAATATCAGGGCATATTTCATTTCTGAAGATTTGCAAACATTTAATCAAACAGAAGAAAGAGAACTGGACAAACAGTGTTAATTTCAGCCAAAACTACAACTGATGATGTTTTAGTGTATAAATGTGGTATTTTCGAGGAACTTATACAGTAATAATTGTTGAGCAATGTCATAATTTTCCAATAAATTTAGATTTAATGCCAGTTTAAATCTAATTTAGTGCTTTGTAATGACATTTAATTTTGATTTTTCATTTAATAACTTTTTTAATGCTCCGAGGAAACCTTTAATTACTACTATTTTATAATATAGCGCATGCACACTTGCTTGAAATTGGCACCATAAAAAAAAAGTCATTAGGGTTCTACCAAACAGCTCCAAGAGCTTTCTGATTGGTCAATTGGTTGTGGGTGGGCTTAAGAACCAAAGCAACTTTTACAACATGTGTCTTTGTTTCTGAATGAATGCCTACAGTTTATACATACGTTAAATCAAATGATCATTTCATGTATGGTTGCCACACAGGGCTAATGCTCGTGCCTAATCTTACTCCTTCAACTCTCTGGACTTTGCACAAGTAGCTGCTGCATGTGCGCATTAGCTCTGACCTGTATCTCTGGTAGTCGTCCTCGTCCTTGTCGGGGCTGACCAGCTGGTTGGGGCATGCCTGGTTGCCCAGTAAACTGAGGTACTCCAGCGCCGGGGTCACCTCGGCCAAGTGCCCAGGAGCGCCTCGATATCCGTCAGGTGTCAGGGGGGCGCATGTCAAGGACTCCACTCTGTTAATTACATTAGCATTAAGCCACCCCCGCCAACCCCCGCTCCAGGATTCCCCCCTTTTTTTTTAGGGCGCTGAAACCCATCACTGTCAAATTTAGCGAGGCGCTCAATGGGGCTAGTCAACTGGCTTTTGTGGGACTGCCCAGACAGAGGGGCAATTTAAGGTGCGGGCTTTGGCATACACGAGTGACACGATTTGGCTGTGGCCCGCTCTTGCTTTTCCTCGCTTTCTCTCCATCGCTTTCATTTCCTAGGTGGCCGGGCGCACAACAGTGACAAAATGATGGATGCCCTGCGGTTCAAACGGTCCGTGCTTCCCAGAGCCGTGGAAAAAGAGAGAGAAATCTTGGGTGAAAAAAAAAAAACACACAAAACAAACATCCCCTAAGCAGGCACATTCATCACTAATACATTCGCTCGGAAAATTGAGCCCCAAAGTGTCAAAATACAACTGCACTGATGCGGCGCGCCGGCTTTAAAATGGCACCGCGCCACGACGGGATGTACATAATTGGCCTATTAGCATGTGCCGACCACTTCACAACCGGAGTTAGCGCGCAGCCCCAGACGCGCACTTCAAGGAGGCCCAGTTCTTTTTCCTCTCTCTCACTGTTGACTCTGGAAAAGTGCGTTTCGTTAGCCGGCAGCGGCAGCGACGCGCACGACTAGCGGGAAACAGGACACATTGCTAAACCTGTTCTGAAGCTAAGAGAGGGGAAGTTCACACGTTGGTGGAGCAGATCATAAACAGCCTGGCGCTGTGGTTTGGATGAATGTAGGGACTGGAGGGCTGTTTGCTCAGGGTGGTAAGTAGGACACACTGCCGAGCCGTTATAAGCGAGGAGTGAGAATGCGTGCTCGTGTGTGTTTAGTGACAAGTCGAATTAGGGAACAATTTTCGGAAGATTGGGCATAAATAAATGTGCTCCGTAATGAATTATACATAGCGCAGCAACAGAATAACAAAAGTCAGATATTTGGTTTGAACAAAATGAATGGTTGATGTTATGGCAATGTAGTACGCCAGGGGTTTCCGAACTTTTCAGGCCACAACCCCCAAATTACCGCGCAAACAATTTAGGACCCCACTGTAAAAAAAGAATAACAAATAAAACATCCTTTTACCAAGCAGCAAAACATTTAAATCTAGTTCAAGAATGTATTTTGACAGTTTACTTTGTTATTTGGCCTCAGTTTAACAATTGAACAATTTAATGAAATACAGTGTCAATATTTAGAAGAAAAAAAATCCGCACACATTTGGGCATCATTACAAGTGAAAATATGTCATATAAAACAACATATCTGTTTCAGATTTTGAGTGCAGTTGAAAACGGCTTAAGCCGCAGAGACCGACAGTGAATGAGTGGATAGATATTATTTAGGATATTAACAAAATGGAAAGAATTACCTTTACTATTTGATTACAACAGGATACATTCATTTCAGAATAGATGGCGTGTAGCATATTTCATCTGTAAGTCCAGACTTTGATTAAAAATCTAGTTTCTTTTTTGAAGGCACACTTAGTCCATTTCACTGCTTTTAATCAGACCTTTTCTTCTGTTTTTATATCTTGAAATAATCTTGGAAACCACTGCCACACAAAGCCATATTATCAAATCAGATCTAGGTTGGTCTTATTGCGTATTGTGGACCCGATTTAATCCCCATTCATTTCATTCGCTTTAATCTATGATGGACAGGTTGATTGCTTTAAAGTGCAGTTACCTTTGTGCCTTTGTGGTTAAACTACATTTATTAAAATGGCATAAAATATATTTCTATATACAATTCAAACCATGTCCTTCACAATAAACGCTGCCCTTCTCTCTGATTTATTGATTCATTGGAATATATTTCCTAATTCTTGTTGAAACAATACACATTTTTGTCCCCCTCATCTCTGAAAACACACACTTGCAGAGCTGATTCTCAGACGTGGCTCCACTAGAGGTCCCTGTGGTTCAGAATCTAGTGCTGAGGCTGTGAGAGACTACACTTTCTCCTCCAGGCAGACAATTCAGGATTTCTACCCCCAAATGTAGAGCACATGACGTTATTTATATTACACATTTAGTTTTGTTTGAATTAGAAAAAAACCCAGACCTCTGATTCTCCATGTTTTGTTTACACTTCCTATGTGAATACCACTCTGTCAAAGGATATCTGATTCTTGTTGAGCGTCAGGGTGTGCAGACGCGGTAACCTAGGCAACCGCAGGTCATTTCCGAGCTGATTATTGTCCACTATCAGCTCCTCAAGCTCCGGGAACATTTTCAATCCGGCCAGCGCCCTGCCAAAGACAAAACACAGGGGAAGAGTAAAAAAAAAGAAAGAAAAGGCATTAGGACTTTGTTTTATTGTTCGAATGAAAATTTCTTGACTTCCGCACAAAGGGGGAAGTTATAGGTCCGGGTCCTGTCACCAAAGTGAGTGACAAGAATTAGTGGCGGTGCGCTCCCCTGGCATGGCGAGGCATCCTTCAGCGGCTGGCAGGATGAGCGATGGGGGTCACTTGCGAGTAGCCAGGATTCAAAACAAAAGGCTTCAGAAATGCGGCGGGCAGGATGAATTTGTCAATGTCTTGTGCCTGGAGGCGCCCAGTTTCGCCTGACCCTAACCCTCCATTCCCAAGACAAATCACTCTGTCACACTTCACCTTCACTCCCCAGACACAAATTTAACTTGTCATCCATCATTTTCCCGCGGAGGAAGCCGGAATACGCTCACTATCGCGCAAAGAGGAAGGAGGGAGGGGGGAGGAAGAAAAAAGTTTGTGCGGCGAGACAGAGGTTAGCAGCGGATTTTAACTTGAAAGGATGCGCTTTGCTTTCTTTTTTTTGGGGGGGGGGAGGAATTCAGGGGCTGTTTTTCCGTTGACTTTTATGAGGCGTTGCTGGGGGAAAAAGGGTGAAAGGCACGGCGACTCCTTCCTCCCGTGTCCCTCACAAACATACATTCTCACAGGCATAAAAATGATGGAGGAGGCAGTTAGGGCTAATGCTAGGGCGCAGCTAAGTTCAAGTCACAAGGTGCATAAAGGCAACTGCTGGCGTAATTCAACCTGTCAGCCTGTTGCACATTTTTACACCTATATTTATGACGACAATACCCTGATATGTATGACTTTGAGGTCATAAACAACCGTGACTGTTTATCCCATTAGAAGGAATTTTTACGTGAGTATAAGTTTGACTGTCGCATCTCCGCGTGACAAACTCAAGGAGCGCCGAGAGCTAAACAGCCGCGTTGTCAAGCGAAGCTCCTTCCTGGCTCTGCTGAGTGTCAATGGCTGCCGAAATACACGCCAGGTCTGTAAATACAACACTTGCAGGACAATCTGCAAATGAAGTGCCCTCCGAGGCAAGAGAGCAAAGGGGGCAGGGCACGGCGCGGGCATGCAGACTGTGAAGGGGAATTATAATGTAACACGTGGGTTCAGAGGAGTTGATTAGTGTTATTGGGCCGAGGGTGAATTCATTGTTGAGTGTGATACCTGGATTAGATCTTTGAATATATTATAACTGGAGTCTGTGACTGTGCAAGAGTGTTGTTTTTCATTTTGTTTGTTTCGCTATATAATGTTAATTATTGTTTTTGTGCGGTCAGTGCTACGGTGCGGTAAGAGCTACTTAAACCTTGCCTGATGTTGTTTTGATGTACTGATGAATACTCGCACTTCCTACTCCTTTTACGGTGGTGCAGGCACATTGGAAAATGCTGCTTATCAGATCATCGCCAGGTCGTTATGTCGGATGCCACGTTAACAGAGAGGGCAAAATCTCTGTTAAAGCACAAATTGCAGATCATCGTTTATTGTTATCCAGCAGAACACACACGGTTTTAGATCACAAAAGTGTAAATGAGATTAGTTTACTCTAAAATAGACGTGACTCAAATGTCATGAAGTTTATCAAAAGAGTTTGTTTCGTGTTTAGTTCGTCTGTAAACAACAAAACAAACACTCAAAAGACTTTTTGAAACTATTTGCTGATTTCGCAAACATACACAGCTCTGGAGCTCGCAGCACTGGCCCATCTGCTGCCAAAGCCCCTGCTGACGGCCCTTATCACGGCTGATTAACTCTCGGCCAAGATGGATATGTCACCTTTACTCACTTTTATCATCGACACAATCCAAATCATAATTGCACACAGCTTCTGATATAGGTTCAAACTGTCCAAAATCCATGGTTTATGGAGTGTAAAAAATTGGTAACATATTGAAAAAGGCCCTTTCCAACATTAACTACTGCATAGCCAATTTAAGAAACCAACTGCCCCACAATCAAAGTATTCAGTCGAAGGAATATGTAATAAAAATAACATTAGGCCTATCCCAAATCAGAATAAACAGATTTCATTAAATATTCCTTTTTACTTATTTGCAGCACAGTAGACCATAAAGTCATACAGCCTCACAGTAACATACCGTATTAAGATATGCTTAATTACTATGTCGGCACAACAAGGGCATACTGTAATTAATCTGCTAGTCTAATATCTACATAAACACATACTTTAGCAGCGTAATGCCGAGTGGGAAAAATATTTTTCCACGTGCAGTGAACAGTTGCTAACTAACTGGCCCCACCTGTGCGCGTATGTTTGTGCTAGCCTGTTTGTTAACGTGTTTGTTAGCATGTGCGTTAGCGTGCGCGTACGGCTCGCGGTCCTGTGGGCTCTGTTATTAGCTGCCTGGTTAAAGGGAGCCGCGCGGCGCAGGGGGAGCCTTATTAATTGTTGTTTTCATGTCACCACTGCTGCGTGCACTGGTTGATTTAATCAGTTAAATTCACAGCCAGGGGAGAGCCACCGAGTCCCATCTACTATTAACTACAGCGCCTACATCCAACTTTCTAATACTCTCAGCTCTGCCTCCGCTTCCCCTGTGCATTTCCATAGCTTTCATTACCTTTTATAAGCTTTTCTGGGGTTTAATGCGCGGCTTAGAAAACTAACAAAGTCAGAGGCAATGCAGTAAAGTACTTTGCAGCAGTTTGGCTTTTAATAGAACAAATGAGTGAGATTGGAAGCAGTTCCAAGGGGTTTAGGAGCTAGGCGAGGGCGGGGGCTCTAGCAGCAGATTCAGGATAGAAAGTTGGCTGCTGAAGATTAGATTTGGGTCAATTTAAACAAACAACAAAGAAATAATACTGATGGTCTATAATAATATTGAGTTGACACATTTCATACAAATTCATATTAAAAAAATGATTGCTGAGACAAATTTGGATACATTGCATACATTGAGGTTATACAGTAGTTGTAATTCAATTCTAGCTGCCCAACTTTCCAATTTTACCATTTAGTCATTGTTTTCTGAGATCGTGACCATTCTAAAACTTTTCTTGAGAGGGTTAAGGTAAATTTTGGTAAATTTGAAAAAGAATGCAAAATATCGATCTCATTTAGGTAGTTGTTTTGGCCGTTTTCAAACTGGCTCTGGTTAAGTCGACTCTCAACCCGAGAGTCAGGACCTTTGAGTCAGTGTCAATCCAACCGCTGCACTTTGGGCTGAACTCAACAGCCGCTACCAGACCAGCTGAAACAGGTGTCTCTCTCAGAGCCACTGTGGTGTGAAGGCGGCTGACCTCGAGCCAAACTAGTTTTTCTTTTATTCCTCTTCTTTGATCAAAGAAAGGACTTATCTTTAATGAACAAACACTGCATGACAGGATATATGGATTAGTCAGGTAAAATTAATCTGTATATGAGTGAGATACGTCTCCTCTGCCCCTGTCTTTCTCTGCCTGTAATTAAAGTGCATTTCTCCTGAGTCTCGTGTATCAGCCTCGCTCTCTTTCAGCACAGTGTATCAGCCTCAATATGTTAAAGCTAGGGACATGGTGAATGTTTTATAATGCATGTTGGCTTAGTTGTGGAGATACTTCAACAGTCTTTGTCAGGTTCAGTCTTTGACACCTTGCGCTTCCCTGAGTAACATCAGGGAAGAGCAAATGTGGGTGTGTGACAGGGCTAATTACTTGGAATAAGTTCGGCGAACAGCTGATTGTTGTTATGTTGCTTATGGTGCCGCTTTTGGGGTGAGAGCATGTATCGTCTCGGCCCACAAAGCGCTCTGACATGTGTGAAAACACTGTTAGTTTGAATAATATTTTCACAGCCGTAATATGTATTTATAAAATAAAAAAAAACAGACATCTTTTTGCATTATGAAAAACCTTTAAAAATAAATAGACTTTCAAACCCAGTATTTAAGTAAAAATACAAATGTTGTTTATATTCTAAACTAAAAGTCGAGTTAAAAGAATTGCTATGAAATAGAAAAATGATTCAGGTATGTTGATCAATAAATATAAATAAAGCAATGGAATATATCTAAATTAAATGAATAAGTAAATAATCTCTAGTGTGTCCCGTCAGTCCGTGTGCGGCTGATTGTCACCGAGCGGCTGAGGCAGAAGGCTTTAATGAGCTGATGAATCGGCTCCTTGTTAAGATAATTATGATCAGCCTCATTGTCAGGACTAATACCTCACAGGGGCCGCCTCTTCACGCTTTGACTAGCACTTAGCCCGGTTACGCTCGGGCGCCGCACATCATGCCGCTGTTGTTTTGTGCTTACATTAGCGCAGCGTATAGGTGTTAAAGCCACTAACAGCTCTGCGCAATGATCCGCATGCATACATTCACTGACAGGGGAGATGCACCTTATACGGCGCAATACCAGGAAATATATGGGTTTTTTGATAATAGCCTAAACTGGTGGTACTTGGGCTTCTTCAGATGGTTCTCACGGCACAATTTTAGACTTTTGTCATTTCAATTAAAGACAATTTCATTTACGCTTCAGTGACGCATTACAGTTAGGGGTATTTTCTAATTTACGTACTTTACACTCACTTTAGACATCATTTAGTCTAATCTTAGACCCAGTTTAGTCTTTATTTGATTTGTAATGTAGGCCTGGTAGTACTTGGAAGGTCAAACGGATTATTTTTTAGAAATTTTGACATTAAACAAAGAAAAGTTAAAGTAAAAAAAAAGCCATGTTATTGAGAAAAAATAGTTTTTGTTTTGTTTTGTTTAGTACCTGAAGGAAGAGAGCGAGAAAGGACACCAGGCTCCAGACAAGGACACTGAGAGGGAGACGCTGACCCAGGGAATGGGCCGATCAATAGCCTAATACTAATGCAGACGTAGTGATTGATAAAGCAGTGCTGACAACACGGGGAGGAAAAGTCTCCACAGTTATTGGCTGAAATGTCAGTCAGCGGTGCCGATGGTGTGTGCTCGTGTCATGCCACATCTCCTCGGGGCCATACATGAGGGCGGGTGACAGCGCACAGCTTTCTTTACATGTGCCGCAGAGTCTCTCGCACGGACGCCGCCGCGAGCAAAGCAGAGACGGGGCTGTGTTTGCATTTGGGAGCATGGGGTCAAATATGAAGTGTGTGTGAGCAGGAGGAAATACTGCACATGATGCGAAACACGGAAAAGTATCAGATGAACTGATGGAGTGAACGTATGCTTCAGTAGTTAGGGGGTGGGTGGCCAGGGGATTCACCAGCCACCCCGGGATCTGATTACAGTCACCCCAAGTGCTACCCCAACTTAGACGGGCCGAGGCAGCATAGTTCCTTTCATTCAATATTTACCGGGGATTTGTCACTGTTACTAACCTGTGCATGCAAGTGACAACACTGGACTTTATTGTTCAATAGCCAGTTCAAAGGGTTAGGAGACAATGCTTGTATTTTAAATAAAAACGACTTAGAAGTAGTATTATGTTTTTGCCTTTGCATTGTTGGCTAATTTCAAGTCATTTTTTTTTTCATTTTAAGTTAATGCTTGTTTCAATGTCAATCTTATTTCAGGATAATCCAAAGTAAGTAAGTAAGTGCTTTATTGTCATTGTACAAGCGTACAACGAAATAGTGTTCAGGTGTTAGTCCTGAGCTGCTGCGGCTGAGCCGCGCTGCCACTGTGTGTCAACCTGACCCGCATGACCTTGGAGGTCGGGGTAACTGTAGCACTTGGAAGAAACCTGGCTGGCTGCCCTCTGTCTCCTCTGATCCTCTGAAATGGTGCACCGCCTCCTGGGTTTGTCCCTGTTTCAGAGCGTGGTGTCCTGCAAAGGTCAGCTCCTCCTCCTTCCTCTTCCTCCTGCAGCTCCCTCCGCTCCACAACAGTCTTTCACCATCTCCTCGTTTGTCCCTTACTTGTTTCCAGTAGCTCCTCTTGTGACGCCTCCACTGTGCTGCAGCTGTGGGGACTCTTGGTGCCTCTTCAGTGTCTCAGAAGAAGAAATGTGTAGGTCTCAAATGGGTTTAGCTGAACAGCTAGCATTTTGTTTACCTTTAAAAAGCTGCTTTCTTCAGGAACATTTTAGACTCTCAAAGTAAACAAATCCACCAAACCTCCACAAAAACTCGGCAAAGATATACAAAAGTATCCAGAAAAACAATGTGGAACACAGAAACCACAAATGCAGGTCGCAGAAAAGGTAAAAAATTAAGTTGTACCAGGAGAGAGGGAGGTTTCTTCCTGTTTTCACATCGCCATGACGACAAACCTACTCCATCTTTACTTTTATGAAAAGTATTTTATCCATGCCTATATGATATGATAAATATGCTCCAGTTTATGTTATAAATGGTTACGATAATAATAAAGATTGTCACTTTATTGTAAAATAGAGTCCATTGTATTAGTATCATTAAAAAATGTTTTTATGTCACAAGAGCTGCTGCCCTCCTAGTGTCCCTCTGCTGGACGGAGTCTTTTTTATGTTTTATTGCAAACTTGTTTTAGTCAGAGGATTTGGCATCTCAAGTGCAGGGCTGCTCTCTGATTGGATAATTATTTCAAGAACCGAAACTGCAGTTGTAAACATTAAACATTAACAAGTTTTAATAATGTAATGGTGACAAAATCAGCTTTACAATTGTCTGCATAATGTTGAAATCAAAGTGTTTCCTTCCTATGGGAACACAGATGAGAAATATTTATGAAATGATAAACACTAAATAAAGAATCCCCGGCCTGGACAGAGCCTAATGCTGCGTCCACACCGAACGCTTTTCGGGCATCAAAAACGCGCCTAAAGCTCGTAGTTGGACGCTTGTGCTTACTAAAGTCAGACGCTTGTCACAAATGTCACCGAGCATCAAGACGCTCTGGCCGTGCATCAGCTCAGAGTGTGTTCACAGCCATCTTGGAAGTAGCTCTTGCCTGAAAAATACCTGTTTGTTTGGGACAAACTAGTCTCCCTCTTTGCTACTACCATGTCCTATGGATCTTTAACTATATCCCCATGGTCTACGCGAAATCTCCATAGTATTTAAGTCTATATCCAGCTCATTTTGTGCCGGTAACAAGTGGCTAGGCTAGGTTAGCCCCGTTATGTTACAATCGTAACATAACGGGGCAGAAAAGTCTGCAATAAACCACAAATGCGTCAAGCCCGGCTCAGTGTGTGATCATAATAAAAGCTGCTCAATGTAGTTACGGCTTCACTCACGTTATTAGTATATAATAGTTGTTTTTATGGGAGAAAACCGGAGCTCGATGCGAGCTAACTGAGATAACAAGCTACGGTTTTCTCCCGGAGCTAATTGTAGATGATGTGAGCAATAAACTACAAAATCAGCCAGCCCAGCTCAGTGTGTGATCATTGTTAAACGGTTCTTTATGTAGATGGTGGTTTTATTGACTTTATTTGTGCATATTTCTCGTTTTCACGTGATGACCGGAGATTTAGTTTGTAGCATTAGCTTTCTCCGGTGGTAATGCTATCAGGGCATCAAAACACATTCCCAGTGCAGATTCAGCCACTGAAATAAGTTTTCTTGTCGCTGCTTTTAATCCTGGGTGTTATGGTAAATGAAACATTGATGCGTGTCTTTGTAAAAGTCCCAGAGCTGCTGTAGCCCCGGTTCACAACACGATAATCCTCCATGACTTGTTTACATCTGCGGGCCGGCAGAGGATCTGCCCCAAACGGTGGCTCAGCTACAACGAACGTCACTGTTGGAGAAGGCTCCTGATTGGTCAACGCTCGCGAATCTCTCCAAAAAGTTCAACATTTCCCAACTCTAGCGTCAGCCGCGCTGGACGCCCTGGAGGCGCGTCAAAAGCTTCCCACGCGTGAAAATCTTCAAAAGTCGCCGCACAGGATGCGCTGTGGGACCTCTTTGACGCTCCTCGAGGCGCGTCCTCCATGTATTTCCAATGTAAACCTGACGCTTTGGAGGCGTCGGCGTGTTTGGTGTGGACGCAGCATAAGAGAAGCCAGAGAGTGGTCAGTAAAGTCCTGATGTCGTGTGAAGGTGGAGTGGTGCAGAACAGCAGAGCTCAGCCCTAGAGTGACAGCCGCACTCACGTCCTGCGCAGAGGCCAGCAGATAAATGTTTGATGAATTGACCAATACTGGGCCCATGATGGCCTTCATATGTGCATAATGGACTATTCAGAGCACACTTCAGATTGCCTGCCAAGATAAGGCTCTGCGATGAATGGCAGAGGGAGTGGACCGGCAGCCCTGGATGGAGACTGGCTTTAATAAACTTAATAAGAAAGGTGAACGGAGGGAGCTGCAGAGTAAGAGGCTGAGGGCACTTTAGAAAAGGGATGTGACGGAGGAAGACTAAAAAAACAAAAACAACAGCGTATGCTCAGGTCAGAGCCAGGGGTTAGAGGAACAGAGTGTGAAAGTGTTGACAATACGTCCACATAGACCGTGCTTCTAATGAATGTCACTTAAGAGTACAACACCAAAGGACCTCTGAGGGCGGAGACACTTCACACACTTTCTCTTCTGGCATGATATTGATGAGATCTGCTTAGTCTCGTTGGTCTGTGTGATTCAAACATGTCTTTTGAAAGCAAACATTTCTCTTTCATAGTTAGCACGTTTAAGAGTTATTTATGTTTCAAGATAAAGATTCCATTTGTGTTGCACATTTTAATGTCAAAACACTTGAGAGGTGACTTAAGTATGAACAGCTTTATGGCAAAATGAGGTTGTAGAGGTCTAAACTACAGGTTTTATACGTAAGATTCAATGAAGACATAAGATTGTATTGTCTGCGGAGGAAAATATACTTCGACCATTCAGATCACTCATGTAAATTATATCTGACTTTAATTTGAAGACCAAACTACAAAAATAAGCGCATTCAGAAACTACCAGAACTGTTTCTTTAAAAAAGGTGATATTATTATCGCACATATCGGTTATTGCAATATCGATTATTGCAGTATCGGTATCATTATCGCGAGCCATGTATCGTGTATCGTATCAAACTGTGAGGTACCCAGAGGTTCCCACCCCTAATGAATGGCCCCTAAATGCTAATGCTAAGACCGTAAATAAAAGTCACTTCCTCAAATAGAAATAGGAAAAGAGTCAAATCTTCATGAAATCCACTCTAATGCGCCGCTGTATTTCATCACGCCAACCCACGACCCACATCCAAAAATACTAAAATAAGGCATAGGGAGTGCTATCATGGACTATGTCACGGTAATTCATTATCTGTAAAGCAAATGAATGCCCCCTCCCTCCTCCCCCATGTTGTACCACCTCCACAGCGGCCTATGTGCTGTTGCCCGCAGCTATGCTTTACGGCCCGTACCCATCAGAGTGTATGCATGTGTGATTAGGCTGTCATTATCTGTCTCTATCTGCCCCCCTCCCGTACTGCCAGGCCTCAGGTGGCACTCATTTAAAGATCACACGTCCCGGACACACAGCGCCCTCCCCTCTATGCGTGTCAATTCACACATGGGAAAGGGATTACACGTCTCCTCCTAGGCAGCTGCAAATGACTATTAATGGCAATGCAAATCATTAGAAGTACATTCGGCGCCGCCAGCCAATCCCCCCCCCCTTTATGCAGGGCTCACTCCTAATCTGTTTCTTTGAATATTGTGCAAATGTCTGATGCCTCGCATGTGTTTTAAGAAGAAGAAGGAAGCGCCACTGGCTACACCAAGCTATCGGTTGAAGGTGGCGTGTAAGATTTAACTTTGTGTGTGTATAGGGTTACATCATGGGCACAAAATGACAGGCTGCACAAGTTGACAAAAGTAAACAAGAAGGATTTTCGGGGTAACGGGATTAGTTGCAGTAGAAAATTGGGTAGGAATTCAAATTGATGCTTACAAATGTGATATTGTGAGGAACAACACCTTTAAAGGCTTGTGGTACTTAACTATGGCACCAGGACCCGCCATTACCCTGGACCCAAACAAAAATGTTCTGTACTTTTTCAATATAAAAACTGAACGAAACAGAGAGAGATTTTTTTTTTTTTTTTCCCACAACCCAATTTTAGGTTCCAACTCACCAGTTCCACTTCGGTCACTGAGCTTTAAAGTGCACATGACAGGTTTGAATGCTTTTGAAAATATGACTTATTTAGATGGAAGTAATAATTGTCATTTTATTTCAGTGAAGCAGCAATTTTAATGAAGAAATATTGGGCAGAAAAAGTATTTTTTTTGACAGGAAGTGACATAGATTGACATAACAACGGCAACAGTTTAAAATCATTTGCCTCTATCTATGTCACCTCCTGTCCGTGTCCAATAAGGAAGTGAAACAATAAATATCACAAAAATGGTCAAATTAAAGAAAGCTGGGGACAGTTTGTTTTAGCAAAATCTGGATTTAGTATTAACTATGTTATAGCAAAATTTGGGTCTAATGTGTCATATGCACTACTGGAGACTTGATTGGGGACAGGTACTGGGATTGTGGGAGTAGAACAAAGTCCCTTTATATTCCTTTCCAAAATGGTTTAGCCAAATTACCTAATAATTACCTACTTCCTTATCAACTAATTGCCTTGAAAATATTTTCAAATTTTCAAAAAGATTTTACATGTCCTACTTTTAATTGCACATGATAACCGTATCAGAAAGTCACCAAATATGTTTTTCTTCCAGCACAATGATTGAAGTTTGGCCACTGTGCAGTAATATGCACAAAATAACATTCATCAGGGTTGAAAGGAATCTGTAACAAAATGCAATTTCAATGATTCTAATCAGCAAAACTCTTGTCCACATCATAAAAATTGCTACGCTGCCGTGTGCTGGGCCCCGAGCAGCACAGAGCGGGACAAGAACAGACTGAACAAGCTGGTCAGGAGGGCCAGCTCCGTCCTGGGCTGCCTCCTGGACTCTGTGGAGGAGGTGAGGGACTGGAGGGTATTAGCCAAGCTCACCTCCATCATGGACAACACCTCCCACCCACTGCACGGGACTGTAGAGGAGCTGAGCAGCTCTTTCAGTGGCAGACTGAGGCACCCTCAGTGCAAGAAGGAGCACTACCACAAGTCCTTAATCCCCACTGCTGTTCAACACTACTGTAAAGTAACATGTGCAATAACCCTCTTGCAGAACACGTGCAATAATCCCTGTACTTACATCACTTATCAGCGTCACTTTATCAACCACTTGCACTATGATGTAAACCTGCACTGCTGACACTGACTATAACTTTTTTTGTTCTGTTTACTTTATCATTATTTACTGTTTACACTTTTTGTCCCCACAAAGTCCTTGGTAGTCATTGTATATAAGATACCACTATTTACGGTTTAATAGTTAATAGTTTTGTTTTTTTCACATTTCCTGCCTATTTGCACACCCTGAGTGTTTCTAAGATCTGAATGTAGTAAATTTCTCCATTGTGAGATCAATGAAGGCTATCTTATCTGATCTTATCTTATCTTAAGTCCACCCTCAAATAAGTTCTTAAATGCAATGGAGTCATGTCACATCATATTTCAGTTAAAAGGTTCAAAATAGAACCTACATTCTGTCACACTTGCAATAAAAAAATGGCATAAGTGGCTTGGTTTAGCAGTGCTCTATAGAACATTTAAAGGCAGCCTCTGTTTGAATGATGAGGACGGCGAGGAGCCTTCAGTGTCGGAGTTATAGACTGCCCCTGTGGATATTCCCGCTGAGTGTGTGAGGTTAATATTCTCAGCCAATGTCATTAGTGCTGGCACAGGGGCTGAGAGCGCTGTGAATCAGACAGCCACTGATCCTGTCAATTCTCCCACTGACAGAGCCAGAGGAGCGAGAGAGGAGAGTACGGAAGGGGTGTGTCCGGGCTAAATCAGAGCCACTGTACTGAGGTCATCTCCACCTGGCCTGTGCCGCTTCCTCCTGCATCTCAAAGCCCGGCCTGATTAATGACCGCGGATCAGGCGTGGCCCCGGGATAAGGAGCTGACAGACATCGCTGTCGGGCAGAGCCACATAAGCCTGCGCCTGACCCCCGCTTTGGCTCGGGATCAAGAGTAAGCTGCACAAATGACCCAACCGAGAGGCGCGAGAGACGCACCGTTCACAGGGAGGTTCTGCACTGGCCAGTCGCGGGGGGGAGTTTGGAAATGTACAACTAATGCAATAAAGAAAGAAGCTACATGTAAATTTACAATGGGGCTGCACAGTGTCTGACATGCAGTTCAGATCCATAGAGTTAGGACTTAAACGTGATAAAACCCCATGATTTTATTGTTTGTAAAGGAGATTTTTTGCGATCTTACAACTGCAACATTCATATTTCCATTTGTGATTAATCTTGCAATCCTAACGTACAACATTCCAAAATACTTTGTTTAATTTGACGTATAAGAGCAGGAACATTTTGGAGAGAGCCAATTGAATTCATAATTCATTCTTCACAAAGCTTTAGTTGGTCAGGAAGCGAAAAGAATTCCACTTAGACAATCATTTCTCATCAGATTATGCAGAAGATCATGTAAAGCAATTAGTCACACATTCTTCTACAAGAATTATATGAAGGATTCTTTAAAATGTGTCTGTCTATTTAATTTGCATTTTAAAATGACCAGAGATTGCTTATCAACGGGGGAGAATGCAGACACATTTATATAGTGGATTTCTGTCCATAATTGTAAATTGCCTCCTGTAGGCTGTCTTGGCTGCTTGTCTCATTGAACCATAGACACATCCAATATGTGGGAGAATGTGTCGTCCTGGGAGCGGCTCTGGTGACTGTTTGTAGGCAAAGATTAGTTGTCTCTCCACATGACAAACACGGCCCTTCCTCGGCGAGTGTGAGCTAAAATCAATTTGCTGATGACATGGCAGCCGATGTGGAGATCAAAGTGACACCGGCAGTACAAACACGCTGCTCATATAATGATATACCACAGCGGTGACGGCCAGTCATGTGGGAAAGGATATTCAATCATAGTAATTAGCACATATGCTCTCTTCTATTGGCCTGCCTTATAGCGTCATGTAAACAAATATAGAGTAAAAGATGGTGATATCCCAGCATATAAGTGGGTTCAGAAAGAACTCATACCCCTCGATTTATCCCTATGTTATTATGTTGAAGAATGGCAGTGAATATGTTGAAAATCGATACTCAGGCTATAGGCCAAAGCTTTCAGTTTCACGGACAATATACTTTTATGAATATTTATAAGCAGCACAGTTATAAGCAAGTTCCCGAACTGTGGTACAGTATACACCAGAATGACTCAGGTGGTAGGTTTAAGAAAAGGAATTAACCAAATAATAATTTGATAACATTTTGATGAGGGGGACAACATATTAGAGCTTTTAACTGAGTTCCGTCATCTGATCTGCAATTCCTGGACTATGCTGTGTCACAAAAGAATAATATAATGACAATAAAAACGTGTACTAAAGCCAGTTTTAATACACTCCAGTGATAAATTGCATCTATCACAGTGCCTTGGATTTGTTAGCATGCCATTCGGTAAGAACAAAGTCTCACATGCTGGTTTTAGAAGGTTTCATTTCACTTGCTGCCAGCAGAAGGTGCTCCAAAACATTTTGATAGGCAAACCTACATAGCCATGAGTGATCAAGTTTCCCATCCAATCATATCACAAACATTATTTAAATGTATAATATAAAAACATACCCTTGCTAAAGTGCCCAAATGGCAGGTTTATAAGCCATGATTATGATTCAACAACACATTTAAATGCATCATTTTTCCAGTATAACTTTTAAATGGCTAGTTTTTCCTATTATTATTGTCGGATTGTAGAAGTTTAAGCAATAGAAAATAAATGAATATGATTTCAGTATAAGACATATAAAAAGAGGATGAACTGTCAGCGTACAGCTCAATGTAAACAAATGGAGAGTAAAAGATGATCATATGCTGGCACATACATGTGTGTGTAGAATTTCTCCATCCCCTGGCTTTCTGTGCGGCCCTGTCATTACAGTGTTCAGGCTCGCTGCTTGTCAACATCTCTCTGAGAGGGGGAGCCATCCCACATTACGTTTGAGTGAGTTCAACTGTCAACTGCCAGCCATTTGTATGCCTCAGCATCCACCTAATAGCAAATAATCACTACCCGGCGCGCTCTTCATGGCAAATGATCGATGTTGTCTTGAAGTCTGATGGATGACCCTGCCACAGTGATGTCCAGGCATGCATTAAAAACCACCTCTATGAAATGCCTGTCAGCCGGATGAAGCGGCGCGCGCCAAATCACAGGCCAGCAGTGCACATGCTCGCACAGAGAGACAGCAGCCATAGAGAGACGAGGGCTGGACTAAATCAGGGGAAATATCACACATTTGATTTCTGCTGTGCTCTGTGTATGATAATGGATTATTGTGACTGTCTAACCTAACCATACTGCCTTTGTTGGATCTATTGTTAAGGAGGAAGAAGAATGACGTCATGACGACTAGTTTTTCCAACGGCCATCTTAATTGAATGTGGCTAAAAAAAAACACATTCTTTTACTTCTCTGGCACAGTGAAAAGTTAGCCCTAATTTCAACCTTTAGGGCATGCGGACGCACCATATACACTGTGTCGACACAGCGTTGGTTAGAATATACTATATTGATCTAAAATGGCTTATTCCAAGTTTCCTGTGGCAAGATTTAACATGAGCTACAAATCTCTTCTGTCCCTTTAACACCCTCCTCCCCTCGCTCCCCATATACTGACTGTGCAGCTCCGAATGGATGTAGCTACTATCGGACATCGGTGCCATCAGAATGGGCTTCAGCAGGTTGCTTTGTCGCACAGTAGACACGCTCTGATGGATGTTTCTTGCCTGTTGAAAAAAAGCTCTAAATAGACAATTTTGCATAATACCCCCCTTTAAGTTGTCTCCTAATCGGTGCAAATGATGAACGCATACGCGGCAAAGGACGGAGGAACAGGTTTCCAGACAGAGGCAAACGAGGCGAATGAGTGATCTGACAAAACGCCGCAAATGAAAAAGTTAATTCCTCTGTATGAGTGGAGCGTTTGATAATGTGACGGGCCCCGTGGTGTGATTGGTCGACGGCGTTCCTGCAGGTAGACTCCTCGTGTACCACCTGGGACGCTTCCTCTCTCCCCCTCCCCTCGCCCTCGCTCCCTCTCTCCCGCACAAACAGCCCCCGTTACCCCTCCGCCGCGATTAAAATGCGCCGCACCACCATCTTTGATCTCGCTCTTGCTGACACAAATCCTTTCAAGCCTCAACATTTTCCTGCAAAGGTAATTAGTGCTAATTAAAAAGTTTCGAAGGCAGCCGATGCCGCGCCCCTCGCCGCGGATCACCCATCATCCTTCCCCCTCTCCTCCCCCCCCCCCCCCCCCCGCAGATGTGCGCGTCAGCTGTGCTCCCGCCCCTGCGTTGAACAAGGGGTCCCACAAGTCGGCGACAGCGCTGGGTTGGAATCCGGGCGCCCAGTCAGGGGTCGATTGGAAGTTCGTCCCCCTGACAAAGCTCCTCTCTGCGGGAGAGCGTGTAATGACACTTGTAACGAATACAGTGCTCGCCCGTAGAACAGGTGGAGTCTTTAATTGGGATATCCTAGCTTGGGGGGCTTGTAAACATAGGAGTAATTAACTTGATAAGAGATTCAATTTGCTGGAAATATCATTGCGCAGAAAGGTATAATTTAGTATAAACAATGATTTGCATAATGAAAGAGATCTCCGCGGCGGGACGACTGTACGTGTAATTAAAGCGCTTCCTGTTTGGTGTGATTCGAACCATTTTGAGATAAAGCCGCGGCGCTGTAACGCGGCCATCAGTCATTCAGCAGCCTGCCTTATTGCTTTCATCAAGCCGTTATTATGATATAATTAGCCGGCTTTCCAGCGTGTTATTAAGTGGCTGGCTGAGTGTCAGGTACAGAGGCGTCTCGGAAAGTGACACACACACACACAAGCACGCACACACAAAAAAGCAGCACTATCGTTCCACAATGTTTCCGAAAGATAATTACATAATCTGGGCGCAGAGAACAAGCAGAAAAGTGATAATTAGACAAGTACTCCTGCCAATTAAACTATCGGGGCTTTTATTTCAGCGGCGTGTGAGGGAGCGTGTTGCACTTTCATGTCGGCTATCATAAAGTTATTAGGCTCAGAGATAATGCAGCTGCTAATGGAGACCATGGCAAATGAGAACAGTACGAGGAAAGACAACAGGAAAATACTGTCTGTGACTGTCACACAATCCACATGAATCACAGATGGCGCCTCTGGCTTCTGCAGCCGTAACATGAGCATTCAAGAAACAAAATTCATAGGGTTAGCTATAAAATCAAGATTTAAGATCAACTTTATTGTCTCAAAAGTAAGTTGTTTGTTCTGGGGCTATTTACCCATACTGCAGACATCAACATGAAGAATAATACCGCACAATCAATAAACACTATGAAGATGGCGAATCAAAAATATATCGATGTACTTATTTAGAAATAGATCCATAGCTTTATTCATTGCAGCAGCTTGTTTGGGAAAATGGAAAAATATCGCTTTCTCACTGGGCACTACAGTATGCGCTTGTGTGAGCGAGCGGGAATCAAACTACCGACACCCAGTCCAATATAGACCTGGGGTTCCCAAACTTTTCAGGTCACAATACCCGAAATATTGACGCTAACAAGCGAGATCTACACAGTTAAACGTCATTGGTGCTTGCATTGAAGGGTCAAAGCATTTAAAAGTTTTAGATTCAAATTTTGTTTGAGTGACATAAAAGTATCCAGCAATTTCCCTCTCTCTTGGTAAAGCGGCGTTTTTTGCCTTTTTCTCCAAACTACATTTGTAGTTTCTGTGTTACATTGTTTTACTGGATACCTTTGTACATCTTTGCTGTCTTTGCTGCAG
Organism: Neogobius melanostomus; assembly: GCA_007210695.1. Classification (NCBI taxonomy): domain Eukaryota; kingdom Metazoa; phylum Chordata; class Actinopteri; order Gobiiformes; family Gobiidae; genus Neogobius; species Neogobius melanostomus. The sequence continues at coordinate 305,879 of VHKM01000234.1, read as the reverse complement.
AGAGCCGGTACTAGCCATGAAGGACCCAGCTTTTTAAAAGTAAACAAACAGCTAGCTTATGAGCTAAAGACATTTGAGACCTACAAATGTCTTCTTCTGAAACACTGAAGAGGCCCCAAGAGCCCCCACACCTGCAGCACAGTGGAGGCGTCACAAGAGGCGCTACAGGAAACAAAACAGGGACAAACGAGGAGAAGATGGTGAAAGTTGTGGAGCGGCGGGAGCTACTCTGGAGAAAGAGGAGGTAGAAGGGCTGACCAGTGCAGGACACCACGCTCTGAAACAGGGACAAACCTAGGAGGCGGTGCGCCGTTTCAGAGGAGCACTGAAGGCAGTCAGCTGGGTTTCCTCCGAGTGCTTCCGAGTGGAAGTAAAAGATTAAAGTGCACAGGTTTTTTTAGACTTTTGAAAGAGTTGAACGGTATCTATATCAAAGGCCACTGAAATGTGTTTGAACTATAATTCAAAATACTGTTAATCCTGTACGGAAAAGGTACAGACAGGCTCTAGAATGTAGTAAAGTAAAAATCATAAAAAATGTACTTACCTACCAATCTAAAATATTTACTTTTTACTTTGTTTCATCCCACCACAGCAGCTCAGTGCTGAGGAGACCCCAATAGGAGTCCTGGCCCCCACTTTAGGAACCGCCTACAATAGCTTGTTTCTATTCAGTCTGGTAATAATAAACAAATATTAGTATTCCTGTTATAATAAATCGCCGAACCCGCTCTGTTTTGGCTCGAACAAACTTATTAATATCCCTAATGATTGACACGTCTGTCGGTTAGCTGCAAAGTTATTGATTTGACCTTTGGGAAAGTTTCCTTTTCTCACAGCTCTTTGTTTTTTGCCTCATCTTACAGCATGGTGCCAGATAATAGAACATGTCACCGCACACCGCACTTTGAAATGGAATGCCATCATTTTAATTTAAATGTTACAGCCGGGCTGACATCTCTTGTCAATGCATAATTGGCACTGAATCCCAGTTTTGATGTACATATTTATCATTCAGCGCGCGCCACTCAAAGCCGCTGACAGATATGCTACTTTGACGGGATGACACGTGGAAAAAATAGAACTGCAAATCAACTGTCGGTCTGTCACTTGAGTTTTTTGTCACAAAGTTGCACATAAACAGGCATGATTAGAAATAGCAAACAAGCTGTAGGCTGGAATTACTGTCCCTGCCCCGCGACTGTGCAAAATGGCTTATTTGATCCTAGTGGAGTGAGGAAAATTTCGAAGACAGACTGGAATGATAGTAATTGATAGACACGGAGCGCAGAACTCCCCCAACACGATGACAAAGTTGAGAGTACAATGGATTCACCAGAAAGGATTTAAAAAAACAAGGCGCGCCCGATCCGCGGATGTACTCAGCGGATTGTGTTTTTTTGAAGGCAGTCTAAGCACATAAAGACAATGCTATATTATCAGACGCGGTGATCCATATGCGCTCGGCTTTTGACGCACTCTCAGACAGCCCCGAGTGCGCGCCTCTATCTCCCTATTGAGGATGGCCTTTCTGTCCGCCAAACGCTCCGACATGACAGCTTAAAGGGAGTTATGTGATCTCCTATCTGCCCAGTGTTAACCGTTAAGGAGGCGGAGGGGGGGGGGTTTCTCTCCAACGCAGTCTTACGAACCCGGCCCCCACTTTCTGTCTTACCGCTGGCCCATTACCTTTACAGACTGAGCCTCATTAAAGAAGGCAAGTTGAGTTGAATCTTTGAGTAATTCGGCAGAGGTGAATTGCTGTCAACATCATTAAGCGTCATTTCTCCAACTCACTCTGGGACTTATGAAGTGTTCTTTATTGTGTAATGATCCAAATCTCTCCCTCTCTCGCTCTTCAAAGGGCCTAAGGACGTACCACCCATGCAGCCGTCTGACATGCCACTGGGCGGATTAAACGCGCCTCCGTACTGCACTCCTGCCTCGTCTGTGTGCTCCAGTGGGCAGGTACCATTCCACAGAGGGAGCAGAGCGGAAGGGGGATTAGCGCCGAGTTCATTGCAGAGGACACGGGGCCTTTTCATAAGACTGTTTTGCCAAGCTTTAACTAATTGTGGATTGTGTCAGTTGTTTCGGCGGCAGAACAATCTGTCCCTCGTTTGAGATTTGAGGAGTGTTTACAGATGAGGGCCTGATCTCATGGGGCCACGGGTCAGACGGGCTCCTCGTACAACGGCGGTGAACCCTTTTAAGGGAATCAGAACAATAGGGGGCAGGACTCAACTGCGTAGATAAGTACAAGTGGGGCAAAAATTACTAAAGAGGTGGTATTGTCCTTTTTGCAGGTGTTTGGTAGTAATATAAAGACATATTTATCACTATGTTAGAAAGTGCTATATTGATCAACAACAAACAAAATATCCAGTAGTTTCACTTTCTGATCCTCCATGTGAGTCAATGTTTTTACTTCATGAGATTGAGAGGTGAAGAAACTATTTCCTGGATACACTGAACCTCAGGAGGAGCTTTTTGGGAGCTGCCGCAGCAGTGCTATGATTGGCCTCTGGAGAAGATCCAAAATTACTCAAAGCTGCAATTGCGCCTCGAAATACAACTCCAGTAATGTTTTTGATGAGAGAATACCATTGTAACATAGTGAAAACTCTAAAAAGTGAACTTTGGATCATTTGAAGCTGTGGTATTCCCTGTTCTTGAACAGGCTGTCCATGAAAATGAACCCACATGAGACTCATGCATGAAAATAAGCCACACCGGATTGTAGCCATGGCCTAATCTACATCAGTTGTCCCGCACACGCACTCACAAATACACTCTCATTCTGACCCCTTTGTACATACCTTAGTGGTAGAGGAAACCCGGAGTACCCAGAAAAAACTAGGAGACCACGAGAAGTTGCAAACCAATCAATCAATCAATCAATCAATCAATCAATCAATCAATCAATCAATCAAAGCACTTTTCATACAAAATGTAACACAAAGTGCTTTCTCCACACGAAAGACTGACACCTGGGACCTTCTTGCCGTGAGGTAAGTGCGCTAACCATTGCACCACCGTGCTGGTATTATTGCCTATCCCAAAAGCTGTGTTATTTATACCATTCCAGAACGTTATGTAAAAGCTTATTTTCAATTAGCTTCTTGTGTTTGCTGACAAGGCCCTGATCTCATAGGTCCATTGGTCAGGCCATCTCCATGGCTAATTACAGTGATGCTGGCCTGCTTGTCATGCTCCATGTCCCCTTCGCCTTGTCTTAGAAGAACCCTCCTTTGTAGCTGCACCATTGAGCCCTGAATCACGCTAGGAGATGTCCGCTGGGCCTCGCGAGGGGGAAACCTCCTTTTGTGCGGCCGCCACAGCGCTCGCCTCCTGCTGTGCAAAAGACACAGGCTGGGGGCAACGGGGCTATGCTTCTCGGAACCCTAAGACCTACAGTAAATCTTCAAACAATTTAGCCCAACAAAACATCGGGGCGCTGAACTGAGGAGAGCGGAGACACGGAAAAGCAGATGAATAAGCAACATCAATTACCGAGGCTTTGACCTGCGAGCCCCCCACGCCACGGCACACATTTCACAGCAAATCGGCCCAGATTGAAGTTGACACCTCTGGAGTGGAAACACTGACCCCTCGCAAGGCTGGGGATGCAAACTTTAACATCACAGAGAGGCGACAAAGTACATATACAAGAAGGCCAACCAAGCAGGGGTATGAATAAAAAACCCATATATAATGGAGGCCTACTTTGTTTCACGTAAAACAAATGGCTCAATTTGGGCAGTTAGGCCAAAGCGAGAGGCCCGGGCTGAGGGGCAGGAGGAACATGAGAGAGGACAGGCGGATCAGGTCAATGATCGACGGTGTATGGAAGAACAAAGTGGATGTCCAACAGGCTTAACCGGAGCTGCGGAGGGGTGCTCCTCAAAAGAAAGCTTCTACCACTGAGGTACCATCGCTAACTATGCAGTCCTGGGCCACTTTTATGAGCTCGGACAAGGGAAACAAACACACGGGCAGTGAAATCAGCAACATTACGCATTCATTCGCTTCTCCCTGATCTGAATATGCAAAGGATTTCTGTGTGGTCTCGTTGGAAGATGGGAAGACGCTCACACACAAAAGTAATTATTAGAGTTGTGCATATTTACCAGCTGTTAAAAGCCTTTTGGTGACAGACGAGAGAATAATGTTTGCATTACGGGATCGCAGTTGGGTGAAACAGGCACAATTGTATTCAGGTAGACACTAAATAGATGTAACGGTTTGGTACGGAAATTACTGTCCATATCGTTACAGTTGGATGCTGTTGGATTTATGATGACGTGCAAAATGATGAAAAACTCACCCTTTTGTGAGACATATCTTTTTATAAAGGAAACTAGCGTCTTCAAAGGTGAGAATAAAGCGCAAAAGCCTATCACAGTTTGTCAATACAGTGTTAATTAATCGAATAGTAAAGTAACATGCCCCGGAATGACAGGAAGAAGTAGAGGCGCGGCAGCACATTGACACTTTTTGGGGCAAGAGGCAGCGGATCGAGACAATGCTAACAATCTCCCAATTAGCCAAGGGGGAAGCAAAAAAATAAATGTCTTGGGTGCAAGGAAAGAGCGCAAAACGTAATGATATGACAAAAACAGAGCGAATAAAAAAGGAAAGAGCTGCTTTATTAGGCAAAAGAGTTGCGTTTGTGTCGCTAAGTTCACATGCAAGACGACAAACGAGTGAGAACAGAATTTCTAAGTTAAAGCCACACTGCGGAATATTCAGAGTAAGTTTTGCACGTGAGCCTTGTGGCCGTATTCTGGCTCCGCTGTTGTTTTAAGTGACATGATGAATGTGATAAGCATGCTCTGCTAATAAAAGCCATGAGGGAAACAGATGCAGCCATTACAGAATCCTACAAAGGGGACAATCCAGTATTTATTACCAGAATAAATGTGGGGGCTACAAACTAAATGAGCTTGAAAGTTTCAATCTGTTCCAATCGTGAGACCAGATTTGTGTGTGAGACACATTATTCTTTCTGATATACAAGTTTAGAGGTTTAGCTGTGACAAAAGATAGATACTAAAGATCTTAATTGAACAATTGGTGACATGGTCTTTGAATTGGAAGGTGTGTTGGAAATGTGTTATGAAAATAAGCATGCAATTAAAATCAGACACAGCTTATCTCTGGGTGCTGTGACTGGCTATTCTCTTGTTCAAAGCAGGACGTATTTGTCAAAAAAAGCCAGTGGCACCTCTGTGTGTGATGGGAGGAGTGTGTGGAGCTAAGGCTAACAACTCAAACCTAATGGAGAAAAAACTAATATTAACCATTCTATAACCTTTTTTCCAGACAATCAAAGTCGCTTTACAATTTCATGCTTTATTCATTCATACCATACCCGCTGGTGGTGATGAGATAGGCATTCAAAGGTGGTATGGCCAAATTAGTAAAGCTATAAGCACTGACCTGAGCCAGCGGAGTCCGGCTGAATGTAAAAGTTTCTAAAGGGCTTTCTACATGTATAGAAAGGATGAAACACAGCCTAGCATAATAGTCATAAATCCAGATTGAACCATTCGACTGCACAGATCATTAGCATGTAACACCAGGTCTGAAGGAGGCCTGACAGCTCCTTGACGTACCTTTAGTCGAACATTACATTTTGGGAGACTGGGTGCAACTAATCACCGCACATTTTAAGGTCAAAGAGCACATTAACGCTGTCATTCTCCGCGCTCACTGTTAATAATGTGAATATCATAGACGTCATTACGGGATCTAATGAAAGCAGCAAGGATCATTTTGTTCCGTGAAAACCATGACACGCTGACACACCAGCCTTTAATCTGTCAGAACCGCTTCAAAAAGAATAGCGGATCGCAACATTACCACCAGATTATTTAAACGCTATTGTAAAGGTAAAGTGTTAGCACCTGTTTCAAACAATAGACTCCTCGCATCTCTCCCCCGATCACAGCCGATCAAAGGGAAATGATAATGGAGCCGACGCCAGTCACGCCGAGCCAGTCAGTCAAGCCACCTTTTGCAAATGGAAATCAGGAAGAAAAAGGCAGGAGATGGGAATCATTTTATCTAGTTGACACACATTACAACGGAGAATTTCAAAAGAGTGAGATGGAAGCTCTCAGGTCAATTATGGTGTCAGGCCTGTCAGCCGGCAATGAAATATATACCTTTGAAGAACACTTTACTCCGGGGATGGGCGAGGGGAGAAAGCAGGAGAGGATGGGGGAAGATGTAGTGTTTAACCCGTATAAAGAAATATCAAAGATGATGGAGGGAGAAAAAATGCAACGCGCCGATAATGGACCATTTTCAGGCATGTGCACTTTGTCAAAGACAGGGACTGCAGCCGCTTTGTGAAGGAAAAATCATATGAAGACTGAGGCCGATTAATGATGGCATCCGTAACAAGGTGCAGAGTGATTACTGCTGTAAATTAAGTTAATGGGCATGGGGAATTCTCAATACATGTTTTTGGTTTAGCTATTGAATATTTGTGGAAAGTTTAGTCCACTCCAGTGTTTGCAACTGGTGGCTTCGGGACCAACCTGTTTTTTTATTTATTTAATTTGACTATTTAAATGTAAATAGCCCCCGCCTGGGCTCCAGAAATAAAATACTAACCTTGCGGCGGTGATTGACAGAGGGAATTATGGGTAATTGCGGTGTCACAGTGGGAGACAGCTGTACGATGCGAATCCACGTCATTTAGACAATCAGAAACTTAAGAGCCGCGGTGGTAGATCTCTCCCATTTTCCGCCATGACACTTCTGCTGATCATTTCTAGGACAAGGAAGGAGTGAGGGAGGGCTGAAAATGGAGGAGCAGAAAGGTGCGTGCTGTGGGCCAAGTGATATCCCAGCAAGACGAAATATCCCTGTACATGTCGAGCTGCCAGCGCGATAAAGAGGCGTCTGAAGCCACAGATGAGATTAGAACTTCCAAGCTATGACTCAAGAGGAAAAGACAGGAAGTTTATGCTGGGTCTTTTCCACTAGTATCTGCTTGGCTCGACTCTACCTCGTTTTGAAACATTTTCGTTTGTGCTACCGCGGCAAAAACATAACGTCAACAGACTACGGCCAGAGGAGAGACAAGAGAAAGCCCTTTGAAACACACATAAGGTGGTGATACACAGAACAGGTGACTGACTGACAATTACTAGCATTAGCCATTGCTAGCTGACCTTCATAGCTTCTATCCTCTCCACTTTGACTTTGAAAAACCTCAAAAACATCCTCAAAGCATGGTTTTGATTTTGGGGCAATAAGACAAAAGAGCAAACATTAACACCTTATTTAGCCTTAATAAATGATGAGGTAACAATTAATTCATCATGAATAAATCATCAGTTAAATAAGAACTAAGTAACTTGTTTACCCTAATAAATCCTTTCCGTAGTCCCTCTGGGGGTAATATAAGTGTTGATGGGATGATTGGGGAGTCTTTCATCTCCCCCTGGTGTGTCTGGCCAGAAAACCACAATTGCAACTTCGCTGCCTCTGGGTCGGAGGCACAATACTCACTAATAGAATCACGAAGAAGAAGCTAACAGGCTAACAGGCAAAGCTAACTGTGGGCTAGCGCCATTTAAACAGTATTTACAGCCAAGTTTGAGTGAAAAAAATATCTCCACTGTGTAATTGGATGTACAATATTCCTCTCTCCCTTTGTATTTTCTGTCAGCATAGTATTTACTTTAACGGAAAATGTATGAGTAAAAAAACGCTACGACACCTGCAATGGTCCTTATGGCCTCTAGGAGCACGAGTTACTTAATTCTGCTGTAAGTGTGACTAACACTTAATAACTACTTAACTACTACAGTTAATGCCTAACTCAATATGAATAGTTCTTCACATACACTTATTCATTGATAAGTAGTTATTAAGTGTTAGCTGCACTTAACTAATGAAATGTTCTTGATGGATTAATTGTTAACTCGTCATTTATTAAGGTTAAATAAGGTGTAGTTATTATAAAGTGTTACCGGAAAAACACAGTTTGAGCGCAGAACTGCTCAGAACAGATAGTGACAGATTATATAAAGCACTAGAACCAAGCAAAGCCAAGGATTCAAGCAAGCTGAGCTTGTGGAAAAGGGCTATTCGCTTTTGAACAAACCCAGGCTCATCCTAACCGGGTCAGAACGCTTATGAATGAGGCAAAAAAAGGCACAAACAAAGAGAAACAAATGCAGTTGTCAGTTGGCACACGTTCGCTCCTGGTCATAGTGAATCGTGGATAAATGAACGGATGAAGTGGCTGTCAACGTAATGAATTCAATAAAAGCAACATTGTCTGCTTTGTCACGTTTGAAAAGCGCTGACATGTAATTACAGTTATTTGTGGAAATCGCCTTCATTATCATCAGGGAGGGTCCTTCCATCGAGAAAAAAAGAAAGAAAAGGCATTCAACATCCCCCTGAGGAAGAACCCAGTCCCACAATTTAGTCTGCCCAAATGTGGGAAATTATAGTTTGTTTGCCAATTCCATCAACAGAAAGGTTAAAGTTGGGCTAAAGATGATTTGATATTTTTTAATTCCCATTGTGGTTCAGAAAAAGTGAAATTTTGTATTAGTATGTGCATAGATTTGTTTAAAAGTGACAAGCACAGAGGCAAGACTCAAAATTGGATCTGGGTCAACGATTTGTGATTTATCTTAAAGTTACGAATGTGGAAAATTCCAGGTTATAATTTAAGCTGCTACATCCCAAAAAGGAGGCAGATTGCCCTTGCTAAGTTCACTAATAATTGAGCACCCATTAAGGCCAAATAGCTGTAAAACAAATGTTTAAAGGCCAACAGATACTGTCCACACAAAGCAGTGAAAACGGCACAGAGGCACAGGGAGAGAGAGAGTCCTCCTTTTCTTTCCTATGTTCCATTCCCTTCTATTTTTCTTCCCTCCGTTCTGCAGTTGTGTGTCCTGACCTTGCAGCTTCTATGGCCCATCCATCTTGGGCTGGTTAGCCATTTCGCTGGCTTCATACTGCGCAGATTAACACAATTCATCACCACAATCATCCTCCATTCATCACCCTTTCCAATGAATGTTTTGACATCCAGTTAATTTTCTGCTGATGATTTATCAAATTATAATTACCATGCTCTGAAGGGCTCATTTATTATGTTGATACATGATAATGATGCCAAAGTGGATTGAATTTTAAGTAAGTTCTCTCTGCCATTATAACATATGCGTTATTGTGAATAATGCTGCACGATCAGAATCTTTACGGCCTAGGAATTCCTTAGACAGTCCTAATGTTTGGGGGAATCAATGCAAAGAGGGGAGACAAAGTGGGAGCGTTAATTCCATTTTTTACAGAACAAATTGTTTGGCTGGGGAGCAGTCAGCATGAAAAAGTTCAATTAGATTCTGCGCTCCCATCTTGGATGCTCAGTAATTAAAAAGTGCACTAATTCAATCAGGGCCAGCACTCGGGCAGAGGGAGTCGAGCTGAAGCTTAATAGGTTATAGGTTATTTCTCACATACTGCCCACATAGGCACTTCATTAGCCTTCTGCTTTACAATTCACTCAGCTTCCAGCCTCATTATTATCCAGGTTTATTAAAATCCAATGGCTGCCTATCTGTTTCTATTACTGAGAGGCTGACCAGCCTAATGCACTGGGTCAGTGTTAAGGGCAAACACCAACTGCTGCTTATGAGCACTCAAAGAGCAGCATAATGGCTATTGAATATGCCTTATTAACTCTGTTTGTGTTAGCAAACAGCAGAGGCAGCTCACAGGGCTGACCCTGGCCATAGCTCTGATATGTATCCATGTGGCCTGGATAATGACCTCTCCATACACTGTACTGCATATGCAGCATCATTAAACCCTCGAGTACGTCCAGCACACTAACCCCGGATTATTAACTTTGTCCATTTTGCACTTTTTGTCACAAGGGCTTTTTTTGTAAGTGTTGAATAGGCATTTGGCATTTGATTCTTTGACCTATGCAGAGACACCCAGCTACATCATGGGTGGAAAGATGGAGGCGTTGAGAGTGGTGCAGCAGTGCATTGTGGGGCACAGGCAGTCAGCCCAGGGAAGCGAGGGCTTAGGAGGTGTTAAAGGTTATTGAATGCAGGAGAATTCTCCTGGCGGCACAAGCATTGTTTACAGCTATCTATTTTTTGACTCTTTGCCCTTGGGCTGCGGCCCATAAACAGAGCTGCTACCCCCACACCGGGCTAGTGCCGAGCACAGGCATAATTGTGAGTCCCCCTTGGATGTCCCAAAAGTGAAAGATGTGTCTGGTAAGTGAGAGAGGTCAAACACCAGCATGGATATTTATTACATGCACTGCAACCAGATGGAGGCGGCCCATCCATCAAGCAGAGCTGTCATGCTGGTCACAAACGTTTCCCATAAAGACACCCCATTGCCACTGCCCCTCTCCTCCTCTGTACCTCTGAGGAGCATGGGTCCATCGGCCTGGGAGGGAGGGAAGATAGAGAGCAAGGAGACTGTGCTGTGATGAACTTTAAGAACATAAAGTAGTGTGTCCATGATTCTGCCATCTCTCTCTCATTAGTGCCCCTGTCTCTCTCTTGTACTGAACTGGACCTGGCCTATATTCAGCCAGAACTTTTGTCAATACTGTGCTGACCGCTGGTGTGGATGGTCAGGAGGGTAGCAGAGCAGGCATGCAGCCAGGCAGCTTAGGGAGATATTAAGGGAGGAGGAGAAGGAGCAGAGAGGGGCGTTTCTGACACTTGCTCCCTCATTCATCAGGCCCTCATAGGCCCGTCGGTGACAATGAAAAGATTTCACAATACAGCCGCGGCAGAAACTCATTCTGGCCCTCATCCATCATGCTCAGCCTGCTAGCCGTTCCACTGACCTAATCTGTGATGCCTCGCTGGCTGCGCCCTGTTCCTTAAAGGCAGGCTTCATTACTGTGAGGGAGAGAGGAGATAGAGGCCAGGGGCCAAGGGCCCAGAGGAAAGGGCCGTGCTACTCACACACTCTCACTCACACACTGAGGTATATAAAACACACTGTCACCATGCCACTGTTCCTACAGCAACAAGGACCAAAGTCCACTCTGTCAGCGATCATACAGGCCTGTGGAGAAATGCAGAGGTGAAGCCTGGATCAATTCACCTCGATTAACTGCGGAAAAAAACATCTCAATGTCCTGGAAATCTAACAGTCTCACCACATCCTCTCCTTCCATCAATCAGTCAGCTGATTAGGCAGCGTGTTACTGTCACAAACAATCTAAGGGACAGTGACTGACACACGCAGGATAAGATATGCCCCCCTCACTCACACCCGCCTCAAATACAAGCAGAGCACTGTCCAGGAGGAACACAGGGTGACCTCAATTGTGTTTCCACTTTTAAAGTCAATTTGACTTTGATAATCTGATATTTTGACACTACCTGCAGTCCATCTTCATCTGGTTGCTAAAATAACTTGCGAGCAGCAGCCAGATACTTAAGGATATTATACCAAATATTAAATGAAAACAATATCAAACACTCAATAAAACATAAATCCATCTTTGCATGTATACTTGTGCATGTTACCGACCCATTTGGCCTCAAATTCCCTCATATTAAACTGAAGTCCCCCTCCTCACTACCCCACCTCCTCTATTCCCCATTGCTTTGACTGTTACTTAACCAGAAGCACTTGGTAAAATGGTGCCGTGGCTGACCCGAGATCAGCCATTATGGGGTTGTATTCCCTTAAGCCCCGGTGCAGGCCTAGAGTCCGGACTGCTCTGCCAGCTGCCCCTCTTATCTCTGGAACTGCTCAGTCCCCAGACCCTGTTGCTGCTGCTGCCTAATGGAGCCTGTCTCTGCACCCAGGGACAAATTCAATCAAAGCCCTCGCTAAACATCCTCAAATAACATTGTGCCTGCTCCCTCCGAGTGTTGATATTAAAATCGGGTTAACCGTCTGGGAAGCCACGCTGTATAGGACATGAAATAAAGAAGGCGCTGACTTGTACAGAGTCCCATAACATAATACATTTTAAGTGGAAGAGTGCTATTTGTTAGGGTGACATTGCATCCTGTAAACCAATAATGTGGCCTATTTAAAGGTCATTCTGGTGATATTTTAATCGAACCTAAACACTACATTACCCGAAATTTAGGGAAACTGCAGTACAAACAGTAATATTGCAAAATTTCATTTCGGTTTTTTGTCAAAATGATTTTAAAAATGCTTTGATCTTTAGGTTTTCATCCATGTTATAGTAAAACAAACCCAATAATAACAAGCCTCTATTTCAAACGACTGACACACCAAAATGACTTCCAGCACATTTCCCTCTCAGAATAGTTTCGGACACGTTGTCTAACACAATCCCGATGAAAGAGTTCTATCCAGCCGCAGCGCTGGCGATATCAACCTTGACTCGCTACCATCGGATCACTTATTGCATCACATTTTCTGCCCTGTTTGGTGCAGAAGATTAAAGAGACAACTAATTGACAAGCAAATGCGTCCAGGAAACACAAGGCAGACAGATCAAACTGATGGGAAGTGTTTACGGGGCTTACATCAGCAGCCGACAGACATTTCATTAGAGCAAACACACAGACAGGAATGTGAACGTTTAAAGCTCCTTTTTCTGGCACTTCAGAAGATTTCTGGATACTTCAGCATTAGAATATCATAAGATAATGTCCGAAAAACAAGATTCTGTGCATTCTGTGCAAAAGTGCTGTTAGCAAGACTATGTAGTGACAGCAATTCGAGTCCTAAAATCATCAGGTGAAAGTGTATGGACTTGGCAATTGCATTTGGATTTCAGTCACATGACTTTATTTCCTGTTGGTACCATTGGTAGGACTTTTAGCCATTCGAAAGGTACAATACTTTTGTTTTAGATCGTTAAAAAGGCAGCGGTCCTACTTCTCATCTTAAGACATGTCTATGCGGGAATAAGCTACACGAGGCTAACTTTGTATTTTCCTACCAATGTCCAGTCTTAGATTTATTCCAGTGGAGAGTCTCAGAACATATGTAGCTGAAAACATACAGCTGATGGAAAATCAATCTAAAAAAAACTTTCTGTAAAATACTTCACCAAAAGAGACTTCTGTGTTTCTAAAGTAGCTGTAAACGTCAACAAGCCAATGATGCAAGCTAATGTTAGCTTGTTGAACTAATGCGTATGAAAAAAAACAACATTGGTTTTCCTACATTTGTAATCTAGTTAGTTTTTAATTCATGTTAAGATGGCGCCAGGAAACAGTTACAAGCACACAGGAAGTGAGCCGCAACATTCCACACACAGAGCCAATTGGCTTGTTGGATGATATGGCTATGCTAGTGCCCCTGACCTTAAGTTGTGAGCACCAGCACTTCCTGTCCGTATTCATTTCCTATGGAGATTAGCCCAGACCCGCTCAAAAAAAGGTGGACAGTGAGTTCCTGGTAGAGGATCACTTACTGCGTGTTAAAAACTTGATGTAGGATGTAAATAGTTCAGTGGAGGAGACGCCTGTGTTTAGAAAGGTCAGATAGGCTAACATGCAATAAAAACAATAAAAAATAATGAATACCTATATAACATTAAAACTATAGGCAAGAGTTTTGTTTTTATGCAGATTGGTAAACATTTGCACTATTTCTATTTTTATAACGCATGAAATGAATGTTAGCCTTTAGTGTCAAGACAAACTCTCTCAGTCTTGATAAACACAGGCGTCTCCTCCACTGAAATATTTACATCCTACAGGAAGCTGTGGCCCTAACCCTAAGTCATCTACCAGGAACTCACGGTCCACTACAGAATCATTAAAAAATTAGCTTATTTGAGCGGGTTATGAGCTAATCTTGACCTCTTAAACCCCGCCTTAACCGAGCACATTTTCTCCAGTTTGGCTTTACACAAATCAAAATCTTCTCGACTGGAGAAAACGTGCTTGGTTCAGGTGGGGGATAAGATGTTAATGGGAATGACTACGACATGAAGTGATAGGGCTCACAACTTCAGGTCAGAGGAACTAGCGTAGCCACAACATGCAACGAGCCAATACTTATAAACGCATGAATGATGAATATTAGAGTACAAAACACAACTCCAGGTGTGTTACATTTATGAAGGAAGAAACTAACATGGTGTAAAACAGTCAATTTGATCATATTCTCCCAATAAATAGTGCATGTTAGCTAACCTTCAATCGCTAGCTCGGCTCACTCCATATTGATACCTCACTAACACTTTCAGTGGCGCATCTCCCCGGGTTTACTAATAGATGGCTCTGTATAATCTGTAATTAAAATGGGGGCATTAGAAGCGAATTAAAATACATATAGTGTGCACTGGAGAAAAACGCAGCGTGAGAAATCGATAAACAGGGTAATTCAGTGCGGACGGCGGCGCTTCCTGTCTGACGGAGAGCCTTTTATAGGAAGCCGTTAAGGAAGGGAAGAGTCCTCGAGTGATTTTTTGACAATTTAACGGGTTCTCCTGACACATTAAATGACTATGCTGACAACTTAACTGCGCTGCCAATCAATATTTCCTATTACTCTCATTGTCAGAGGGAAAATAAAAATATGATGTTGAGGTCAACCCAGAAGTGACAATGCATTAAGGAACCATCAGCTATGCTTATTAATGCAGACAGCCCATCAAAACCAGCAGATATGTGACTGGTAATCTCCTTTCTGTATTCGTATTCAGCCAAACTGCAGGCAAGAAGTTTTGCTCAATAGTGTAAAAAAAACCCCCAGCACATTAAAATGCAAATGTATCAATGTTTAATATGAGCAATAATACAAAATACAAATACTATATTTACTCACACTTGTACAAACTAAAATAATGCAATGATAATGCAATTTAGTCCTAGTCTAGTTCAGCGTTGTTCTGCGTCCCATTCCCATCCGATATCAATGAAAAAGGCAGAATTTCATCCAATTAATCCATGCAATTAACAAGTTCTGAAAGGTTACAAAGTCCTCAAAATGCACCCTCACAAGAAGAAACTCACACCCATCAATAGATTGTGTTCACAACCTTCTACAATTCTATGTCCAGCGTTCAAATGAAAGGTCTTTATAAATATATGAGAAATTCACCGTGGTTAAAATATACATATACAACAGAAAATCTACAAACTGTGAACTTCCTACTCTAAAGCTCAAAACTAAACTAGACGCTCATGTGAAAGTGGCCTATTTCTGCTACATCAAGTTTGGCCAGTTAAGTTAGATAAATATAGGCTAGCATTTACGTTGCCTCCTATATCTTGCAGCCATATTTTGCAGCCATACAATGAGCTACTTAAATGTAATAAGTGTTGAATTGGAGTTGGCATTGTATTTTCCTGTTCAAAGCCCTGTGAAAGTGCCTCGCATCTCGCAAACAATGTTAAATGCAACAAAACACCGAATAAGCTGCTCCGGCCACGCCCGCCGTATTACGGCGTGGCACATTCCGCATCAATGTGAGGTGGAGAAAACAATTAAGCAGAGGTTTAAGCTGTCAATCACTCCCTGTCAACCTATCACGGGAGCACTCCGGGGCCCGCCTCCTACTTAGCTCCTGTGTGTGATGCCGCTGGCAGTTGGGATGAGGCTTGACTGACGGCAGGCTCCATCGAGGCTGGGGGAGACGCCCAGTTGCACGTCTGGGACATGGGAGAAGCAGATTGGGGCGGACGTGTGAGGCTGTAAGTCAATGGACCAGGAGCACAGATGAAGAGCCAGGAATGTGCACTTTAATTAGATGTGCAAAACAGCAGAGGGGTATAGGAATGAGCTGAAAGGCACTGCAGTAAGGTTAAAAGAGCAAATCAAACAATATTATTGGACTCATTTTTGATGTTGTTTGTTGGTCATGTGGCGGTGTTTGCACAAGTGATCACATAATTCTAAACATGTTGCTTTTAAAGGTCAGTAGCACAGAAATAATATAATATAATGATACTAAAACGACTAACGAGAGATGGTGAAAGACTGTTGTGAAGCGGAGGGAGGAAGGAGGAGGTGGAGCTGACCAGTGCAGGACACCACGCTCTGAAACAGGGACACACCCAGGAGGCGCTGCGCCATTTCAGAGGAGACAGAGGGCAGCCAGCCAGGTTTCTTCCGAGTGCTACAGTTTCCCCGACCTCCAAGGTCATGCGGGTCAGGTTGACACAGTGGCAGCGCGGCTCAGCCGCAGCGGCTCAGGACTAACACCTGAACACTATTTTGTTGTACAGTTGTACAATGACAATAAAGCACTTACTTACTTACTAAAATATAGTATATAGTTATTTTGCTTCTTAGTAATACTATGAAAACAGGGCAACAAAATGTATTATTTATCATTATCCCCATTACCATTTTATTACTGTGCTGTAAAGCATGTAATCATAGTAATCATCATTCATCAATATTAAATTTTTCCCCCATTTTATTATTATTATTATTTTTTTTTAAACAAACAGTTTACAAAGTTATTTTACTTATTATTTGTGATCTATGGCAATATTGTGGCCTTTAAAACCAGTTATCATACCAGGCTTATAAAAATCATCTGTGTTGAGTACTATGAGAAATACTGCTATGCTACTATGCCATGCTATTGTCTACACCAGCCATTCCCAAAGTCCGGAACATCCTCTCGGGGCCCCCCAATAGAAAATAATGTATCCTATTCATTGGAATTTTCTTATTGTTTTACAGCTAAAATTACATATAAAGCAACATCTAGCAATGAGTGGAGTTTAAAACTGGTTTCAAGTAATACATTTTAGCGAATAAATGTATTTTTCCTGAAAATTTATATTTTTTCAAAGTACTTGTTTTCTAGACAAGCTTAGGGGCCCCCCTGTAGTGTCTCCAAGGCCCCCCAGGGGGCCCCGGACCCCACTTTGGGAACCACTGGTCTACACCATGCTATTCTAGGCAACAATTAAGTTTCTACCACTTTGTTGCCTGGCATAGACTGCGCAAGTCTATGCCATGCTTTGCTAGTCTATGCCATGCTATGCTCGTCTATCCCATGCTATGCTAGGATAGTCTATGCCATGCTATGCTCGTCTATCCCGTGCTATGCTAGGCTAGTCTATGCCATGCTATGCTATACTAGGCTAGTCTTTGCCATGCTATATTAGTCTATGCCACGCTATGCTATGCTAGTCTATGCCATGCTATCCTAGTCTATGCCGTGCTATGCTAGGCTAGTCTATGCCATGGGGTGCATACCTATGTTCCCCGGGTGCGATTTTCTTTTTCCGTAGGTGAGTTGATACTTCAACCAATCACAAGTCATGAGAGTGAAATATACATATATATCAAGCAGCTTAACCCTAACCCTGCCCTAGCCACTAACCTTAAGGATAGTGAGGCTGGTGCCTAATCTTAATCAATAGAAGTGGGGGAACATAGGTACTGGGGAACAGGTACCGGGGAATATAGGGCTGACCCCATGCCATGCTATGCTATACTAGTCTATTCCATGCTATGCTACACTAGTCTATGCCATGCTATTCTAGTCTATGCTACACTAGTCTACGCCATGCTATGCTATTACATTTCAACCACTTTGTTTACATTTTACATCCATTACACTGATATATTGTCTAAATGTAAACGCACGATCCATCTAGTGCATTTCATTTGAGCATTCATCAGCTCCCATCCCTCAAGACAATTAAAGGCTTTAATTTAGGGAGAGAAAGCGGCGTGTCTGTGCGAAGAGGTGCATGTAGGCAGAATTATGGCCCAAGCCCTTTTCGGATGCGTATCCCATTACTTTCCTCGCCGCGTCCAGGCCCTTTTGGATTCCATACCGTTCTGTTAACCATCAGCAATTATCTCCCTGTCAGAGCTAAAGGTAACAAATTTCCCCCCATCCAGCCAGGCGCTATCATCCTCCGGACACCGGCATCAACTGACAGCCGCTAAATCACGAGAGCCAGCCGGCACTCCTGACAGACAAATGCACTACCTTGGAAAAGCCGGGGCCATCACTCTAAAAAAAAAAAAAAAAGGGGGAGTGGAAGGAGAGGGAGAGAGAGAGACAGAGAGAGACAGAGAGAGAGAGAGAGAGAGGTGGTGGTGGTGATGAGGGGTACTTGCTGACCTTATACTTCCTCCCCTCTCCCCCACAGCCGCAGGAGGAGATGGACGGCCCTGTATTCTGTAAGCACAGGGCCCAGTTCCCAAATAAGAGAATTATTAATGGAGCTTTCCCTGGTGCTGGTTTATCTTGTAGCATCGCGGCCCGCTCCAGGTTTCCCTCCTGTTACAGATGGACACACTGGAGCCAGGGCGATGAGTTATCCGTACACTGCACCCGGCAACGGCAACACAACAGCCAGGCCCCGGCGGTAAACACCATCTTTCTGCTTTACGCAAGTTTGGAACGCCCGCGTGGAAACACATTCATGGGTTTTGTAATGCTTGGCACTTGTTATTAGGGAAATGGAAGGAAATGGGAATGCATGTTGGTGGCTCTCTTCACCACTTAATTATTCTCTCATGTTTTATTATGTGTAAACAGCAATACTATCAGGAGACAAAACATTAAATACACAGTAGAAGAGATTGTTAACATTTAGAAAAATATTCAGCGTATTCAAACAACTGCATAATATTGGCAATATCATTACACCACTAACCAGCAAACCCAAGGCTGCACAGTGCCATTAAGTGTGTCTATTTTGAATAAAACTCATTCTTATAAATGTACATCGTATTAACGCTGCTTAATGTTGGAAAATATGTTGTATATGTGACCACACTTGTGCTCTACTCAGGACAATGTCAGGACATTTCCCCACAACATCTGCCGGATGCTATTTTATTGATTATGAGTCAAAAACAATATTCTGCTCAGTGTGCATTTACGACACGTCTGGGAGCGTCAACATTAGACACAAGACTGAAACAAAATACAAGAATCACATGCATTTCTGAACTGTACTCTGCTTTATACCCTACTAATTGTTTAAAAGAATTGTGTTATTATTCAATTGGTTACTTGGCTTTAAGATTGTTGAAAGCATGTTATTGAGCTGTTGTGACAATGCAATTTTCCTTGTGGATCAAAAAAAGTTTTGCTAAACAACATGTTCGGTCTAAACTGGAGGGCTAGCGGGTTTTAAACCAAGAAGACACACAGACAGAAAATATTGTTTTCATGTTTTCAAATAACTGTAGTGTATGTATGAACCATTCAAATTCTCAATTCAATTGTGATCAATGTAGTAGACCTACTATGATAATATAATAATAATATAAATCATGCACTGTGAGTGGCAGAGATATCCATCCATTAAAATGCACAAAATACATAAGATCAGGAAAAACAACTCTTTCTTTACCAGGTGAACTATCCAACAACACAACACGTTGCAATTTTTCTTTTGAACAAAAACTGTATTTCGACACACAGCCTCCTCCTCTAACATCCCAGTTTTAGAAATGTAAAGACAAGAGTTCCCAGATTTGGGGTCTGGGTGGTATGTAAACACGTCAGATCGAGCTCAAAAGGCAAGTGTTTTGATGGATGGCCGCAGCTTCAGCAGACAGGCCAACATCAGGCGGTGTCCTGTGAAGATTAGTGTGATTAATGTAGGGGGCTGACAGGTGAGGGTGAGGGGACGAGCGTGCTCCTATTCCAAATGACATGACCTTTTTTGGGAGTCAAACATATTCACTGTTAAAGTCACGGACATGTCACAGCTGCTCACCATATCTGCCTTTGTGTTCATTCTGACATTTGGATAAAATATGTCAATTTCAGATCAATGTTGGCTGTTTTCAGCTTTTAACCCTGTTTTGTCCATTGATGTCATGAAGTGGTAGTCTCTTTCTTCGGCGAAAGCTCCTTCATCGTTGTAATCCTTGCTAAAACACCAAATAATGATGCCTAATATTGAGGCGTTATAGATACCGCGTCTAAAAATAAGCTTGAATGTCTTAAGAGCGATGCGAGGCGTTAACAGCGCTGCCATCACCGCGCATTAGCATAGCGGTGCATGCAGGTAGATTTGAGAGGGTGACACATGGTATCAGTAGGGGTGAGAGAAGAGAGGAGGTGTACCTGACAGTGACCTGCCACACCTCATCGGATGTGTTTAACGATAAGCTGTCTGCCTCTATAACACACGTATACACACACACACACACACAGAAGGGACAGACACCTAATGACATTTCACAGGCTCAAAGGTTAGATGAGAGGAGAAGTGACAGTGTGAGCTGATTGGGTTTTAAATATCAGCTGTCATTAGCTACAACACAATTAGAGGCACAAACTACAGGGATGCGGTCATGTCAACAATTCTGTGAGATAGAATAACTAAAGTATTACATCATTGTTATGGACTTTTACAGAAAGAATAGTTAAAATGTAGATGGTGCAACAACATTACTCTGCTCTACAGTGTCTCAATGCAGACAGCATGAAGAAACTGCTGTTTTAGAGCATGTTTTTAAGAAGGGGGTATTATGCTTTTTGCACGTATTTGTAATAAACTCAAACATATCTTTATCACTATCTTAAACTTTGCTGGTTAAAAAATGCAATATTGATCTTCGACAGCTAAAACTAAATATCCAGTTGTTTCTGTTCTTGATTATTCAAGCTAACTCTAAGCTAACTCTGGTTCCCCTATACTGCACAGCTGTTTCAATAAAGGAAAAAAAAAGTCTGCGCAGCTGTTGTGAAATGCAAAAATGTTATAGTTTATGGATATAATACTCAAGACCATAATAATACCATAATAGATAGATTGCCAGTAGGCCTATATAGTTTGTTCATATTGTAGGCAATACACGGAACCTCAATTCCATTTAATTTTGATAATGCATGTCAAACACACAAATTGACAACAATTCGCAGAATCATAGTTAACAAAACAAAACTAGTTATAACAAAAGAAAAAGGTAATAACCTTTTTGCATAATAAATTAGTTTAACAATGCAACCCTACTCAAGTGTAAACTGTAAGCCTCTGATGCCATTTTCAAGATACAGTACAATAAGGTAGAGTATGTTTATTTGTTACATCACATAAACATTTCCAGAGCGTGCCTGCTATAAATACGCATTACAACGTCCCCTATCAGGTTCGAATTAGAGCTAGTACATGCCCAGAATAGTTTGACCTAAAATCTGTAGCTTCTCAAGTGAATGTAAGTAGCCCAGAATGTTTTTATGCACGAGATGCCCACTTTCAACCAGTAAGAACCATGCTGCATACCCTACCTTTTAACATTGGTTGTATAATTGAAAGACAGTTTTATATTCTGTAAAGTAAACAGTATTGATGAAGCCATAACTGTTAGTGACGCAACATGAGCCACCCCCTGTTTGTACTATTATTTATCTGGAATTGCCGTTCAATAACAGAATCCCAGTTACTGAGCGTGTGACGGTTTAGTTTCTGTAAACAGCGCAGCGTTTGAACCGACGGGGGCCAAATGTAAGCTAACACCGGGGGTATAACAGCAGTGCAGAACAAACGGGGCGGGTGCGGCGTTTGAGCGTAATTGGAGGGCTGAGCACACACTCACGCCGGGCCCCGGGCGGGATCAATATTTGTTGGGATTGCACCTTGTTCCAACAATGTAAGATTTACGGCAGGCGGGGGGGATTTACACTTTGTCTTCCAAGCAACTCATCAGCGCAAACCCAATTACTAACCCCAGACAGACAGCATTAACATGGGCCCGGCGCTGCTTTATGGGCCCTCAGCCTGTCTCATTCCTGGCCTCTTCAGATGCTGCCACCGTAACGGATACTGCACTTAAAATGCGCTCACGCCGATGAATTCTCCGTCTTTCATTACTCCCAACCTTGATTTACTTCATATCATTTCACCGCCGTAGACAAAGATAACAGGTAGTAAATTACGGCCGCGCTGCGTGCTTGTTTCAGCGCTGGGAGGGGGGACCAGAGGGGAGCGAGGGGGCTCAGGTGCACAGGCATCTGCCCTAACGGAGATGCATCTTTGACAGCCAATAAAACGTGCGGCGAAAATGTACCTTTAAACTTTAAATGCCGTTTAAATCGCTCTTAACACCAGCACATTAGACAGTTGTTTATATTGAGTGTGGGCATGTCCATTTCTCCTCTGCTGACTGAGATGCTTAGGGTAGCTTATTGAATTTGTATAGCATGCTGGATGGTGTTGGATATGATATGCAAACGTTACATTTTACTGACTTCTTATGATTAGGAAGTACAGAAAATACCAGCTTTAATACAGTTCAGGGTAAAAGCGGGTGAAGAGCGGGAGACTCACTCAGCAAATAGTTTGATTCAGGACAAGAACCCATGACGGCTGTAGACAGAACAGTGTTGTATGTAATGTAAGCTACATTCAACAATTTTTTTACTTAGACATTTTTACCTAGATTGACAATTTTGAGATGTTTATTATTTAACTTCCTTGTTGGACATGGGCAGGAAGTGACATACGTAGAGGTAAACATTTTGGACTGTTGCTATGCCAAGCATGTTACACCGATGAGAAATGAGTGAGTCAGAATTCTCTGGAACTATCCCTCTGATGATCCAAACAAAACAAAAACAAAAATTTGTTATTCATTTTCCAATTCATAAGATCCTGAACCGATACACACACAATTACAAAAGTATTCAAACCTGTCATATGCACTTTAAAGGGACTAGATGGAAATTGTACTCCTTTTTAAATTGCATTTTTTTTATTGTATGCAGCGCTTTGGTCAACTTTGGTTGTTATAAGGCGCTTTAGAAATAAAACTTGAACTTGAAGTTGTCATTGTTATACTCGCTACTGCCACCTCAGGTCTTACATATAACTGCAGTTTCTATACTAAGCTCGTGCATGACGGCACTTCGGACCCGAATTAACACCTTTTTGAGTGAAAGTGTAGGATTTTAGAGGCAGATTTGGTGAATAGGTCTGGGCTCATTCTACACATTAGGACATTACTTTTTTAAACTCTGTCTAGTCCCTTTAACCACTAAACCAGCTTCATTTTACTTTAAACAAAACAGATTCAGGAAACTGCCCATGGGATACACGATCTGCCAAAGTGTTTGTTAGCAACATGCTTTACTAGTAACTACAAAAAAGCTGTATTGGCAATTATCCATTTTGCTACCGTACATAATTAATACAATGCCTCAAAATAGCACAGGGCTGTGCAATTCATCAAATTTTAAGTGAATCATGATGGAATTATCATGGTGTTTTTTTGACAGGTCTACAACAACTTTGATGCAGTAACAGCTCATTGTTTGGAAGGGAGTCATACTTTGGAAGAAATAAAATGGAAAGTATTTGTGTTTGATTGTACTAAAGTGGAAGGATTTCTGTCTACAAACCTATAAAAGACGACTATTTATAGATTAACAAACTGTAACTTCTTTTGCTTTGGTAAAAAGTAAAACATCCACCTAAAACATTTCTGTCGATAAAGTCTATAAAACTTGCCTGACAGTTACGAAAAAAGCCACATCCCTATTATGTGACAGTAACTGTTGTTTTGGTGAGCAGGTGTCATTTCGAGCCCGGGGGCCATTGGCAGGAGCTTGCAAGTGGCTAAGAGTCCTGTGGATACTTGTGTCAGCGCTGTGTGAGTTTAGCAGGTCCGTGGCACTGGCCCGGACTTCCCCCCCTAAAGCGCACCAGACCAGGAGTCCAACTGTACTGCCAATCACAGCCAGCTTCCCCGAAAACTGCTGCGTCATAGACTTTTGGACACAGCGAGTGGAAAACCCTCGGCTGCTATAGTAATAATAAGTGCTAATGCCGCCAGATCATTTGTTCTCCAGCGATAATAACGGCGCGGACGTGTACGCATGTTGTCACTGAAGAAAAACCCCTGCGGTGGACCGGTAGGAGACCCCCCTCCTCCTCCTCTTGGCCCCCCCTCCCCCCGTAATTTCCTCCATCCTATTTCAGCGCCAGATAACTAAGAACATTAGTTTTATGCCACTTGCCAAGCTCAAATGAAAAGAGAGCTAACTTTAATGACACCGCAATTAATCGGCCCAATAGACAGACAGCTAAAAGACGCGATATCGACTTCATTAGGGATAATGTATTGTGCCATTAAGTCAGCGGGGTCACCTTGTGTATCATACAAGTTGCTTAATATATTGGCATTTTTCATGAAGAAGATAAATTCGGATGTGGGGGGGTTGAGGCTGATTGGAAATGTTTCATCCACGAGGGCGGGGCGGGAGGCTGTAGAAGGGAGCGACGTGTTACCAATCATACTTTATCACAAGTCAGATTGATTGGCCGCGGCAATTTAATCATTATTGTTTAAGTCTAATCTACAAAGAGGAACACTCCGGGCGTAATGTCTTCATAGGGGAATGTCAGCAGTGTCATTCATTTTCCCCAGCCACCTGACAAACACACTTGAAGAACGGGCGGAGCTGCACGCTAACTTGTTCTGATAGAAGGGCTGATTGATAGTCCCCGAACAATAAAGAATCATATTTAGGCTAAGTTTAATAAAATAGGCAAAAGCATTTTATATAAAGATAGTTAAAGGCAGTGTACCACATCTTTCCCAGAAAGAGCTACACTATCAAAACTTCATCTTAAATACTAATCCTCACAGCACGTTTCACAACTTTCAGGGAGCAAAGTGGAGTTGTACTGGTGCAATAATGCCAACAACAGCTAGCCTGCTAACAGCACGTCAGCGCTACTTTTGATTTGATTTGAACATCAGAGTTAAGATTTGTCTTACAAACTGCTTCAGATTCTGGCAGCATAAAATTACACAGCTTCACTGTGTTTAGTCTGGACTCTGGGACCAACAAGAGACCACTCCCTGAGGTTCTGAGAGCCTGTGACACTAACATGTCAGAAATGTAATTTGAAGCTATGATGAGACTTGTGCACAGGCAGAGCTGTTTTAAGGCGAGACACTGGCAAGGCAAGGCAAGGCAATTTTATTTATACCGCGCATTTCATACACAAGGCAACTCAATGCGCCACTGCAGGTGCATGGGGATTTTTTATTTTTGAAATAAGGCTTTTTATAAATAAATATAGCCAACATTGCTTATATTTTCAGCACCAAAATCTAAATATTGGATAGAGCCAGGTTTAAATTTATGGTTATATTGTGTTATTTCTTTCAGAGAAAGACGTTTGTTAATAAAAATTCAAATTTCGCCTAGTTTTTTGCGGTTCAAAGCTCGAATCAGGAATTAGAATTAGACCCCTCAGAAAAAAACTTTAAAATATTGTTAAGTCCAAGACTGGAAAGCCTGGAGTCTGCAGGAGCTACTTAAAGTGGAGATATTGTTGCATGAGTGAGAAATGTGGTCCTAAAGTTTTCTAACATTTGCGCATGTACTCTACGTATAGCTGCATTGTCTTTTGCTGCTGCCGTCTCCAGAAAGGAAATGGCCATATTTGGATCACAGCGTCATCTCAGTCGCTTTACATCCTACACATGGATACCAAACAGGTCAAACATATGATGGTCTATTTTTCACTGTGACATTAAAACTAAGATGTTCAGGGAGAAAACTAGCTAAAAATCTCTACATTGACCACAGTATGAAAAATCGTCCGTATCTCGTCTTAAGGCCTGTTCTCTATTAACCATACTAGCAATCTGATTTGTAACAGTAATATTTTCAATAACTGTATTGTAATTGAGAGTAATCCAGACAATTATGACATTAATGGATACAGAGTTAGCGATTTAGTTTGTGTTTCATTCAAATGTCAACGTTCTCTCCTTGTCGCCCTGTCATCCCTCAGCGAGGCGTTGAAAGCTATGAGGCTCACAGACAGTGCTCTTGACTGCGACCTTGCCCGTCTTCTTTTTTTTTTTTTTCGGGTGGGAGCTTTGCGTGATTATCGGCAGTTTCTCATCTGGCGGAGGCGCTGCTCGTTTGTCATGATTATTGCTGAGTTCTGGCCTGTCATTGGCTGCGGGAGATCAATGGCTCTGGACTCTCCCTCTGTTGTAGTGGCAGGCCAAACAGCCCTTCGCCGCTAATGGAGCCTCTCCCTCTATCCATCCATCCATCTGCGCAAACTCTCATTCTCTCTGTCTTTCTCCCGCTCCCGCACAGTCACTTCATCAATTTGGTAGTCTATATATCTTTCTTCTCCCAATCAGCGCTGACACAGTCCCTCTCGCGCAGGTATCCAAACGGGTCACAGCTGACGATTCTTGATTGTTAGCGGGAGCCTTTTTTTTTTATGCTGTCAATCCTGGGTAAAAGTCTTAAGCGAGTTATCTGCGGGAGACAAGTGGATATTCTAAAGGGCTTTATCAGGCAGAATCGACTGTTTGAGCTTTGAACCGAGATGTTACGCTCTCGTCAAAAACCTGGAGTGTTCCATTCATTCAAACAGCGCTTTGGACAAGACCAACAGGCCCACTAACTGAACCTCCGGACGCATGAGCGGCTCAGCCAGAGCACGGAGCTAATAAGTCAAGGCATAGTTTTAAAATTATGTGTGATGATAACTTCTGCGAGCGGTTAGTGGGCCTTTAAATATCGCACTTCATAATTGTAGAAAATGAGAGAGTCATTTAATGTGCAAAGAATTTACAGAGGACTTTAATGATATGCCTTTAATGAGGAATTAATTACGGCCCGGCTAATTGCTTATGAATGTGGAGACACAGATCATGGCTTCCCGCGATGACAGTCCAACACGGAGCTGGACTTATTGTATATCAGGACGTTTTCAGTCCGATCTATTAGGTTGTTATGTCAAAGCTTAATTTTTTACAAAACCTACACTCGACACAGACTTACAAAGTGGTAATGTTCAGTATCATGGGCAATGAATGGAACTGACCTCAGACCTAAAGCGAGAGGAAAAACACAGGGTCTGCAGCTGTATCATACGCGTGTCACTAGATATTTCTTTCACTAACATTTCTGTTAAGGCGAGAGGCTGCAGGTGAATAGGAAAATCAACTAAGTTTCGAGATCTCAAACTTGAAAGATTACTGATATAAATATGAGAAAGTCATTTTATGTTTTCATATAAAAATAAGACATTTTATGCATGAAAATGATCAAATTGCCTATACGTTTAGTGTTGAAATCTAAATAATAAATTACAAAGATTATATCAACGTGGATTTTGGATATCCTGCATGGTGGCGCAGCGGTTAGCTCTTCATAGCAAGAAGGTCTCGGGTTCGACCCCTGGGCGGGGCATTTCTGTGTGATGTCTGCCTGTTCTCCCTGTGTCTGTGTAGGTTTCCTCCGGGTACTCCAGTTTCCCCTACCACTAAAAACATGTACAATAGGTGAATCCTCCAAATCAGTGTTTCTGACCGTTAGCCTGGCTCCAGGCCGGCTGCTCACTGCTCCAACAGGTCGCCCCATTATTAAAATATAACTTAACTGGTTTAATTTTGGATAAGGTATTTATAAGAAGAAATAAGAAAAAACAAACAAACTTGGCCTTTTTTTTTTTTTTTTGTGGTTCAATGCTCAATACATCAGGCGGAGAAATAGATATAAAAAAATCCCTCTGAAAAAACCTTCAACATTATGTTAAGTCCACAACCTCGGAGTCTGTAGAAGCTACTTAAAGGGACTAGATGCAAGTTGGTCATTTTATACTCACTACTGCCACCTCAGGTCTTAGGCGTAACTGCAGTCTCTATATTAAGCTCGTGCATGACGGCAATGTGGACCGAAATTAACCCCTTTGTGAGTGACAGTGCAGGCTTTTAGAGGCAGTTGTGGTGAACAGGTCTGGGCTCATTTTACACATTAGGACATTGCTGGAACATGTAGCGGGAGGAAAATACATAATTTCAACATTTTATTGTATAGTCCTAAGTGGAGATGTTGTTTCAAGAGTGTAATGAAAATCTCATTTTGACAAAAACAGTCCGAAACTGTTGGTTGTGGTTGAAGTAATACTTGTTGCCCCCCACACGGTAAAGTCTGTGAGCTTAACATCGTTTGACAATTGTTTACATCAATAAACACATCCAGTTTGGCAGCGTGTAGTGTATTTATCATGTGACTGAAAAAAAAAAACAGTAAATAATCAAAAGAGCTCTTTAAAAACTTTAAAACTAGTGGCCACTGCTTATATAAACACTCGCTCAGCTTCCAAACGTCATGAAAATTGGCATTCATAATACAAGGCCAGGGCATAATGTAACACCAAGACAATATTACAAAAGTGACACACTCATTATTGAATCTTGACGTGCCGCATCAATCATCCGGCCTATCAGCATACATGGAGCCCTATCACTGCGGGCCCACAAAACCAAAGCAATTGCCCCGATGTGAAAAGCCACAGAGCATACATGCATGTCAGTGCTCAGCCCGTGGCCCTCTCCGCTCCCCCTCCAGGTCAGCGAATTAAAGTGCCTTTCACGCAAGGTCAGGGCTGATCACGCGGGCTTTATTAGATGTATTCCGCCACTTCAAGGATAATTATCGGCCATCGCTGTTGCATGACTGAGTGTGGGTAATAGGACACACATAGATAGACAGTAGCGGAGAGATGTAGGTGGGTGACAAAGGAAAGAGCCTGCAGGAGAGTGCGGCGCAGGGGGAGTTGTAGTGAGTAAGTTGTGCACAGCCTGTTAGCCGTAGCCCAGAGCTAGTCCGCTGCCTCCTGGAGCTGATGAGTTTTATCACCTCTCCCAACCTCTCCTCAGGAACTTCTAATTGACGGCTGGGGCCTGTTCCTCTGTCCCACACAATTTCCCATCATGCTTCTCTCTCCTGCTCCTCCTCCCGTCCTTCTCACTACCTTTGTTTTGGCGTGTACCCCCGGCTCGTCTCCTCTCTCCCTCGCTGCTGCTGCTGCCATTGCGCCCGGGCTCGGCTGACAGGCGGATTCCTTTGCTTTTCGCCGTATTAAAGCCACTTTCTTGCTCTGACAGCCTGCTCTCTCCTGCCACCTCACAGCTCTGGCTTCACACTTCTCTGGGCAGCCACTGCCTCTTGACAGACCACTGTCACTTCCCATCATGCTCTGTGCTGATGGCGCCTCCCTCCTCCGCCGCTCTGACACCCCCGTACCCACCCAACCCCTCCTCGGCGAGCGCATGCGAGCCCACTTCCATACCAGTGCAATTATTTTTTTGACAAGCCATCCATCAGCCTTAACTTTAAAAGCACTCTCACTGATATCCATTGTTAAGCCCCCCCTCGTGGCTCCTGCCTTCTCCCGCAGATAGAGCTTGCATGAGAGAGTATGATATCAGACATCACCAAACCTACCAAACCATGTAAATTTACTTTGTTCTCGACTGTGTTTCCAATTTCACGTCCAATTTTTCGGTACATTATGCGTAGTTGTTGTGGCTAATACAATGTTGTCAAAAGCCATTAGTGTTTGTTCCCTTAGTCGCCTCTGAAAACAGGTTACAATTGGTATTCTATATAAGTAAGGCGGGCGCATCGTGCGGCGTCTGCGGTTGGATCCCATTAAAATTATCTGTTCAATTCTCACGTTCTGCGGTCAGAGCAATTTGCAGGCATTAGCAAAGACACATATGAAAATGTCAGCATGTCAGCTAATAACAACCACTGCAAAGGGAGTGCATCGCTGCGAGTCAATAATGCTGCTGAGCTGGTGACACAAATTTGATGGTAATCTAAGAAAATGAATAAGGAGGAAAAGCTCTTCGCTGTTTGAATGGGAATCTTGTCCTGCGTTGAATCATTTGGCACTCTTCCACTTGGCCTACATCTTAGCCTTGCAGTGGGAAAGGGGGGCTGTGCCATCTCCACTGTCTGGTGCTCAAACACACACATTACATGTGCATGATGAGGTGCTGCATTATGCACAAACCACTCTTCATCCGACCCTCCCAGCACTAGAACAAAGCTCTGGAGCTAGAGGGAACATTAGGAGTATGGATACAATGAAATCCTGTACCACTCTGACACTACAGGACTTCACTACTTCTACTACGACAACCATCATGACTACAACTACTGCAACTGTAATGTGACACCATTTTAATATTAAAGAAATGTGTGAGGTTGGACTACAAAAAGTGACAAGTAAGTCAAGGCTGTAGATCATTGATTCAAAAATATAAAGTGGAAGAAAGCAACAAACAAATGTATGGCAGAATTCAGCAGTGGTTCATAAAGAATACGGAAAGCAGGCAAATCAGAAGTGACAAAAGTGCTACAGCAGCACTACAGAGCTTTGTGCCGCGTTTGGAATCGCTCAGCCGAGGGAGTTTGTAAACTTTAAGCCAATTGCATTCAAAAGCCACCCTTCAACAAAAAGGAAACACAATTAAGAAGCTGATACCAGCGTGTGTCTGGCGGACTTAATGAATATCAAATTATACACAAACACGTATAAATCATCATTATCCCGCAAATTTTAATTGATCCCACAATTAAACATGACTAATGTAACGTATGGCAAACCCTGACTTTGTTCTTTCTCCAATAAGGACCTATTTATCTTTCTCTTTTGCGAGTGCGTCATAGCTAATTTCACATTGCATGTGCTGCTAATTAACAGGGACAGACAGACAATTTTAGTGCAGGCTAATTTCTTTTGTTTACAGCAGGGAGCCTTCTGTTTCCAATCATTTTCTCTGGCTCTTAGGAGCTGGGTTTGCTCCTAATGGCGGAACATTCAAGTTCCCCAAAGTTTTGGACCATTCATCAATTCATGCATAATAAGAGCCAGGATAAACCTGTGATGGGACAATGGAGCGCTCTGAAATAAAGGTTCTCAGCTGGTGTGTCGGGACCCAAAATGGGACTGGGAGACATTGTTTTGAAGATATAATATAGTCAGCCTCAACATTAACTGTGTAATGAAATACAGCATTTTCAAATTGTATAATAGCTACCAAATGGTCATTGTTTTAGCCTGAGTATTAGTAGAGATAATGACTTCTTAATTAGGGTCAAGGCTAGTCAATGACAGGTTAAAGATGAGTCCTGAAGCCTAAGTCAACCACAGCTCTATAACAGTGTCCTAATAAACAGTGAAGCTTGTGGAGACCTCGCTGCACTGGGCATGACTGACTGGATAAGTGGTGAGAATATTCAGAGCCTCTTTAATTAAGTCTTGTTTGTGCGTGTGTTAGCTTGTGTGCTAACATGTTACTGTATCTGTATCCGTGTTGTGCAGATGCTGAGTGAACACACCTGCGTCTGTGGCCCTGACAGCTCCGTCCCCATCAGCATATGGCTATCAGTGATCCAGATGGCTGCTGCCTGTCTCCAGACTGACAACTTTGCTCCTCCATTATCAAACACTAGTAATTAACCATAATCAACTAGGTGTTAATTAGACATCATTAACCAATTTCAGTTTGGTCAGAGCCTACCATTTGCCAATTACTTGTGATTACATGCACTGAGCGTTTGCCAGCGGTGCAGCAGACAGCCAGTCGCGCTGTGGGACTTTTGTTTTCACTCGGAATTTGGCACGTTTAAACCCAGAGCCCCGTGATTGGCCGCGCTGCCTGTGGGGACAGAGACGCTCATACCACAGGGACGGAGATACTCATATCAGTGGATGGCAGAGCGAGGGGAGTTTGACAATGCTTCAAGAGAAAGGGAAGAAAGATTTACAGTGTTAAAAAAGGCGCCTCTTCGTGGCT
The DNA here is from genome assembly GCA_007210695.1 of Neogobius melanostomus. Classification (NCBI taxonomy): domain Eukaryota; kingdom Metazoa; phylum Chordata; class Actinopteri; order Gobiiformes; family Gobiidae; genus Neogobius; species Neogobius melanostomus. Next base: position 274,337 of record VHKM01000234.1, on the reverse strand, counting down.
CTTAAGGTGTTTCCAACCTTCTCACTCAGTAGTTTAGACCTTTACAAACATGTGAAATGCATGGGTTTAGTTTAGTTTACCAGCTGAAATGTCTCTCAGATGTGCTCCTGGACATGGCACAGTGAACTGAATCCTGAAATCTAATAGCAATCTCAATTTTAGTCAGGAAATTTGCAGTATTTCTTTTTTAAATTGTGCAGCAGTAGCTTATATATCTTGTGGAGGTACATTTTATGAATGTACAAGGAAAACATGGATACCTATGAAGGATGCAATATGCAAAGTTCCCATTTCATACAATGCAATCGTTGCTCCATTCAGTGTTTAGATATCACCGTGTGATGAAGAAAGTGAAGCCATATTTAAAATAGTAATGGGCTGAAGACAAAGGCTGTGGGTGTGCTATTGGACACAGCGGTGTCATATAAAGTCCTCATTAAGACATGATGTGACATTTATGTTATTATTATCCTGACAGGGGAGAGGGGCTGGAGTCTGCCTCTTCAGATGGGAGAGTAATTGCTTTTCCCTAAGGCCAAAATCAGCCTGATCTGTGAGTTTAGCAACAGGAACAACAGAGTCAAAAGCCAGGGCTTAATCAGAGCCGACATATATGAGTCATGGAGCAAATGATAATGAGGCAAAGAAATGATGACACAGGCTCCTACTGTATGTAATGGATCACTCACTAAACCAGTGTGAGGAATATTAGAAAGGCTTTAGTCTTTATAATATGGCTTCTATTGTGAATACTTACAGTATGTGTACTTATGGGTATACAGAAGTATTCATAATAACCATTGGACTTTGACAGAAGTCTGAACTCTCCAGTCCTGTGTGTTGGCTGAGTGTCAAAACCCAAACTATATTTGAGTAAATCAGACTGTCAGTAAAGTCGGTCTAATTAAAGAGCAGGGCTTAGTGAAAGAGCTGTGTGTTTGTGGAGATAGTCATTTCTCTAACGACGCATCAACAACTCTGTAAAGAAGTCATTTACAGTGAGGCCATGACCCCGACCCAGCCCTCGCCATAATGATGTGGTGTTCACACGTGCCACGCCTCTGCATGGCACCTCTGGCTTCCTGCCCTGTCACCATTCAACCCTATTTACATACATCAAAGACATATTAAGAAAGTTTTATTTGTATAGCACTTTTCCCATGACACAAGTCAGATTGTATGTTTGGGGTTGACTGTCGAATAGAACAGTTATACACTCAAGTATGGAGCAACAAGCTGATTAAATGGTTACCACTTCTGCCTCACAACAAAAAAGTCCCGGATGCAATTCCCAACAACGACGGCAAGTACAAGAGGTCATCTTTGTCATCTCTTTAATTGTGTCTCTGATTATAAGTGGGACTGTCCTGGTTACATAAAAGTATAAATAAATATACACAGTGTAAACAGAGTAGATTGAGAATCAAGATCATTTTTATGATTTCAAATATGCTGAATATTGATCTGAGGTCTATAGCTTGAGAGCTAGAAGAGGCCCTCAAGCCTTTTCCAATAAGCTCCACAAAGTCTCGATGAGTTCATGAAGCTCATCAAGTATCAAATCACATGCCATCATTTCTGTGCGCATCAAATGATTGCGTAATACACATCTACAACACAATATAAATAGAGCGCAGTGTCGCTAATTATGGCCATACCTCTTCTTGCAAGACTGTGGCTAAAATAATGCATGTTTTCCCTTGATGCACATCCATGCCGTAGCTAGGAACCTTTTGCAAGCACTAGTTTCTCGTAGGACCGGTTAGAGAAGGAACCACATCGGGGTCATGGTAGCTACTTAGCGGAAATAGCATTTCTGCAAATCGAGGCAGCAACTTTGATGAAATCTTCAAATGTAAGTTGAGTTGTGCTAAAATAAAATTATGTAGCTGCTCATCGTTTCCATCTTTAGATTATTTATTGGAATGAACTTTGTGTGATGGGTATTTTTTTTGTTATTTGACTTTTTTATGTACGTCGCAAATTAGCGACGTCAGGTCATAATGGAAAACTGCAATAGCCATCTGGCGGCATGCATACGGCCACAGTGACCGCATTTTAGTAGTATTTAGATCTATTACAGTGCTAAAACGTTTTTTGGAACATGCCATTCTAGTGAATTTCTATAATCATTGTAACAATAACATACAAGGATATATAAAAAAAAAGTACCTTATTTTACACAGAACAAAATGAAACCGTTCATGTTGTATGCAAAGTGACCACAAGGTGGACCTATTGGACCACAAACAAGAGTTCCACTGTCTGAAAATAATGTGCAATTATAATATAATTTGCAAATAAGTAATGGTAAATGGAGGTATCTTATGTACAATGAATAATAAAACCTCAGAAAGGGAGTAAAATATGATAATTAGTAATAAAAATGGTGACATGTCTATGTTATGTAGATAAATTGTCTGCACCTTTCTAAAGTGCTTTTTTCCCCTACATCAGGTGATGAAAGCAGCAGCAGCAGCAGCAGCATTGAGCTGCTGTATTTATGCCTGTTGTCGCTAATTAGCGACATACCCAAAACTATATCTGTACTATGTGCTACATATAAATTAACAATCTCCACTTAATTTAGCATCAGCTCGAAAGCAAAAACACTGATAATATATTTTTTTCTATAATTGGAAATAAATTCAGGCGTTAAGGGTTAAGGGTTAAGAGGAAACTTAATCTTGATGTTGTGTATCTTCGCAACAAGCTGAAACTATCCAGGGTTACACCCCATACTGTAGATAGTACTCAAAATCAGTAAGTAGGTTTCTGTCATTCTTATTTTGTAAAGTAGCTCACAGAGGGAAAAACAGGTTTGGAGACCTATCTGATCTAATGTATCACACAATTTTACCATTTTTTTTTTTTTTCCAAAAAAACATCAGTGAAATGAAAAACAAAAAAGCTTTGGCAAACGGCGGCACAAAGCATCACAGATACAGGATAGTTGTCCCGACGCCCTCCCCTCTGATAGCAGTGCCCTAGGAAGCAGTAGATGGACAGCTGCTGAGGTCCAGGCGCCTGTCACAGTGTGAGTGATGAGCCGTGCTGCCAGTGAAAGGATTGCAGGTGGAAATAAAGACGGCAGCGTGTCAGCCGTGAGCTCTTCAGTAGGACCGTCGGGGCAGATGTATTGACAGACCTCGGGACAGGAGCCTGGAACGGGGAGGGGAAGTGTGTCCTGAAGTCGCTCACCTTGGGCTTAGGCCGCAATGTCAGCGCCGGGTGCCGGCCATCACTCTCCCTCCCCCTGTCCCGCCGTATTATTTAAAGCCAAACAAATATCAGCACCTCAATGTCACCGCAAGGACACCCAGCCTCATCTCCACCAATCAGTGTCGCGGGTTTCAAATCACCCTTTCTCCTTCCGCCGCCCGCAAATCCATCTTTCCCACCCACCCCCTTGCCTCGCGCGCCCCCTCCACCGGCACATCGAGGGGCGGTCCGGCGCGGCAGATTTACGAGCCCAACCGTCACAAGCCCGGGACGATTTATTGACGTTAGTTGTCAGCTTTCTTTTTGAGGAATTGCACGTGGGATTAATTTTAACTACGTCTTAATGTTAAATATCCTGGAAACACTAAATTTCATGGTAGGTGATGCCCGGGAGTCGGGGCTGTATATATCACGGACTTGGGGAGCCTTTTTAGTCTGTAATTTAATAAGAAGACGCTCGTAACTGCTTCGACGCCGCTGTTAATTACACATCTTTATGCTGAGGAATGATCTCGGGACCCTATTTAATGCATCAAAAGTTTAAGCGATTTCATTTTATTGTCTTTATTAATTATAAAATCATGTCTGAGGCCGCGAAAGGTGCGGCTGCGACATTGGAAAACAAGAGCAACAAGAGCAACAGCGCATTTGCACTTCATGTGTGTAAATCAAGATTTCACGTCCAGGAGCATTAAAGCAAGTGATTATGCCTTTTTCCCATGTTTGTAGATCATTTCAAACACATCTTGATCACTATCTTATATTTTGAAAGTCAGAAAATACAATGTCAATCCGGCTCCGTGGATGTAGCAACTGTCGGACATCAGCGCGAGTAACAGAAAGTGCTGCAGCGTATTGCTTTGCAGTCACCAAGCTCCGGCGGATGTTTTTACCTCGTGCTGCCCTGTGATGGAGGGGTGAACTTGGCGGGAGGTCGAGAGAGAGAGTTCCCCGGGAGTGGCCATGTTGGAAAATGGATGGTTATGTAATAAGAAACTGAGTGAGGCTTTGCAAACTTTATCAATTGTAATACTTTAAGTAAGAGCGGCTAAACTTAACTAGGAATCCCATGCATTGCACCATGTTTGCAGAGGTCTAAACAGGGTCAGCAGGTTTTTAACACATAACAAAACCCCATGGAGACTTGCAATGAATCTTGTAATCCAAATATACACATACAGTGCCTTGCGAAAGTACTAATACACCTTGAATTTTTGCACATTTTGTCATGTTTACAACCCTAAACATAAAGATTTTATTTTGAATTTTTTACTGAAAGTTCACACACAAGTAACAGACAACTGTGAAGTGAAAGTAAAATGATACATGATTCTGTTATTTTTTTTAAAATAGAAAAGTGAAAAGTGGGGAGTGCATAAGTATTCATACAGCATTTTTTGAGTGCATTAAAATGCCTTTATAACATTCCTAATGACTGTAGAAAGTTCACACCTTGCCCTAACCATTAAATAGAGGCCACCTGTGCGTAATCTACTCTCAGTATAATTACAGCTGTTCTGTGAGGGCCTCAGAGCTATGGTCAGAGTGTATTGGTCACTAAACAACATCATGAAGGCCAAGGAGCTCACCAGAGAGGTCAGGGATAAAGCTGTGGAGAAGTTTAAAGCAGCGTTAAGTTATACAAAGATTTCCCACGATTTGAACATCTCACGGAGCACTGTTCAATCCATCATTCGGAAATGGAAAGAGTATAGCACCACTGTGAACTTACCAAGACACGGGCGTCCACCTAAACTAACAGGCCGAACAAGGAGAGCACTGGTCAGAAATGCAACCAAGTGCTCCAAGATAACTCTGGAGGAGCTGCGACACAAACCTAACACTGCTCATCGTCCTGAGTGCATCATCCCCAGTGTCAAATATGGTGGGAGGAGTATCATGCTATGGGGCAAGAATAGTTGGGAAGATGGATGGAGCCAAATACAGACATTTTGGAGGAAAACCTGCTGGAGTCAGCAAGAGAATTGAGGCTGGGGCGGAGATTCACCTTCCAGCAGGACAATGACCCTAAACACAAAGCTAAATCTACAATGGAATGGTTTAAAAACAAACATATTAATGTGTTAGAATGGCCCAGTCAAAGTCCTGACCTAAATCCTATTGAAAATCTGTGGAAAGACCTGAAAACTGCTGTTCACAAACGCTCTCCTTCTAATTTGACAGATCTTGAGTTGTTTTGTAAAGAGGAATGGGCTAAAATGTCAGTCTCTAGATGTGCAAATCTTGTAGTCATACCCCAGAAGATTTGCTGCAGCAAAAGGGGGTTCCACAAAGTATTAAGTCATGCTGTATGAATACTTATGCACGCCCGACTTTTCGGTTTTCTATTTTTTGAAAAATAACAGAATCATGTATCATTTTGCTTTCACTTCACAGTTGTCTGATACTTGTGTGTGAACTTTCAGTAAAAAAATTCAAAATAAAATCTTTATGTTTAGGGTTGTAAACATGACAAAATGTACAAAAGTTGAAGGTGTATTAGTACTTTCGCAAGGCACTGTATATATGTACATACAGTACGACATGAGAAAGTCCACGCATGCCGTTTCCCTGTGAGTGAAAAACAGCCCGGCCTCAAAACCCATCATATAAATCACAGCCTCCGCAATAAACATGTAAATCTTGATCGATATGTACTTGCCTTTTTTTTCCCTTTCCTCTTTTTCAATAACAGCTGCCGTAAAGGCCTGCTGAGCACAAGCGGTCGTAAAAGTATGTAAAATAAATTAGGAGCGCATAATGAGAGGCTCCGGCAATTCCCCCATAAATATAACATAACGACCACAACTAAAATGTCAGGGAATCCAATAAATCAATTTCTCAGGGACAAGCCGGCCTTTATGTCCGCAACACACACACACACACTCATATTTAGGATTCCTGCCTCTTTTTCCAGTAGCTTTCGGTTAAGGGGGGTGGCTTAACACAGGTCTCTCTCACATGAGGAAGGTTTAATATGTGCTCCGTGCGATTCATCACTGTGACACAGACACCTGAGGCCCGGGCCGCTCCAATTCGACTGCCTAAATGGTTTCTCTGGGACTCCGCTGCACCCGGGCACGCAGGAAGCGCGCAGAGGATGGGTAATGGATTGACAGCCGAGGCCTCATTTAAAAAAAAGGAGAACGCTATTTTGTCCTGGCCGCGTAATAGATTGTGAGTCCAGTGTCGGTGGCGCGGGAACTAATTCGGAGGCAACGTAAAGAGCGCTGCCAAATGAGATGATTGAGATTACCCGGCCATTCCAGATAAGTAACAGCCCAAAAGAGGAGTATTCATACGGGACGCACAGGTTACGGGGCTATTACTGCTGCCTACAGTCACTTTAGACTCAATAAGGCCATTATGTACCCCGCAAAGTCGAGGCGCATTTTTAGCACGGGGCAGAGAGCTCTTCGCGCCTCGCCCAGTGGACACATTTGTTTGGGTGTTGTTGTAGTTTAGAACGCACAGCAAGATTTTTTAATTCTTAATCATTTTTAAATATGCAACAAAGATAGGGGAGAAAACAAAAAGTCAAAACATAATCACAGACATCACACCAGGAACACACACAAAAAGCCTACTACGAGGAGGGACACTGGGAAAAGAAATCCAGAATATTTGATCCAATTACTGATGGGTTACATAATACGTATCATAATATCAGCCTTAAGTTCTCATGTTATAAAATCAGCATGTTTGTGAACCAACAGGCCTCACGGCTAACAAGTAGTCATGTGTTCCGGTGAGTGCGACTCAGCTCTTCAAAGTAATACAATTGAACTGTGAAGGCCTTTACGCCAATAGGACCGAAATAGCATGTGTCTGTCACTGGGAGGGTTGTTGTACTGCATCTGCCACCGCTGCTGTGATGTTCAATGAGGCTTAAAATGCTTGGAAATACTTACGTTTTGTTTGTCCCAACTTGTGGTAATGCTCCTGTGTTTGCGTATGCGCAACTCGACTCAACATTGACCAAGCACATATTTCAGAAATGAGGAATTCTTGACATGGATGAGTTTATAAACCCTTTTTTACTACTTTCTGCTGCAAGGCTAACAACAACTAGCCTGCTTGTTCATAATCGATGCAATGTCTTTATAATGTTATGGACGTTGATTGCTTTTACAATATACTGAAAGTAGAATAGTAAAAATTGGATACAGAGCCTTTAAGGTGATACGCCGACCAAGTAAGCACTTTACAGTCTTGTCCCATCTGCCACTAGTCCATTACACTACTGACATCTCCAAACAGACATTTACAGGCACCATCACAAGTTGTTTAACCTCATGAGAGCTCTGTGTAGTAAAAACAAATAAATCTAGCAGAACAGCCAACTGCATAGGAATGCAATTATTCTAATAGCATAGCCAGCAAAATAGCTGCAGTCAGTTATAGACAGGCTAATAAGGAGCCAGTGATTGATGGTGGAGCTGGTGGAGCCTTCAGTCGGAGCATGCGCACTTGCAGAGAGGAGCTCCACTGTCAGGAGCACATTCTCAGCTCATGAAACTGGAGCTTAAATACAGGCTGGGGTAGAGCACTCAGAGCAATATGGTGTACTGTGAGATGGACTATAAACTCATGACACTGCAACTGCACAGGGGTTATTTGTTTAGGATTTATAATAGGATTTAACTGTCCAATCACCTCTGACTGTGCATTTCCTCTTAGTACATGCAAAAGTATACGTTTCACAATATTGCGAGGAGAAAACTTTACAGAGATAGGAGCAGATTTCAGTTTAGTTTGAAATGTTTGTGGTGATCTCAAAGGAACATAAGGATTTGTAGTGTACTATATTTTCTTATTAGTTCAGATAAATGATAAAGCTCTCGGTTGTAGCTCCAATCTCAGCAGCACTGTATATAACGTCGTTGTACATTTTGAATTGTGTGCTCGGGCCGTGTCCATCAGCATGTGCCTCTGGAGGTGGCTTGTTTAAGAAACAATTAGGGGGTATACAGAGCCATTTGCAGGCAGTGAGCCTTGCTGGGCAGGCCAGCCGGCTGGAGTACCTTTCACAACTGATTTATAACACTGTCGCCTGGGCAAGGCAACATAATTAATAGGAGCATGGACTTCTAATTCCAATGACTTCCACACCAAGTGCTTTTCATTTGATTTATGATGGCCGGCGACTTTGCATTTTATCAGTTCATTCAGTCATTATTTATGCTGATGACCAATTTCAATGGGTCGCTATCCTCTAACTTGCTACTAATCAAAGAGAATTAGGGTTCACTGCATTATTTAGAAGCCGCTAATTTATCTTTGAACCACGCAAGAAGAATAGCTGTGGGAGCACCCTCTGGAACACACCTCACATCCGCGGGACCATTCCACAAGACTTACAGCCTGCTTCTGTATGGAGCCAGTGTAGGCCACAAAGTCCACCGTCCTAAATCACGGCAATGACATATTCATAATAAAGATTAACGACATTATGGCTAAAAATAAAGAACTCCGACACAGGTCAAAAGTGACTTTGGCATTAAATCATCACCACCCATGGGCTTGGAATATTAAACAGCTTAAGCTCTTTAGCAACACAACTTTATCAGTGCTAATAGCAAAGCAGCCATCCTAAAACATCATCTTTCATCTAGGGCTACATAGGTCACATTTCTAATTATATGCAACTTGTATCAGTCTCCAGTGGATTTATAGGAGCGGATACAGTATGAGATGAGGTACAGGTTGTATATGATCAAAAAAATAAGTCGTATTCGGGTCATATTGGCCTAAGATGTAGTTTGAATGCATGCCAGCGGGACACATGTAACTCTCTGTCCTCATTGGTATTACGCCTGACTTTCTCCACACCTAAAGTGTGCTGGGGAGGAGTAGTTGATTCACTAAACTGCCCTCCTTGGCACGCACCATAATTGCACTTCAAAGGTGACATATTCCCAATTTATGAATGATGAATCCTAAGCAGGATGCAATTTGGGGGTATCAGGAGGCATGGCGTTGACCGGGCCGTGCCCCAAAGGCAAGAGATGGACATATCAAAGCAAGACGTCTCGCCGAGTGTCGATATCTGGAGCCATCACGCGCAGCCAATCCGCCCCGACCGATATGAGTGAGGCATTCCCGATGACCGCGCGCCCGCCCGCAAACTCCATATACATGAGATCGGTTCGTTTAAGTCGTAGATTTGCCCTCACTTCAAAGTCTGTTAATGGAATTCAGAGGGATCGTTGGAGAGCATGATTTAGATTGTGAGTGATGGGGCTCAGAGTTGAGAGTTGGCCAACTACACTGACAGAATACTTCATTTGGTCGGACTTATAAGCGTAAACAGGCAATTTGCATTCAAACTCTTTTTTTTTTTATTGAGGAGTGTCTCAGGTTTGTGATCTTTTAATTATATTGAAATTCGTGAAATGCCACAAAGGCGTATCCTTCTCCCAGGCAAAGCCAAAAACTAGAGGAAAGAAGCGGCTTACAAGAACATTTAAAAGACAAACACCCACAAAAGGCAAAGATATAAACACAATACTTCGTAGACCACCAATCTAGTCGTGGCAGACACTGACACAAATGTGTTTCATTAAGGGGACTATCACAATAGTTTGTCAACATGGCCCATCAAGCAATACTGTGTGGCGGATCACAATGAACAACCCGCAAGAGGTTTATGCGAGACACATGGTTTCCACGCTAAATGCAATAAGCAGCAAATCTGAGAGTCCCTCTGAAACACAGCGCCGATGCAATTTAACTGTACAGAAAATGAAAAATGGACTCTTCAAAGACGTGACAACAGGACCAACGCAAATGATCAGACTCCTATTTGTTAGCCCATTCGCTCGCACCGACTCCCTGAGTGATAAATTGCATTTAGCCGAACGTGGGGAGGCTAAGCATTCTTGACATGTTTGTATTGATTTGCATGAGCTACTATATGCATGTAATCCTGTGCGTAGGTAAATGATAGCGTGGCAAATTCCAGTTAGGGTTCTCTTTGGGGAGAGAAAATTGGGGTGGGGGGGGGCTCGGCTTGGGAGGCTGAGGGCTGAGAAAGATGTGGCCGCCCATCGGTATCTGGGAGGCTCTATTAAGATTTATAGGTGTTGGGATTCCGCGGTCCCCGGGCATTATTCATGGTAAAGCTTCTGTGTCTGGCTCTGTTTATAAGATGCGACAGCCCCTGACAAAGATGGAGGCCCTCTACAACGGGGCCAAGCTGCAGCGACACGAGGCTCCGTCACCTGACATCGCCGTGGCATCAGCAGCAGCCGCTCAGCAACAAAAAAAACTGCAACAACAAGAGGGGCAGTCATTTTCTGTCACTTGGGATCTGATTATAATTTCATATAAAACGAGCTAAATAAAATCAAGTTACAGTACACACAAGAATTTGGTCAAAGCGGTAGTATGTTTATTTTTGGTCATTTGTTCAACCAATGATTTTGTTGTATGATATAGATTAGCCCTTAAAAGTATCACTGGACATGTTTCAAACTGTGCTTACTATGACACCATATATTTCTTTGCATGTTGTTAGCTAAAAATGGCGGCTTGCATTTTGTATTTTCACCATGGTTAACCGCCGCTGCCAGTAGAGGGCGCCCCAAGCAAGAAAAAAGGTGCATAGAGAGCAGTCGTCAAATAATGATGCTGGGGCACTCAAAAGCCACAATTATGCACAATATCCTTCTTTAAAAGCTTGAAAAATGCATTATGGGGGACCTGTAATGACAGCCCTTACAGAAGTACAGATTAATCCGTCGTGATGACAAAAAGTTGCACATTGAGCTCTTTTGTTGTAGTAATTTATAGGGGTTGCTCTGGAGGCATACATTTTGTCAAATGAATGATCATTTACATGAACCCGCTGTGAGGACTTTATACCTTGTGCTGACTAACACATTTTACTGCATCATACCACGTCTTCCTGCCTCTCATTTAAAAGCAGACGGAGCACCTTGGGTCCTTGTTTAAGAAGCCATGGCAATATTCAGTTTATTCAGCAATTTTATTTGGTCTTATTAGATGAAAACACGAGGATCACCTTCAACTTTATTAATGGCGCTGGTCGGGATGAAAGATGCTGCTGAAAATCTGCAACATCTGTTTGCTGCATTCACTTCTCAGCGGGCTCCACCTATTCCTCATGCCTAATGATGCTGATCCACTCGGCAACTTTTACGGACAAATGTGTGTTTGGCCACATCCATCATCCTGAATGAGTGTTCCTGATGAGCCATCCCCTGGCCGCTTCACTCTTTCTCCCATACGTTAACAAATGACAAGCGTGGCCACATGTTTTCCATTTACCAGACACGCGGAGAGAGTGGATGTCCAACTCAGAGGGCTACGACTTGGGCAGCTTCAACAGTCAATGATGCCTGCGCTTTTACGGAAACACCCCCATGTGCCGGGCTGTAGCTCACCTTTTGGGGGCACTGCATAAAATATATTGCCCCTATCGCCAAACAACCATGTTACAGGGATCACGTTATGCAAAAACTTCCTTGAGCTTTTAACCATGTGATAACATTGTTCCCCATCAAAAAATAACTGGGGAAGTATTTGGTTTATTTTACACAGTTTGGAGCAATCCCGTATACTTTGGTCGTTTTGTCTTAGACTGCTAAAGCACTCTGCAAATTTCCTGAATTTTGTTGTGTATAGATTGAACCCAGAAGTGTCCTCCGAATCTATTCAAAGTCCATAAACCAACTGTGTTCATCACGGCACCAACGATTTGTTAGCATGGTGTTAGCTAAAAATGGTGGCTTGTATTGTGTTTTTATCATGTGTAATTCCCCGTTTGGCCAGCAGCAGCGCTCCAAGGAATATAGTAGAGTTCTAAAATTGCGGACATTTCCAGTTAATTAAAATGATAAATGATAAAATATCAATGATGGGGAGCCACAGTTATGCATATGTTCAGCTGTCCACTTTAATAAATGACCGAATGATCATTTTTCTTTAAAGAAAAAAAAAAAGGCAACTAAATGAAATATCACATCCATGTACTATCAGTTAAAATGTGGAAAAAGAACTATATTTATTATTATCATGATGTGCATGTAGGGGGCCCTGTGCATGTGCCTAGTCCGCCTATAGCTAGAAACGGCCCTGTCCATGTGCTATCAACAAAACACATCAACTGTAAAGCCTTGAAACACCGGTTACCCAAACCCAAATATGTTAGCATTAGCCGTGTGGGTAATTTTACTGTAGGTGGACTAAAAACCAGCAGCCAGCGCATGCATCCCCGCAGAACCACATGAAAGCAGAAAACAGTGAAAAAAAATATGGACAGGCCCGCGAATGTTAACTGGGATAAACAAGTCGATGGTCGTTCAAAGTCCCGGGGAGTTGCACCCCTAATAAATCATATTCCGTTTGATGTGCAGCTGGTTACAAGTTTGGAAAAGGAGGGGGGCAGTTGGAACATACGTGAGTCAGGCAGCCTCTCCAAAGCATGGGAATGTGAGTGCAGGGAGGCTCGGGGGACGTGTCAGGGCAGTAAATAAGTTATAAATAAGGTCATGAGTGAAAACAGATTGTCAGATGGCCTTGGACCGCGCTCAAGCCTGTGAGGGGAAACAATGCACAAGGAGCTAATGTGGTGACAACTGTGGTTACAAGACTAAAATTACATACGAACACAAAACAAGAGTAAACAATAGCAGCATTCACACATCTTATAACTCAATATACTGTATCAATTTATCTGTGACCATAGTAATCTAATGCTTCTGCTTTGAATAAAACTCAGGAAATTGTTAGCTACCAACAAACATGCTAATCTTGCTAATCTAGCTTTATTTATTTACTGTCAATGTTCTGATTGTGTCGATTTGTCACAGTTGTTCAACTTTGCTACAGTATTATTGTGTAGACAGCACTTTCTACAGTCTCTTTTGCTTGTTTAGTAGCTGAAAGCTCCACTGTGAATGCAAGACCAACCTTAACTTCGTAATGGCTTCGTAAGATTTGTTTCTGATTTGTATGTGATTTATACTTCAAAATCAAGATTCAAAACAGTGCACACTTTAAACACGTCTGGAGCATTAACATTTGAAGGAAGACTGAAATATGAACTGGCAAACGAACACAAGAATCCATTTCAGAACATGTTTGCAAAGGTCTAAAACCCAGGGTTAGATTTATAAATTATAAGACCCCTACAGAGAGCAGAGAGCATATTTTGTTGTTTGAAATGCACTTATGAAATGTACATACAAGAAACTAACAAAAAAGCACACAAAAATCCATATCTTTCCTTGTATTTCACATTTTTCCTCCGCCTGAACTGCACAAAGCCTGCAGGGTAATACCGGCTCTTGCGAGGACTTAGCCATAGCACACATGTTTTCACCCCAATGTTCTGGGGATCAAGAAGAGACCCACAGTTCATGCTGCAGACAAGACAAGTGCTCGAGGAAAGCTAAGAATGTGGAGCCAAACTATAATGATCCGTTGCACCAACAGCTGGACAGATGGGGATGAACCACATTCCGGAAGCCAGTGGACACAACAGGAGACTCAGCATTAAGATAACTCAACGTGACAAATGTGGACAAGCTCTCTACAGCCAGTAAATACAACAGTACTGTATGACATTTTGGAAGACCAAGGCGACTTTGTGGAGACTCCTGAATAAATAAACTGGTTACATTTATGTGCTACTCAACCTCCGCCAAGGAATCATTCATCCATTCACACCTGCATTTGTAGACTGCTGCAGGAAAGGTGAGGGAAGTGTCTTGCCTAAGGACACGCCAAACTATGCACCGGTGGGAGCTGGGATCGATCCACTGATTTTCAGATCAGTAAGCAAATACTCTGAGCAACTGACCTGCTGCGATTAAAAGTGTCTGAAAAACACCCTTAATTTCAAGCTATTTGAGCACATTTTGTGAAACTGAAGAATATAAAGAAGGTTCTGGAGTAATTTTCTGTACTCTGTAGTTGAAGTGTCGAACGCTTTGAGACTTCATCTACAGAAGATGACTCAAGAACCTTCACTGAAGATGGACAACCCCTGTACGACTGAGAGCCTACACAGACAATATAAAGAATAAATACCACAACCTTTCACGCTTTGTTCCATGTTTGAGGAAATACAAATACAGTGAACTAGCGGAGACAAGGCCCAGCGCCTCCTCGAATCAGAGCACGTAATCAAAACGGCTTGAAAACAACAACTAGCTCAAATGCTAACGGTAACTCCAGCGGGGGGAAAAGAGAAATGAATTATTTTGAGTTTCAAGCTCCTGTCTATCAACACTGTGGTGATACAGAATAAAACTTAAAGAGGCACTGGCTGAAGATTTTAGTTTTTAGAAGTGCAAAAGTTGAAGAATGAGATTTGGAAATACTTTATCGTTTGCCCTGATCCACTCCCGCACCAAGGAATAGTCATTGGCTGGCGACTGGTTACACGGCCTGAATATATCACGTCTAATTACGGCGTGTGTATCAATGATGATTAAGTGAAATGATGTCCGCTGTAAAAATGTATCCATATCACATAAAAATAATGAGAGTGTGTGAACTTAAGCGCCCTGCTCTGGGTGTGCCACAGAAAACCTCCCACGCCCGTGATGTCTGCAAGCAGCGTGTACGTACAGTAATCACGCCGCTGGATCTTAACGGATTGGCCCTTTCTGACAAACTCATTCCCATGCGCAAATATGAGCAGTGACTTTATGACAGTAAGTTCATTAGCAAAGAAATAAACACAATCTGGGAGTAATACATGAGGTGGAGATGTTTATTACGGCCTGTTCGGTGTTATGGGCTGTGAATGATCAATCACTCCGAGAGCACATTACTCCAATTTTCTCCGGCCCTTGTAACAACAAAGTTCATAGACACCAAATCAGTTTCAAGGGAACCCGGGGGCTACAAGAGCAAGACTGCTATATATGAGACATTCATAATTTATGTGTATTTGATGTAGTGATATGTAAAAAACTTCTGAAGAATTTTAATGGGCTGGAGGCTAAGAAGGCCGAGGAGAAAATCTTTGAGAGGGTTGTTTGGCCTTTTTTTTTTTTTTCTCATAGCGACTTACTTCTAAACCCAAAGAAAAATAAAAACTTTTGAAACGAAACAAATTTGGCCATTGAGCCTGTAATCAGTGAGAAAGGCGGAATTTTATCTTTTTTCTATATTTCAATGTGTTATTGATCTAGTGGCTGGGGTCTCATATGCCCCATTACGCGACGCGAGCACTGGCCGGCAACAGTGTCCAATCTGGTCAACAAAGGAAAGCTATTTCCATTGATCAATGTCCTTCCACGCCTAACAGATAGAGATTGATAATACACTTCAGTAAAATCCTACAGTCAATTAGGAGATGATGAAAAAAATGTCTCAGTGCAGGGACAACAGGAGGCGTTAATGGGCCAACGCTCTCTCCGAATCAAACCATTCTTTATGAATCTTTCAGATAGACGCGCTGTGTTTGGCCAAAGCATTGATCTGCAGTAACCTTTTATTATTGTTTGCTCCATTAGAAGCACATATTAAAACAGATGAGCACACTCTGAATCAGCCGCTTGAATGTTCTGCAAAAAAGAGCATAATGTCTAATCGTTTCAAGGACGTATAAATGTTTGAGACAAAGAGGAAATCTTCTATTAATCAGATGTGTGGAGTGTCCATGGCCAGCCTGTTCTTTATCAACAATGTCAAGACTCATCAAAGCTATTTGGATTGGATATTCTTTAAAAGAAACAGATAAAGAGTCAAGACAGGAAAACGAAAAAAAAAACAAAACAAAAAAACATGTTGACAACTTTGTGATGCCGTGGATGTTAAAATAATAAAAAGGTATTTTACATTTACCCTCGGGAGTGGGACAGGAGGAACCCTGCCTTCTGGATTGACAACAAGGACTGGACGGTCTCGATCCTGTCCCGTCTGCTTAAGGGACTCCATCGGCCCTGGGTCTCTATAGCCTGTCCGTCCATGGGAGTGGATCTCCCCAAGGTTTCTCTTTTCTCCCACTGGGTTTTTGAGTTTATCCTTGCCGTGCTGGAGAGTCTAAGGACAGGGGACACCTGCGCCGCTCGTCGCCACCCACTGCGGACGCTTATTTGGACATTATGTTTGCCTGGATACTTGATTTGCCTGAACTTTACATTGTCTTATTTACTGCTCTGTTTTATTGCCTTAATGTTCGGTGCAGCCCTATGAGGCAACGCCTGTTGTGATATTGGGCTATACAAAACCATTGATTGATTGATTGATAGACAGTACTCATGTGGTATCTCCAGATAAGAGGCTGGCCTCCATACTCTACTGTACACCAGTGCCTGAAAATCCCACAGCCAATATTCTCACAGATTGGCCTACCAGGACACATGGGACTCTACTTCAAAATAGGCCTTGATTGTGCCATGTGGGACAAACAGCATCACTCAGACTAACCACTGCTCCATCTTTCACTGATAAAATCCACTCTCCTTTCATTACTCTTTATCATAAACACCAGTCTATGGGGAACTATGGGGAAGCAGGGCTTAGAAGTGGTTAAGCCTGTCCCTGGCTTCCTATTTCCAGGGAGCATTTATCTGATGATATATTTTCCTTTTGGTAAGTGAAAGGAGTGATTCTGTTTCCAGTAGGAAGGACATTGATAGGGCATTAGGGATTTGTTTATTTCAACTCAAAGCCATAGGCTTTATCCAAGTATATGTTTCGCTGTGGGTTCAGACCAAATTATGTCTCAAGGCAAGATAAATCACAAGGCACAAGTCAAAATGCCAAGCGTTTTATGATCCTCTGCAGAGCCTGATGGCAGGCTGCACTTTAGAGAAACTCTGGTGCCATGAATCTGCTGTTGCTGTTGTTTGCGACGAGTGCATGATGAATGTGACAGCTGTCATATGCACATCAAGCGGATGGGTTTTCGACATCCAGCAGAATGATGGGATTTGAAATGAAGTTCATCTGTCTCCCTAATAAATCTATTGTCTTGTCTTGAATAAGACTCACTGTGATGGACACATCCAACATTGACAAACAGGCTGCTGAAATATTGGAGATGTGTGAGGCTCATTCAGTTTAAGTGAGAGTGAAAAGTGAGTTGATGCGCTTGAGTAAACAACTCAAAATCATTGGAGAAAAAACTGACAGACAGGACAGAGTGTGCAGGCAATTTAGAAGATATAAATTACCTACAAACACAAGAAAAAAACTTTTCTGTTGATGATGACACCTTGATTTACAGTTGTCAGTGACATCTTTCAAACAATAGATATTTTGGGAAAGTACAAATGCCAAGCCAAATACATTTGTGTCTGTGCTGAGTTGTTTTTCATGGAGTTGAGTGACACTGATCCTGTTAGAAACGGCCTCCTTACGTAAACTCCTGAACTCACCATCATCCCGCTGTGACCCGGCCAACAATGGCGCCTTACAGCAGCCAGCAGAGGCCAGAACACAGCTCAGCAGCTTGCGAAGAAGGGGTTGAGGGGTCATGTAAACTTGCAGTGGACTAGAAGGCTGCAGAGAGAAAGGGGAAGAATCCTCCTTTCATTCTCCACATTGTTCATGGAGAGGCCTGTCAGCCATCGCAAACATCTATCAGCATTTGTTTACACAGTGAGCAAAGAGCAAGGACAAACACGTGATAACGTTTAGCTCTCCCCATCAGCGAGGGCACGGCTTTAAACAGATACACGGATCCGTCTTTATTGTGCGGGGCCAAACTTGCTGATGAATGGGGAGTTTTTGAAGGTTGAGGCTGGGGTTACTTTGAGGTTAGAGTTTGCCTAAAAGAGTGCTTCTTTTTTAGCCCCAAGTTCACGCACCATGGCGGGCCCCCTGTGGTGTCTGGAGGGGTTCTGTCCGTCAAAGCGCTGGAACGACGTGAAAGGGAACAATTGTTGGTGAGCAAAATTTCAACGGCCTTGATGAAGAGAACGCAGATAACCCTGAGACATGAATAGGCTCTTCAATAACTGATTATCCTTTTCAATATATTCTATTGAGCAGTTTGGCCAAATGTCCAAACAGAGGCACAAACACGTATGGGGCTGTCTTTCTCTGACAGGTTCATGCCGCCAGATTTCAACCACTACAAATTTGTGCCGTGTTGAGCTAATCTGTGAATTGTTAGCTACAGACTCTATAGATAGAAACCCATGTACCGCAATGCATTTGTATCATAGGCATCTGCAACTCATGGCTTTGGCCCTGGTTTAGTGCTGGTCTAGCCCTGGTGCAGTTGTCGCATTCACAGTAAACATACTTATTTGATTTACAGCAGAAAGTCAAGTAAAAAACAATGCATGAAGTCCAATGAATCAATGCCGCTGGACATGTCTTAATGTAGACGGCCAACGGCTCGTAATTTAAAAATCTCAATGATGGATAGAGACAGATTTAAATGTATGGTTACATTTTGTTGATTTTCTTTTGGAATAAGCTAGTTATTAGTGAAAAAAAAGCTGTAAACATTAATGCGAAACGTTTGGAGACCTCAACGTTTGGAGACCTCAACTACCAAGTACAGAAGATGACTCAAGTACCTTCTTTGAAGATGTAAACATTAACATTTTTCCTTGTTTTCGGGTTTCAAAATTCAATAAATCAGGTTAGACATTCGCAAATCCCTCTGAAAAACCTACAGTTTGGAGTCTGTAGGAGCTAAAGTGGAGATGTTGTTGCAGCCTCATGTTGTGAAACCACGACCGAAAGTCTACAAAGAAGCATCCTAATGGGTAACTTTGGTCTACTTTTTATTCCAACATTAAAACTAAGATGTTAAGGGAGAAAAGTACCAAAAAAATCTCAATATTGACCACTACGTGAAAAATCTATCTTTTCACCTGCCGTGTCTCGCCTTAAGTTCTATTGATGATTCAAAAGTCCAAGCAAGAAGAAGCAGCTTATTTGTGCCAAACACAGCACTGCCCTCGCATGTTGAGTGCACTAAATTCTACAAATGCTAAGATAATATATTCCATAATTTGACCAACTCTTTGAAGCGGTACATACAATTGTATTTGTTTTAGAAAACTTTGAGCACAGGGAATAAGTGGATAAAACCTAGAAGCACAGTCTGTTATTTGAAGAAGTTGTCAGAAGTTGTTAGAAGCACAAAGCCTGACAGGCAGAGCATGCTTGTGGTCAAATCTATACTTGCATTTTCAAATCTCCTAAGCGCTAGAAATACCCATGGCTAACTTCAAATTGTATGGCATTATGACACTGTAACCCATGTAAGAGGTCACGGAGAAAATGAGAATTGGGGCAAGTTAAAAGACCTTCCGCCCACTTTCTCTCAGCCATGTGCTGGAGAGCTGCAGTGTCCACAGAGAGGCAGGCAGCGTGCGGCTTTGATCACTAACTAGCCGGACACTCAAAGCCTCCTGGCCATGGAGCAATTATCCACGCACACAACATAGGTGCGGAGTGAACCAGCAACCCCTGCAGTCGTTTCCCTCTGTTCAGACAAGCGCACACGCCTTCCGCAGCCTCGCGCTCGCATGTAAAACAAAGAGGAAAAACATTTGTGTGCCGGAGATCCCATTACATTCCGTGCCAAGTGTAAAGCCTGAAATTGCAGGGGTGGATTTTCACCTCGCACTGTAGCAAGGCATGAATCCTTGTCATTACACCAATTTATTTCAATGTTGTTTGCGTGGGCTAAACTTGGTCTAATTGAATGAAAGGCAACGTGACTCACATTGGACGTGAGTTTGCCGGCCTTTCCGAGTCGTCCGCTGCACCAATCACACTGTTCCGAGTGTGATTGGGTCATCTTTCTCAACTAACTTTAAGTAAAGTCAAACTGAACTGAATCGTGTGCTCGCTCGTCATTAGCTTGCCCCTAAGTTGACTGCTGAAATCATGAAATATGCAGCTATAGGAGAGATTGGAGAAAAGATAACACACGTTTCATTTAGTGAGAACATATTGACATGAAAGTATGAAATTATGTTGTTATGAACCGTTGTAGACATACTGACAAACAGCAAAATTGAACCATAGCCACCACCATCAAAATGCTCAGAGAACAACAATAACTATGAAGCCTTTTTTTTACAGAATAGAAGAATATTCCCATATCATTGCTATCACTGCTATTTTGGTATGAACATCGTGTATGGATTCTTGCCTGAATCTACACAGCAATATAGAAAGTTACTTTGCGGTGTCAGCACATATTAATACAAAAACGAATCATGACATTAAGTTGAAAATATTACTATTCTGTTATGGATATAAACTCTCAAAACTTTTTCCGAAAGGAAGAACATTTAAAACTAATTGTTAATTGCTATGACAATGGATACACACAGCAATTATAGTAGAGGGTGTAGCCTAGTGTGGAGGATACATAACTCACTATTTCTTCACTGTTTTCAAACATTTTTGATGTTTTCTGTTGGACTGTAAGCCTATTAAACACATTCAAATACAGCTGAGTCAAAATTGGGTCTTAAGAACACAGTGTTACATCAGATTGTCCATTAGAAGTGAAGAACCACCACACCAAGCTCGCTACAATAGCATATAGCATGCAGCTAACATTAGAATGAAGGGTATACTTAAATTTTGGCTATTGATTTGTTCCTCCTTCTGCCCCTTTACCTTTATTTGGTAGAATATATGTCTATAATTTAGCTTGTGTTAAAGTAGTTGTGGAGCAGTAGGTGATAGAGCAGCTCTTTATTTTTCTCCCACAGAGTATTCGACTGTGACTGTCTGTGGGCGTTCCCAAAGATGATGTCTATGTGAGAACTGGAATGTGGGGAAAGACCTATATAATATCATAGCTAGAATAGTTTGTGCCCAAATTGCTCCACTCAAAGTCTTGAATATGAATTATCAGTAGTTTAACATAGCTTTTGGAGTGTTTATACCTAAACTCGCCTAAAAGCGGTGGTTGTTGTCTCCATTGGAACATGTTGTCCAGGGGCCCTTTGGCTGCACTGAGCCTGGCTGTGGGACCTGTGTGAAATCCAAACTGACTGATCCAGGACGCAGCCAGGATTACACCACTTCCCCCCTAAATTCTGTCCCCTCCAACAATGGGCTTCCTGTACGCACAGTCAAGTGAGCCACTAGTTAGCTAACGGGCCGCGCGGTGCCGCCCCGGACCACTGTGGGAAAAGCCAGGGGACTCCGGACTCATGTTTCTGCTCCTTCAACGACCAGCTCAGGTGCCCCGCCGCTCTGATGTGGGAGGGGGGTCTGGAGATAGGTGTCAGCCTTTGGCACCTGCTAAAGGAACAGGCAGGTTCGTGTCCCTCAGAGGGGAACTTAGCCGAGCACAGTCATGGTGGTCTGCATTGGCTTTGGGAGCGCACATCTACTTTCCTACGGTACTATACAACTTTGGAGGTATGATATCCGCATAACGGAACTTTACACTTAAACCGTAGTATTAATCACTATTATGTTCTGTGTCAACATATCAAAATAGAAATAGAAATCCCACATTAATAACGTATGTAGAATAAGACCTGAGCTGAACTATTTGAGAGTCGATGCCCAGGTTTAATGATGGGACAAAAACACAGCCCTTTGTCATGTTCACAGTCCCACAGCAGTGACAGCCAGCTCAATAGATCCTTCTAGAACAATGCTAACTGCGCCATCGACTTCCTCTCACACAATGCAGACATTTATCATTTGAGATGATAATTAGATGCACAATATACTCAAAGTGACAATGTGGATGTCAATAAAGAAACTCTTAGCATGTGTCATCCGCAGAATCAATGGCAATTTTCATGTATGAATCCAGGAAAATAATAGCTTTCCACAGCAGCGAGGATCAGATAACCCGGCCTTCAAAGCCATTTAAACCCTTTGTGAGTTATAAAACAACATTACCTTCAATGCTCCAGCAGTGACCAGTGTTAATAGTAATGACTGATCCTCATGTGTAAAATGAAATGCAATGACCGGGGGCAACAAAACGTCAAATACTTTATATGGATATTATTACACATCTAAGAACACATTATTCGACTTGTTGGTCTTAAACATATTTTAACAAATACAAATGTTTGACTATTATTTTGAACATACCAATTTCATGAAAGAATCTTGAAATAAAACACCACCAACAACCTTTTTTACTCACACACCATACACCCATCCTGGCCTATTGTACATGTTTTAAGTGGTAGGGGAAACGGAGTATATAGCAAAGCTCCAGTTACTGTACGGACCCTTTTCTTGTATTTTGAAACTTATTCGAGCACAAATGAGAGAGTATTTAGGATTTCTTTTTAATCATTTTGCTATGACCGGTGTCTAGGCTCCAGGTTCAGACTTGTGAGGAGTAAGTCACTCACTCAAACTTATTATTACAGCTGCATTGCTTACTGTTGTTATGGCTGGTTAAAACATTTGAAGGGTGTAAATGCAAAACATGGCAATGCAATTCATAATATTGTAGCATAGGAAGTCAATTGCCCACAAAAATTGACACAAATCACAATATTAATAACAAGAATTTGTCTAAAATGATTGAGTCCGATTGGAGAACACCTTCACGACATTGACGTAGGAACGAGACAGCGCTGTGTGAGCCGCATTTATCTCCATCCATGACAAATTTAGGAGAGATGGGGGTCAGCAGGTGTTAGACTCAGCAAGAACTGAAGGTCAGTGGCACTGGGCTGGACAGTGAGAATAAATACAGTCTCCCATCACGAGGAGCGTATTACGGCGGCACCACTGTAAGGGAGGTATAAAGACCAGTTAGTCAGGCCTGAAATCTCCCGGCGAAAATGAGAGCCACTTATCCAATAACGAGAGCTTAATGAGGGTCCCTTTAACTAGCTACAACGTCTCTCTTTGGCGAACAGAGGCATTTGTCTTACAGTACAAATGTGATCCATGCATCATTTCTATTGTGAGAGCGAGTGCCGTAATAACAGTATAAATCACGGAGGACCTGGGTTGGGGTAATGAGACTTAAATCTCTTAAAACAACAGCACAAGCTCGGCTGAATGATAAAATGATGTGGTGGGGGAAAATACTGGCTTCTCGGGGTAAAGCTACACCACTCTTCCACAGACGCGCGGATGGCTTTTGGCAGTGCAGAAGCCCTACTTCATTTAGCTCTGACAGGCAATTTAATACCACAAAATTACTAACCTTAGCTTTGCAATTACTTTTCCAGCTCTGAAGACTTTCAAGCCCCTCTGTGGATGTAATCTTAAGGTTAAGGACCTCAAATAGGCCAACGTCTATTCAAGGTCTGAACTTACACTTTTACAGGAGACCAAAACACACAACACAGGAAGCACAGGGCAGGAACAGTGCACCACATAGGGCGGACTCTGAGGCCAAATCCACTTATTTTTTACAACCTGTTAACAACACAAGCCAGTACCAGAGGAACTTACGATTTGTTTCAAAGGATAAGAGTATGGCAGTCTGGATTGGCAATAACAGCACATACATGTTTGGTATCAGATATAAACTATAAATCTCTGCTCTCCATCCCAGCACAATTACTACAAAGTACAAATGTCCCTTCTAAATGAAACCAGAGTGAGATAAGGGCCTAATGTATTAATATGGTCCTGGGGTGTCCTAATAAGCCTGGCTTTGCTTAAATGAACCAGCTCCTACACAACAAAGTGTATAAATGAGGATAGAGGAACACAGTGCTGCAGTTTATCTCAGCAACACACCGACAATGACCCTGGAAATTCATATTTAATTCCCTGGTGGCCTTTCTACATTGCAGCCTGTTGTGTCAGCAGGAGGAACAGCAGAATGATTTGTACTGATCAGTGTCTACTTGTCCTGGCTCCTAACTGCAGCTTTACGGAGCTCCTGACAGATGTGTCCCCCGCTGTCTGATTAAAAACGGCCATTTCTCCAGCACACAATGTGCCTGGCTAACCTTTCATTTGAAGGATGATTGCCACGCAGTGACACGCAGGCACTTGCTCATTTTGTCTGTCCACAATGGCGATATTGACATTCAGATTTGACTGTAGCGTTCATCTTGGACCAGATGTCACAGTTGGTGAGTGGTCTAGACAGGAACAGCAGGTAGGACACACTCGAGGGGCCGCAGAAGACAAGGGGGAGCGTGACAATGTGCAAAACAAGAGCATGTTTTACATCATACCCCACACTTCAATCCACAATGAGCCCCACACAGCAAGGGCCTGCTGTGCTGGGCAGGTACAGGCGTTTCCTCATTCTCTGCTCAGCCCTGAGAGGCAACAGCAGCAAAATTATAGAAGGGCCCGCTCATCTGCGACAGGCTGCATCACAAACCTGAGCCCCCTGCGGTGGGCCCGTCCCTTTGAGAGCACAAATGAGGCTCTGGTAATACGGGCCTGGTCACAAGAGTGCAAACCTGTGGTATCAGATGAGATATCAAAGTCAACAGGCTGTGGCTCTAAGCGTCCCCTGGAAAAGTGCTGCTCAGTAAAAGCCCAGAGGAGCCTTCAGATGTTTACCCAGTGCAACCTGATCCATAACAGACAGAGTCCTGCCGCTCCCAGCGCTATCAACACTCGGCGCTCAGCAGGGCTACTCTCACAGCTATTCCGGCCTGGCAGCACAGGAAAAAGCACACGGGCATGCGAGCTCAGGATGTGCATATTCTTCATGCACCAGCCACCACTTGTTGACAGTATGATAAAAATACTGCAGTTAGTCCCAGAAAGTAGTAGCTTGAGTTTCTACACGAAAAATAATTCACAGCGTATGACTGTAAACATATCATTTATTACCAAGGATGATATATTTAAGAAACATCAACATATTCATTTCAAAACTATTTCTAATTTCATGACAACTTACAATGTACAAAATGTGTACACTATGCTACCACGCAACATTAGCAATAGCAAAAGTCACTCAACCAATAAGGTACAACAGGATTCAGTTGGCATCTGTATATGTCTACAATGCTCCTCCCATTGATCCATACTGACAAATGTTTCTATGCAAAAATAGCTATAATACCACAAAGTAGCAATGAAATATGTATATAATAAATTGCTTTGCAGTTTAAGTAACTGTATCCAAATGTCTATCCAAAATTGACTTGTTATTTGAGTTGCCTTGAGTACGAAATACGCAGTATAAATAAAGTTGCCTTGCCTTGAAAAAGTTGGATTGAGTGGCACAAACACAGTCCATCCACAGAGATGCAGCGTCCAGCGGAAACTGTCAGTTTGGAAAGCGCCGACAGAGCAGCGCGGCCGCATAATGTGCAAAAACTCCTTGGGTGATAAAGGTACTTATAACCCTACATGTATTTATGGACACCATTAAAAACAAAAGTGCTATAAAGAAAATAGCTGACTGCAGAGCGAAAAGCCCGAAGGACCCAATTTCCTCCTGAAGCACCTGATGGACACACTGACAAGCAGATTGCTTTCCAGTACCAATTTTTGGAGCGTGTGAAAAATGGTGCGTGCAGCCAGTATGTGGCCTGAGATGAGCCATAAATCTTGTTTTATCTCCTCCATGGTGGTAGCAGAAAAGGATGAGTTGCTTTTTTTCATCTCATTCACATGTCTATCTGTCTGTTATCTGTGCCCTTGAGCAAAGATTACTGATGCCCTGTCTGTGATATATGACACATCACAGAGAGCGGCTTTTCATCCTGTGAATTAACCCAGAGAGGACGGGGGGAGAAAAATGCAAACCTGCCACCAGCCAGCGGCCCTCTCTCCCTCTTTCTCTCCATCCCCA
This sequence comes from Neogobius melanostomus, assembly GCA_007210695.1. NCBI lineage: Eukaryota > Metazoa > Chordata > Actinopteri > Gobiiformes > Gobiidae > Neogobius > Neogobius melanostomus. Next base: position 248,437 of record VHKM01000234.1, on the reverse strand, counting down.
GGTTCTTTGTGTTCCTCTGCCCCCCCACACTTGTCTCATCTCTCCCTTTTTTCCTCCTCATCCCCCTCTCTCCCTCTCTCGCCTCGTGCTGCTCCGACAGTGAGCAGCGGAGCATCATGGGTAGCCGAGTTTGGTGGCAAATTGTTTATCTGACCTCTGCACGTCTCTGCATTTTATAATCTAGTGCGTGTCAGCCGTCTCATGGCCATAACAAATAGTCGCTGTCAGCTCCTGCTTCCTTTATCAGGGCCGAGAGGTATAGGGCAGGCCGACTGTAAAGAGGAGTGTTGGGGGGAAAAAAGGACAGGATTGGGGGTGAGTGATGAGAACAGAGATGCACATAATGATGCCTCAGGAACAGCAAAAAGGAGAGAGATTAGAGTAACAAATGGCAGCGTATTGGTTGTTAACAGCTTCTGTATGTCATGTGGAAGATAGGCCTTTGGGAAATGGAGGAGAGGAGCAAGTTACATTCATTTGAGTACATTTACTTGACTCACTTTTTTGGAGAAAATTGATTTCAATGTCATGTCATACTCTTTGCTAGAGTAATATAATGTGGAATAGACCTGCACCAGCATATTGTCCATATACAGTACTTGAGTTTTGAGTATCCGCTGATACCAATTAGAAAGGAAATTTATATCATGTATTGGTTAAAACTGTCTAACTCAGTAACAAGGCAATTTTAAGCAGTAAAATATATACATTTCTTAGTAGAGTAAGAATTGGCTTTCATGAGTCAATAAAGTCATTTGTTTCTGGATCAGAGCCGAGATCAGAATTAGTATCGGTGCATCCCTGTTCAATATCAATATTCTTGTTAAGACTTCGAAGATCTTTTTTCACCTTCCTTTCATACATGATCTTTTACATAATTTGTTGGACATGTTTCTTAAAATATCTGCTTTGTTTTCCAAAGTAACGGTATTCTCCTTCTCTCCCCACCTCAGCTGGAGTATCTGACCGTCGTGCTATAGGAACATGTTAATATTCCCTGAGCGGCGTTGGAGAGCGGCCTAATGTATCATCTCTACTGCATCTGAATAATGGTGATTTGAACGGGTAAGACAAATAGCAGTGACCACTTTATGCAATCTAAAAGTGCATGTAAAATAACACATTAGGCTTGACTGCCACAGTGGAAATTAAAAGACCCTACATTACCGAGCAATAACCATCCCTCTGACTGCAGACTTCATTAACCCCCGGCTAATACCCTATTCATACTCCGTGATCTGTACACGCCAAGAGGAAGACGCTAACGGTAAATACTAGTTGTTTTGCATTTGTAGAAAGTGCCAGAGAGTCCAATAAGCCGCTTCCCCCCCCCCCCCCCCTTTTTTTTTTACTCTACCCCTTTATTGCGTTGGAAGAATCCAAAAGGTCATAAATAAAAAATGACGGCGCAAAGAAAAGTGCTGCAATCCATTATCGTAATAGCAATGTTCATGATCTATTTCATTAACATGCAGTCTTTAACCCAAACAAATGTGCTCCTCACCCCAAAGCCGCGCAGCCATTTACAAGACACAAACGTGCTCGTGTGTCTTAAGCCACGGAGCAGCAGGTGTGATGCATTGCGCAGGGACAACCCGGAGCAGCCCTCTGCCTCCACATATTTCACTGCTTTAAGAACTGTCTTTCTAAGACTAAAAGCAACATGGCTAATAAGACTCATGTGACACTCAGGCGATAACACAATCATTAAAGGGCTAGTTGTATGCAAAACGGACTTCCAGCCTTATAACAGCCTTGTAATGCTCTTCTCATCTGGTGAAATGTTTTGTTTCATTCATGTATGTGTGAATAATTCTGCATATTCAGTCCGTCTCTTTCTCGAAAAACTCACTTCTCAAATAAACAAATAAACTAAACTAAACTAAACTTTCCACCTACTGATGAAGTGATTGTTTAAACCATGTTTTTCTAATAGCAGAGATTATGGTTCGACGCCTTATTTAAGCCTATTTTAGGGCAAACTTCAGATTTTTTTTTGGCCAAATTTTATGACATGTAATCCCCATAAACTAAGTAAGTGTCAGTACAAGCCACAGGTCTGCATTAGTATGAGGAAAAATAAAATGGACACTGTGTTGTAGGTAGTAAGATAGTAAGATTGTATAATAAGATAATATTCAATATTAGCCATTGTTGTGGTTTAAGGCCAATGGCTAACGTTCTAAAACATTCTCTGGCCTGAATTCTGAAATGAGACAATCTATTGCTATTATTAACATAACATAACAATAAGACATTATTTCTGAAAAAACAGAAGTAATGTTGGAGCTTTTATGGTAATCTTATCGTATTTAATTATTAATTGTTTTATTATTTGGATTTATTTGATATAGATTATTTTATTGTTTTTAATTATTGATTGTTTTATGACTTTTACTGATTTTTAATTGATTATTTTTTTCTTGTTTTTAATCATTGAGATGTTTTTCTTTTTTTGTGCAGCACTTTGGAACTGTCATGTTGTTTAAATGTGCTATAGAAATGAAGTGCATTCTTTGGTAGGTTGAGCACAAGAACAGCCAGCTTCTCCAATCACCTGTGGTATGTTGCATGAATCAGGAATAGATCCAAAAGATGAAGATGTATCGTTGTCCAGTGCCTTGACCATGTCCACATCAGACACCAGCGTGTACTTGTCCTAGCCCTGTCTAAGAGATGACGTGGACATGTGTGAATGACCGCTACATACAGCTGGAGGGCACAGCGGCCTGTTCGGTGCTCTAAGTGTTAATATAACCTTTTCATCTGCTCACCCAATGGCTCTCCTCAATCACAGTGCTCTCTCCCAGTGTCCCGGCGCGTCTGTACCACTGGCACCGAAAACAACTTGTTCCATTTGTTATATGGTGCTCCATCTGGCCCCGGTCATTTGGCGCTTTAATTTAGTTGTCTCCCGCTCTCTAATTTGTCTCACATTTACAAATGGCACTGGCCGCGCGCACCGGGCCGCGGAAATACATTTTCACCAGCAGCCGTCTGCTCGCCCATAAATCTGACGGCCCGCTTATTAATAGATAGGAGCAGATGTTTACTGATTGTTGATTACCGGCTTGACCAGTGAAATCTGTTCAGAAATGGAAAGGAATTTATGGCCGGGTACAGGATGAAGCTCTCCCTTGGAACATTTGATATCCCTTTAAAAATATGGCGCTATATCTGCCTATCTGTTGGATTAATGAACCTACAATGCGTGTATTTGGGGTTGCTGGGGGAAAGCCAGACTGGAGAGCCATTACTAAAAGTGCCTTCACATGTTCCCTGACTTGGAGGGGCTATTTGCCGTCTCGTGGCCGGCCTGTAATCTGGGCTGTTGTAACCCGAACACTGACCTATAAAGCTCCATCTCAAGAGTGAAGCGCTTGGCTCCCACATCACACGCGCACTTGTCCACTTTGATGGATGGGACAGTTTGTATTATTTTGGCCGCTCAGCGCTCTAAATGCAGTCTGTGGCTCCCCTGTCCTTTGTTGCTTGTTTGTCCATAGTTGGGAAAGGGGGGTGGGGGGGTGAGACTCGCAGTTTGGCCACAGACGACGGCCCGACAAACACATCTCAGGAGGATGACATGACACATCTCACTTGTCACTCATCAGCGGTGGCAGCAGGCAGCGCGGCCATCCGTCTTTGAGTAAGTGGCTGACGTGACTGACTCCCCACACTCACGGAAGCGCCGCTTTGGAGGAAAGTTTGCGTGAAACTATATAATTAAACGTCACCATGTTACGAAGCTGGTGTTCAACGTGTTCCATACCCTCTACATAATAACATAGCACTGTTTGGTGAACGCTTTTTACAGAATATGTGCTTGTTATCAAAACAGGGATGATATTTTGGGTGCAGTCGATAATCGGGAACATCATTGTGGCCTTGTCAATTTGCTGAATGTCTCTTCCCAGTCTCCACCATCTTTCACTCCTGTCTAATAAAACCTTTGGGTCAAAAATCTTAAAAATAGACAGAATAGAAAGCTTAATGAATAAACTTCATTTTCCCTTTTACACTAAAGGAGCTGTGAATTAAAGGTACTGTATGTACAGTAGCATGCACACTAACTATAGTAATTTACAATAAAAGGACAAGTAAAAGTTTGGGTTAATTCTCTTCCAGTTTAGGCCATCATCAAAGCATGTAGGTCTATGCACTTTCTGATAGGAGATTTGGCAGTGGGTGAGATTGACAACCAAAACAAAGCCGCTTTAAATCTATACAGCATTCGATCACCAACATACGATCAGGATTTCTACACACAAACACCTGTGCAAAGCTTCAAACCCCCGCCCTAAATGATTGTTGTGCTCTCGTTACTCATAATTTCTCTCTACAATATCCTCTTTGCAGCCGCGGTGCTCCAGACAACAAGTTGCAAACGGCGACATGTTATAAAAGTTTAAAGTGGGCAGTAAATAGCTCCGTCACTCTAGCCCGGGTGTTGTATTACCTGGACACATTTATCTGATGGGTGATAAATCTCGATTCCCCCCCGTACCCCCTCTGAAAAGACGCACGCACAGACTCTGAGACAAAACGCGTGGTTGATTGTCACGCCAAAAATATGCCTAACTAATCAGTCGAACGTGATGTTTGGGAGAGACGCGTTATGAATGATGTCGGTGAGAAGTGATGCTACTTGTTGGTAATAAAAACGAGGCTTGACAGAGAACATTTAATAATCCATTGCCTCCTGCTGCACAGCTTAGAAAAGCCCCTGGAAACGCTTTGTATTCCCTAATTTTTTTTTTTTTTTTTTTTTCTTCTTACCGGAGCTTCACCTGCTTGATATCCTTCAGCCTTTCCTTCAGAAGCTGTCACAGCCGCCAAGTATAATATATAGCCTCTCCAATGAGAACAGCTGTACCCTCTCCCTCTCTCTACTGCCGCTACCCTGCCCTGCATGAAATAATACATCAAGATTAATTGATTTCCCGTCATACTCTTAGAGAAAAGAAAATTAATTCTCATGTACACCCCCTCCTCCTCCCCCCCCCCCAAACCCCAGCGTATGAATTTTGTACATGGCAAGTAATTTAAGTTTTTAATTATTCATGAGAACTAAAAACATGATAAAGTGTTTTACAGCGGGCCCCAAGGCTGTAGCCAAAAGCTCAGTGTTGCTTTTGAACAATAGCAGCTCCCAATGGTTAAATAAATAATGTATGTATTTACATGTATCTACGGCGGGTTTGCGAAGTATTCGTACTCTTCTGTTTATTCATATTTGGAAGTCTGATGCGGAAAAGTTTAAATTACTTTCTTTGTTCTTAAAAATGAACAAAGTTAGTCATAAAAAGGCTGTACTTACGGTATCAGGAGAAATGAAAGGAATAAAACACCAAAACTGTCATACTGTACATGTTTAAAAACAGAAACATTAGACTCTTTAATGTCTATCTGTAAGGGTCCTACAATAAGCTTTCTGTTGGCTTTTTCACCACTTTAGTCTTAGCATCGTTATAGTATGGATGGAATAGTATTTTAAAATATCCCCTGCATAAACATTAGTATAGAATGTAGTTATATAAAGTGCCAGCAGAGGGTGCTAAGCCTGCTTCTACTGTAAAAAACATTAACAGAGAGCAGTGAACATGCCAATCTGCACAGTGAAGAGAGTTCGAATGTAGTTTAACACTGAAATATGTTTTGGATGATATAACGTTATAAAATGGTTGAAAGCTCAAAAATGCATTACTGTACCGTTCCCAGTGTATGTTTTAGTATCAGACTAAGATTATTTAAAGAGGTCTGAAATCACACTGTATTGACATATGTACGTAAGTGCATCTTGGGTCAAAGGCTCCTCTCTCTCCTGGCTCTTAAGGCGAAACATGAGGCGGGACAGAACTCGAGACAACATGTCAACACATCAATCATCATCCAACATCAGCAACAGTGTTCAGAACATTAAACCTGGCAGAGTATTGGGGTTAGCTGTGCTCCTCTATGCCCCGGGCCAAACAGCTAACCACGTAATGCAAAGTAATCTGTTCCGGCGCTGCATAAAGTGACCTACAAACTTCCCCCAGGCCAAATACAAAGTGACAGTCGACCATATTTATTACTGAGGACAAGAACATGATACACATGAGACAATACCTGCTGGTAATGCAAACACCATTAGCTATTGTGCGCAGCTATTGTAGGGAGACAATGCGATGTGTGTCGAGAGCTCTGTTATCAGAGCGAGGAAGAATGAACAAGTCGGGAAATATTATGCACAAAACTGTTTGCCAATTTTCCTCTAACCTCTGGCTATCCAATCTCTCTGCTCCCAAACTGAACTCTCACTGGTCCTCTCTTTACTAATACATTATAAACTTTGATTTGAGCTGGGCTTCAAAGAAACAGGAAACACAAAAACCTCAAATCCGCCGTGGTCGACCATCACAAAAGACAAAAAAAACACATTATGGACAGGTCAGATGCCGGGGTCATCTGTGCTGAAAGTAACCAATATCAGAGACGAGAGCATACAACTTATTGTACTCCAGAGACACTGTCCTGGAGAAGGCGTCAGACAGTATAAGGCATCTAGAAGTATGCTGTTCTTCATATCACACTCCTTATCAATTGTAAATGATTGTGTAATAAAGTAATCCAAGGCGTGAGCAGACAGCCCATCCCAGGAGTCAGTGTGCATTTTAATATTGTCCAACAGTGCGTCAGTAGATGATTGAGAAGTATGTCTGTTGTAAGATGGAAGAAGCCTGCCCTCGGCCTCTGGTTTCATGTGCACGCCAGAGGAAGATGCCAGGCGGCTGACGGCACGGCAGCTCGCGGACTTGACCGACTATACTTTGATCTGGGGTGCCCTGGGACGTTCATTTGGCATGTGTGCATTAGCCTAATCGAAAGCATCAAAGGTGCAAACAGACTGTCATGCTGACCTCCAAAATGAGATCTGCCAACACTCGCTCTGTTATATCAACTAACAAATACTTTTCCAGCTGTTGAGCGGTTTTAAGCCTGCAATGTCTATTCCAAGAAGTTAAAAGCACCGTCCAAACTCTGTCATGAAGATTTAGAAAACAATACTTTGGAAATAATAAATTGTCCAACGCAATACAAAACTACCGACATGGTTGCTTAATAGACAAGGACAGGAACACTGTATCTATCCATCCGGTTATTTGAGGTTGGGTAAAATGCAACAGTCTGCAACTTCCACATCCCTAGTTGCTTCCTTCTGCTCTTTTGGACTAGATGGTGAAATATTAAATAACTAATAGTTTTGGGCCTTACTAATATACATGTAATACACTTTTGCTTTGTGATACAACAACTAGAGAACAAAGGAAGAATAATCCTATAGAAACCCTCATCTACCTAGCGTAGTAGTTAGCCTAGTGTAATTATAAGGTGAGATGTTTATACGTAAGTGCGATGTCACATTTGCGTACAGGCCATGGTATATGTGTTAATCTGCTCGTCCTGTGCGACTAGTTAAATAAGTCTGTCAAGCGCCGGCTTCTAATTATGGTTGTAGAGCTTAATTAGCATTTAGTATCACACCACAACAAAATGCCGTAAAATCACACTCATTCCACAATAAATGGCTGCCGCGCTCCGCTGTGGAGCGTTTTTTTTTTTTTTTTTTACAATGCAGCGCCAATCCACCGCACCTGCTGCGAGTGTTAAATCCTTTCTCACTCCTCCAGATCCTTCCTATCAACAGCTTTTGCCTAATAAGCACGCATCCCCATTAGAATTACACCCCCTAAATGGCCCACTATTTCCCAACAGGACAAAGTCAGGTACAAGAACAATGACCACAACACCAAACTGTTATGTTGGACCAAAGACACATAATAGTAAATAAAAGTAAAAGTATTCAACAGTAACAGACTCACCTTCTATACTGTCCAATGAAAACTGCACAAGACTCCATACAGTCAGACATTTGGCGGCAGATCGTCTTGACAAGTTGCCCCAGCGGCATTGAAGGAAGGAAGAACACATTCTATATGGGACAATAGTATATGAACAACTTTGTGTTGAGTACCGACCACTGTATATCGACCTGCGATGATGGTGGAGGCGTTTCATAATTTACCAATTAACGGAAAAGAATATTCAATTCTACTTGAAAGATAAGACACCAAATTATCGCACAGTCACTTCTCAACAACAATTTCTGTCGCCCCGTACAGTAGCTCCAGATAACAGCGCTGCAAATGCACTTCCAGCCTCAGCCTCTTCTGCCGACCGAATAAATCAGACGCACACAAGTCCCAGAGCAATAATGAATACCCAGAATGAGTTGCTCAGAATATAGATCAGTGCAGAGAAGTGTAAAGCGCCTTCTCTTTAACCCATGTTAAATGGCAACCCTGTCTAATGAAAGTCTATGTTGTAAGGCCATAAATTCACACTAATAACCGGCGCGCAGGCCCATCTGTTCTCCAGCGGCACGCCACACAGATGTGATCCGAAAATCAAGGGGGATAGTGATAATGTTTGCTACGGCTGGTTGGCTGCATGTATGGAGACGTGCTAGATCAGTGCAAGACGGCGCCCACTGATAGATGACAGGTAGAGGGAATAAAAATCTCCATTTGGCTTTTCGGTGCGCGGCATTTATTGCAGCCGACTGATAAATTATTTACTTTCTTTGACATCTGGAGTTAATGTTCCTTATCGCGGTAACAAAAACAATTTAGAAAGGCAACTTCCACAAGTCAAACTATGCCATTTCCCAGGCTCCTCTCTGCTATCTGTCTCCATTGAAATATTCACTATTTATTTTGGAAAACTTAAACAACTGCTGTTATGTCCGCCCGGAGCCGGCGTGAGCCAGAGGAGCAGATTCATCATTAAAATACTTACAAGTGAGGCAGAAAAATGCAGAGCTGCACTATATCGCCGCCGTGATATAAGCCCAGCACAGGCCACTGGAATCCGCCTGTCAGAGTGTGGAGTAAATTCAGTTCCTTCAAATAAATAGACGCGAACAATGTTAGCATAAACTATCACACTTTAGCCGCCAGTCTTACAGTACAGCTGGTGGATTTATGTAAGGAACATTTAAAAAAAAAATATGTACACCAGTAGAACTAATAGAATAATTTGGCAATATACTGCAAAGCCCTATTTTTGCTGCATCTGGGGCAACATCCTTGACTATCATTGTTTTTATACAAGCAGAGAGAGTCTCTGATAGTGGCACAAACAATGGAGCCGTGAGCACTGCCGATATCGACTGCACAAGAGTGATGGAGACATTTATGTTACTAACAGTGAAATAGATGATTGGTTTGATGATTCATCCGTCATGAGGAGTCCAGGGGCTACAGCATAAAACCGTCTGCCCCTCACAATCATTCAGAGGTGAGGCTTTGTTCTTTAGACTTGGAAAATGTTTTCAATGGAATTGTCAAAGGATCGCAACAGAGAAAATGATATTGTATTTCAAAGTTTAACCATACATTTATAACGATCACAAAATTGTACAAAGTTGACGTGTTCTCTTTTATACTGAGGTTGTCAAAGTTTATGTAAATATAGATATTTGGTATGTTCTATGTGATCATCTATGATTTTACTGTTTGCATTGAAAAGTGTTGCCTTTCCTTAGTAATTGGCAAGGCATTGCACTTGGTTATTATTGTTGTTGTACGTTTCAAAGATGTATCATTATGATTTATGCTGCATCCGTAGAAAACATGTTATTTTTTCATTCCTCATGGTGAAATAAATAGCCACTAAACCTTCCCTGTGCTTTTCTCAGTATCCTCAAAAAAAGGGCATTTGAAAAATGTAGGGCTGCAAGCAAGCCTGCTTCTCAGGGCTAGCCGACACAGGCATTTATAACCTTAAAAATGACTTCTGGGCACCAGGTATCCAATTATTCCTTAGCCAGGAAGCAGTGCTAAATGGAGCACTGCAATGATTTACTCGCAACCTCTCCTTTTATTAAAACACTTTGTCTTATTGTTTTATTGATTTACAATCCGTCCTACTTTTTTGGCATCTGAAAACAATCAAGGCGCAGGGCAGCAGAATGTTGTGGCATTAATCGTTAAAAGACAGTATTTATTCCTGGCCTGGGGTTTGTGCAGCAGCTGCTGTGCATTCTGCTAAGAGGCAGTGATTTATGACCCCGCAGCAATAACCATGAGGCGAGCTCATTAACATATCGACAGGCTCCAAGATGGATCATCAGCATTGATTATTTCATGGCCTGTTGATGCCCATTTGTTAAAAGGGAGAGAGAAAGAGAGAGAGAGAGGGGGAGAAGGAAATTGGGGAAGAAGAGGAGGGGTGGGTGACGGGCGGCGTCGAACGTGGGGTGTGAGGATTACTCACTTGAATCCTCACAGCAGCACAGGGAGAAAGACAAAACCCTGACTCCTTCAATCACTGTAGCCATCAGTCTGCTGTCAGAGCAACAAATCAATGATTGACAGCACTGGGCACATCCTGAAAGTGTACACATCCACACACCTGCAGTGTCTATACACATCTGTGTACAAGAGAGGGCTCAGCAGGAGGCCAATACATATGCCTTTACCTTTGTTCACAGGGAGCGTTACCATGGTAATCAGTCGATAACGCTCAGTAGTGACAAGTAAAACTGTAACACTCAACTTGTACAATTGGACATGCCCTCATTTGTTTGTACGTAGGAGATTACTCATCAGGTCATTGTTAAAAATAGACGCAATCCAACGAAAAGTTTCAAATGTAATCATCTTCCTTTGACAGACGCCAAGATGAAAGTGCTGTGCTGTGCGGCCCTCAATGCTGTCATTACTGTAACAGAGTTGCCATGGTGACAGGTGCTAATTGATGGGCCCATCCTTCATTATTGAGTGACAGGCGGCCTAGAGATGGCCCTGGCTGGCATTCTTCTGGACAACTGTCAGAGGGACAGTAGCAGCTGTAACCTCACTGCAGGGGCCAACACACAATAGAGGCGCTCCAAACAACACTTCTACACACTGTACACTCCATCCGTCTCAATGACATGTCTCTGACAATTATTGACCGGCTAATCTTTCTCTGGCACTGCAGCCGACTCCACACAAACACACCTCTCTTTAACATGATTGCCTCTCACGGTGCCATCTTCCGTAAGCATCATGCAAACTGCAGCTCGGTTACTCGCTCCATTGTCTGTTGCCAGTTTAAATAAATGTAAAGCCAAAAGGAAGGAGAGTGAGTCCATTACAGCAGCGAGGGCCTGGCCTTCAGGTGTCCTTGGAGGGCTTAAGGCAGCTCAGTGTGAGTGAGTACTGCGTGTGTGCCTGTGCTCCTCTGACAGTGGGGGCTTGCCCTGCCTCTTGTACTGTAAAGACCAGGGCTTTAAATTGCTTCCGTCACCAGGCCCTGAGTAATGAGTGTGATTCTAATCGCAGTTCCTGGGGCCATCGGCATTAGTCTTAATCTGAGCAGGGTGCTCCGACTGCACTGACAAGTAATGCAGAGCAGGTAGAAGCGTAATGAGAGGATACGCGCACACAGCCGCATGTACCCCACCCAAGATGCAGAGGAAGGCTTTAGTAATAACAACACTCTCCAGCAGCTCGCGGCCATCTCCCGCTCTGGGGCTGGTTAGGTATGCACAGGGTGAAAAATGGCCTGCTCGTGCACACCACCGCACAGAGATTTGGGTACAACTACTGGAGGAAGGAAAACCCGCTCCAATTTCAAGATAGCAAACATTCAAAAAGTTTGACCTCCACTGTTCATGTATAGAACTATCAACAGAAAAGACTATTGTTGTCGCCCATTGTACAATTTCTCTCCTCGATATTATGTTTGTAAAGGTCTATGGCAAAGTTCACTATAACAGATCTCTATACAATGCGTCAGGTAAACGATAATAACCATCTCATAAAGATTTAATTCTTTGCCAGTCCACTACTACAGGATGTGTGTATTGACTCGTGCAGGCGCTGAACTCCTGGAGCGGCCTCTGTTTGCTGTCACAGTGGTTCATATGCGCTGTGACCAAACAGGCGGCGAGGCTGGGAGTGCACTGGCAGTGTGTTAGTGCAGCTCTTAATTGCTGTGGGACTGTGAAAGGGCCGTATAGGCGAGCGGGTCGTTCCTCTCTGTCTCTCTGTGTTTGCCTGTGTTAAACTCTCGCCTCCGCCCTCATCCATTCTCTCATCCACTCCGCGCCTCCGTCCATCTATCAATCCCGCCACTTTGTCGGAGAGAGCCCGCTCCCTCCTCACGGGCCGCAATAACAAAGGGGACGGGGAGGGCTAAAGAAAAGAGAGGTGCCGCGCAATAAAAGCGGCGCACAGTTTCAGAAGGGGACAGGGAGAGAGGAGAGTCGCCGGGAGCTTTTCACCTCCCATCTGCATCCCCGGCTCGTGTGCTGACAGAGGCTCTGACGCGCGTCGCCTCCTATTGCACAGGCAAGCACAAACACTAATGCTGCAGCTCCCCTCGCTTTAGACAGCCCAGACAGGCAGCTGCTCGGGAAGTCACACCGCCGCAAAGTAAAGACAGGAGGGGAGCCGCCTGAGGAGGAGAGACAAGTGCCATGAGGAAGATAGATGGAGCGCTTCACCCATAAGGAAAGAAAATCTTAATATTACAACAGTTAAAGCCACAATGCAGAACATTCCAGAAAATATGTTGCTATGAATTGAAAAGGAAAAATGGAAACTTTCTTCCTGTGTTAGTTTCAAAATTAGCCCTTGACTAAGTTTATTCTATATTTTTCAAAAAGCACTCGTGAAGAGTTGGCTGTAATGTCAAGTACGAAAAGCCATACTAACAAGTATAGTTTCTAGAAAGGTATAAAATAGGGTTGGTCCATATCATATCGTGCACGGTAATACTGGTATAGTTTTTGGACACCAGTGTAAACTCTCTGCGGGATCAGGAGAGAGACCGTGGGGAGAGATAGGGGGTATAGTGAATCCTTTGAAAGCTACCATTAATTTGTCTGGCAAACACATGTCCCAAACATGTTATTACCCACAGATCTATCCCCTGTCTCCTGACAATAAAACACAAGTAAACTGCAAAGAGGCAGGTGAACTTACAAGAGCATTTTACTGTGATGGAGATGAAGGTGCAAAAATGTTGTAGCAATATTATTTTATCTTATCTTCTGTGTTTTTCCAGATGGAAATACAGAGATTTAGGTGAATTTTGATGATGATCGCCCTGCCCTAGTATAAAACCTAGTATAGTTACTCGTACACAAATATAAGTACAAGAATAACTGTCAATAGTTTAAATACAGGCACATCCGATGTACATAAATGAAACTAGTGAGACTGTTGACTGGCCAGGAAAGGGAGCTCTGTTTTGCATGCAGCTGGTAGAAAAGTGGCCTAGTTTGTTTGTGCAGTTTTTCTCCCCTCTCCTGAGCGTCAATAGAAATCACGGGGAGAAAATGTCTCCTTAATTAGAGCCTGATCAGCCGCGTGCCAGTGGTGGTTTGGAGGTTGAGGCGAGCGGCGGGCCCTCACTGACCTAAGCGTTCAGTTTATCGGAGACACAAATGAGAAGAGGTGTAGCAACATTTCTACAGCCAGCAGCGAGACCAACCGCATTCAATACAGTGGCCTTTGGATGTCTACAACAAATTGGAAATCTGCCCACACTTTGTTAATTCTACTTTATTACCTTAAAGTGGAAACATCAGGCATAATTATGGCCTGTGAATATTAGTCTGGGTACCTCAGCATTGTTATTTTACAATGTTACAATTTATAATTTGAGATCATGTCTATTGTCATTGGTGGCATGTAAACAGGCAGCAACCTCCCTCTCTCTTTTGGTACAGCTACATTTTTTGTCTTTTTCTGCGAGCTGCATTTGTGCATTTTGTTTCTGTGTTCCACACTGTTTTACTGGATACTTTTGTATGTCTTTGCCGTGTTTTTGTGAGGTTCGGTGGAATTTTTTACTGCAAAGAGTCAATAATGGTCCTGAAGAAAGCAGCTTTTGAAAAGTGAACAAAAAGCTAGCTTATCAGCTAAACCCATTTGAGACCTCTGGGTGCTACGGTTTCCTCTACCTCCGGGTCAGGTCAGCCCACAATGGCAGCGTGGCTCGGTCACAGTAGCTCAGGACTAACACCTGAACCTTGTCTTGTGTATGAATTATGCTCCACAAATAAACTTGCCTTGCCTTGAACACTATTTTGTTGCACGGTTGTACATTGACAAATAAAGCACTTACTTATTATCCAATATTGTGAGTATGGAAAGAAGTGAGGGCTGAGGTTGACATTTCAAAATGCCCTGGAGAGCCCTCTACGGTTTTATCATGAGTCATTCCAGAGCCTGCACTGGACAGCTCCTCCACCTCCTTCCTCTTTCTCCTGTGCACAACAGTCTTTCACCATCTTCTGGGAAGAGCTTAGCAGTTCCATCCATCCATCCAGCCACCCATTTTCTTCCACTTGTCCGTTGCTGGGTCGTTGGGGTCGCTGTTGGAGCTGCCCAGATCACATAGCACCAGCCCCTATGGCTCCTCCTGCAGGTGGTGGGTCCACAGAAGGACGGCCTCATGGTTCCAACCCGAGCCTGTTGGTCTCTCATAAGGGGCTTCTGAACCACCTTTTGTCTGACCCGTCAACTAAGACCTGTTTGCCATGGGAGACCCTGACAACAGAGCTCCCAGGATCATTCGGGCGCTCAAACCCCTCCACCACGTTAAGGTGGCGCTTTCAGGAGGGGCGCTTAGCAGTTTATCTGTTTAATTTAGCAGACACCAACAAGGCCAAATTAGCATTTCTGCAGCCGGTAAAGACAAGAATGGACGAGGGAACAACGTTATTATAAGGCTGAAAGCTCAAGAAAGTAGATTTTGTATGATATGCCGTTTTAATTGGTCCTATATTATGTTATATTAAGGTTTTAAAGCCGTGATATTATTTGTAGTGTAACTTTAAATACAGTAATGTATCTAGAAAATACTATAATATACAATAATTTAAGATGTTATCAGATGTAGTTAAAGAAATGCCAGCAGTTGGGCAAACCGGCCCCCGATCCTGCAATAAAATGGAAAAGCGTTCTAAATGAAACGTTAAAACGATGATAGCTACCAGCACACATGCATATTTGTGCAAGAAAGAGAGTTTGACCATGGACCGGATCAGAAAAGGAATAAGTCGGGTGAACGCTTTAGACTTTAAAACACAGATGCGCATTATGGATTACTCTATGTGATGTATACTCGAGGCTGGCTGGGCATTTTGAGAGCAAAAGAGGGAGGTGGACTAAGCATTCAGGATTACTAAAACAAGAGCATGAAAAAAGTGTAGCTGTTTTGATACAAAGAGTGTTTTACTTTATTTATTCATGTGCAGGCTGCATTGCACTGTACCTGTAAGCGTGTTCTCAAACTTTGCATCAATAGGGAGAGTCATGAGCAACTGTCACAAAAGAAGAACATATTTGAAATGATATTACACGCCATAGGACTTTTTACTTTCTGTTCACACTTTTCCCCATTTAAATTCCACTCGTACCCCTAAATCAGTACATGAGCCTAATTTATACAAACATGTAGGCCTAATTCTGTTGAACAGGTTGTTACTGGTAATGATGACACCATGGCCACAGGAGGAGTGATCACTCTCGAGTCGGAGCATCTTCAAAGGCAGAAACTGGCAATGCTCATGAGGCCGTAATGGCTGATCAAACGGCAATTACAGCGAAACTCTACAGCACGGCGTCTGCTAGTATCAAACGTGACAAATGCAGATCTTGATATCCATAGATTGTAATTATCAGGTCGTTAAAGGTAAAATGTTAGCCTTCTCCATAAGAGATGCCTGGATGATTTGGTGTGTGCCATTAAAACCGCCTGCTATTCACCTTAATAATTTTTTTCTGTCAGCGGCTACGGAGTGTGAAACAAAGCTGCCCAGTCTTTTCCTCGCTTCTGTTGCGGTTTCCAATCAGCCGACACTAATTAGACAGCAATAAAGTGTTATTAATCGGCTGGACAGCATACAACGAGCCAGATATAAATGGTGGCTGTCAGGGCCTTATTCAGCAACCAAATGAGTATTCTCAGTTGACTGGCTGTGTGAGGCATCGCCACCTATGTGCCCTAACAAATGCTCTCCATTCACTGGGCTGTTGCAGAGGCCCAGGCTCGGCACACACACACACACAGAACCACGCGGTCCCTGAAAGCATCGTCATTGAAAACAGTTTGCAAAGGACAAAGTAAGTGAAACCGCAGCACACCCAGCGGTACAGGCCCTGTCCAGAAAGGGCTATTAATCAACTCTCCATAATAAATGTCTCATAATTATACTAAGTCTTGCCCTATCCATCTGATGTGGGCTAAGCATCTTCTTTTAGCCCTCTCCCGGTCTGCCCTTAGAGATAAAGGCCCTAATAAATGAAAGACCTATTCACAAAGTCAGCTCCACTTTAGCCAATCGGCGCTTGCAGGGAGAAGTTACAGCGGTGTATCGACGAAAGGGGCGCGGGACAAGCTTCTCTAAAGCAGCTCAGACAATCTATTAAGGCCATGTTTTTCCACGTCTTGATTCCTTCAGTTTATCAGCTCCGTGAACAGCCCCACAAGAGACGCGTTTATGATAGAAAGTGATTGGATTACACCCCGCTCTAACCATGTGTGATTGGTTTAGCTGAAAATATTAAATTCCTGTCTAAATGGACTGGCGGTCGATATTGTGTCTTGTGCGTTGGGGGTGTGTGGAGATGGAGGGGTGGGAGGATTTGATATTTCATCACTCATTTCATGGCTTGCTGCAGCGTGGAGACTGACACTAATGCATTGGGGGACAGCGCGCTGACAGCCTCCGACATACTGCTGTCCGATCAGCACCAGCTCAGGAAGCTTCTGCACTGGGAATAATCCATGCTGAAAAGTTCAAGTGCAAGTGGGAGTGATCAGCTGTTCCCCTCGTAATCACTTCTGAGGAGAAAAATGAAGTCGTGGCTAAAGGGATCGGAAATGACAATGAAACTGGAGAATGAGTGGAAAAATGCATGGGATTCTCCTGAGGACTTTAAGAAAACCACGCCTCTGCTCTGTGAGAGAAAAACCAGATCATATGCAACAAGGACAGATATACAGACGTGAGAGAGAGGGAGATGCATAAATACGTTCAAACTTTGTGTTGTGTGAAGAGCAAAATGAAAAAAGGCCTGGGAGTAATGAAAGATTGTTTATGTATTCTGGCATGAAATGGGGCGGTGTTGTGAGGGCGGCAGCCGCAGAGACGGATGGACGGGAGTGACAGGCCTGTATTCATCCTGCACGCCCCAGCGGCCGGACTGCTACTGGCGCTCGACAGAGCAATAAATCACCCGCTCTCCACTCTGTACCTACAGCTTATTACATCCAAGATGACAAATAAATAATAATCCCTGTCACGCCGAGCCTTTGCTCAAGGATTGAGCCAGAAACCTTTTGCTCATCACTCCTGATCTTAAGTGAAAACACTAGAACAAGGGAATTGAAGGCCATGCTTTACTGAGCTTATGAAAGTTGGAGTGAAGGAGCAGAAAAAGAGGAGAGAGGCAGCAGTGAGCGAGAGGGCGAGAGAATGATGCCAGCACTACAAAGCCTTTCTGGGTGTGAAGGGAAATGATCCAGTAAAGAGGAGGGAGGGGTGTGGGGGTATGGAGGGGCGCCCTTGTGCTCTGTACGATGAGTGTCGCTCATTCGCTCCAATAGGACTCTGGAGGATAAAGCAAATCAAAGGCCTTCATCACTAAACAGAAGCAGCAAAGTGGCTGCAAACGCCACTATGCCATTACAGCTCATATGCAATGGAACAATAGGAGTATTTGTAATAGTGCCGTCCAGTCAGCAGCAGTTTAATTATAGTAGTATCTATTATGTCGCTTATTCACAACAACTGCAATCAGATACAAAGCACTCCACTGTAAATATTGAAGTAGTAATGACAATATCTTCTGATAACTGTATGCCTTAATGTTAAATGAAGTCATTCTAAATCAACAAAGAAATTAAGTAAATAAGTACAGCCTTACTGTATTATAATGATAAAGAAGATTTGGCTAAGTTACATTGGACATAAGTTAAAACTCATAACACTGTCTTGTTTGCTCCGTCAGTACCTCCCTCGTCCGCTCTTTAAAAACCAAGTCAACTCTCTTAAACAAGACACAATTTACTTAGTGCTGTCCTTCCATAAAAATTAAAAGCCTTCAGCAACAACAAATGAAACTACAGGGGCATTGTAAATCACTTCCAGCGGCAGCCTGGGCATTTCATGGGCCTCTCTATAGCCCTCACAGTGCGGGGAGGCGAGTGTGTATGTAAGTGTGTTGCTCCACAAAGGAAATAGGGGCCTCTGATTAAAGAGTGCACTGTCATAAAGGTTACTGAATTGCAAATGGTCCTCTCCATCTTCCCTGTAATGGCGAGCGGTTAAGAGGAAGGAGAAGGAGAGCAGCGCGGCCATGATAGGAATATAAACACGCAGACCCAGCCAGCGCTGCACTCCCCAACTCAGTCCCAGTGCCTTCACAAGCGCCACAAGACACATTAATCACTGGATCACCAAGCCATGCTTAATTGCAAGTTGTATATCATGGTGCATACACTGGCTAAAGGGGGAAGGAAACTCATTATTTTGGCTCTCTGGATGCAGGGCTGGGCGCACCTCATCTGGACTGTAGCGGCCCCTCTCTGTCACGGTACACCTGGGACCGGGCTCAACGTGACAAGGAAAAATGGAGTATGCAGTCACCCCCTAATTAATATAGCTCTGCCACTGTTGTTGTACAAGTAAGGACGTTCACAAGTCATCATAAAGCTACTCAGCCAGTCGCAGCTCACATTAGCATGAGCAGAGGATGGGCCGGTGTCAGCCACATGACGGATCTCCTCCCATCTCTCAAGATCAGACTTATAAGAGGGAGTGTTGGCAATGTCAACCCAAAAAGGTCGGTCGGAAGTCAAGGATGCAAAAAAGGCTTCAGAGAGACTTTTTTTTTCTTGCTGTGAGAAAAATGGAGGCAAGTCCCAATCGGCCACTTTTATTTAGATTTGTGCTAGTGCTTCTGTAGGCAATATGCTAATGAGAGGGACTTGATAAATGACTTGTAATATTTCCCAGACGTTTTGCTTTCCCTCAGAAGTTTGGCAATCTGATGCAGCTTGAAGATAATAAGGCGCACTCCGTCATTATATCAATTTTTGTTACTCACATATTTGAGTCCGCACGGGCGATGATGAACAAAAAACAAAGGAACCGGGGGCAGAGCCTGGCAACATTGATCAAACTGTGTCATTTAGGCACTACTAATCTCACGCAACCATGAAAAACATTGTATGCACAAAAGCAGGCATACATATGCATGAGGGCACCAGCTCACAGTACAGTGCACATATTACACAGAGACACAGGCTATGAAGACAAACGTAATGGGGTGTGATTATGGAAAAGTATATTCATACAGCCTTAAATAAAGACATTTTAATGTTTTCTTTTTTCCTGCAACACAGGAGTTTCCCCTTTGCAAGAATAACATACATCATTTCAGTTTAATACCTTTCAGTAAGAGACACAATCAAATGTTAGTAATGGTCTGATCTGAAGTTACCATTGCCAACATTGGATCATTTGATTCCTAACCCTAGTGCAGAAGAATGAAATAAAGGCCACGTGCCCGATCTTTTCCTTACAAACAATGAAAGCAAATAAACTCATTCCTTACTTTTATAACGCATTTCTAACATCCAAATTATTCACTTATATAATATAAGCATGTTTCACAGCTTTTAGGGAGCAGTTTTACTTTGTACTGTAAGCTTTACTTTTATGGTAATGCTAACAACAACTCACCTTCTACCTGTAAAAGAGTTAATCTGTTCCCCGTGAATGTGCTGTCTTCGGAGTTGCCACTAGATGGAGTAGTGAGTTCTTCAATGTATGCAGTAAAAAGGCTTTCTAAAAGAGAAGAACTCCTAATGTATCAAGCATCTTCCCCATGTCTTTGATGCCCACAACGGATACAGCACATCTTCACATGAATGCACTTTGCTGTGGTCACATGTGGTCACCGGGACAGGAGCTGTGTAAGGGGGAGGGGCCACGCCTGGACTGATCAAAGGTCACACCGGGGTTTCACACCAGGGCTTCATACCAGCGTTTCATGGGCAGTTGAGAACTTCCATCCAAGTACAAAGGTCCTGGTCCCTGAGAGGTAGTCACTGAGGGGTCAGGGTGCACTCAGAGTTCAACAACCTGGAAAAAGGACTAGGAGTGTGGCCAAACAAAAGAGGAACAACAAAGAATGCAAACTCCACACAGGGAACTTCCTCTGGTGGAGTTTTTCTCCAATTAGAGATGCTAAAGGAGGAAGTGGTGATAGTAAAAACTAAAGGGAATGAGGCGGAAGCTGTTGCCCCCTGCTATACGTCCTCTTTGATCTGCAGAGACAGGGAGGCTGTTGTTGGAGCAACCAATGCTAACTACTCAAGGCTATGTTCAGCTAACTACACAAGGCTATGTTCAGCTACCTACACAAGGCTATGTTCAGCTACCTACACAAGGCTATGTACTCACAACACTATGCAACGCTAACTACACAAAGCTATATTCAGCTAACTACTCAAGGCTATGTTCAGCTACCTACACAAGGCTATGTTCAGCTAACTTCACAACACTATGCAAAGCTAACTACACAAAGCTATATTCAGCTAACTACACGAGGCTATGTTCAGCTAACTACACAGGGCTATGTTCAGCTAACTTCACAACACAATGCAACGCTAACTACACAAAGCTATGTTCAGCTAACTACACGAGGCTATGTTCAGCTTACTACACAGGGCTATGTTCAGCTAACTACACAGGGCTATGTTCAGCTAACTTCACAACACAATGCAACGCTAACTACACAAAGCTATGTTCAGCTAACTACACGAGGCTATGTTCAGCTTACTACACAGGGCTATGTTCAGCTAACTACACAGGGCTATGTTCAGCTAACTACACAGGGCTACAGTATGTTCAGCTAACTACACAGGGCTACAGTATGTTCAGCTAACTACACAATACTATACAACGCTAAATACACAACAATATTTGACGCCAACTGCACACGGATAAGTTCAGCAAACTGCAAAAGGCTAACGCTAAGTCCTACACATTTTCAAACATAGTCGTAACTAATATTTTCAATGAATCTAACAATGGATCCCAAAATACAAACTTGATCAAACTGCATGCCCTGTGTCAAAGAATATACAAATGTAGAAAACGTACACCATTAACCATTAACCATTATTAATTAGCCACTTCTTACAACACACAGCAATGATTTACATGTGTCACAAACATTTCCATTTGCTTTTATTGTTCCATTTTACCCATTAACACAAGTGACAGGTCAACATTCCTCTCTAAATAAGAAAGGCCCTTAACAACACTACTAAGTTAATATATGGCCACTATATTCTTCACAGAGAGGTCTGACCAGAAAAGGCAGCACAATGGGCAATTAACAGAACCCTGAGAAACCATAAATCCTTCATTTACAAACACTTCTGTCACAGAGTGCTGTGGTTGCAATCAGGGCTGAAATTCCTCACCCGTGGACCAGGCTTATTTTGTTAACACAAGTATATGTTAGGATCCCATGAGCAAATGTAAACACGCTCTTTGACATCGCCTGGCTGTCAGTTACGTAGGAGATCACCACTTGTGATTAGAGCGGGGCAATAGTGGCTTAACTGAACTAATATTTGGCCAAGACAAATCACTCACCTTCGCTTTCACTACATTTCGGGGAAGACACGAGCGACGATGGCCTACACTCTTCCAGCTCTTCCAGGGTCTATAACTGAAGCCCTCTAATAGTTCTCCAGGGGATTTTTTAAGAAATCCTTGTTCACTACATCAAATAAAACAGCTGAACGTGGCCACACTCTGTTCTCTAACAATGCTCTGATATTACTAACTTAAAGTTATTCATAATTTGTGAGGTTTGGTCACTAAAGCTAACTTTGTTACCAGCCTTTGGAATACAGACAGGGTCTATCGTCTCCATTACTTTCCCATTTTCTATTTTTAAAGAAAAAAAATATCTTTTTTCTTTAAAAATCCAGAGACACAGCAGCATCGGAGTGCAGTTATTCCTATCTGGCGTCCTTTAAAAACATTTATGATGGAACATACTTCGGATGCTGTGAGGCTTATATTGAGATTTCCAAACTCCACAGTGATGAAAGTCCTCTCAACAAGTCTGCTGTGTTGTTCTAGGGCCGCTGTTGTATTACAATGCACTCGCAAACTTTGACAGGCAGTAAATCAGTCAACAGTAAATGCCATCTTTTATCAGATCATAAAATCTGCTTGTAGGCATTTAATTTTCCCCCCTCTTGTTTTAACAGGGAAACAGGCAGCCTAGAGAAATCGTGTTTTGTTTTTATAGAGGTTACAGGAAAAGCCGAGTGTGTGTAAACAGGGCGAAGCCGAGCACTTCTTATGAGCTTGCCTTTTTGCCTGCGAGCGACAACAACATGGGGAACTGCCAGGTATGAGCTTGTGCGGATTTCACTTGACAGATGAATAAGGAACAATTGCAAATGAATGTGTTTTCAGACAGTTACTATGCTAATGCTTCAAGGCAACGTCTATAACGGCAGCGACGCGTCTCTTAGGAAAGCTCTCAGAGGCTAAATTAAAAGTTCTAGCTATGTCACAAGAATGGGATTAACCCAAAGGAAACTACAAGATGGCAACCACTTTATAAGTCCATGTGAGTTAGCTCCACAAGTGTTTTCAGAGTCATACATGAGCACATTCATTAATAGGGAATATACTTAAATGTTAATGTAAAGAAGTAAAAATAGTCAGTTCTCGTAGACAAAGTAATTAAAAGACTAGAACTAATCCTAACTTTAAAGTAGGACTAACAAAAAGTAGATCATTTAGGATACTTTGGTACCAATCACGTGAAAATCAGAGAACTTCATGTATCATCGGAGGAAAACACAGTTTGAGAATCAAACTAAAAGTTCACCAGTTGCACAGTGTAATGAAGAAACATGTTTCACTCCTTCCTAGGCCTAAAGGGGCAGTCTTGGACCAACTGTGTGTGAAATGCTGGGTCTTTGCTGGGCTCTAACCCCCTTGGCCCTCCGAATGCCAGTCCTTATAAACACTATTCACTGTGCTCCTTTTTTACACTAGCTGAGGTCAGAAGTTCAGCCCACAGGTTTTAACAGTTAAGGCCAAGCTGTGAACTTGTGACCTCCCGAGGTGAGGAAGAAGGGGGAGTGAACTAGAGACAAGGCGAGGGAGGGGCCATCTCTTCCATGTAGAATGGCTGGATTTACAGCTGCATGCTGACTGCATTGCAAGCGCAGCAGAAAACACCTGATAGCATCTCCTCGGGGGAGGAACCACCCGACCCTTTGTTGTATCTAACAGTCACCCCAGCACCATAAATCATGTTAATTACTTGACTGATGGAATAAATCTTAAAAAGTCAGTCTGTGGCAGTCAGCCTTAGAACAGGAGGTTCCCGCACTACACTTTGTGCTTGCTCTGCGTTATCTGTCATCCCATAGTCACTGTGTAATCTGTCCATTTGTTGTTAGCTGAGCACCCTTTTACAATGTGGAGCTGCTGAGAGGCCTGTGCAGTCTGACACATATCTCCAACTAATCCATCTCCCTATGGGTGGTCTTTAACATCAGCACATTCTTACCTTCATTTAGGAAATCATTTGTCCAGGACTTGTTTATTATTAATCTGACTTGCATTTATAAATCTCCACTCTATGCACCACATTGGGAATAAATCAGCCTCATTTAAAACATAGCCACTTGGAAACAATACCAAAAAGAAAATATAGTCAAATATGTACAATTGGCTCTTGTTGCTTTAGTGGTTAGAGTCATTTCCACTGCCATTATGAGCATACATGTGGATCTAAGTCATTGACACCTTTCTCTGTATAATACATAGGAGCCTACAGCAGTCCTACTATAGAGTGGCAGAACAGCATGGCAAAGACATGAAAGGTCATTCACACACAATAACAATGGCTCCAAGAGTGCACTCGCAGCCTCGTGGTAATTACAGTTCTTTGGCTGGAGTGTTTTGTGTTTCGCTTTGCTTGTTCTGTCTCAAAAGCTAACAACCGCTCATTATTCACGCTCTGAGTTGGGTTTTTTTTTCTTCAGTAGGGCAAATTACACACAAGAGTGACAGCTCTCAGAGAAAGAGAGGACCAACGGGCCGGCTGCCTTCTGGTAAGTGCAGTCTTAAATCAAGGGGGCAGAGACGCTGACTACAGCCCGCAGTCTGTTGACTTTGTGGCAAGGGCACCAAAGGTTTGGAGACATGGATATACTGTACTCCTGCTGCCCACAACTGCAGGTCAGAGCTGCCATAAAAGCAGGTGATGTACTTTTCCGTACTTTGACGTTTATCTAACACACTGGCGGTGCAACAAGGCCACAAAAACTACCTATGACAAGGTAGCAAGGAGGAGTATCACCACATTTTCTCTTCAAAACATGATACATTTCTAATCTTGTAAAACAGAAAATCATGATTAAATCAGTCAGCGTAAGAGAATCGGTGATAGCCGCTAAACTACTGCTGCTTAGCTTTAGTTTACTTTACTAACCATTTACGAATCGAATGGGGTCACTGAACAATATTAGCAAAAACGATTCCCATGTGTGTCATAAAAAGCTGCTTTGTCAGTTGACGGAACAATGGAGTCTGTGTTCAGGCATCAAACATCTGTCTGAAAAGAGAGAATGACTAATAGAGAGAAAATATCAAATGTGTCGATAAGAATCTGCCTGCGGTGCCTTGTTTAATTACTTTTCCACAGACCATAAGATGGTTGTGCAGCTGATGTACCGTCTCTTCACAACAGTGTACACAAGACCACCATGTGATGATTTATTCTGCCTCTACAAAAATAGCTCTTTGAACACTTTCAAAAGTTACAACATTGAAAAACAGCAATCTATCACGTCTTTCAAAAAATCTTGTGGTAGGTTTAGACAATACACGTTTTACTTTTTTCATAATAATTTCCAATTTACTGTCACACAAATATGCAGATTACAATAGTGCAAGCCAGCACACCATTGATCACAATATTTACCTTGACTACTTGAGAAAGACTTGCCGATTACATTTAAGTTGAAAATAGATGAGCTGTTCGGACAGGTTTTTCAGCACATCATTATTAGAACAAACCAGTGTATTTTGAAGTTGCTTTTAACCATGTTATCAAGCTGTTACCTAATTAAAAACAGAGTGAAAAAAATAGTTTAATTTCATGCATGTTGGCACAATGGTGTGTCTCCTCGAGAGCTAAACACCCGGCATCTCACCAGCAAATGTAATGAAGTGACACCCGTTCTACAACGTTTCTTCTAGTCATTTCAGTGCTCTAATTGCCTCAGCTACAAATCATTTCTTGATAAAATGTGGCAACAAGAGCCTAAATCATGCTTTCGATGTTAGCACAGACCTTGTGCATTTAGCTTTAGCCTCTAAGAGATAACTGCACTTTGTGGCGGCTACTTCTGATGATTCACGCTTCTCTGTGATTGGTTAAACCTGCCTATCACTCACTGTTTGGAACAACAACAGAACCACATTCAAACATTTGTGAGCCACAATAAGAACATGGGGACAAATACTGCCTTTTGGTGGGGTTTAAGGATCTATTCAGAGGTGCCAGGGCAAAAGTTAGAGGAAGAAAGCAGCTAAAAGACAAACTATGAAGGTAAGTTAAGTTATGCTAACACCATCTTAAGTTGTGCTAACAGCGGCTAAATGCTATTAGCGACAAAATCAGCCTTTTCAATAGCAGTATGATGATGTTGTGGAATATTAAATCTCGTATGAACTCCCTGTTTTACTGAAGTAGCTGTCTGTTCACAGAAAAGAGGTATTGGCAGGTCAGAGAGTAAAGTTGTTATGATCCATCCAAATATAAGGAATTGTTACAGTTTTTAGTTTGATTAGAACTCCTTCACGCTCCCAAGAATGAGGCCATTAGATTTTTTTTTTTTTTCGATTACCTGTTTAGTGTTTAGTATTCGAAGGTTATAAATCATGAATCCCAATGTCAAGCTGACCAAAAGCATTATAAAAAGCCTAAAGAAAGCACGAAACAGACTATCTTAATGGGAGAATGGCTATTATTACCCCAGGCTAATGGCAAATAATGTGCAGTACTTGAGAGTTCACAGTTGCAAGTATTTTCACAATCTAAAATCGGTACTAAATCATCTGTGGGTTTCTCTTGGGAGCAGCAGAAATGATCAGAGGCAAGAGAGGCCAAGAAACTGTAAACTGCAGGTGTTTTCGGTACTTGTTCATTAACAAGGAAAACTCGGAAAGCTGATCCACCGAAAACAGGAGTGATCTGCCAAACAAGAGCGTTTTAAAAGACTAACAGACAGCATGACCCGAGTCAGACGAGACTTCATGAATATCAAACAGCCCTTAAAAGTTGGAAGTCTTAATTCGTAAGTCTTAATCATTTCCTCTAGGGAGCGCGTTTAAATAGATCGCTCCGGCTAAGATACATGATCAATCACGGCATCCCCATTCATCTCAATGCATAATTTCTATGGCTGATGTGTTGCAGTCGCCCATGCATCAACATTATTTATGGTCTGACATTATAAAAGTAAGTGCATAATTTATGGGCCTAAATTAAAGCAGTACCTTCCGCATGGTGTCTGTTTTTGAGAGATCCGGGGCCAGATCGCGGCATGCCAAAACTATGGAGCAATCCCATTTGCAGCCGGGAGCGCGCAGCAGCTTTGATTTATGGCAGTAAATTAAAAAGAATGAAAAATTTATGACAGCAATTTGTGGCCAGTCATAAAACTATTATAGAACTTTCAAGTGGTGTTTTGTCCTTTTGCATGTAAGTGAAGCGAGATGAGTCAATGTCCCCAAAAGCCTAGGAGAAGATGACCAGTGAGCAGAGATGTCACCGCCACCTAAAGTTAGGAGGGAAACTAAAAGGAAATGTTTTAGCGAGGGTTGGAACTTGATGCAAAATGAGATTTCACACCTGGTATTCATATTCAGGCACCAGGATTTGCCTAAGAGACTCAGTTATATTCATACGATGCTGTAACTAAGTGACTCCTTTTTCATTTGCTTTTCTGGAATTTCTAGAATAATTTCAGTCTGTATTTAGCCTTGACATAATCTATGTTTTAGTACTTTGAGCAAGAATTGTTGTTCCATTTTACTGATGCCAGTTTTGACTCTAGGATTGTATTATTGAATGTTCAACACTTTAGTCAACTGTAATTGACTGTAAATGTAAATGTTGACTTGAGTTGTATTTTATCCATTTATCGAATTCAAATAGTTACCTCGCTTTACATGAGACAGTGCAATAGCCTACCAGCTCTACAAAATTATAATTTAGTTGATTCAAAACATGGAACAGCTCCACTTGTTTACTGCTGACGATAAAGTAAAAACTTATGTATAAAGTCAATGAAAAAGCCCTACCCGATGATTTTTGCTGCACCCCTTCACAGACATACTGTAGGATGAAAATATACAATGTGGACGTGCTTTCTCTGTCCACACTTACAGAGTATGAAGGGGCACGTCTCGGCCCATATATGCCTGTCCGATATTTGAGTGGATGCCATGCCATGATTGAATGAAAGGCCATCCTTGACTGACAAATGATATATTAAGCTTTCAGTCAGCAGGGGGAGAAGCCAGGCATGTCAGTTACCTGCTTCAGCAGAAACTCCACTTGTCAATCTGCCATTGGCACGGCTAAACAAGATCTGAAATGTTAAAAGCCCCTGCACACTGTAGTTTTTCACTTTCTCGTGCGTCCCGGGCACTTAGACATATCAGCCCTGTGACGGCTATGAATCAGTGTCTGCCATGAATGTCAGCGTATCGCATTTATAAGTGAAATACCATTTGTTAGGCCTGTGGGCACGTTCCCACCGCTTTCAAGCTGGATATGAGGGGAGCATTAAAGTGACAGACAATTGACTGCTGCATATTAACGGGAAAGTGACCTTCATAAGAAAGAATACGTCATGCCCATGTCTCGTCGTTCTGTATAGGCAAATGAGAGGTGCCCCGTTTAAAGTGCTCATATGTATAGATGGGATTCATGGTTCTTTAATGGGAGCCAAATATTTGGGATCAGTTGATTTCAAAGAGCAATAATGTTAAGAGCAGAAAACGTCCAGTCGCTACATATACTGTCTTTGCCACTGTAAAACTGCGTCAGAATCAGTGAGAAAAATCCCACTTTTTCCACAATATCCCATTCTGTCATGAACGTCACATTACTACTCATTTGTGCTGTATTTGTGGCTTTGTCATGTGCGTGTGTGGGCCCATTAATAAGGATGTGGGGTGCCTGTGACGGAGGGTTCTGTGGGCAGCGCTGGGCAGCTCGCAGTGGTCCTATCCTTGACTCTGACGCCGTTGATTATGGATGATTAATGGCATAAAGGAGCAGGCGAGGAAAGGTCATCTCCGGGGTTCTAGGGGAGCAGCTACATTGGGAGTAATTAAGACACTTGTGTAAGCATGATTAATACGCACTCACACGGTAAACAAGGCAGCCAGATGGTTGAGCTATGTGTTTAAAAATATGGCCGGTATTCGAAAGACAATGTGGTTTCGACAGTGACGCCCGAAACAAGAAACAAGCACTTACCTTTGGGAGAGATGTAGTCGCACAGAATTCCACAGGGTCAGCCAAACATGGAAAACAGAGAGTATACGATTAGCAAACTATGTTACTGTTAATAACCTTCTGATTCTGAATATTTCTTTTTTGCCAATGGAATTTCTTAGGACTGTTCTAGGCGCAGCGAGGCGCCGGATGGTGTCCGATTTGGGAACCTCAGTTGTTCTGTGGCTTCATCAAATCAGGACCTTCAGGCATGCTCTCGGGCGGGATGAGGATCAGCACCTCCAAATCCGGGGCCATGGTTCTCCACCGGAAAAAGGTGGCTTCCCCTCACCAAGTTAGAGCCCTGCACAGGCCTGATTTCGGCTTTTGCCCCCCCAATACCTGCATTGTATGAATAAATAAACACTACTATCTAAACGTAACATAAAGCACAGTGTTTATTTTTTATTGTTGGGAGGAACACGCATGCATTTGTTTCCTGGAAGCACTGAGGAAACATACCGTCGATAGAAGCACATCCGCACGCGAACCACATACGATCGCTTTGCAGAGCTGTACCCACGGCGAGGAAAACCCCACGCCACGGCCCACGGGGACGGCAGGTACATGTTTGTGTTGAGTTGGCGGGTCAAGACAGGGTGTGAGAGTGCAGGTGGGCAGGGAGAGAGGGAGTGAGGAGAGGTTAAAAAATAGCAGCACGACGTATTGGCAGGGGAAAACAATGCCCGAGTCCAGCCCGTGTCCGACGCAATGATGCAGTAATGGGCCCGAAGCCCGGCCCACAGGCCTTCAGGTCTTGGGCTCAAATGCAGGTTGGTGGAGAGTCCTTGCTTCAAGAGGAGGAGTTCAAATACCGTAATTTCCAGCCTATAAGCCGCTACTTTTTCCCCACGCTTTGAACCCTGTGGCCAATATGATGGTGCGGCCAATATATAGCCACCAACAGGCTCTAGAGGCACTCTGTAGCAGTAAACGCAAAAGTGAGACGGGACTTCTAATCAACGCTGCTCTTGGCTGAAACAGTGGATGAATAACTTTAACTTTAGCCTAAATGTAGCTGGCGAAGCTTTTAGTAAGGTGCGCTTAATTGGCCGAAATTTACGGTATCTCGGGGTCTTGTTCATGAGTGAGGGACAGATGGAGCGCAAGATCGATAGATGGATCAGTGCGGTGTCGGCAGTGATTCGGTCGCTGTATCGGACTGTGGTGGTGAAGAGGGAGATGAGTCAGGGAGCAAAGCTCTCGATTTACCGATCGCTCTACTTTCCCACCCTCACCTATGGTCATGAGATCTGGGAAATGACCGAAAGGACAAGATGGCTGATACAGGTGCAGAAATGACTTTCCTTCGCAGGGTGGCTGGGCGCACCCTTGGAGATAGGATGAGGAGCTCAGTCACCCAGGAGGAGCTCGGAGTAGAGTCGCTGCTCCTTCACGTCGAAAGGAGCCAGCTGAGGTGGCTCGGGCATCTGTTTGGATGCCTCCAGGTCGCCTCCATGGTGTTCCAGGCATGTCCTGAGGAGGCCTCGTGGAAGACCCAGGACCCGCTGGAGGGACTATGTCTCTGAGCTGGCCTGGTGTCGCCTCGGGGTCCGAGTAGTAAGATATAAATAAATAGTGAGGTGCCCAAGAGTAGGTTTATAAGCCACATTTTATCAACCTACTTTGTAAACTGTGGCTTATAAACATGTTCATTCTAATGTTATATGCAGGGACGGCTGGTATCAATGGGCTAGGTGGGCTAAGCCCCTCCTGTCAAAAAAAGGGCTAGTTCTGATTAGTCCTGAGAACTTACATAAATATGACAGTGATCGGCAGATGGCAGTGCTGCAGGTCCCGCCTCCAGCGCATACACACGCATACACTTGGCTCTGGGACTGAGCTGGATTTAGCCCCGGACCCAATCACAGAGCACGCACACCACGCTGAAGACTCCTCATTGGTTACTTTCACTGGGATGGCGCACGCGGTCTCTGTAAACACTATGAAGAACTAGCTAATAATATCGGTGGATTACTCAGATATTCTTCGTTTTCCTCTCGCAACGGGCCTTTTCGATGGCAACACAAGATGAAGTGGGGAAGCTGCCGTGCGTTTATGTACGTAAGGAGGACGCGATGCTCCTCAATGCGGGTGAGTCATTGGTGAGTCCATGTTTACACCACGGTTCACATCTGTCCAGGTTCAGCGCTGTTGTTAACTTCAGCAGGACATAAACGACTTCTTTATCCTCTCATATCATTTGGGTGAATGCATTGTTAGGTAATCTGCCGTTTCGTAGTCTGCTGTTTAAATTATGTTTTGGAGCTGTTTGACAGCCGTCGATAGTACACTTTTGCCTTAATGTTGGTCTGAAACTCTGGGAATAAGCGTTGTTTGTAATGCTTGTTCCGTGGGTATTTGCTGATATGTGGTTACATGCTTCTTTTTTGTCTCACAAGCGATGTTAAATGCGTTTAGTAGAGCTAATAGTAAAAATAAAAAAAGGACGAACACCTTGTGTAACAGCCCCACCTAGAGTTTACATCACCAGCCGCCACTGGTTATATGGTTGCCTCAGTTCGTAGAACCAACACAGTGCTGGCCAATAGTAAGATGAGCCACTACTTGAAATATCAATCATTAATATGGTCTGCTTCAAGATAGAACACGTTGGCACATCCTGTAACCAGCTCCTGCTCCGGTTGCAGTAGCCTCACATATCATATAGCATGTACTCATGAGGCAGCGCGAGCAGTTATCACTCTCACGGCTTGATGGATAATAAACATTCCAACACCGCACGGAGCAGCGCTTTTCAAAGAGACCAAAATACCTGCGCTCACCATTTCTGTGTGGTCAGTTGACTTTAGTGGACTTATCAATACACCAGGACAAATGAGGTCACTTCAGGAATATTTGTACGCTTTAAATACTTTGTTTTGACACACAGTGGATGCATTACGTAGATTTTCCACATTCTATGGAGAGTTAAGGTCATTTTTCTTTGCCCAACTGCACTGTACATTAGAAACGCATAACAATGGGCCACCAAAAGAAAAGGAAGACATTTTAAGCATGCAGTCCACATCATGAGCAAAAACACACTTGAGTGGTAATAGTTACATTATCTGTGCGCATTACAAAATTAGCTTTATGATGACTGATGAAGGTTATGGTCACCAAGGACTCATAGTAATAGCGCTATTAAAATAATAGCTGACAAAGGTCTTCAGCTTTAGGTCGTGTATAATAAGCAGTGACAGAAGAATACTAGGGCTCTAATCACTCTGACTAAACTCATTATGAAAGCACTGGGGCTTGGGAGCACGAGTTTAAACTTAGAGGAGAATCGTAGGGAGTAGGGAGTCGTGTTACTGCAGCTGGGACGCAGGCTTCTTTCATTTCCGCTCGCTCATCTCTGATCTGTGTGTAATATATGACGTGAAGTTCCTGCATTCTTCTAAGGTTAGGTGAGGGCCGTATAGTGTCTTTTAAAAAGAGAGCTAAATGATTTAACGCGCAGCTGTCCCGTCCCCCGTTCGAGCGCAGACAGAAGGCCCACTGTCAGTGTATTCCTCCACGTTAATTGTAAGTGAGCTTTAACATCAGGGCTACAGTATGCTGGCCAGCCTCGCATGTCAACAAACAGAAGAGTAGCCGCGTAGACAGCAGCTACGCACGCTAGGCCCTCCGTGTGATAGCAGCTCGAGACAAAACGGATGGGCTCCATATGGCCCCAAAGCCCAGCCTTCAACAAGCCCAGAGATAGGCCCGTAAAGAGAGGCTGTGTGACAGTGCCAGAGAGTGGCTGCAGACAGGCGGGAAACCGGCCAACACCATGGGACTGATGCTAAAGCTGTTTGTAATATGTGCCACTGCTAAAGAAATCCCCACTGTCTGAGTGAGCGCGGATTTAAACATGTAGTTTGTTTTGTTATTTAGACTGTCTGCATTTACATTTTGTGGCTTTGTAGTTTGACTGGAGCTTTTGCATTGATGTAGAAATCGCTTTGACCACTCATTCATCATGCGCAGCTCTGTTTAGCGCATATTTGGACAATCTGGAAAACTCTTGCATTTGGAGCAAGACAGAAAGCAGGACTTCTCACTTCCGCAGACCGAGCGCACACACAATTTGGCAAAAAGTTTCTAGTTGGAAAGCCCGCGTCTCCTCTGTCCCATCCAAGTTTGTTAAACCGCTGTCATTTCAATTGTTCTGCTGAGGAAAAATTATAATCCACCTGTCAACAATGACAGGGAGCTGGAAAACCGGGATAATGGATAAGTGTAGGGCCCTGAAATTCCAAGCAGGCACTTACTGCCAACTAAAACCATTACAGAAGGACAATTCTTTGCAGTTTATTTGAAAATTGTAGAGAATCACCACAGCCTCTCCGACCATCTAACCACAATCAATTTCCCCCGCCAGACGTCTATATGAGCGAGGAAAGAAAAATGAATTATTAACTCTTCTAAGAGGCTTTATCTGTTTCCTTTGTTCACAAATCTCCATTCAGCTCATTTAACTGTTTGAGCAGTGCCCAATAGTGGCGCTATGTGTAGGGTTACTGTGACTTTGAATTTATAATTTGATTCATGAGGCCATTCATGGCTATTTCCATAGGTAATCAAGCCTAAAAGGGAAACGGTACAGTCCACAGTTAGCGATTAATGCTCTCATTGCCCAATGTACTCAGTGGCATCATCAAACTAATTATGGAAAGATAAATTTGCTCACTTTAACCCACTGAAATCCAGGTTAAAAACAGACAATTCATAGGCTTTGCATGGGCCACAACATGAAGTCGACTTCCACATTTCAAAAGTACTACTACTCTTGTACCAAGTGCCCCACAGGTTGAGGCCCGCTGGCGGATGCGTGTTGCTGGGGCAGGTAGCTCTGACGCAGGAGCTGGTTTTGTTCACACAGAACCAGTGAGAGGAGTCTCCTTTGATCTCTGTTCCTCCCTAAATCAACACAAGACAAGGTTCAGCCGGGGGTCAGCCAAGTCATCTGATCGTCACATTCCAGATCCAGCTATTTCATGACAGCCACACACCGGTACAGGTTAAATGTCACCCAGAGTTCAGCCGCGGAGGCAGAAGAGGGACAAATTTAACAAACCCCCAGCAACTTCTGCCTGCGAGGAATGTGTCGGCGCTAAATACCTGCATATCAGCAAACCAGGGATGTCAGACATGCCTTGCACCTAGTATATAATACTGTAGAAGCAAGCAAGTCACATTTGGAAGGATGCCTATAGATGTATGGCAGAGGAACGTCTTGTTGTGGGGCAAGGTAAACCTAAGGCACACAGGTAGGAACGTCCATAAAGTTTGATTTGCCAAAGTGTTTAAAAGTAAACAAAAGAGCTGTGAAACAACTGGTTGAACTGCTATCACTGGCGAATTATTCTAACACACCTGTTGATGAAACTTTAATGTCATGTGTAAGAATGAACACCTTTACAGGTATTTTCTCATCATTGTCTATTGGTTGGAAAATGCGATCTTAAATGCTTATCAAAAGTTTCATTTGGTTGCATTATCATTCCGCACACAATTCACTTCTGTCCCTTCAAAGACTTTTTTTTTGGGGTCAAATAAAGTTTCAACGGTGCATGATGCTTCATCCACTAATGTCCGCGGGTTTGACTTTCAACAGGCGAGCGCTGAGTAATCACAAATGGAATCTAGGTTGAGATGGCTTCACATCATTTGAGCAGCCACCCAGGCTCTGCTGGGGAACAGAGCCTGCGTATATCTGCCTTTGCTTCCCACTACTCCAACATCCATTTAGACTGGGTCACTCTTCTTCACAGGAGATCGAACCTATCATAACACCACTGCGGCATATGGACCTGCTTTGTATTCCCTTGAAAAGAAAAAAAATAGAAAAGGGGGCAAAGAGATGATCCAATTAAAGTTGTATATCATTGAGCTGGGCTGTGTCGGTGCCTATTCCTCGGGCTCCTTTATACAGCGGTGCGCTTCTGTAATTACACCTCTCGATCTGACAAGCCGCATGATTGTATTCCTAACACGGCATTACTTCGTTAGTACTTTGGAGTGTGCGTTATTTTTAAACTGTCATTCTCGTCTTCTGCTCATCCCCATCCCACCCCTCCTCCTCTTCCTCCCGCCCTGTCCGCTCTCCTCTGTTTATCATAACAATCATTAATATCTGTCACTTGCCAACATCCATAGAACAAACTCATTGCCTCATTACCATGTTGCCGCGCCCGTGTATCGCTCACAACAGGGCCAAGCCAATTACTTTGCTGAAATGGAATCGCATTAATCAAAACTTAACAAGGTGGCAAATTTAAAGATATCACATTGCAAAAGACAGCATAACTAATACGTCACTGTCATAGTTGCCGCGGAGGTATGTGGCGGCGGGGACTAAATATATCGCCTAGCCGCGCTGCATATGAGTTTTGACGTTTTGTAAGTAGTACATATCGGGCTGTAGTACAGGCAGCTCGCTTCTCTAGGTAAATAAAAAGAGAGCAAAGAGGTGGTAGCAGCAGTATGTCCAGGAGGGGAGCTGAAGTATGTGAACAATCACTAGTCAGAGTGTGTTTGTGGGTTTCAAAAATGATGGGTTTATTTTAGAGCAGGTTATGTAGCAAATTCGTTGGTTTGTCTACGAGTGTGGCTAGCTGCTATACAAAACCATTCGAATGCATAAAAAACATAACTTGGCAATTGACTTTTTCTTTGAGGACAAAAGTGGGAGGTGCAGCTCAGAGTCAAGGGGAGGTGAAAATCCAAGGAAAGAGGCATAAAAGGAGAAGAGGATGGAGGGATGGACAGGGGCAGTGGAGTAGAAATGAGGAAGGGTATGGGGAGGGGAGGAAGCGCCGAGCGTGTCTGTGAGAGCGCCAGCAGGCGGCAGTTCATCATGTCTCCCTTCACAGAGACGTTTTCTTTTACACTTTAAATGATGATACTCATCAATCACCGGCTGACAGCTGCATCAAGCCAGCTGCAAACATGCAAAGGCCAGCAGTGTAAAGCTGCTGACGCCACCCATCGCTGCATACAGGAGGAATCAGTCAGCCACTGGCCTCGCCCACCATTTATCTGCTCCTGCAACGCAGCCACCGCGTTTCTCCACGGCAGAGCCAGAGTAAATACAATCCATTTTAACACAAGGACCAGGCAGGCGGAAGATGACCTAAGCACTAGCTCACAAGGAGTTTTAGAATAGCCGTTTTCTCTTCTTTTGTGAATATACCACAATGTTTCACCGGGACAAATGTGATATAGCATGAAACTCCTTTAAAAATATGTACAACTATTTTAAACATCCTGTTATGGAGCAGCCATCTGTTTTTTTTAAAGCTAAAACATCAGGGAATCAATCTTTATTACAAGTGTAATATTCTCAAAGACAAAGGGCGACTGGTGCCAGAGGTTATCCACACATATCTCATCCACACTGGTCCGGGTTCCTCCCTGCAGCTATCCTTCACTTTCTCCTCCTCCAGCTCCTTTATTTAGCGTTCTCACTGACTGCTCATTTCCAGTGTTCAGACACGGGCTGAGCCAAACAGAGCCAGGCAGATGGATGTGAATTCAAAGTTTCCTGATCTTTAGCAGAAGTTATGGAGGGTTATCTTTGGCTGTATATCTGGGCCCTGGCAGCTCTCCCCTGGTGATGAAGGATTAAGCGGCACAGCTGTCTCTTCCCAGAATGATGCAGTGCAGTGCTCCCCAACACGACAGCATCACTTAATCTTAATGTCCGCTCCTCCAGCGCAGACGCACAGGACAAAGCCAATCAGCATCACATGCCACGGGGATGGACCCTGCTGCCTGGCCCGGGAGTCTCTCACCCTCACAGGCCGATTAATCAACTTCAGACAGGCCGGTTCAATCCAAGCACCGCTCGGGCTGCTCCGATCTGCCTCTCTCTCCGAGTCCTCTCACACACACACACACACACTCTCTGCTCCTACCGCTGATCTATGGAGCTGGGAGGGCTAGCATGCACCAACACTTATCAGATTGCAGTCCACATTATGCATGTCTTTGTGTTACAGCGGGAGAAAAAGCTGGCAAGCGAAGAGGTGGGAGTGAAGTCAGGCGGGGGATATTGAATGCTTACACCTTATTTCTGTCACAGGCCACCTATTTGTTAGGAGATCCATGAGCTCCAATAAGGGCTTAAGGAATAATGACTAATGTTCATTT
This sequence comes from Neogobius melanostomus, assembly GCA_007210695.1. Taxonomy (NCBI): domain Eukaryota; kingdom Metazoa; phylum Chordata; class Actinopteri; order Gobiiformes; family Gobiidae; genus Neogobius; species Neogobius melanostomus. The sequence goes on along the minus strand of VHKM01000234.1, from coordinate 211,613 downwards.
GGACAAATGACTGTGTGGGAGCTCCCCTGGTGGGATTTAAATCTAGCGTGTTACAGGGACAACACACCTTTTACCACGGCGTGTTAACTTCTCATTCCAGCCTTAAAACCATGCCCCATATCGCGGGCCTACAGCGGCGTCGCATCACCTCTGCGAGGACACATCAGAGCGCTTTATGGAGCTCGACAATTACAGCGTAACCGCAAAAACAGACAGGGCTATAATATGCACGGCAGAATTATGCTCCCAAAACGCACCCCAGTGTATGAAGATGACGCCGAGCCGCAGATATGCACAGATATACAATATTAGATCCATAAGTTATTCTCAATCGCAGTCAGTCTCATTACCCACAGGCATTTCCCTGTTTCAGCCCGTGATGGAGCATTCCTGCTTGGAGTAGAAGAGTGGGCTGTATACAATATTAACACATGCAGGACTCTCCAGCGTCCTATCTGAAAGGCCGCCATGATTTAGGAGAGCTAATTTAGAGCAATAAGCATCGAACACCATGAAAGCATCGCGGCGCCGCTAGTATACTGTATGACCTTGAATAAGTAGTAAAGCAACATAATGGGGTTCTTTATCTGAAGAATACTCTAATCTGTTTCCAGCACAGTGCCAGCGCCGCTAAAATATGTGTGCTCATATAGCGGCTTAATAAAAGACATAAAAAGAGAGATGTTTACATTATTGTATCTCGTTTACCGCTGAACCGCAATTCATAACAGAGCACTGGTGTTCCGCACACAAGCACTGCAGAGGTCATTCTCATAAACAAGGGCAGAGTTGGCTTTTAGATTAGTTTAGTTTAGTTTATTAGTTTATTTATTTGCTCAAAAGGAGTGGGCTGAAGAAAGAGCTTATAAGTGCCCACCCCCAAAATCAATACAACATTTACAAGATTACGTAAAGCATTTACATAAAGACATTACATGACAGAACTATAATAATAGTGCTATTGCAAATACATTATCAATCATACAATTAGCAGCATCATATTTTGATTTTCATCAATGTCAAAGGAGAACCAGTTACACTTCAGAGCGGCTTTTTTAACACAGACCACATTACAAAGCATTGTTTGAAATGTTCATATAGAAAACAGAAACAAAGCACAACGAGAACCACGATCTCGTTTCATGTACGATGTTTAGTACAAATCAAGTAACAAAAGGCAACCCTTAATATAATATATTTCAGCATGTTACCAATGCCAAACCTTGGTAACATTACCGGAAGTCACTATTTTTATGTTATAAAGGCACGTTACTATGCAGTACATATTATACTTTGTGATCATGCTACTTCCCAGTTACAATCCTCAATATAATATCAATTTGTGTACAATTTCCTCCTTCCTTTTTTAAATTTTAAATTTAATTTTTTTTTTTATGTATAATGTATTATGAAAGCCCTACATAGTGTAATGCATTAAAAAGCATTAATATTTATTATATTTCGAGATCTTGCTACTTCCCAGCTGTCATTACCATCCTCGATATAATTTTAATTTGAGTTTAATTATTATTATTAATTTATTTATTTATTTATTTAGTTGAGTTATGTGTGAAGTATGATGTGAGCCCTGCATAGTGTGGTGCATTAAAAAGCCAGGGTGTAGAGCGGGCCAGTTGAAGAGGGCAGTAGCTCCCCACCAACAAACCCCCACCCAGCTGCCCTAACAGCTGATTTCGTAGATGATGTTCCTATGCTGAGTGTTGCATTAAATGACACGGTTTTTGAGCCCGTGGGGAGGGTCCCTCTCAACAGATTCATAACTTGCCTACCCTAATTCTCAATTTGTAAATTTGAGCAATAGAATGACAACCGTTCCAAGCAGCAACAGTCTTCCTTGATTATAGAGGAAAAAATACACATAACTGATCTTATTGCTCCCCCTAGTGGCAACGCATTTCTTCCTCTCTATATATTTCAAAAGTCTTTTGTTTGTATTTATATTTGAACAGGTTGATGTTTGGACATTGGCTTTTCAGGTGCACATAAAACCGGAAGGCTCACTCTGAATTTAGACAGTGATATAGTTCTGTCAATAACAAGGAAGAAATAGATCACTGCTCAGGACACCGTTTAAACATCTAGTACAATTACGTAAGCACATCAATATAATGTTTTAAGATTACAAGAATCAAAACACGGTCGTAGTAATTCAACACTAAGTTAACAACATGACTCCGCTGTTTCGCATAGACTAACATTGCCTAACATAGCCTAGCATAGCCGCTACAACCTGCTGCTCGCACATTAGCATTTTGAAAACTTGATTGTTGATTAATGATTAGAATCTAAATTAGTTTAAATATTAATACATCATATAAAGAAGTTTTCTAGTCGCCATCAGCACCATGTTGTTGTTTGCAGACTACACTTTACCAGCTGATAAAACCTATTAGATGAGCGGGTTGTTTTTCAATACAAAAACAATCCAGTACAATGGAAAAGCCCTGTACGACTGAGAGCTTACACAAACGCTATAGAACAGGGATCTTTTTTTGCTCAAGTTCAGCTTAAAGCAAAACTAAGTAACTCATGCCCCATAAGCGCCACTGCAGGTGTCGTAGCATGTTGCTTTTTTTTTTTACTCATTAATTGTCCGTGAGAGTAAATACAACGCTGACAGAAACGATAAAGGGTGAGAGAGATACATGTATGTACACAATGGAGATCATTCTTTTTACTCAAACGTGGCTGTAAATACTGCTAAAGTGGCGCTAGCCCGCAGTTAGCTTTGCCTGTTAGCCTGTTAGCTTCTTCTTCATAATTCTATTAGTGTGTGTTGCGCCTCTGACCCGGTGTAGGAAAAGTTGCAAGGGTGATTTTCTGGCCAGAGACACCAGGGGGAGATGAAAGACTCCCCAATCATCCCATTAACACTTGTATGACCCCCAGAGGGACTACAAAAAGGATTTATTAAGGTAAACAAGTTACTTAGTACTGCTTTAAGAAAAAATATACCCCTGAATGTGAAATCACTAGATTTGACAACAGATACTAATTTAGCTTTTATTACAACAATAATGTCTAAGTAAGTTCATTTCATCGCAGAACAGTGCAGTTATTAGCTTTGCTCAAGTGCAACTAGTACATTTATTCAACCAAGAGGCAAGGCAAGGCAAGGCAAGTTTATTTGTAGAGCACAATTCATACACGAGGCAATTCAAAGTGCTTCACAGTTGCAGAAAAAATTACAAGAAAACAGTTAAAATCAATCAATAAAACAACAACACAAAGTTAATCAATTACAGTAAAAGTCAAGAGTGCAGATAAAATACTTTCAGTTTTCATATGCACGGGTAAAAAGAGCTGTTTTCAGCCTGGATTTGAACATTGTCAGAGTTGAGGCCTGTCTCACATCCTCATGAAGACTGTTCCAGATTTTAGCTGCATGAAACTGAAACGCAGCCTCACCGTGTTTATTATTGACTCTGGGAACCACCAGGAGACCCCTCCCTGAAGTTCTCAGGGCCCGAGATGGTTCATACGGCTCTAACATGTCAGAGATGTACTTTGGTGCTAAACCATGAAAAGACTTGTACACAAGCAGAGCTGTTTTAAATTCTATTCTCTGAGTGACAGGAAGCCAGTGCAGAGACCGGAGCACTGGACTAATGTGGTCGTATTTCCTGGTTTTTGTCAGGACTCGAGCAGCAGCGTTCTGGATGTACTGCAGCTGTCTAACAGCTCGTTTAGACAGGCCAGTGAGCAGGCCGTTACAGTAGTCTAACCTGCTAGAGACAAATGCATGGATGAGTCTCTCTAAGTCTGGTTTTGACACTATTCCTCTGATCTTAGAGAGTGAAAACAGTTTAAATTCTGATGCATTATGCATGTTTGTCTTTATTTGACATTTAAGTTGAGTTTCCCTACCTCTGCACTAGAATAAAAACACTCTTTCCTTCTACTCAGGGTGGTGGAGAAATGAATTTATCATTAATGTTAGTATGTAGTACAAAATAAGTCTAGATTTGGATGATTTTTAAGAGCATCTTACCTTACTGTCTATAAGCTCAAATCTATCACACATGAGAGCTTGTGGAGAGTCTCCATGATATAACATAGATATTATAAACCGCAGCCTGGATGAAACCACACCATTACACTGTTATAGATTTCTACCTGCAGTGTGAAACCATCAATGGTCTTCTAACGATATGATGATAGAGCTTGGACATAGCTCCATTAATTCATCATTCTATATTCTGCCGCGCGGCTTCCACTGGCCCCGCTAACACAGACATCATCTCCTGTCCCACGCACGTAATAAAAAGCCTGTCAGAACCGCAGCATTATTAATTAGCACTTCTCTGAGGTGAAATTCAATCAATTGCTGGGGCCTCTGATAGCTTTTAGCAGGTTATGCAAATGGGGTGTGACCAAGCCCTGCCGCAGAGTCGCTGTACTGTAGCTGGAGCGTTCATTTGCTTAACGCGGGAGGGAGCTCGGCGGTCAGTGATAGCATCGGGGAGACTGAAGGAGGCCTGCGAGGGGAAATGGGGCCATAATGCTCATTTAATTAGAATGAGACATATGGCATAAGGAGCAGAAAGGGTGACAGACCCGGCAATGATTCAACCTGAGGAGAGCGGAAGAGCAGCACTCAGGATTATGAGATCATACTGGTACAATAAAGGCAGATACTATGCAGTTATGTCTGCAGTAGGAACCGCTGATTACATACAATGAATAGTAAGGAAAACAGCCCAATGTTTTCATGAAATACCAAATACAGTGCTCCTTTGTCCTAGCAAGCATCACAATGAAAGGTGCAGCCAAGTAGCCAGAAGTCCACAATTTGGCATTTTATTGACTCAATGGGGGAAAGCGGCAAGGAAACTCACCCAACCATACCTACAGAGAGACTCCACATGGTCTAGGAATTGAACCTAGGACTGTTATTTCTAGCTAATGGTATAGTGCAGCAGGGCACTTATAACCTACAACCTCCCACTATTTTTCACGATAATAGATGGAGTTAAATAAACATCTGCTGTGAACAAGGGCACTCCACTGTTTTATTGATACATTGTGATTAATGATGGTATAAAAGTCAGCAGTCAGTGGTATGGATTCAGTATTGCTGAATAAGATCATGATAAATCAAAAGATCAATATTTTGTCGCATCCCTAATATCGGACAACGTTCCACCTATTCCCCAAAAGTGTTTGTCCCTTCAGCTGTGTGATTGTGAACAGGCCACTAATGCACACTTCCTTAAATTGTGCTAATGTGAAAAGCAAATAGCTCCAAAATCTCTCTGAGGATGCCATGCATTTTTCATGTCGCCGTAAAAAGACTATCTGTGGCTAAGCTAACGGCGCTGGACGCTAATTGATCGGTGCCTTTAATGTGCGCGGAACAAGAGCCCAGTAGCGCCTCAGAACTGTCATCTCAGCCGTTTTCCGCTAATGCAGCCATAAATCCTGCAGCCGTCGCCCCCTCAGTCAGATGTTTTCATTACCACCATATCAGTTTTATTGAAATTACTGACATCTGCATGTTTCAATAATCATAGGTCCTGCAAAGCTGTTGTAGCAATTTTACAGGGGGAGGCCCTGCTCTGGCATTGGGGATCAATGTTGTGTTCTCGAGGGACGTGAGAGCGAATGTGCTATCGGAAAAGGCCCTGATAGATCGGGTGGTTACCCCGTGACGACGACAAACACTTTAATCCTCCGTAAAAAGGGAAGGCGCAGTGTGAGATTGTTTTATACAGAGATGTAAATTGCGTTGTCAAAATCAGTCATCTTCCAGGTATGGGGCTTAACGGGAGCCACTTTACAATTGGAAAGACAAACGCTTATCTCACTCTGCAAACCCTGGGGGGAGGCACACAGCCACCTGGAGCTACAGCACTGTTTGGGAGCACAAAACTGCATCAAATGAGCGCAAGCACAAATACCTGCTGAATAAGGTGTTTGGGATTTATCAAAGCTGAAAACTATGACACAAATTTGTGGCTGCAGCGGCTGCACTGTAGCTTCTTATCATTTGAGTGTAATGGGATGCTGCTGCACTGGGCCTAATAGAAGAGACAGTGCGAGACGAGGAGGTTACAGCCGCGCGGTAATGCATGTGTTCCTCCTGTTTGAATTATCTATGCTCTGTCTATGCATAATGCATACTGGGATGCTCCCATTATTATGGCGGAGCAGCCAAATGAAATATCCCCAGAGTTTTCCCTGTGACACGGTCCACTAAATCAATGCAGCTCTTTGATAAAGCTGTGTGTCCAGATAATAAGTCAGCAATAACTACTTGCAATCATTTCATTAGGTACAATATGGGTGATACAGTTAGGGAAATGAGAAAACGAGGGCGCACACTCTAATGCACAGAGTGTTGCCTTTATGCCTCTGTGCAAACCTATTGTTATGATCTCAGACTGTTGGGAAATGTAGTTGTTCTAACAAAGTTATTCAGGCATTTTATATCACTAATAGTGTTCAAAGACGACAATGAGACAAAATTACACCCATTCAAAACTCATATCAGTCTAATATAAATAACTCAAATAATATAACAAAATAAATATACATTCCATTCATTCATTCTTTATTCATTCTTTCAGAAACAAACAAACAGAAAAACACAAAAACACATTTAGTCCCAACTAATGTAAAATTAGAACGGTTACCATAAAAACAAACAATTCAAAACACCACTGTTTTTTTTAATGGTCAAAAATCGCATACATAACAGTTTAAAAAAAGTTGTGTGGCTGAAACTATACGTTTGTTAAGTGATGATGTCATCACTCTACTTCCAGGTCTAATGGAGCTTTAGTCGTATTCAATGTAATGGGATGTTACTGATTTTAATCTGCTGTAGAGCCGACTATAATGCTCTTTCTTATTATTAAACATCTGATCGCAAAGAAATATTACTTTTAATAGTATGGCTTTTCTGAGATGAATTGTCAAATTAGGTTTTTTCATACACAATGAAGGCTGATTTTAAATATACAGTAAAAATATCTTCATTTTGCCTGGAGAAATGGTGAGCTTATTATTCTAAATAGGTCTAAAACCGTTTTGGGCCTTTTATCTGTTGTTATTTCAGCAGGAGATTGAGATAAAAGAAAGAAAGTTGTGTTTTTTGTTGTGTTGATCTATGGCAATGGTTCCAAACCTTTTTTCGCCCCCCCAGTCTAAAACTGTGGCCCCCACAAATGTATCAAGACATGATAATAATTGCTAATAAGTATTTATTTCAAACAAATAAACAGAAATTGTTTAATGTACCTGTAGTCCTTACTCAGTCATACATGATGATTTTGATTTATTTTGCTAAAATAATATAATTTATGACTTGACCCTCTGACCAGGCAAAGCTCTGGGCCCCCCCTGCAATCCCGCCCCCAGGTTGGGAACCACTGATCTATGGAACTCTTGACAGTTTGGACCTGGAAGTAGCTTATTATTGTGTGTGACGTCACAATTAACAAACGTATAGTCTACAAATGCTGAAATTCAAAAGTTACCGCTGTTTGCTCACAGCTCCACCCGTGGCATGGCATGCACACTGCGGTCCTTTCTCAGGTTCGACAAATGGAAATTGTAATAGGTTTGCGAACATAAGGCTTTGGTAAAGTCCGCCTGTGTGTGCATGTGTTTTCTATGATGCATATGTGTGGGAGAGTGCGGTGACTGGGACTGGACTGATGAGGCTTTAGTATATCTGTCAGCCCCACTTTGGGATTGGGGGACCGGAGGAGTAGGCGTGCAGGAGCCATACATCTCTATTACACCGGACGGTCAGCGCAGTGGCCAGCTGTTTATTCTCATTAACTCACACGGTGGCTGTCCAGAGCCTCTCTCCGCAGCCCAGCACAACGCCAAGTCTTCTGTGGCCCACTTTTGAGTACACATTAGGACTGCACCATTTGGGGGGAAAACCTTAGTGTGGTGAGATTTGTAAAGTATACATTAAAAAAGTAACTAGACTGCAAAACTAAAGCGAGAATCACACGCATTTGGGAAGATTTTTGTCATGGAATGCAGCTTTTATGCATAATATGAAGACGGACTGTTGGCTGTTTTCGGTGGCGATTACATTCCTAAATAACTACATTTTGCATTTCCGACTCGATCGCGATCACTGTGCGGCCCCTATGCTTACAGTCACACTTGTCCACAACTGAGACTGATCTGGAGTGTAAAATGCACGGCGAAACACAACAATAGGTCAGACATAGCGAAAGTATATACAAAAATCAATATTGACGATTGATTGTCCCTTACAGCCAGTCAATACTTGCTCCTGCAGCGTGTGTAGCGTAGGAGCGTGCCCCGCTTCCTTCACAAATACGCTTTGAACGTCACTGTTGGTTTTCTCCGTAGAAAAAAAGGAGCTTGTTGCTGACAGAAACGGCAAAACGGAAGAATTAGCTAAATGTGGGATATGAGAGAGAAGAAGAAGAAGAAGAGCCTACATTTTTTTCCCGTTTTTTTTTCTTCATGGCGCTGCACACCACAGACAAGACTGCAGTGAGAAAAGCTAATGGCTATGATTAATGACAAAGGGCCAGAGGAGAGCCGGGACACAGACGCTACATATATCATCCTCTCCCATCAGTCGGGTGCACCTCCCAGGACCCTCTCAGCAGAGCGAGGGGGGGAGGGGGTGGGGGGGGGGGGGGGGTTGAGTGGGTGAGTAAGGAGGGGAGAGAGAGTTATCTACTCCACGGCCCCTTTCCATGCACCAATTGCCTCTCTCTTTCTTCTCGCGGGAAAGTGGGGAAAAACAAGTGACAAAGAGGTGATAAGGTGAACAAGAAAATGGCGTGTAAAATAACTGGGAGATATTCTGTGAGAGGAAGAAGAGAGGGGCGGGTCCGGGTGGGGTGGGGGTCCGTGATCGTTCCTGATTTCGGGCGACTTGACTCTTCGCACGCCGCAGCCACATTTCCAAGGTCTTATCTGCCATATGGTCGGCCCTGTTTTTCGATGATTTATTAGGTGGGGAAAAGCGCACTGATATATTTTACTGCCTTTCCCTGCATAGGCAACCCGCGGTGTCAATAACAAAAGCCATACTCTGCTACGCCGACTTTTTAGTCCCAGATTTGAACCATAAGGTTGTTGTCCTGTGCAACCAGCTAGCCCTTTGTAAAATCGTTATAAAACTACGATGTGCACCGAATAGGTCGGCATTTGTTTTCATTTTCATTTTAAGTGTTTTTTAATACTACAAAGGAACAAAGAAATGATCTGTGATTTGATTTGGAGCAGGGACGGGGGCACAGATCATATCCATATGCCTGCGTTTCACATGGCGCGAGTCTATGTACTTGCTCTTAATTGAAGCATTCAGCTGTTTATGGCTCACACAAAAACAGCAAGGGTTTATTTATGACCAATTATACACCAGTGTTTTGAGTGAAGGAGGCCCATAATGCTTTGCAGCCCTTTTGATTGTAATTAGTCACTGTGTTGGGGTTTGGGGTTTACATGGGTGTAGGCAGTGGGAGGTGAGAATGACTTTCCTTTAAACACATAATGCTCCTGACTGAATGAAGATGAGCCCTCTGCATTGAACTAAGTACTGTAGGCTGCCCTTTAACTCTTCTTTCTATGCACCTCATACACATCCACCAGAGTAAAGGCATACGCTGCTGTTCTTTGATCGCAGCCTTGTGGAATGTCTGCCATAAATCTCCACTTGTTAGCTTACAGTGATGTCATGTCAGTTCCACATACAGGCTTTCAAAAGCACAGTCACTTATAGGTCACTTATAAAACTGACTCATGCTAAAAGCCAGAGGTGAGGACTTTGTTGTATGCCTTATAAATGGATGATGTATTAGCTATTCATTACAGAAACGGCAGGCTAAACGTGTGCCAACCACTTCCTAACAATAAAATGTTCATTTGCAACTAAAAGTGAGTCCAGAGAGCACTTTAGAGATGTCATTTGCAAAGCAAAGCTGTGGCTTTGAAGTACAAATCTCCTACATTGAACAAGGTGGCGACTCAGAGGTCATAGAGGATCAAAAGACTCATTCTCAGAATCAGGGGCGGAAATGCTACATTAGCACAGGCACGCAGTAAAACAATGACTTGAGGGAAAGGAAAATTAAATATAACGGAACATAAAATGGTATCTACATTGTAATCACTAAGAAAAGAACACAATAAAAACAACTGAAGCGTACCATTTAAAGCTTGTTCTTGTGCTTTATGATCAATGAATAACTAGCACTGTTACTTTTCTCCCCTCTTAAAGCTTTTTCACTTATTTATGGAGACTGTGTAGCAATTAATATTGCACAGGCTGCATTGTCATTTTTCAAGCCATTTCCCAGGAAATGTAGTACACCCGTTAATGGCCCTGTAACACTGTAGCTGTCATGTCCTGGACAGCTGCATTTTTACAAGACAAACTCCGACACGTCACAGCCTTCTCTCTGTGGACTTACTGCAGCTCACTGCCACACAATAAACATACACAGCACACAGAGGCCAAGGCCAGCAGCTGTTAATAGCTGCGTGGAAATCTTTGATTAATATTTCACCCCTTGTTGCCATGCAGCTGAGCAAGTGTCACCTTCCAAATAGTGTCCCGCGAAACCTTTTCTTTCAGGGCCCCACGTTGCCAGGTGGAGATGATAAATCTGTTAGTGAGGTCCCCAAAACCTCATCAGGCTAATTACAACGTAGCCATGCGGCTCTGATGCATGTCCATGTCGGTGCCTGTGTGCACACATGTTTAGGCTGAGCTCTGGACAGCAGCCAGGGCCACACCACGAGATGCTGTGGAAAAATATAGAGCTCATATTTCAAATAAACAAACGATGATGCAGAATTTAGATCACCTTGTTGTGTCAGTGTCCCAAAGACACCTCTGGTCCCACCCCTGGCCGAAGTCCCTCCCAGGAGGCTCTGCTGTGGTGCACAACAGAGTCCTGAAAGCTGGGGAAACTCACTGTGTGGAACTACTGTTGGGCCACAGGGTATTTCACTGTTTGTCGTCATGAATTTGAGAAGACGGGAATAACACTAATCAACATTACACTGAGGGTCACTGCATGGTTCTGTAAAACACCATTAGCCGACAGAGGACGCGCCTGTAAAATAGTTTGTATAAAACGTACAATCAAATAAGACACACAGTGAAAAATATTAACAATAGAAAAATCTTCCTCAATCTTAATTATTCATAACACTAATAATACTAGGAGCGTGCTAGTGCACTTCATGTCAGAGCTTTTGACAGTGTGCTAATGAAGTGTTATCAATATTAACCTGTTCCTATCAACTGAATGTGACAACACCAATAATAAGGATGGTAGAGCATATTCACGTCACATGTATGCTCATACTGTCTCTGTCAGCTCGTGTCTCCTCTGGCACACGCCTCACAATGGCTGCAGCACCTGTCTTCCTCACAGCTCTGTACAGGCTCATGAGGCAGAGGAGGAAAGGTGTATGTCACCTGGGGTCCAACGACACAGAGAGTCTGTCAGGCCCATCACTGCCCCAGCAGGCCCGCCAATCACACACTCACACAGACCATGCTGAGACAAGGCTAGACAATACAAGCAAACAAGACAACAATCCCAACAAGCTCTAAACATGGCTGTCACTCTCCTCTGAGAGCGCCTCCTGTATACACAAGTTATGGAGCACAACAAACAAAGCCATCACTGATGTCTGAGGACGGCTCTGGTGTTCAGTCCTCTAAGGATCACACCATTTAGTTGAGAATGAGTGTGTGCAGATCGAGGGGATTGGCACAGCATGCACTGGCGTGTAGCAGCCGGACTAGGCTTACCACGGCGTGGTGTGTCATTTTGGGTGCACCGTTGCTCAACATCAAGAGAAATCAATGAAGTCTCCACAGGGGCAGCAGGGCCTGTGGAATAGAGGAGCTTCTCAGGTCTGTTTGAACTCATTTTCTTTTCTGGGCGGTTGCCCCTCGCTCAGCCCCTAAGGCATCTCCCTCACAGCAGGCCCTGACAGCTTGACACATTGACAGCTGCCGCTGAATGACAACTGATTTGTACAAATTTCAAGCCTTATAAATCTACCTGTCACAACAAGAGCATAAAAGAGCTTGGACCCAGCAGGTAATTCGGAAGTGGTGGGGGAAAGACCAGAGTCCGCTTCCTCCTCCTCTTCCTCCTGACAGTCATGTCTGACAGACAGAGAAGGGATGAGTCTAAAAACACAGTCTGTCCTCTATTTTCTAATTCCACCAGTCCACAGCCATTCTTCAATCACCTGCTCTACTCGCCAGCTACCTCAGGAACAAGATGTGTTTGTGTTGTATCCAGGTGATCAGCTCTTCTCAGCAGTAAATCAGCGAGCTCTCTGGGGTATTTTAACAGAATACAATAAGGTGTGTCCTTCATCTCTCTTTCATTTGGCTGGTAATGGCAGACCTAGTGAGCCAAACGGCAGGCACACATAAATCTTTTTGGGGAGGATAACTTACAGCCACATATAAACTATGAGAGACGGGGGCCGAGAAAATCAATACAAGTGACACACAGGAAAAAGGCTTTATGGTTCTAAATGAGCCGTCGTTATACTGTATCCTTCCTCAACATCCACAGCAGGTCACCAATTTCTTAGTAACGTAAACTGCACCACATAAAGCCGCACCGCAGGCTCTAAACATTAACCATTGTCTAAATGCCAAAAGCGAGGAGTAAGTGCCGTGTAAAAGCCTGCTCGACTCGTAACGCTCCTTGTATCCAGTGGGCAATTCATTAACAGACAAACAAAGTGCTGCTTTCATTGGATGTAGAGCTCCTTTATGAGACAATGACAGTCAGATCAGGTGATGGGAGCGGAAATGTTATAGAGTCTAGATTACAGATAATGCTGGCTGATTTGTCTTTTCATGAGCACAGTCAATGCTAAACTATACATAGCACTGATTGCATGCATTTCTATATCTTAAATGGTTAAACGTCCCCAAAATGGCACCCAAAACAGAAAAGGTGACTGGATAATTTGAAACTGACAAAGAAATCTCATGTTGCAGATATATTGATCTGATTTATAATGAATTACTAGTTCTATCCACATTAAATAAACTTTCAAAATCAACTGCAGTGAAAAGTTCTCACAACAGTCCAATATTCAAACACAAGTGAATCCTGCCTGTAGTGCCTTATATGAGCTTAATTAAGCAGCTTTTTGCAACATAAACCATTACGATAAACTATTTTACACTTTTGTATACTGAATTAATCCTTTCAAAATGCACAGTTCTTTTAAAAATTTAAAATCACCCGTAGAATGAAGGATGCACAGTATAACACCAAATATGGTTATAGCAAGATACAGTGATTTTGTTTTATTGAAGCCCTGTCGTGGTCCTGATTTTGTTTTGTTTTTTGTCTTATTTTGACACAAATTGAAAAAAAACAACAACCACTATGATTTATGTGTAAATTTAGTGTATTGTACAGGACGCAAGGTGGGTAAAGTCCAATTCCATCAAATCTTGGAAGCTAAGCAGGGAAGGGCCTGGTCGGTACTTGGATGGGAGACCGTTTGGTAACACCAGGAAGCCTGGGGTGAATATAGTGAGTGAGTGAGTGGTTGGTGGTGGTCGGAGGGACCGATGGCACAGACTGGTTGCCTCGCTTCCGTCAGTCTACCCCAAGGCAGCTGTGGCTACAACAGTATAGCTTACCACCACTGAGTATGGAGTGAATGAATAATGACGACAGTGTAGCGCTTTGAGAAACTTGGTAATACAGGCTTGTAAAGCGCATTACAAGTGTAAGGCATTATAAAGTGTCCTGCCAAAGGACACAATGACAGTGTGCAAAAGCGGGAGTCGGGATTTGAACTGCCATCTTTCTGGTTATAAGATGACCACCTCCATCTTCTAGAGCTATTCCAGCCTCTCCTCCCCCCTTTAAGTCGAGCATGTAAACCCAACCTGTTAACCCAAAAAGGATTGGAAAATGTCTTTGTTTTTTCACTTTTTGTGCACAACCACCACAATTATTTTGACCCAACAGAGCATTCTTCTGGGTTAAAAGAGACAAAATGCACTGGAATAAGCTCTTTTCCGTCGTTAAAGCCAATTACCATTGACTAACAATACAACAATCCCTCTCCTAAACTGAGAGCTTTATTCCTCCAGTGCCCCCTGATGCTTCCCCATTTGCCAGTAAGCAAAACAGTCTAATCCTCCATTTGTGTGTGTTCATCCCTGTCCTAAAAGTGCCCTTCCGTGCGCTAACCCTCAAAGAACCCTTGCCTTCACAGAGCCACCGAGCCTGCTGTTTGATTAAGACTTTAGTCCACCACTTTATCCCTACACAGGACCCCGGCCAGGCCAAAAAGCACCAGTTAGGCTAAGGGATTATGAATGCCACTCCCTTCGAAGCAGTCAAACTGTCACGGTGATCAAAGCGCCTCCCGGCTGACCCTCCATCATCGGAGGCAGGTGTCCTCTGGTATCCCCACGCCGCGTGCAGCGCACAAACCTGCCCATTTGAAAGAGCACTGTTTGGCCAGGATTTGTCATTTCATTGTGCTGCTCTACACACATTCAGATGGTTTGCTTAAACATAACTCATCTATGCCTGAGTTTAAAGAAACGGCGTCATTGCTCCCAAATGATCTTCGGGAGTATCCTGGATTCCATTTAAGGCTTATCCCATTACCGCACATAATCATTTCAGAGACTATCAAGCACATATCATTTGCTTTCACAAACACACTGGAGAACAGTGTTTCTGACAGCTGTTATTTACCCCAAACAAAAGTGCGATACAGCAACGGCCAGATGGTTTTCAGTGAGATCACAGCCGCTGACAAGAGTCCTGTTATGTCTTGATAATTTGGGAACATTGGTATGACAGGCATTAGTGCTGGGAGTAAGTGAATGCAGACGCAGCAATGTTTGGAAATCCCTAAGTAATAGTGGTCTTAAATCTTGGCCAATCGTCAAATTGAATGAGGAATGAAGATTAGAAGAAACAAAGTGATTCCGAGTATGGCTGCTGTATTAGTCATTCATAATAAAATAAAACAATTATTAAGACAATGGTGTTCCCTGCTAACTTCTGTAATCTCTGACTGGTTTTCGTGATGCCATTGGAAGGTCGACTGTAGTTCAGCTGAGGGTCTTGTGATCGAGTCAGTACAGGGGGCGGGGACAGAAGGGTGTAGGGAGGGGGCAGCGGGATGACGGATGGGCCGGAGGGCTGAATGCCAAAGCCATAAATCCAACCCCAGCGTGACCTCAAGTTTCTTATGAAGTTTATTTACATTTTCACATTGTGTCCTCCGCTAACACAGCTATCTTTAGAGGTTTTAAAGCAGTGTTACAGAAAAAGGGCAGTAGAGGGCAGTGTGATTGGAGTGGCTTATCCCATTAGTCTTTACTATCTAAAAAATATCTGATCAATCAGAGTAATGTTGTAGTGAGATTCTATTCACATCTACCAGTCGCCTTCTACATAGCTTAACACGCAACATTGTTATTGACATGTTGTTATTGTTCCAAATAAACAATTACGTTCTTTTTTTCTTTTCTTTTATCTAATACAATGACACAATTAAGCTGATCACATTCTTTCTGCACTCACAACACAAATGTACGCGGCTGTAATCAGCTAACGCCTTCCCTACCACTCCAAAAGAGCTCACACGCTTTTATCTCCATTCTGGTGTTTTCTTGTCAAAGGCGAGATAAATAAATAACTAAAGGCAACATTTCACTTTCACTGCAGCCCCATCCACTGCTCTTTTTGATGTCGACGCCTGTTGAGAAACCTTGTTTGGACAGCCATGGGGTGGAGCTGCCAGGCTTATAAGTCTGCCACAGAACACAGGCGCACACAGGGCAGCCCGCAGGGGTCCTCTCAGCGGCCGAGGGAGGGGGATCTACCACCTTAGTGGGTGAGAAAGGCACAGTATTATTACACCCCATCAAGGAAACTCCAGCTGACAATAAATCCCTGAGTGCTTTACAGTGCAGACAGTGAACATGGAAGAGCGCCACTGAGAGCAGGCGGGGGAGGAGAGAGGGGGAGAGGGGGAGAGGGAGGAGACATCCCTCCAAAGGCCATAAAGCCTTCAGGCTGTCATTCAAACACAAAACCATGGCAACAGACAATGTTTGGAAATCTCACTTTTCAAACAAGAAATCCTCACATATCACTCCTTATTCGAGCTAATAAAAGCTGCTTTTATGAGGCAATTAGAAATAAATCAAGTCTGGTTCATTCATTGCTTTACTTGCTTAATGCTTGCTATCTTTCAAAAAGTATGCTGTCACACATATTATTAAACTCTCTTAAAGGGGGGTATTATGTAAAATCGACTTTTTCAAGCTTTATATCATATTATTATGTTATTCCCTCATTAAACACATGCCTGGAGTGTTGCCTTGGCTCATTCACATATTTTTGAGACGGCAGCCATTTTAGGTGTAGCTATGCCTCAGTCCTCCTAGGAACGCCCCCACCTCCTGGAGACGCCTCTGGACCTTTTGTCACCAGCCAAGCCACCAACCACTGCTCGTCAGCTCAGCAGAGCCCCCTCCCCGCACAGTGTTGTTGTTTAAATGCCACAGCAGTGTGCTGAAGGGGGCGTGTCGGAAAGCTTCTTAAAGAGACAGAGGCCTATTTCAAGACGTTCAGTACAGCCATTTTGAGAGAGCAATTTTATTTAAGGCAGTTATTTTAATTTACTGCATATACAGACCAACAGAAGGTTACGTCATCATTGTAGTATGCTATAGACTGGTGCTATGTGATTGAAAAAAGCATAATACCCCCTCTTTAAAAAAGATGACAGTAGAAAACAATGTACATGGAAGTTTATTGCAGGCAAAACCATTACTTTAGTGTCCTGTCAGAAAAATGTGCCAAGAGCTAAAAGAAAAATACAATCTACAATAATGGCCAGTGATTCTGTGCTAGTTCTGTGGTGGAGACAGTGCTGTATGGCCTTGTGTGAGAAAACAAGGAACATGCCTAAGTTATTACTGCAGGAAGGCAATCTGTCAAAGCCAGGCTGTTCTGGCATAGCCAATACCACTGGTGAGATCAGAGAGGCAGATTCTGCTTGCAATTACTGCTAAAGGACCTTGGATGCAGGCAGCCTGCTATCAATTATTTCCCTGGCCCTAGACACTTGGAGCTGTCAAAGCCCTACTGTCTTCTGTTTTGTAACAGAGGACTCTAAGGCTCCAAGGAAGCCTAGCCTCTCAGTGACAGCACGGCGAGATAGTTTGTGTCATTAAGTGGCGCTATTATGGATTCACAGAAAGCTTCACAGTATGCTTTTCTCCCACCACTCAGCTGTATTCAGAGAGCTGCTGTGTGTTCTCCCTCTGACTATCAGCCTACCATCAGTGGATTATTAGTAAGACAAGAGAAAAGACAACCAAGAGCAGTGTTGTGCCTGACAGCTCTGGCATTATAAACTAACAATAACTATAGATCTCAGCCAACAGAAGGTCCAGGAAGTTAACGTTTACAAAGCAAATAAATGCAAAGATTTTATTATGATAAATACAACTAAATAATGTCTGCATTTACCCCAATAATCTATTTATACACAAGAGAGTCAGACATGTGCCTCTGCATGGAGGATGACAGACAGGAAGAGATTTATCATTTTTTACAGAAAATGACATTACTTTGGCCTGTTCAACCTGAGACGCCCCTAAGGGCAAGACGCCCAATAATCCAGGGGTAAGACTTGGCACAACATGCACCAAAAACACTTTGCATAGACAAGTATATGTCAAATGTGTATCTTACAGCAAACAAAGCAAAGCGAAGAGAAAAGTACATGTCTGACCTGTGAGCTCAAACTAGGTGGAGGTTGCAGGTGCCATGCTAACTGTTGGGGTAAGAGGGGTCTAAAGCATGACTTCAGAGAGTGTCCTCACAATGCCATTTGTGTAAATGTTTATCACTGACCAGGGTTCAAGGGATGACAGCCAGGTCCCCGTCATAAGAGGAGCTCAAGGTCAGCAGCCATCACTGGGGCAGGTATTATCTCCCCAGACAGTGATGCACTGCAGCCGCGTCCTTGGAGCACAATATGGAGCAAATAGAGGCTGTGGCCATTTAAGGTGCTCAGTACTGTTTCAGATGGGGGACTTTTAGCAACACACGTTAATGAGTGTTGCTCATATGAAGTAGTGATAGTCGAAGAAGAAGAAGAAGAAGAAGAAAGCTTGGTGACATATGACAATTGAAAGTATTTTATCTGCACTCTTGCCTTTTACTGTAATTGATTATTTTTTAAGTTGATGTTTTATTGATTGTTTGATCTGTTTTCTTGTAATTTTATGCAACTGTGAAGCACTTTGAATTGCCTTGTGTATAAATTGTGCTCTACAAATAAACGTGCCTTGCCTTGCCTTGCCATAGATGACAGAGAAACTATATCAAAACTGTGAATATTCAAACCCAGGTGATCAACAACAAGTTCACAAAACTACAACGCACGCACACCAAAATAAGTTTTGCTTCCAGAAAGTAGGAATGACCTAAATCAGTTCCTTTTGTTGCATTTCCAAATGTTGATTGCTTTTTCAATAAGATGCTTAAAATCAATGGAAAAGATCAAGTAACAACAGGGATGTCAGTCAAACCCCCGTCTATTCTCACAATGCAGTGATTTCTGACACGCACAGAAACAGGTGAGGGGAATCAGCCCGCCTCCCTGATCACTTCTATACAATTTGTTTCCTAGGGAAATTGGAAATGAGCTTTAAAGTCAGTGTGTTGCTTATCTCTCTATTCTTCTGCGAGTGCAGTCATGCACGGAGATGGTGCTCAGAACTTCCCTAATACACTCAATGAGATTGGGAGGCACTCATTTTGTCAGAGCTTTTGTGGGGGGTTTACAGCTTAAACCCGGTGGCCTATACACCAGTGACCCCCTTTCCCCTTCCACAAAGTTTCTCCCAACATCAAACTTGGGATTATCTTTAGATTTCCTTTTAGGTGAAAGGACTTCTTAAGTCCACAGCTGTGAGCTGTGACAGACAAAGAGAGGAGGAGAGACAAGTCAGTGCATCTATCATGACTGGGTTACTGCTTCTGTCACAACCTTTTTCTGCACATGCTAATTAGCCATAAGTCTGTACACCACCTCCACAGCTATGCCCCGCTCACTCATGTGCAGCTCCTTCCTGCTGCCCCTCCTTATGCTGCTCTGCTCTGACTCGAGGCTGTCCGTCTCTGAGGGGAAGCCAGCGCTGTCACATCCAGCTCAAAGCCTATTAGCATGCTAATCCACAATAAAAGCCCATGATCTCTCAGGCTAGATTTGTCACTTCCTCCAGGTCCAATCACAAAAGGAGAAGCAGATCATTGAAAAACACACAGGCATCCCCATCCAAATGTCAGAACTGTTATCATTATGTTTTAAAGCAAAAAGAATCATGAAGTTTACTGGAAAACTGCTCTTTAAGGCAGAGAGCTGCTTTCTACATGGATCACAGCAGTAATTCATGAAGACTACTACAGATTACAGAGAAATTGATCATCTCAATCAAAACTATTAAGGTTGAATCAAGCATTTGTATTCTCTAAAAAGGTGGTTGAAAGAACCACATGTCACTGGATCCCTAGTTAAAATTATGACAATATCATTGCACGGCATACTGATCATCATGAACAGGACATTTTATACATTCAAATAGATCATCTATTTAGAGCAGCACTGACAAACATGATGAGATCTAATGCAATCTGTCCAGTGGTCAGCGGTTTCAAAAAACGTCTCCCGTTTCCCGGAGAGTGCCGTGCATGCCTCGCACACAGGGAGATCACAGGACATGGCTGCTGCGGTTCGCCTGCTACCATCAATCAGGCTCCAAATGGCTTCTCCGACACTAGCACTACTCATTTTCCAGACCTGCCCTATGTGGACACCATCTTAAGAAGGGCCACGCTGAAAAAAGGGAACGTGTTTTTGAAGAATGGTGCAGAGAGGTATGGATAGAATCTAGGCCTAAATATGTGTTTACCGATCCAGATAATGATCATGAGACACTGACGAAGCTTCTTGGATGAGGCAAAACGTTTGGAACACTTAAACTACCAAGTACAGATGACGGCTTAAGATCTTTTGTCAACTAACGAATCATTAGCATCGAATCGGTGTACTTCAAATAGACTTTCAGCTGCAGAAAGTAGTAATGTTTTAGAGCTAGATGCTAACGCTGGTAATGGTGATGACTGTGTGGGTTAGCATTAATCAATAAGGTATGTTTCAAATATTTGGCTCACACTCCGCCCTTAGCCTATCCTGCCCTTACACATCTTTCCCCCCTCCCTCTCCATCCGTGAGCACAGGCCAGAGTCAAATATACAACAACTGTCAAAGTCGGGGATGACAGATAAATTAATCTTCGCTTCATGAGTTTACATCCCAGGCATCTGTGCTGCTGATCTGGCCCCTAACAAGCGCGAGGTCTCGGAGAGCTGTCTTTTAAAGCTGATGTTTTCATGGCCAGAGATGAATTACCCTGTCACGAGAATCTATTTATACAGCAGTTAGGGGGCGGGGCGCTGGACGCAGGACAGCGTGATTTCATGGGTTAAAGGTGTGAGAGAGGATTTTGCTACCGATGATGACTCCAACGGCTATTTGTGAATTTTTGAATAGTGCGCATGCGTAAGAGCCCCCACCTTCGCACGAGCTTCTTACGTTGGAAACGCCTCCGCCAGTTCACCCGTGTGTGTGCTGCGCAAGTGTATTTGTTTACTATTTGTTTACGAGTATTCACTGCTGCAGCTACGACTTCCTTCTGCCTTTAAAATGTCGGACTCCATCATGGTAAATACCCTTTTACTATAAAACTTGTGTTCCTTTTATTTATTTATTTTAAAGACAAAAAAACGATCTACAAATGATGTAAAATGCTTGTATGAATGCTGCATTGTCTTGCTACGTAGTTGCAGCATTTATATTATGCTACAAGTTAGCTTTACAGATGCAAGACATTGATTCATCCTTCTGTCTGTATTAGTCGTTTGGTCAGTACATAAACTTCAGTATATAAATTGATATTGAATGTTTTTTTTTTTCGTTGTTAGAGCTTTGAAGGGTTCTGACATCGAATATAAGCCACCCACATCACATGCAAGATGGGCATAGGGCAGGCGTGGAAGAGAACCTCTGAGCACCGGGTGTCACTGGGAGCAGCAGGAGACCTCCAGCCAGAGGACGAGACTCTTTACTAAATGATTTTTTCGAATGAATGACAACATAACAAAAGTTCTGGATCTCCAGCAACAAAGGACTGACAATGACCGGGTGTTTGAAAGATTTGCGACCATTACCCAGACCCACATGGCAATTACGTTAGATTCATTCCTTTCAGACTGTAGATATATATTTTTAAACTCTGCATTATTTTGGCAAGTGTGCAATAAAAACATTCTTTACATATGTGTCTTGCTACTTTAAAAGTTCAGTCATCACAAGGAAGTTTATAAGTTACTCAATTTCATATTAGAATATTCAAAACAACCTTTCACATTTCACCATTAGTAATCACAATCAGAATGATATCAGGTTGTAACTTGTATCACCATTGTCAGTGTGTCTTCAAAATGTAGAACATGTATTTTGTACCATAGTACAACATGGAAATGTAAACACAACCATGAAATGAAGACAAAAACAAAGAATGAAATAAAAAGTGTGACCTCAGTATATTTTATGGACCACTTTGTCTTGGTAATAATATATAAGCATAAATTATGAACGCAAACTTAGAACACAACTGTTTATTCAGTGTTTTGAGTTTCTAATATTTTCATTTGACATTACTGTACAGCTATAATTTTGATGAGTCTGATGGCAGAAGCTGGTTCCCCGTCTATTCTGACAGTTGTCCTGTTTGAAAGAAAAAAACAACAATTTATGATTTCCAAGGATTGTTTTCTTCAATACATCATTCTAATTACAATATTGCTGTTATATCATAGTGTCTACCCAGTCAAAGAAATGTAATGATAGAATATACTAGTCATCTGCATAATACCGACTTACTCAGTCCTCTGCT
Source organism: Neogobius melanostomus (assembly GCA_007210695.1). NCBI lineage: Eukaryota > Metazoa > Chordata > Actinopteri > Gobiiformes > Gobiidae > Neogobius > Neogobius melanostomus. Next base: position 189,577 of record VHKM01000234.1, on the reverse strand, counting down.
GACCTGTTGCTGCTCTAGCTCTTGTATTGTTGGGGTTGGTCCACCAGCTAGAGTCCCAAGCTTTCTACGGTCATCAGGTCTGAAAGGGTTTTTGCCATTCCTCCCTTAGATAAATCCTTGTGCGAAGTGTGATCGCCTGCTGGTCCGATATGTTTTTGTAGTCCTTTTGGAACTTTGTACAATCGCCACAGCTTTGTTCTCTTGCTGTAGAGTCTGCCTTTTCTGGAGTGGGAGGGGAGAGAGGGGGTAGAAAGAACAAATAGAGCGCATAATGCTTTATACGTGCATTTTTTCTTATAAGAATGTGGTCTAAGATTTGTGTGATACTAAAAGGGAGTTCTATATGATACATCAATATGTGATCATCAAAAGACTCCAAATCTGCTGTGGACCTGAATGAAACATTTTTGAAATATGTAATGCAAATGTAGATGTTCACTGTGAAATGGCATTGACAAGTTATGTAACACATACCTCAAAGACAGGTACTTTGTTATGATCTTCAGTCACCGTGAATCCAGCACGAATTCACATAGTTGCTTGTGTGCTACAGAGCCCTTTGGAATCAACGACTTGTCATTGTCCTTCAGGGGGCCATGATGACAGGAACCCAGGAACCACTCATGCACACTGGTGATGGGGTGTAAAACTCCATGCCATAGGTCCTGAAAGAATAGCAATCATAACATTATGGTCATTACTTCATGTAAGTAATAAAGTTGATTGGCTTCATTTGGAGTTATCATGCAGCCTCCGTACGCGTCTGCATTTCTACAGCAATACCTGAAATGATTGGGTATATCTCAGTTCCAGATCAGTAGTGTGGCACACTGCTTTTCACGCCCAGCCTTATTAGACAGATAAAGACATATTTACAACACATACTACAAATACATTTAAAACACAAACAGCAACTTCATTACAAAAAATACGTACTGCAGCTATCCTTTTACTAAGGTTTTTAGCCCCATGCCAGATGTCAAGGGAGTGCTTTATGCCCATGTTTTTTTATTCACCCATTTCTATAAAAACAAATTTGATGATGGGCCAAATAGTGTACATAAATAAACATGTTCTCTGAAAAACACTTACGAAACAGTGCTGATATCTGTCTGTGTAGCATTTAAAAGACTGTTGAAGGCTTGTTCATGAACGTCTTCCATTTGCTCGTTTCTGGAAGTGGAGGGACTAGAACATAGAAACAGCAATGAAATACACATTGTGTCAATAATAGGAATAAATGTACTAAAATGTACACCAAGACACACATATTTGACCAAAAATGTATGCAGTTTAAGTGTATTACCCAGCATCCTCTTGCTGCTGAGAATGTAGCTCTTCATTACTGCTGCTACTGCCTAATTTCTCGACACCTTTGACAGAGAAATCAGCATCTCTGCAATCACAAAATACTGATTACTCCAAATTCCATTACATATAACAACAATTTGTGGACGCTACAACAGTACAGTTGTGGTTTGAAATTAAAAAATGTACAGATGTTAAAAATAACTAATAGTAACACGGTCCAACAAGTCACGGAAAGGGAACAAACATGGTGTGTTTACATTTTGGAATATTACTGTTTCTATTCCATAACCACCAATGTGCATCTAAAGAAATCATACACATATACAAAACACCAACCTGTCTGTGAGTGACTCCTGCATTATACTGGATACAGGAGGCTGGGGTCTCACCCATAGACCATGAGTTAATGGTGTGGACATAATATTGTCATAGCTGTAAACACAATTACATTCGATTTAAACATACATGCATGAAAATATGATATAGCATACTCCATTGAGTATGTATTTGGAAAGATTAACAAATCATTTGCTATGAAATTAGCCTACACAAGCCTGGCACATTAGCATTCTCACGGTCAGAATGACGTTACATTAAAAAAAGCCGACTATTCTCCTTTTTTTTAGCCACACACACACACACACGCACGCACGCACGTCAAATAAGCCGTGGCACAGCTGTATCTTACCAGTAAACAAGCGAGGGACGTTTGCGTTTGTTGTATATGGAGCAGGGAAAGACAGGAGCTTGGTAAGACCATTTTGGTAAAGGGGCGACTACTAGCTTAGCGGCTACAAAAAGGCTAACCGGAGAAAAAGTTCTTCCGCAACAGTGACAGCAATTTAAATGCTGATAATTTCACCAAACATCACCGATCTACCGTGCACTAGAACCAAAATGCGAAAAGTGAATGAGAAAGATTAAGAAGCCTACAACTCGAGGTTTTACGACGAGCTCATTGTTTACACAATGGAGGGACATGATCGCTCGTCATAAACAGTTGTGCCACGGTCATTGCTTTTTCCCAACAAAACCATAGGTCTTAGCTGCACTCAGGACTAGAGGCTAGAAGTATTATGTCCACAGATTAAAAAAAAAAGTGCTGAAGCTTGTGCGTCTCTTGTACAACTAGCCGCATATAGCTAAAATACATCAGAATACAGCTAGAATACACGTACAACTTTAAATGTTTCAACTTTACATGTTTCCTAAATAACAAAGTACAGTACTTACTCCACAATTAAACATGACGTACCTGTCCAGCAGAAGTTTCGCGACCAAAGCATCCGTTTTAAGATTATTTAGCGCATGCCAGCGCTCAAAAGAATCTCCTACACAGATAGTTGTTCGCTCCGCTTTCTCTGACTTTCTCTCCTCCGTTCAATCACCTCAGACATAGGCTTTCTTTTTCGGTTAGGTTTTTCAGGGTTCTTTTCTGCCATTTCTTCAAAAGTTCCCAAGACCACAACGACAGAACTAGCTCGTCGCTTCCTTCGTCTTTGTCTTGCGGGTAATGGCGGACTGCTTACGCTTGGAGCCTAGGTAAATTACGTATCGGGGGCGCTTACGCAAATGTTTGATTGACAGACTAGTAGCCAATCGACTTAAGAGCAATGTTCAAGTCGATTGGCTAATGTTTTACAGGCCCCACCACGGCCACAGTTTATGGATATTAATTTTTTTTTTTTGGGAACCATAATTACAAGAGTGCCACCGATCAATGAAGTCATTTTGGTTGAATGTGGCAACTTAGTTTCTGGGAAAAATCCTCTCTAATGCCTTTAAGGTCCCTTGAAGCATCTGTTAAATCTGCTTCTGTCAGACACACGTCAGCGCCGGGCAGAGGCGGGGGAGCGGCCAAACTATTTACTCAAGTAAGAAGAATGTTACTTTCAAAAGCTTTACTCAAGGAGAGGCACAAAGTAGTCATCCAAAGAGTTAGTATTTGGCTCAGATTTATTTTGACCCAACAACACAACAAAGTAGAGTCAATCGAAATTTGATTGAATTTGCATCTGAAATGTCATCACAAGGCATTTTACGTCCAATTCTGTGGCAGTAACAGCACCTGCTTTGGAGTTTGGAGGAGAACAAATGCTGTTTGTAAATAACCCACTGAAGAAACTGTATTCCTAGTGGAGCATATTTGGTATCGCTGGCATGTTCGTTCAGGTGCTTATGACAGTTTAGTTGCTCTTGTGACATATGACCATTGAACCTGTAATGTTCTGCAGTGTGGCTTTAAGCTTGAGCTTAGTGATCTTCACAAGCCGCACTCTCTACATGACTGATGACCATATCCATCCCAAAGTAAACTTCTCTTTTGATACAGGCCCCATTTGAGTGAGCCGAACGTGGGCAGAGCAAATGTAAATCTACATTTATCTTGCCAAAGTCAAGAGACGAGATGGAGTGAATTCAATGGACTATAGCCCTTGTTGATCAGGGCTCCATTATCCAACTCAAACAAATCCAGGGACAGAATGCTCTGAGTCACATGCTCCAAATGGGTCTGACACAGACAGGTACTGCATATTTTAGTCCTAGCTGCTTTTAGCCAATCAATAACAAAGAGAAAGTGCTTTCATATAACCACTACTTGTCTGTGTTGATCATAAATGTGCAAAATGACCCAGTTTTCCAATAGTAAACTGGGTTAGGTACCATTCCATTTTGTATGTACTTGGTTTATGGTACCGGAATCTGATTTTTATTTTTTTTTTTGTATTTAGAGAAGAAAAAAACAGATGAATTAAAATTTGAGCTGGTACAAATCAAGTAACTTTGTGTAGTGCTCTCTCGGGACTCACCAAGCATCTGAACTTAATATCACAGTCACAGAGTATTATTTTCATACCAGTTTTTGGTACCAAGTTGTTTCCATTGCCCAGTCTTATAACTTTGTATTTCATATTTTCCAGGCTCAGCAAATGTGAGTTGAGTAAAAGTCTGCTGTGTTAGTTTGACAGCATGTAAATGTGAGCCTGGATCCTCCAGTCAGACGTCTGATCGGCCGGATGATCTCTATCTCACTCACTCGCTCGGTTTGTCTCGCTCTCTCATTCATCTTAAAATGGATTGCTCTGTCACCTGGACTAACACTTCACTGAGAGCAGCCATCAATACTTTTTGTCAAAAACTGCAGGCTGTGCCAGACGTGTCATCAATCATCATTTACATAAAACAAAGAGAGCTCTATGACTGCCAGAGAGAGGCAGGTCTGCTCCAGATAAAAGCTGCTGTTTCATACGTCCGCAGAGACGCTGAGTGCACGCAGGCTCACGTACATGTGGTGTCAATCTGAAACACATCGCTATTTCTTTACAAACATCAAGCAATAAATCAATACAATCAAACTGTTTAGAAGAAAAACTAGGGCTAAATGATATCTAATTTGATACTGATATTACAGGGGCGATTAGATTTGCAATGTTTGTTTTTAAAATCGAAAATCAGTCCACACTACAATTTCTAAGAACTAGCTTTTGTACATACAATCTCATTTGGTTGTTTACAGAGGAGCTACATTACCTAAATCATTTGCAGCCCTGTTTGAAACTGAAGTCAGAAATCTGTATGAGTAAAGTTATCCTAATAAAGAGTAACTCGAGAGCATCATTCCCCTTCGCATCTGCGGTGTGTCAACGTCTCCCTCTGTTTAGACAAGTTCACAAGTCAGAGATGCGAAGCGCCATCATCTTCCTCTCCACTCCGCTCCTGATATGAAGCACACACGCCTCCAAGGCATGGCTAATATATTCACATAGTCTGACAGCCCAAAGAAAGCACGACTTCATCTAATTTATTTAACACCAGGAATATGGAAATGCTCCTTATAATTGTTCCTTCCAAAATCCATATTTTTCAGACAAACACAGCGGAGACGCCACAAGTTCACAGATAATGCATTCAGGAGATAGAGTTTGTTATTTTGGGAGTAATGTATTGCATAAGGAGTAAAAAGCGATTCCGCAGAAGCTAACCAGATTTGCTCGCACCTAAGGTTTAACACTTCCAGTCTGTGTGTGTTCATCTACATGCGCGCACACACGAGGAATTCGATTTGGGAACCATCATCGGAGCGCAGAGGAGAACTGGAAAGTCATATCGCCGTAATGCTCGGATTATCAATCATCCTGACACTTTATTGGCTTTATCACTGTACATACCATTAAAATGATGTCTGGCCCAGATTGTCAGGGGGCAAACATTACACAGGCCGGGATTAAAATGCACATCCAAACACCTTCACTCTGCGGCTGAGATTGCACAGGACTATAGGCAGCAGACTGTCAGAGGAGACAGCGCGCCGACAAGGAGCCGGGCTGACGAGAACCACGATACTGTCACGTTCAGGAAATGCACAGCCTTTCCTCACTTTATCACACGCTGGAGTCAGTCAGCGCACTAAAAGAGTGATAACAAATGAGAGCAACAAACATCTATTAATCTCCCCTTGCACTCCTAATCAGGCATCGTTGGCAAACTCCTCGGCTCGGGAAGACACACAGCGCGCCAACTGCAACATATGAGAAGCAACACATGCTATAATTTTGGGGCAGAATCAGCCAGGAAAGCAAATATCCATATTTCAGCGGATCCTGACAGTTAAAAGCTTGTTAATGGGCATTTAAATGCTAGTGCTGCTGCCAAGCTGGCACACAGAGCTATAAAGCAAAGAAATGTCTCTCTGTGAAACCTTTAATCAACGGCATGTACGGCAGAGACCCACCAGAACGACAACTAACTTTTACATCATTCACTTCTTGTTTTCAAGATTTGAAAACAAACATCTTAAAACACAAATAGTCATGGCAAATTCCTACGTTTTTTCAAGGTAACAATCAGTACCTCACAAAATTGAACACAGAACAGACAGGTAATTATCTCAACACTTTTGGCATGAAATGGTATTAATTTAGATGACGCTTTGACACCTCTACTGGGGACTTAAAATCGTTTTTCCAACAAGGAACCACTCGCCCATTCACCCCAATGTAACACTGGAATAAGGCAGGTGAAGTGTCTTGCCCAAGAACACAGGGAGAATATAAATAGACCAGATCTACTGCGGCCCCAGTTCAAAGCCAAAACTTGTCCAGGCCAAGGCAGAGTCAGGCGAGACTTTGGGAGAAGCTGATTGACTCATTGCCTCAGTAAAATAATGAAGTAGTAGTGGGGCACAGTCCAGACCGCGCGCCAGACTCCTAATGAAGTGTCACCGCGAGATGCCGGTGGCAGCGGCGTGAACGGCGCTCGGTGGCAGACAGCAGTCCTGCACACAGACACTTTGAAGCCTGTCACAAAAGGCTTGAGACAGCGCTGTTCTCATTAATCTCCCAAATACAGAAAATGAATAGGCTCAGCGGGCTCGACATTTTTGTTCGCTCGTAAGGCCTGAACACAGAGCGGCCTGGAATGAATCTCCACACATTATGAAGCTATTATCTTCAGCTGCCAGTCTGAGTGAGAGAGAAGAGAGTGTGGGTAATCCAAAACTAATGGGCAGAATGAGAGGTGTAAAGAAGTAGGGGACTGGGTCACGTCACGTCGCCTCTGCCTCTCGGCTTCAATTACTGACAGACACTCCCCAATATGGAAGCAGACGGAAAAATGAGAAATATTCACATTTTCTGATTTGAACGGTATTAACTCGTGACTAGGTAAAAGGAAATCCAAGGTGTCTTCAGTTTTGACAGTGTATCAAGTCTGACATAATATCACCCTGATCACTAGACACGGCCCGCCTGGAAAATTAAATATTCTTGTTGTGCACCGTGAAAGGATTTATTACTAAAAGTAGGAGGGCTGACACTTTTGAAACAACTCTTCCAAAACATCGCGCTCATAAAATCATTAGTCATTCGGCGTGAACAGGCGCTGATCTGTGTCAAACGGCGGAATATGATGAGGATGACAGACAAAGACTAGTTTCTCTGAAGCCTGCCAATGCCAGCAAAATCCCTGCAAATCCTTTAGGAGCGTTGGACAACCGCGCACCACACACGTCCGTCAACACAGGCGGCCATAAGGTCAGTGACAAGCAACGCAACTTACTCAGGCTTTTGGAAAATACTCCTTCAAAGCCCCAAAACAGAACATTTAATTTAGAAGAAGAAGAAGAAGAAGAAGAAGAAGAAGAAACTTTATTTATATAGCACCTTTCACAGATAAAATCACAAAGTGCTTCACAGGGGCACGACAATAACAAATTTAGGTTCTTCAAGTTGCACAAAAACTCAACTTCTTGCACTTGGAAACTGCCTAACCTCTTGCCCTGGCTGTATACATTCTCTGTTGTCAAAATGCATCAAACCCACACACTTGCATCACCATCATCCCATGAGAACTATGGTGATATTGGTCTCCCTTTTTGGCTTCCGGATATTCTTTTCAATGCTGGGTACCTCAAGCATCCTGCACCAGCTCTCCCACTTCAAAAATAAGCACCTCATAAAAAATCAGGAGGGCTGTCTGACATGTGTCCCCGTGCCCTGATGGCATGCCAACACCAAAGACCAACATTGATTTTCTGTAACGCGGGGTCGGATTAGCCCTCTGCAGGGATTAGCTGCCTGTGCAGGGCCTCGGGGTTCTCTATAAAACTAATAATTAATTTAAACACTCGGCTCTGTGGAAGGATACGCTCGCTCCGCCATCGCAGCATGGGAGGGGCGTGTTGACTGACGGGCTGTCTGGCTCGCCTTAAAACAACTGCTGTGGATGTGTCTGTCACTTATCTGGAGGAATGGCATATATTAAGATTATGATAATATTGTCAAAGAAATATCCAGCCTACATGTGCTATGATGTTTGATTCCCAAAATAAATTACGAAACAGAATTTGTGGCATCCATGAACTCTTCTAGCTAGCTTTACTGTCAATTCCACCGCAGGTTAGCCACATAAGAGAACGTAAATTACTCAAACCCTTGGTATGTATAACATATTTAAGTAAAGGACTGTACGCAATCTGACTGTCTTTTTAGAGTTTGGCAATGTCGGCAAATTTGATATCGATGTGGAAAACACTATACACACATTATCATGTTTTTTTGTTTTTCTGAAAGTGTCTCTGTTTCCAGAACAGAAAAGAATAAAACGTCTCATCTTCTCCGCTGCACTGTCCACCCTCACCCCTCCCTGCTTCATGAGCCACTGAGGCTGCCATAGGCCTGGAGTAGGTGCAGGGATTTGCGCATGTGTTTGCGCGCTTTGATCTGGCTGACACTCCAGCGGCCCTCAGATCACTGTCTGCAGACCCTGTTGGGCCCCTCCGCCTGCTCTGCCTGTATGCACACACACACCACTGGGGCCCGGGGAGGATTGCCTTCCTGCCCTCCTACCATCTCCCTCTCCTTTATCCCTTCTCCATTCTTCTTCCTCTGCCTCTGTTTGGTGTTTTCTAACGTCTGAGTGCAGACATGTAGTGAGCTTTGGAGCACCCAGGGGCCCGGCATCCAGACAGTGGAGAAAATAAAGAGCTCCAGTGCGCCCCCGGTACAAAAAGCTATCTAACGCTTATCGCTGGGGTGTTGCTCTTAAACATCACCAAACGCCTGGACAGCCCTGTTGTTTGTATAATCACCCACCAATATCCAGCTATGCAGATCCTATATCTATAGCTCCTTGTACTTTTGCGGCTCAAACATGTCAGGAGCATAGACATGAAACACGCTGTCGCTGTTTCTTATCTCCATTCGTCCCTGGGTGCAAAAGTGAGGCAACAGCCAGTGATGTCTTGCAGCCTGCCGGACCATTAAAACATATTTCCATGCTGATGGATGTCAGATGCAGCCTTTAAAAGCACAGTTTGCAATTTATTTCAGAAGTCACTTCTAACAACAGCTCTCCAAACTTTCTTTGCGTGATTAACTAACAAACGACAAAACTTTAAGTCCAAACGACAGGATTTCACGCCGAGATGTTGCATTCATTTGAATAATTGAAGTTTATGTTTTTCGAAATAGTTTCTGATTTTCAAGGGAAAGGTTTCTGATATTATGAGTGAAATAAGTTTTGTTTTTACAAGCAGAGTAGTTTTAATTTAATGATTACTCAGATTACTCATTACTCATAAAGGCAGTTTTTATAAGTCATATTTCTATTTTTATGAGTAAAATAAGTTTGTAATGCTTGCAGACAGACGGTCACATAGATGAAACAGTATTTAGACATAAATACAGATGTTCCAAATATAAAATGCTTCAGACATTGGGAGTTTTTGCTGAGATTCTGGTACTATTCATGTCTAGGACAGGTTGCATTTATGAATTAAAGTAACTTGTTTATTACACAATCACAGTCTTGTATTATGTCCATTCCTCAAGTTTGTGTATGGACAAACATAGAAAAGGTCTGACAGATGTGCGCTCCACATACGCAAGACCAGCTCAGAGATGCACACAGTCAACAACATGGATATAATAAGTCATATCATTACAGAACGATCTAACTGCTGAAGGTTCCAGTGCCTGAAATATAAGGCCATTCACACAAATATTGGAGAAGAGATGTTCTCAGTCATAAGTGACATTGAAATAGGGACAATTCCAAAGATGAACCGGTACCTGCTCATGGTCCTTATGTACAGTATGGTTACAAACATTTCAAACATGCCAAACCAGGGAAACTAGGAAAATATATGTGCAAGATCTAAAATATAATGGCTCATGGTATAACCTCTCATACTGTATGCTTCAGTTCAAACGTAGCAGAAATGTAAGTGACAAAATGACAAAGGTCTGAGCTTCCTGTCTAGACCGAATGAGCCTTTTCAGAATGGCAGCTATGGGAGACATGCCGCGAAGGCTGTGAGATGTGTGTTTATGTTTATCTCAAATAGAAACAGGAAATGAGATGCAGCTGTGATGAGAATGTGGCACAGCTGTCTTGACCAGTGGCTGATTTAAGCACTTTAGCAGAGAGCGAAGGGACAGACAAAACTGTAGCTTCTGCAGATCACACGCAGGAACATTTTAGGATAGTGACCGTTGCTGGGCTGATTTATTTAGAAATAATATCTACAGTAAATGCTTTTTCTTTTTTTTGAGTTTTGGAGGATTTATTATTTCCTTGACATTATTTATCATGTAGCTTTGAAACCCCAGAGCACTGCAAACTGCAATCATCTCTGAACTCTGGCATCCATACACTGGTATCTGTCTCCACTTTGCACCCTTGGGTCTTTTAGGAAAGACTGTGGGTGATTGAAAGCCATGAAGCAACCAAAACTGCCCAGACCATACCAGAGGAGGTGCCTTTGTTCCTCTTCCAAAACAGACTCCAAACCTATTTTTTTTTTCCTTTTTTCTTCCATCAGGGGACCGAGCCAGGGGAAGCAGAAGTATGGCTGCCCCTCTCTTTCTAATATGTTCCATGCCTTCCAGTTGCTTACATCATCAATCTGGGAGATGGGCTGAACATAAACACAGCTTGAATTATGGACTAAAAGAGACACAGGTTGTAGCTCAAACATAAGTCGGCGCCCTCGTCGTCTTTTTCCCCATAAAGCGCTGGTATGGAGTGATCCTAATCGCTGGCGAGATTCCTAAACGACTTTGCATGCGTTACAGATTTGAAAGCTGTCGACAAGTCTAGGGAAAGAATCAGAATTTCTTTTCCCCCCTGTCATCAGCTTCAAGTAGCGGCCTTGTTATAGACAGCTAAACGCCAGTCCTAATCATCCTCCTTTTAAAAGCACACTTAAAAATGCACACCCTGGTGTCAGAAACCAGAGCGCACATTAGCTCTCCCCAAATCGTCTACTTACTAAACATGTCACTGATAAATTATACATCTGACTTGCTTTTTTCGGCAGAATTTGTGTATTAGATGTAAAGCAGTTAACGAGTGTTTTAATATGCACGAGAGTCAACATCTTACTGTAAGATGTTTACGCAATATCACAAGACTTTGATGCGCCCGTCAAAATGAGCGAGACATACAGGCAGTTTGTTTTTGCTCTCGCCAAAACAGAGAATGCACTGTGTCCACTTGGGCCCCATAAGCTCCAATCATAAAGATCCATCACTAGCGCTGCACTCTGCTAAAATGCTAAGGAAACATATTGTAGGTTTTAAGGCCCTTTTTATTCAGCCAGACGGTGTACTAAAACTAATTGGATTTCTGTCAATGGAAAAAATATATCCCTGGGACTGCTTTGAACTCAATAGCTTTGACTATCCGACTGTGCATGAGGGAGTGAGACCTCGCCACATGCCAAGCACCGGGGAGGAAAATTAAATCGGTGGTCAACATGAAATATTAAAATAGCATAGTATCGAGTTTTTGAAAAATGATGTCAGGGCGGCTCATTATGGCTGGCAAGGCAGTGAATGAAGTTATACTTAGTGGGTGATAATTGAAATCATAGCTGTAGTCATTCCCACTGACAACTTTCTAAATAATACCTAATAAATCCCTCCCTTTAAGCGGCTTCGTGCGACAGCTGCTGAAAAATATAAAGTAGGGAAACAAAATCTTCTCTTTCTTCTTCCCCGGCCCTTCTTCTGCCCCATCTCCTCTCTCTTCCCCACTCACTCACTTTCTCTGGGAGCCAATAAAATGTCAGCTTTTATTCTCCTCCTCCAACGCGCTGGCTACATGTCAGCAGGACCTTCTAAAGCTCTGCACTGCCAGCTGAAGGCCTGTAAATCTCCATGTCAGTGGCACGCCATCCATCTCGGGATATACAATAAAAAATGGGACGCAGTCATAAAAGGAATGGCAACACTGGCCAGTATATATAATGTGAACAAAAGGAACATAAAGATGTTCCATTTCATTCACAAAGCGAGGCCATGAGACGGCCCAGGACTGAGGAATGTCTAGAGTCTAAACAGATTCTTCTTCCGCCATCACTGAGCTTTTGTTGTGTTTAACACAGACAGTAACTTATGCTCCATATTTCAGTCAAGGGAAAGGCACTAGAGCCCAAAGTTCACTGAATGCCTGCACAGCTGTCTCGAGGTGATGTCCTTAGACTCTGCTTTACAATTTAAAGAGGCTAAATGGAGACACAAAAAAACTATAATTTGCTATTCAAAAGTAATCAAGCGTAAGGATATTATATTTTCCATCTTCTTGTCTATTTTCTATTGTGTCACAAATCACAATATCAGCAAAGAAAAATCTAAATCTAAAAACCTGAATATGCAAAACCTACATAAAATTGAGATTCCATTTTCTCAGGGGAAAATAAGACAAGTAATCTATTAAAGAAAACACCATCTGTCAGATGTTTGTACATCACTTTCTCCAAAGCCGTACTTCATTGAAAACATATGCATGTCCTCATTCTTTTCTATGGTCTGGACCTTCACAAGCAAATGCTGCATACTTCATTTCCATAAGATAAATGAGGTTAGTCCACAGACCTAAACAAGCTTGATAGATGGGATATGAGATATATTTCCTAAACATAACAGAGAGCCTATGCCATTACCACGCACACACACACACCTTTAGGTCCAGTTAAGTGATTTGAAGACTTCCTAGTGCCCGTGTTTTACAGGCTCCTCCTAACTGACACTTTATCTGCATAGCAGCATCTCAGCAGATTGAACACTTAGGCGAGACAATGACAGGCTCTCTTCCCGTTGTCACTTCTCATTCTAGGCCCAGTCTGAATGCCTGTTACTGGGCCCTCCACCCTCAGCCTCCTGCACATCAAACACCTCAGCCTACTTCGCCCGGTTACAGAAGCACTACTTGATGTCGGTGACACTCATTTGTCAATTAGCAGGCCTCTTCCTGTGTTGACACACAGGGACTTGAAAGATAGCGCGGCACCTGTGACAAATTAAGAAAGACAGATGAGTGAGGGCTGAGCGGCACAGTAATACTATAATGTTCTTTAGATATGAATATAAAACGACACAGCTGACAGGCTATACAAGGTTTTATTTCATTTCTCAGTGTACCAGGCCTCCCTACTTTGTCTTCTTTGTTCTCTTTTCATCAGACTACTTACATCTCATTTTGACAGCCGGGCGACATTTAGAGCACTTTCCTTTTAAAATGCGAGTTAGCATACTTGATTTGTCATTAAAATGCAAAACGCCTGCCATCACTAACATAGCCCGGGTGCACGGAGACCCCTCAGACACGCACTGTCATACACATAAATAAAGGCAGCAGACTATTGTCTGGAATACTAAAGGCCAGTACTCCCTATGCTGGTTTACAATTGCAACTGGAGATTAGCCCCCACAAGTGCTCAGTATGGTTGTGTTATCTTATTATAAACCAACCTAGATTTAAATATACTTTTAAACATTTAAGTTTCCACATAACAAAGCAACACCCTGATTTATATCTGTAGATTTCGTTTCGCCCCCTATATATTTGACCAGGACAACTGTTCAGGAACAGGCACCTGCTGACGTCTCTGTCCTGAGTTCTTCTTGTATCCTCTTGTGTCCATGGGCCCGATCTTGTGACTCAAAGCGCAGACTATAGCGTAACATTTTGCGCTGAGTAGGAGCGCACTTTGTGATCTTGCCACTCCAGACTCATTTAAATGGGAAGTACTGGGTGGAGACACCTTTTTCTTCCAACCAGATCGACTCCGCGGCCGGGAAGGGGGAGGGAGAGGGTTGTGGGGTAGTGGAGGGTGAACATGTGCATTTGTTTTGTTTTGCGTTTACACCAAGCGTGGGCCGGTCCGCACCACAGCGGAGGGCTGTAGCTCTTTCTCTCTCGAGACATGAACATTGTTTAGCTCACGATGGAGTTAATAAAGTTTTTAGTTTGAACTGTGAGAGCCTAAGGCTTAAGGAAAAACACAAGGCAGCGCGATGTAAACGAGGAAATGAATGTCAGCGGTGCCCCCATCAGAACAGTCACCTCCTCTTGTGACGCCCTCTCGCAAGTGGCGAAGGCGAATAGTGCATATCTGTCACTCAGAAGATCTCAGTTCGCTAGAGGATTGCGCACCTCGTGCGCCAGGCACAAGATCTGGCCCCATGTGTTGTGCTAACACTGCATGTAACTGAGGCCGACTGTAGCACAATCCCAGACACGGGGGGAACGGTGTCAACAAAGCTCATAGCCCTTCACTACAGCGCGCTCACACCTGACCTGAAAGTGGACAACAGCATCATCCCTGAGAGCCACACTTGTGCAAACACACACTGATGAGACAGGCTGACACTAGGAGGCAGAGCTGGGGCTGTGACAGGCTGCTACCATAATTTCATCCTGCCATTACCTGCCCAGCCACTCACTGTTAGGTCCAAACAAACACCGAGGCAAACGTGTGCAGAAAGACATATACAAGAGAGACAGTAGAGCCGCTGCCCTCCTTCTCATTGCGACTTGTTGTCAGGGCGGAGGATACATTTTGTCAAGTTATCTGACAGAAATGCACATATTGGGCGCTGTAAAGCCTGGCGATGTGTTCTTCTTGTTGATTTGAGACAAACTGCATCAGGCACAGAATATACATATCATGTATATGTATATACATATACTGTATATATCCACCCCTTTTCTCTGTGACACTGGAAGGATGTCAATAAATAGGTCATTGATGGCAAAAAACATATTCTTAGATGGATTACAGATTAGGCTACGCTCACGACGTTCCTGAATATAAGACAAAGAGCAGGGGACTGTTTTTTAAAGATAAATCCACATAAGTTGAATTTTACCCAGTTTTGTTCATACTTGGGTCCATACATTTGGCATATAGATCTTGTTTGTTCAAGTCCCAACAACAACAATTGCATCTATATGATGAATATGAAATGCCAAAATCATTTAAAACTACTGTATAGTGAAAAGAATATATAATGACAAAGAGGGCAGGGAACTTTACTCGTTTATGCCTCATGTAGAAAGGCCCACTAAGCCATTCTAAACTGTCCTCCACCTCAGTTTTAAACAAAATCAGATAAGTGGGGTGAGCAAACAAAATCTCAAGTTAGCAGCTTCAAATATTCAGTAGATACTGCTTTTCGCCTCTGACTTCTGCAAACCGGGACTGTGTGGTTTATCCGTGGCCTATAAGGTGCATTCTTGCAGGGATCAAAACGCTGGGGGTTAGCTATGCCTTGGCCAGCGCATAACAATATAACATGTAGAGCTTCTTATTAAATTTCAGCTTCACCCACTGCTGACCTCCCAACACTGTCACATAAGCATCTCCAGACAGCACAGGAAAAGGCTTTATGAGAAGAGCGCGGCGGCTCTGCGTGTCAGGGGGGAGTAGATGTGTAGTGTGCATGACCAGGCTGCCAGGTCACTGTGGTGTAAGTACAGCTGTTTGGTAGGTGTAAAAGCGTTCAAATGATGATGTGGGCACACTGAAGGAGGAGTAGAACCAACATTAACCGGGTCTGGATACACAAGTGCTTATAACAAACAGCGCCTCTCTGTCAGGGATTGGAGGTACTTTTATGATTTATAGCTAATGTAGAAAGAAACACTATTCCACTGACCCCTATTACAGCAGTTCTTTCATATTGACCCACGTACAGCATCTCTTTCATGTCCGCCTTACAGACAACGCGCAGACAACATCCATATTGTTATCCGTATGTGTAGGAGAACTGACTATTTCCCCACCAGCAACAGCGCCAATCAATAGCTCGCTGACACAAGCCCCTAACGATTTAAGCACCCCTTCTTCACGGCTCCTCTGCCCACACCGTGCTTTGATGTTTGGTAATGATATCTGACGTGTGAGATTAACCGAAGAGAAAATGAGTTATGAATTAGTAATATCGGACTTATAAATATTTGATTGTCAACATCAAGTCCTTAATGTGACAAGTTCAAGGGCAAGAAACATAATGGCGGCCTTGATCTTCACAAAACCAACACGCATAAGGACTATTTGCGTCAGCCTCCATAAAGCTGAAGATATTCCCACTGCGATCTGGCTCTACTGCCCCCCACGTTACCGTACAACATGTGAACCCAACCAAAAACTAATCAATCATCACAACAATGGGAGTTTTCTGACAAGCATTGCGATTACATCTGCAATTTATGGTTTCAAAATCAACTTAAACATGTACGGAAGCATTGGAGAGAGAACTGCTAAACAAATATCACTGCACTGTCTAAAATATATTGTTATTTGAAGAAGACATTATTATACTATCTAAATTATTACAACCCAAAACATTTGAAATTACTATTTTGTTCTAAAATTGATCTACAACTTCTCCGTCACATCCCTGTATTTTACAGTCCAGGGCATTGTGTGCAGGATTTTGCAATGTGTCAAGTGTAAATCAGGAAGCTGAGGGCTTCACATCTCCAGCTCAGACACCTGCCTCCAGATGACAATTTCCATCCAAAAAAACACCTGGGCGTCTATTGAGACGGCTCCACGGCCTGACAATCCTGAAAAGGGCTTCAGAAACAAAAGCACCTTAAAACCATCATCTCTCCCCTTTTACTTGCCAAATCAAGTGTGCTCGTCCTGCTGCTGAAATGGCAGCCCCCTCTGAAGCAGCTGCCACGAGGTGTTCCTTTATGTCCTGACATGGGAATCTTTTTCTTCTATTTGCCCCGAATTAGCATGTCACATTTATCGATCACACCTTTTATCCAGGCCTCAGCGTGACACCAGCCTGGCCCATACACTCATTCAGTTCTTTCAAGTCCTCGAGACACTTTGACCACCTACAGAACAAGGCCACATTCAATTAGACCTATATCTGTCAAGACAGTCAGGTCGCATTAAGAGATTCAAAAAGCAGACAGGATTTAAGCTGAACCAGTGACAAGCCAAGAGATACTTCTTTGGTTGCAGAAGTAAATATCATGTTTAGGATTAATCTATTATTGCAAAACACAAAAATGTTACTACTTGTTATATCATAGCCACCAGAATAATATAAATGATTTGAATGAAAGCCAAACTTTAAAAAAATGTTTTCAGTCTATTCTTTTCCATTACTGCCATATTGCATTGTGTAATTACATCATAGTGACCGCAGAGTGTGGAATTAAACAAAATGTGACTTATTTGTAATTTTCTAAAATGCTAAATAAGCCCATACATGGCACATACTATTACTTAAAAGTAATTATAAGTTTACCACTGGTTGCAACACGCACGCCAAATTGTTTGTACCTACTTTGAATTCACTTTTTCTTTTTTATTACAAGTAGCAACACAACTGTGAACTTAATATGATGGTGCTTTCCGTGTGGCCAGAGTGAGGAAGCTCCAGCAAATCCCTTCTCAAAGACTGCAATGGTGTCAACTTATATATAGCGCTTTTCCATCTACATAAGGCACTGAAAAGCACTAAACACTGGAGGCAAAGTGGGTAAAGTGTCTTGCCCAAGGACACAGTGACATGGGTTTGTTTTACTTGTACGAAAACATGCGAACAGGCCAACCTGCTTACCTGAGCTGGTTGAAGCTGAGATCCAGTCGCTTCGCAAAGTGTCCATAGGCCTTCCCGATGTACTCTGGAATTTCTTTGCAGTCATTACCGATGTAGGATATCTAAAAAAAATTAAAAGAAGATAAACAATTAGGTATTATATTGTTATAACTCTGTTTTACACATTTATAACAGTTGGCTTCATTGGGATGGATGTTATGAAGCTATAGTTATGTTGATCTGGTGGTTTGACTGAATAAATCTTGTGGTATCATGGCCAGTAAGTGATGTACTGTAAATGTAAAAGTTTAGGTTGTGCGTTTGTCAATATCCTGTCCACTATCTGTGAGTGTGACACCATTTGACTGAAATACCATGCGGTTTTCATTTAAATAATGTCTGCTTCAAAGCTGACAAAATCTTGGGCACTCGTTTCCATACAGCTGATAATGCTAATACAAAACAGCCCATTCCAGCATGAAGTTGTAGGAGGAACTAAATTGAAAGTCATGCGTCATCGTGTCACATGACATGCATGATGTTAGGGGGGGAAAATACCGTCTTTTTGTCACATTTTAGCGCAGAAAAACTAAAAACTGAAGTCACGTTGCGTTACTGAAAGATGCATGCGTGGGGTCAAATCCAACACCACTTTATCTGCGTTGTTGTAACTTACTTGTGTCCCGTTGAGCGCAATGCTGCCTGCCATAAGTTCCCCTGAAGAATGACAACCCGCTGCTCTTTTTCCGACCAACTCTGGCGTTATCAGTCCGACCTTTTGTGCAGGTACAGCATACAAATGTGGAAGTTGAATGTCTTTCCCGGCAACTTTATACAGATGTAAAGTGTGGTAGCTACTGCCTTCAGTTTCCGCGTGCCGCCTGTGTCAGCTGACCCTCCTGTTATGCGGAAGCACGTGGGTTTGTGCGCTTGTTGTTGATGAAAAATGCTGCTGGTGGCTTGTCTCCTGACACAGAGGGATCAGACTTCCCTCCGGGTTTATTCATAGACAAAAATATTGATCTTCCCCAATATACTCAAACGTGTGTTATTGTACGTTTGTGTGGTTGTTTTTAAGTGGACCCCAGGAAGAGTTATTACAGCGGTAATAACTAATGGGGATCCCTAATAAAGATAAGATAACGAAATAAAACATTTGGCAGTGTTAGCTATAGGCTATATGCCTGCCATGTGATTTGAAATAGCCTAGTCACATTTATCTGTTGTTCATGCTCTTCTGATTAACACGCATTTCCACGCCCTTTGTCTCAACACAAATGCCTAAAACCATTCCTGACAAAACATTCTAAACACTTAAAATATGAACACAGCTTAAAGTTATTAAAAGTAGAACTACTTACACGTTATGTCTAAAAGTAGACTAACTTGACGTAAATTTCTCACTCGCGCGCTTCTGCATGCCATTAGTGCCACCTGCGCATCCTGGCAAATGCACGCGCCCTTCATGCTTCTTGCTAGGTTATATGCAAGTGGTAGCCTATCAAGACCCTATGTTGCAAGAGTTTTGAAAAATTATAGTTTAAACTGTATTGTCTTCCATAATAGAGTTTGTAAATTCAATTTTTTGTCTTTTATTTTAAATATAGTTTTAACTTTTATAGACCCTTATAGGCTTTAATTCCAAAGATCAGGAGGTCAGATTATGCTATGTAATAAATAAGCCATTCATAAACATTAAATGCACATAGGCAATAGACTGACTACTACTTCTTCTTCTATTTTTTTTTACATGTTTGGCTCCTTTATTGTATCAAAGTTGTTACGTGACATCACAACATTCTAAAGAGCCTATAGTTTAATATTGAGGTGGAGGGCAGCTGAGAATTTCTTACTGGTAATTATGGTAACTTACTTTTTTGCTAATTTCCCAGTAATTCCTGGGCCAATTCACATGAAACAAAAACTGTCACAAAGTTCAAAGTCATATCTTCCAGCACATATGAACTATGGCCTAATTATTTCCTCATAAAGGTTTCCAAAGTGGTGACAATGTTCATAAACATGTGCATGATGTTGGCCTGTAGAAAGGACTTTCAGGCATTAGAATAATGTGACAGGTTTGTGAATCTTATCAACTAATGATCAGGGAAAACATTTGGACATTTTTTTTTTTATATTTCTCTCCCATAGACTTGTATTGGCACCTGCACTTGAACTCAAATAGAATTCTATAAAATCAACGCAACCTATTCAAATGCTATGTAGGAAACAGATAAATATAGCTAATGTTTAAGGACGTCAACGTGGGTTGAGCTGTGTGAGGACACCACCTCTTTATGTGAACATTCCGAGTTCAGCCTCTGAACTTTGACTGGGCCTGCACGAGCACGATATATGCTAATGCTGTTTGTGTAAGGAGTAGGCTAGAGTTCCTTTACGTTCATTTCCAAACTGGCTTTGGTCATAGGATCTGGCAACTCTGTCGGTGTGGAGCTCTTTCTGGTTGAATAATGTCTCAAGAACCAGACAAAAACAACATTATGAGTAAAACCAACATTTGGAAAGAACATGTTTACCCTATTTACCATGCTTTATTTATTCATTGTTATGTTATTCTGTATTCTGTATGTGGCTGATTAGAAGTCGCGCCCCTGAGTCCTCACTGTGGACTTTATACAAAAAGTTACAACAAAGAGGAAATAGTGCCAGGGGATATGTTACATTTTACCAGAGGAAGATATGTCATTAAAAACAACAACACTCATACCAAAAATATTAAGAGGAGCCAGGAGTAAGATTGTACTTGTCTAGTATATATACATTGTTTTACCTGCTTTTTTATTTTGTATTGAATTAATAGTAGAAATATATAGGTTCATGTCTGCAAGAAAAGTATAAAAGTTTGTTTTTTATCAGCCCATTTAATTTTATGTAGGTGATATTTTCCTATTAAAATATAAAGCTGAATAACAAATTTCACATCTCTATCCATTTTTCGATCAAAGTAGATACATACATCTTTGTCGTTTAAAATAATTAATTGTCCACTTTTCCAGTACATGCATTCAAAAACAAGTGAATAATGATAATAATGTTTCCTTGTGTAGTCCACAGAAAACGCACGAAAAGTCAATATTCAGTTTAAACCGTTCCAGAACATGTTTTGCGTGGTATATTCTGTGAAGAGTCTTGAAAGACACTTCCTTTATCTTGTTGGTTAGGCAGTATGTGTTTGTGACATGCTTTCTTCCAATTGACACAGCCATATAGAGACACCCAGACATGTTGAGATGGAGGAGTAGTGTTTCCAACAATAATATTCTGTATGTCCTTGTTGCTGCATCTTTTGTTGAGAATGTCTATGTTTCCCAGAAAAATACCATCTCTCCATTGTCCTATGTTGGTATTACAAGTAGTGTCTTTGGAGCAGTCTTTGAGAAGCAGTAGAGCACCTTGCGGGATGGCATCAAACACCACAGCATATTCCGTGGTATGCAGTTCGTATTTTTTCAGAAATTCATCATAAGATAGTAATTTACCATTCTCATTAGTTAGTTGCTTTACAAGAACAATCAAACCACCTTTGAATGAAAAGAGATTTATGTTTAAACTGAATATCTTGATTATTACAGATATAATATCTGTGGGGTGAAAAATTATGTTTAAATGCTAAAGTCCATGCCAAGAATGCTTGTCTGTGAAAGTTTGTGCCAGTTTAATAGGTAATTTATCAACAGAATAGTTGCATTTGAGAAGAAATTCAATTCCTCCCACATTCTTGAAAATAAAATCAGGGAAAATGTTCCATATACTTGTTTTTATTTTTATTTTGTATTAATTTAATAATCCAGTTGAATCGCAACACTTCTAAACCACCTTTAGTATAAAGTTATACATATGTGAGTTCAGTGATTTTGATATTTCTATGGGCATTTCCCAAGGAGAGTGAGGCATAAACCGATCTAAATATGCCCTCAGCTTTAGACAAGAGCACTCTCCCATGTAAAGATAAATCATGTGATAACCATAAATTGAATCTATTTTGAGTATTGCTCATTATTGGGTCAAAATTAAGTTTGTTTCGTAACTTTTGATCTTTACAAATAGTTATGCCTAAATAGGTAAACATTTCTTTGACTTAAATTCCATCAACATGAGTCAGTATGCACTCTTTGAGTGGGAAGAGAACAGTTTTTTAAAGATTTATTTTTATGCCAGACATAAGAAAATTGGCTAACACATTGCACAGCTTTTGAGACTTCTTCTTTATCCTTTAGAAACAATGAAGTGTCGTCAGCTAGTTGACAATTTTAAATGCAGTACCTAAAGTTGAAATACCTCTAAAATGATCCATTTTGATATATGAAGCCAACATCTGTGCTACTAAAAGGAATAAAAAGGGAGAGCACGGGCAGCCCTGTTTCAAACCACGGTGAAGTTGAAATCTCTGTGTAGTGTCATAATGTAATTTTATTGAACTGTTGCAGCCATTGTACAGTGTTTGAACTGCTTTCAAGAAATTTGGACCAAAACCTAAAAATTCCATTACCTTGAACAAAAAAATGTGTTCGACAGTGTCGAAGGCTTTATAATAGTCGATAAATAGTATGAAACTCTCAGTTGGTATCAGGTAATTATAATCAATCATGTCCAGTATAAGCCTGATATTATTATGAATATTTCTACTCGGCATAAGTCCTGATTGTTCCTCTTCTACTATATCTTCAAGTCCTGTTTTAACCTTTTGGCAAGAATAAGAGAGACAATGTTACAGTCATTGTTTAATAAGGTGATGGGTCTCCAGTTGTCAATATATAATTTGTTTTTACTAGGTTTGGGTATGAGGGTGATTACACCTTGCTTGAGGGATGCAGGAAATTCCTGCTTGTGTACGGCTTCTTGAAATAAAAGAATAAAAGGTGCTAAAAGATCACTAAAAAACGTATACAATTCTTTCCTGGAGCCCAGTTATCCTCAAGGTTGTTAATACAATTTTCAATTTCTCCCAGAGTAAATGGATCATCACATACTGTTTTAAAATTGTCATCTATTCTCTTAACTTTATGAGATATTGTATTTAGAAATGTTTGAATGTCATTTAAGCATGGATTAGAAGAAGAGTAAAGATTTTGATAGAAGTCCACTAAATATGTTGATATAATTGCAGGATCTTTTGTTGTTGTATCCTTGATAATAAGCTTTTTTTATTGAAGACATTTCGTTCCTCCTCTTCCAAGTTAAAGAAATATTTAGAATTGTTTTCACCATATTCCATCCATCTAAGTCTTGACCTTATGAAGGCACCTTTAGCTTTAGATTCGTAAATGTTGTCTAAATGAATTTATTATTTTTGTAACGATTTCTAGTTCTGATTTTTGTCTCCTCACCGTGGTCCTCACACATGATGCTGAGCGCTTCCTGGTTGTGTGACGTAACCGGATCGTCTCCGCCTCCTCGCGGAACAGTTCCCTCGCTCGCCCCGAAAGAGAGGAGAGAGAGAGAGACGAGCAAGGAAGAGACGGGCGCATGGCTTCAGTCTGCAGTGTTCCTTGCGGTCCTGCACATGCATTTAAAGAAATACTAAAACAAGATTTATCTAGGAGCTGATTTTTAAGCTACCCATTATTTTATTTTTTGTTGTTTTTTTGCGCGCTAAATGTAATGAGCGCGCTGGAGCTTTTACTATGCAGTGACGCAAGGTAATGTTGGTACACGGACTTTGCTGCAAACCTGTCTTTCCTGCTTGGACTTTTTTCCCCCAGACAGATCTAACCTTGTGCATGCGTTTATTATTTTTAATCATCGCACTGACTAAATTATATCTCTTATTTATTTATTTATTTTCTACAATTACGCACTGTGCCAAATGTACGAAAGTTAAGGTCGAAGTTTTAAAGTCATTTCGAACTGCTATTGAACTTTGCAAAATTGTAACAACACAAAAGTGTAATAAAAATAAACTGCCTTGTCTTTTGTAGTCTGTTTTTTTTTATATTTATATCTGGCAGATGCTATATATTTTTAGGCAGATGCTAAATAAGTTAGGAGGTAATTTTGTTTCACATTCTCAGACTCGCATATAACTCTCTAAAATCTTTTCCAGCATATCTGCTCACGAGATGTAAATAGTTGTATTTGCATGCAAGGGGTGATTCATAAACATGTCATGGTTATAAAATATGGCGATATTAAAACTTTCTATTTAAATATCATGAATTATGGTGGCAAAATTGTGTTCCCATTTAAGGGGAATGCCGAGCATTTTGGTGTCTGCTGCAGGAGCCCATTCGTCATACGGACAATAAAGAGGGTTTTCGCCTGACAGTGAAAATTTATGGTTGCCCTTCTTTGCCCTAATAACTCACATATTGTGTCACGGACTGACAGGCCTTGCACAAAACAGCAAGCCTGTTATCAATCACACATCTTTGCATATTGTTCTCCTTTTTACTGCCAGACAAAACGGTGAGAGCAGAACTGGAGACGTAGCGACGTACATTTTAGACTTTTTCTTTTTGCACTCACACACGTAAATGCTGGCCCTTAGAAGCAGCAGTTTTATACAATGTTACACTCCACCCTAAATAACGATCACACATATATAAATTACATAAATATAGTTACTTGTAATTTTATTCGTTTGGTCATGTAAAAATATTTTTTGGCACGTTTCAAAAATAAGCTTATTTATTCGTGCGTCGAAGAAATGCACTTTACGCACAGTTTTGCCCTCCGGTTTTTAATCTAGTTTGTGTCTTTACTTTATTTCTTACATGGCAGCTGCCCACTCCAGGTTTTCTTGCTCTCCAACTTGACCTGTCAAACAGATTACCACAGAAAGAGATTAATGGCAGAGGCGGGTAGCAATAATAATCGTTTTGTTTGATGTGACAACTTTGATAGGCGTTGATTTACTTACAAACTGATAGGCTTTTAATTGAGCGCCTCCATCCCGATTGAGATGAAAGGAAAACCGCATTGAAAAGCTGCCCGATTGCCCCGGAGCCTCAATACTGATTAGCCATCTCAGCGGTGAATAGTTCAAGGCATTTTCAACTTCTTTTCTCCACGGCCTGACACCCCATTCCTCTTCCTTTCTTTCGCTCAGTGCGCTTTGCTGGCTCCAAAAGGAAATAAATCATTTTCATTGTATGTAAATAAAATCGAGCTGACATGGATATAAAATGTCTGGAGTTCTTTTTGTGCTGGTCTTTGTTATTCCTGTCCTGATGACACTGATGACATGCCTGAGGCAGATGACAGGTTTGAACAGACGCGTTTAGGGGACACGGTCCTGTTGACCGTGTTGTTAGTCTGTCGTCCGAGATTGTCGCTCAAATTAGTTTAAATGCGGACAATAAAATACAGTATTAGATCCTAATATTCCAACGAACTTGTTTAATGAAGAAACATTTACTTAGTGAAGTGCTTCTTTTTGTTTTCACTTAAACCGAAGGTTTTTCTAATGTGGTAATCAGCAGATTAGAGCAAGTATTTGAGCACTTTCTTGCACTTAAAATGCGAGCGCCACAATCTGCAAGTTATTAAAGTTTCATCATGCGTCCCGTCACCTCCAGGTGTTCGATGAAGAGATAGAAAACATAACGTCGCTGCCAAAGATCTCAGATAATATTCTCAAAAGTCATGGCCATATTGCATCATATTCGCTGAAAGAATGGTCGATCCAGCTTTCAAATCTTAACTTAGATGTATTTCTTTAAAACTTTGTCTCCTGCCGAACCTCTCTCTTCCCATTTGTTCTTCCCACAGTCACACTGGCATGTAATCAGCCACAATGGCTGACATAAATCAAGCCACGTATTGACAGCGTCTGACAAATAACTGATTGATTGCGGTGGAGCAGAATTGACACTTGACGGAGGGGTGGAGACAGAAATAGAAGGGCGGTGTATATTATACTGAAAACATGTGACATTCGCATCCCTCCATCACTACATTGGTCTATTCCTGTCAACGCTTGTCTGTTTAGGGAATTCAAGCCGAAGTGGTTGGTCTGAGGTTTGACGGGCAAAAAGTGCCACAACTTGGCCATGCGTAAATACGCACGTATGGTGCATGAATGGTGTGCTTTCATCCAGGGGAGAATAGTTTAGTTAAACTGATTAAATAAACAATAAATACCGCTCTTGTTTTTATTTCAAACAACTATAGGCTATACGTCTATAATAGAGTGAATGAACAGTGTACTACAGTTTCAGGCGTCTTCCTGTAACGCCCTATGTTTTTTGTTTTTTTGGGGGGAGGAGGAATAAACTAAACATTTATTGTCGCAGTTAACAAAAAGGCAAAAAGCTATTTCGCTGTGTTGGGAATGGAACGGCCGACCTCCACTGTGAAAAACGCGTGAGCGTTCCCTGCAACCATCGTATTTGCGCATATCTCCTCCCCGAGCTGTCAAAATAGAGGCGCTTACAAAGAGGAGAACGTCACATCCCCTTGACCCTCCAATCACCTCAGGGTCCCATTTGATTGGAAGGCGGCAAAGGCTTTAATCTCGGACTAATTCAGCTGCTTTTGAAGTGAACATTTCGAGCAGTTCAGTCTTCGGGAGTATAGAGCAAGGAGCTACAGACAGACGCACTCGCGAAGCAGCGCTCATGGTGCAGACCCAGCACGGATCTGCGCTCGACTCACACGGTCTCCCAGCTGCGCGCCTCGCTCCTTCACCACTAGGATTACTTGTTTTTCCAGCATTTTGACGCTTTTTTCCCCCGAGAGAGGCTCGATGCATTTTGGCTTTCTTGATGAATCTGACAAATGCGTCACCGTCTAATTTCCTGACTAGTGGGACATGAACACATCCCCATCGGCGTCTATCCTGAAAAATAGTGAGATTTGTGTAGCCTGGGAAAGCAGCAATTCGCGGAATAGCTGCTCAGCGAGCACCAACAAGCCCTTTCTCCACTCCGCACCTCCGTCTGATCCCATACGGCAAGCGAACCGGCTTCCCATCAAGGTTTTGAAAATGCTCACCGCACGTTCGGGACACATTTTGCACCCGGAGTATCTGCAGCCTTTGCCTTCCACCCCAGTCAGTCCCATCGAGGTACGGTCAATATTTTGTACTTTTTGCTTTACTCTGTCAGTGTATAGTGGAAAATGTTACACAGCAATTCAACTCGTGAATTCCTCGGTTAATAGTAGGCTATATGTTTTAAGACTTTAGAAGAGAAATGTGCGTAAAAAATAGTGTGCCAATGAAAGTATTATTCATTTGTATAATTTTGGCGAGCGTTTATAAGAAAATGTAAATTGCGTATGTGTTTGTAAACCATTTATAGGACCAGCGAGAGTTGTTGGTCCCGTACGTGCCATTTAGTGACTTTTTACATTTTCTTTTACAGTTAGATGCCAAGAAAAGTCCGCTGGCACTTCTGGCGCAGACATGCTCTCAGATCGGCAAACCGGACCCGCCGCCCTCCTCTAAATTATCCTCCTCATCAAATGGATCTAGTGAGAAGGAATCTAAATCTGGCCCTTTGAAACTCAGCGACATCGGTGTGGATGACAAATCTAGTTTCAAACCATACTCTAAGCCTTCCGATAAGAAGGACTCGTCCTCTGGCGTCTCGGGAGGAGAGAAGTCTGGTTTCCGAGTGCCGAGCGCCACCTGCCAGCCGTTTACGCCACGGACAGGCAGCCCCAACTCCAGCACTTCAGCTTCTCCTATGCCGAACGAGGGCAAGTGCGGGGACAGGGACGACAAGAAAGAGTCTGATTCTAATAAAAATGGTACTACGGACAGCTCTGGCACCACTAGTCACAGTCGGATAAGCGTAAGTTGTGGTGGAATAAACGTAGAGGTGAACCAGCACCAGGAGACAACGCCTGGCACTAAAAACACGTCCTGCTCGGAGTCCTCCTCTGTTACTTCTGTTTCCTCTGCGTCTGTTCTCGGGTCAGGACTTGTGGCCCCTGTTTCTCCCTACAAACCTGGACAGACCGTTTTCCCCTTGCCCCCTGCTGGCATGACGTATCCGGGGAGCCTCGCTGGGGCCTACGCGGGATATCCTCAGCATTTCCTGCCCACGGAGGCAGCCTGGTGAACGCGCAGCTTGCGAGCTCTCTGGGCTGCAGTAAGGCCGGCTCCAGCCCGCTGGCCGGTGCCTCCCCACCCACCATCATGTCGGCAAGTCTCTGTAGAGACCCGTACTGTCTCAGCTATCACTGTGCCAGTCACTTGGCGGGCGCAGCCGGCGCTTCGTGCACGCACGAATCCGCAGCTGCAGCCGCAAACGCCCTCAAGTCCAGCTATCCCCTCATGTACCCCACACACCCCATGCACGGCGTCCACTCTTCAGCGCACTCTTTTAGCGGACACCCTCTTTATCCATACGGCTTCATGCTGCCCAACGATCCCCTCCCTCATGTGTGTAACTGGGTTTCGGCCAACGGACCGTGTGACAAGCGCTTCTCCAGCTCCGAGGAGCTGCTGAGCCACCTACGGACTCACACCGCCTTCACCGGGGCCGAGAAGCTCATGTCCGGCTATCCCGGCTCCTCATCCTTGGCCAGCGCTGCAGCAGCGGCCATGGCCTGTCACATGCACATGCCTCCGTCTGGGGCGCCTGGGAGCCCCGGGACTCTGGCTCTGAGGAGCCCACACCACGCGCTAGGACTGAGCAGCCGGTATCACCCTTACTCCAAAAGTCCCCTGCCCACCCCCGGTGCGCCTGTGCCCGTGCCCGCGGCCACTGGCCCCTACTATTCCCCATATGCACTGTACGGCCAGAGATTGACCACAGCGTCTGCGCTGGGCTACCAGTGAGAAACAAAGTTTATATCAGATGCAAATATAAAGACTTTTATATGAACTGCGCTGAACAGGACAGGATCCGTGGACTTCGTGTATTATTTATATGTCGGCTTAAAGCAAGCGAATAGCTGCAAATGGATCACATTGAGCAATTCAAAGTGCATTATGTTGAGCTGAACTCTATGGTAACGTCAAACACACACATTAGATACTAATTCAATAGGGCCATCATTTCGATGTTCATTTGAAATTGATATGATTGTATTTGTTCTTATTTAATGTCTCATGGAAAAAGAAAATAATTTACATGCATGTTTGTTTCTTAAATTCAAATTGTCCACATTTTAAATTGCCGTTATTTTTCAGGTGTACACATTGGAAAGAGAATTGGTATTTTTTGTATGTATTCTGGAAAAATAACAAACAATTCTGTTCCATACTTCAGTGTGCCTCATTTTCTCACGAGTATACATAATTCACCCTGAATTTTATTTTAAATTATTCAGCACTTACATATAAATTGGCATTTTGAATTAATTAGTTTGTGTAAAACTAATTTCAGGTCCACATTAACCTGCAACATTTAATTTCCCCCTGAAATACCTGAAAAATGCCAAAGAATGAAACGCAGTCTGTTTTTTAAACAGAGCACACGTGTTTAGTGATGAATTGTTATAAACCATCCTTGGTTTGAGAGTGTAGTGCGCTTTTGCACGCACACTACAGCTGTTAAATTGACGTAAAAGTGTGCGTCATAATCAGCTGTTTACAGTATTTTACAGAAGCGTTTTAGCAATGATTTGTGTTTAGTAAATTCCACAGAGCGAAAACTGCAGAGGGAGAACATTATGTCTTAATAAATTATGAAGTTAAATGTGAATTGAACATAAATAAAAAATAAAACGGATTTATCAAACAGTCTGGCCTTCAATAAAATAATGATTTCCAGTATTATAATAATTTCAGTGCGCATTTTAAATAGGCCTATTGCTATTCACACCCTGCTATGGTAGAGCTCGTTTGCACATGTCCAGTTTTAATGACGTACACGCCTTTGATAAAGTCTTAGTCAACTTTAAGAGTGTGTTACATGTAATAGTAAAATTAGGGGCAGTGTATTGAACTCCTTTTTGAGTTGTAAACGTATGAGTGTGAGGGGGAAAAGCAGGCAACACACACACACCATGTATTGACTTAATATTTGCAAAGTCGACAAATACAATAATCAAAAATGC
Source organism: Neogobius melanostomus (assembly GCA_007210695.1). Taxonomy (NCBI): domain Eukaryota; kingdom Metazoa; phylum Chordata; class Actinopteri; order Gobiiformes; family Gobiidae; genus Neogobius; species Neogobius melanostomus. The sequence goes on along the minus strand of VHKM01000234.1, from coordinate 159,941 downwards.
GTTTCTTTAGTTTTACATTTTATTTTAATTTCAACAACAAACACAGACTTGGCAATTTCACATTCACCCGCACGGGCTTTACAAATCAGATATTGAATAGGCTTTATGATTCTCATTTACAGGTGATAGGAGTCACACGGGTTTATATTAAATGATCCAATCAAACTGACGCTGAACTGGACATTTTTGCGCGCAAAAATATGGCCGCTCTGTTGACCCAGCTGCGCTCGCCCGCTGCTCTTTATTTATTTGAAACATCTCCTCAGGTAGGCTATACGCCGTCCCCTTGTCCACGGCCCAGCAGTTAGTCAAATGAAACAAACTCCTCTCGTGGTGTGCGGAGGGCCCACACGCGTCCTAAACTGATGTAATGACGGTGAAAGGGAGCAATTTCCATTTTTACCCACATCATGGTGGCTGTGCGCGGAGGTCCCCGGTGGAAGGCAATTTATCATGTGCCCCTCCCCTGGCCCTGTCATCGGAGGAACAGGCAGGCACATGTGCGCGTGAATTAGGCGGCCCGGGCTCTCTCTCTCTCTCTCTCTGTCTTTCTCTCCCTCCCCTTCTCTCCCCCCTTTTACTTCCCTCTCCCTTCCCTCGCTGTGGGGATGTGACACACTGCGCAGGAACACGGGGATTAGAGTACGCGAGAGTAGAAAGTACACATTCACTTTGTCCATCAAGGCGCAGCAGAGGCGTGGAGGGATTTTTTAGCATGACCAAAAACGTGGTGGTGTCCGCGCGCGACTGTTTTACGCGCACACTCTCCACTTCAGTTAAATGCCAAATTGAATTGAATCATAAAAAAAGGAAAAAAACACAAAAAAACACACAAAAAACAGTTTGGATAGTCAAATCAAATAATGCAAGTTTTGGATTTCTGCTCCTCATTGTGCATTAAAAAAAAAATAGTATTGGTGTGTGTGAAATATGTCACGTTCAGCAAGTTTTCAAATGGGCATTGCTTTACTCTTTTTTACTTAAGACTTGCTTAAAACATTATTCTTGTAATTCAATACACAGTCGAAAATTATAACTTCGACGCCACTTTTCAATTGTGGTTTTGTACAAAGTAACACATCAAATGATAAAACAAAAAGTAATATTACTGAGTGTCAACCCAGATTTAGACCAAAATAAATAAGGCGTCTTTCCAACATCAGTTTATTATTATCCCCATTGCTTCATAAGGTGCAATCGAGGCGCTGCAAAGTGTCTCAGTGGTTAGACTACGCTTTGCCAAACGTCTCTACCCACTCCCTCCGCCGTCTCTTACATGCTGACCTATTCAAATCCAAAGGGGCATACAAAAAAAAGTGTAAAAGATTAGAATCAGCGAAACAGTATAAGGATGCAAACTTTTCCACGGCGACCATTTTGTACATGTTTCCTAGGACTCCTTCCTTGTGCCTGAGCGGGACATCTGTTGAAAAGGAGGGGGCGGGAGGGGGGGCCCATGGTACGTGACTCAACCCGGCTCAGCCCATCTACGCCAGGGCAGAATTACCAACCGCCACCAGAGCTGTCATTAGTGGGTGTGAGGCACAATAAAGAGACGGCGCGTCATCCGCTCATACCAACTCTATAGTTTGGTAGCAGCTGTGTCAATAAGGGAAGTCACTTTTAACATCCTCGCTCTTCACTCATAAGCGATTATTATCTTTGATGCACTGTATGTGTGGTCATCATAATTATTTACAGGCCCGTCAATAAGAAAGGATTTTGTTTCTCGGATACAAATTACACCTCTCAATATTTTTCACGATAGTCCTTTTTATCCTTTATGAAAGAGGAGCAGCGGCAATTCCTCCTCCTCGTCTTTCCCTGTATATCTTTGAAGTACATGTACCAGTGTTACTACGCCTGTACTTCAGTAGTAGTAAAAGCTAATAACAGCCCCAACCGTCGTCTGCCATTATCTCAGCATGTGATTTATGGTTATATAGGCTGCAGAGGTGTCCGCCCGCTTTGTGATTGCAGTAATGAAGCCATAAAATGAACAGCATGAAACAAAGCAGCCACTCAGTGATTGTAAATAGATCAGCAGCTTGGGGGGGAAATGTACGCGCTAAATTTCCCTGTTATCTCAGTGATTAGGAAATAAACATTCGGGGCTGGTCATCTATTACATTCTCGCTGTGATAGGGTTGGCAGAATAGTGGAAGAACGCAATATTACAGTAGCTTCAGTGTAGTTTTTTGAACCACATTTCACTGCACGATATGAGATCTTCCATCTGAAAGGTCAAATTAATTATGAATATACACTAATTATTAATATACACTTTTTTTACATAAAAAGTTGCATAGTGCACCTTTAATTTAATGATATAAATATGAGGATAAAAATGTACACTTTTTCTGCGAATGAAGCCACACATTGTAAACTTAAGTTGTGACTTTAGACATTGACTTCCATTCTAGCCTTGTTTTAGTCCCGGTTTAGTATTTTTTGAAGTCTTGTTTTGGTGTAAAAATGTCAGAAAAACAAAAAACAAACTGCTAAAGATATTTAACGGTACTTACTGTGTTGAAATTGTTTAACAATATACAACTAATATTGTTCAAAACAGTTATCGAATATCGCATTTTTTCCCCTCATATTGTGCAGCCCAAATGCTATGTTTTCGCACATGGCAAAAATGAAACAAATAAAAATCTTATGGCGTCTTTCTTAATGGGCACAATAGAAGCACAGACTTCTTAATAACAGTTTTTTTGTTTTGAAAAAATGTAAAAGTAATCTTAAACATATCAGTTAAAAAAATAAAAATGCAACTTTTGAGGCCAAAATTTGCAAGTTACAAGCAATACAGTCCCTAATGGCAGCAATAAAAAAAAAAACATTAGTGTTGATAGTCAACATTGCAATCAAACACATATGTACAATATGGGTTTCATTAGAGATAAACAAAGATAACTGTTTTGTTTATTGGTGCTAAAACCTTCTTTTGTAAGAATCAAACATGAAATAATAAAATAATAATGGAGTATACCAACATTGAGCAACAACACAGTGCCTTCAGGAAGATGGCAAACACTTAATTCAAACATAACTACATACCCGTGTTTCATATCAAAAACATTATATACATGACTGTACATTTAAAGGTGCACTATGCAACTTTTTATGTGAAAAAAAAAGTTAATATTTGTGCACATTTGATCTTGTAGTGACCCAATGGCTGTATGAGTGGTCAGCATGGCGCCTTTACTTTCCATCACAGTGATGTCTATAGCGCTCCAGGATCAATTGTTTGGAAGGTTTTCACTTCTGACGGACCCACTCCCCAGAAAACCTACAAAACAATTGATCCTGGAGCGTTATAGACACCACTGTGATGGAAAGTAAGGCGCCATGCTGACCACTTATACAGCCACTGGGTCACTACGAGGTCAAATACACACAAATATATATTTTAAAAAATGCATAGAAAATTGCAAAATCCATCTTTAAGTAGGCCTGTCGCCAATCCCAAAACGTTTCTAATCACATAATGATATATAGTTCTTACAACCTGATAAAAAAAAGTGATATTGTCCACTTCTGAGTGAACGTTGCTGAAAAGACTCTTGTAAAATCCCTATTCTGTGCGGTCACTTACATATCTAGCACTCCTGACAGTCGGATCCGAGAATGCAGTCCCCCAGCTGCGAGCTCTAATCGAAGTCATTTGCTTCTCAAAACTCCGTGCCAATCCAGACAGGAATCCCTCCCCGATTCGTTCCCTCGTTCCCGCGGTTACCCCTCTCATTGATTCACAAATGCGGCGCGCTCGTCCAGGTGATGCGAGCGAAGTGGCGTGTGTTGATCTATCCGTGCCACTCAACTGTCCGGAACCCGCTTGCGCTCAGACAGCCTAATTGAGGTCATTTCTGTCCGCTTTCGGGGGGGTGTTTTAGCGCGCGAGGGTAATTTGGCCCCCCCATTCTTTTCTCTTTTTTTTTGGGAGACGGGGTTTCTGACAAAGAATATTTTATGGAAATGCATCCTTACTCCACGCACCTTAATGGGGTATGTTGGAGCAGAGCCCGGGCTGATGAGGCTGTTGTGTGTCACTGATGAATGCAAAAAGCGCGGCCAAAATGTCACTTGTAGACTTTTAGCGGGGCGACTTCATCGGGAATCTGTAATGCACAATCACAAGGTTATACTAATGGTATGAAGCAACAGGAGGAGACAATCCGGTTCATGTCTCGTCCGTGGCGGCGCAGTGGTTGGCAATCTCACGGTTTCCGGGGTTTGACTCCAGAGTTTTCAGTGTAGCGTTTTTCATGTTCTCACTGTGTCTTGGTGGGTTTCCTCTGGATTTCTCCCATCAACCTAAAACACAATACAATAATTAACCAGGTACACTGCAAAAGAGATTATACTGATATATTAAATGAATCAAACTAAGAATATTCTGACTTGTGAAGTAACACAAAAAGTAACCACAAAACAAAGGCCACACGCTCAACATTTGGTTGTGGCGCCTTTAGCTTTGATCACAGTTTAAATTCCGTGTTAAAATGTTAAAAGATACAGCGTTGTGTTAATTTTTCCCCAAGATCTTGTTTTGATGATGGGAGAGTGTGACCGCTGTGCAAAGCCTTCTCCAGCACGTCCCAAAGAATCTCAATGGGGTTAAGATCTGGACTTTGTGGCGGCCGATCCATGAGTGTCGATGATGTCTCCCTGGCCTGACGAATCCTGGCATTGTCATCTTTGAATATGCCCGTGCCATCAGGGAAGAAGAAATCCATTGATGGAATAACCGTGCTGATCTCGTTCTTTGGGCACAGAGTGTTGCTGACTCTAGACCTGACCAACTGCAGTGGCCCCAGATCAGAACAGTTACTTAAATCCAGGTGGACCCTTTTATTTTTTGGGCAGTGTGTTTTTGCATCCACACATCTTATTGTGTATTGAGATGTTTTGTGTTTTTTATTTTAGTGAAAAAAACACTTGTTCCACATGCAGATTCAAAGGAAATAATTTCTAGATTACTTGATTGTAAATGAGCACATCACAAAGTCTGTATTTACTTATCCAACAACATCCTCTGGAAATAACAAAATGTCCTTTTTCTTCTTATCTATAAAAGCCTCTCCCTCTGTAGTTTAGGTTTTGAAATGCATGTGATTTAAGAGTTTAGTAGACTATCTTTCAGTCTCCTCCTGAATGTAAATGCTGCCGGATTTGCTTTAAATGTAAAGCTTGAACTGAATATTCTCAACGTAGCGAGAAAATGTTTCCTACAAAGTCAATAACTAAGCAATACTTTTACCTTTTGTAAATAAGCAATAAAATCATTCAACATACTATGAAATAATGATGACAGTTTCTGACCGTTGGTGGTTTCGGTTTACCACGCAAATTCTATCCTCCGAAATTTGACGCCTACTATGAGTAAACCCGGATGGTGTGTCACTGAGCGTACATATACTGTACGGGTGAAGTCATTTTGATATGGGGCGTGGGCCAACAATTACCATGACTCAGACTGTATGCTTACCACAGAAAACACATAAACAGAGATTGTAGTTACGGAGAAAGAGCAGATAATGATTAGTTAATACTTTGCTTATTGTAAGGCAAGGAAAAGGGGGTGGTTGTTGGGATTCCAAAATAAAACCTGGCAGTTTTGAGGGTTCTTTTTCAACTATTTGTCGAGAATTTGATTGTGATCAGACTTGACTTTAAATGGGCCTCGTCAAAGGTTTTATAATCAAGCAGGTAACCAAGATGATATTTGTACACAAAGATAGAACTTAGTCTCCACTATATTGTTCTCAGCTCTCTGCTCGTATACGCACAAGTTTTGGCAAAACGATGAAGACAGTGTTCAAATTTGACTTGTAGTTTCTGTAGGACTGAAGAAAGTTACTTGCTACAGGTTGGAAACGCCAACCAATACACACCAATGTCATCACACTACATTTGTTTCAAGTGAATAGGTCCAGTAATGACAGAGATATTATCCATGAACCAAGGCAAAAGTATCTATAATATGACACTTAAAAGGCAAAGCCCATTGTAAAATAATGCTTGCTGCCCTTCAATATTAAACTATAGACTCTTAAGAAAGTAACAATATCACATGAAGGCAACCTATTGGAAACAGTGGCAAGTACGAGTACATATCATTCTCTCCAATACAAGGTAAAGATAAAAACCTTACATTCTGCTCTTCTAATCCTCTTACATATTTAACCCATATTACATCCCAATCTGTAATAGCCTCCCCTCATCTCTATTTGCAGAGATAAAGATGTCTTTTGCCGCAGAAAGCCATAGTTCATCTAACAGTGCACCTGCACACCACGAAGCGGTGGAGCCATGAGGGACGCTGCACTTGGAGCAAAGGTGCTACTCTTTCAGACTTTTCCTTTTTCCCAGAGTGGAGAAACTAGCTCTTAAAAGTGTGATTACTCAGTCCACCTACACAAAACTCCAACCGCTGCATGTAGCAATCGCGTGCGTATTCTCAGGAGGATTTTCAAAGTCAAACCCACGTGTCAGTGGATCATTCTGAGAGTGCACGTAAGCTTAAAAATCACACACCAAACTTTAACTCGTTTATGCGCGCCGTCTTGTTTGGTGTTGCTAATAAGGCCAGGTATTTCGAGGGAGCGGACTTGTTTACATCACACTTTCACTGCATGTGACTTGCCCAATTAGCACCTCTATGGAATAACTTGACTTATTGTTTTGACATATGCCATTGTCGTAAATAAAGTGTTCTAAAAGGATTTGTTCACGGTATTATCCTAAACCCTACCGTGGGACATTTAATGATCAACGTTTAGGTGCGTACTCCTTATGTTACAGCTATAGATATATTTGTTTATGGTACTAAACCGATGGATGAAGTACAAGAGTCGGTGGCGAATACTGGAGTACGAGTATCTCGCGTGTTGCCTGAACCTATTCAGAGAACATTAGCAAGAGTGTTGTTTTTCTAATTAGAGCTTTGAAATGAACAAAGCTTTTCAAATTGTTCAACCACGGCAAATAAGAAATAATTTGACAAAGATTTTTACAACAGAAACCAACTCTTTCTACACAGACATTCAACATCTGTGTATCATCTGTGTAGCAGAATTTCTTTCTTCTTTTGTTTTTGTTCAATTAAGTTGAACTGAAAATGAAGAGTAAATGGATGTAAATACTGACACGAATAGAATTTGGATGCGTATTTCCGGTATTGCATTTGGACAACCAAACGTGCTTCTAATTATCTGCAAGACATTCTGTTTTTTGTTTTGTTTTTGTAATCAACAGAAAGCATTTGGAAGAGGACCTAATGCAGTCAAGCCTTTCTCTACCTGTGGTGAAAGCAAAACAGCAACATCTGTAAGGAGCTCTTGATGTCCCACTCACAAATGTCATGTCTGAGGAGAGGCCACTCACATTGGAAGATGCCAATCACTCAATTGTCCTTTCACTATTGTCTTTGTGTTATAGCACTACTATCAAGCATTACCTCAAACTTCCCATTGGCTGCACTGAATCGCACACTCCACCTTGATATTCTCCAGAGTTTTTTGGCCGGGGCCCCGAGTTCGAAAGGAAAAGAACTCCAATATATAAAACACTCTGGTGATTTACGGGCGCTATATTTATCGCGTTGATATAAACTATTCAACTATTACCAGCTCCAACATTACACCGGCAATACATTGGTGTCAGCGGAGCGCAACAATCCCCCCTGCACTACATCAGCAAAGCCAAACATGAAAAAACCTCCCTCCGCCGCGCGACTTTCAATAGAGACTTCTCCGAGGAAATAAATAGCAGAGTGGGGGGGACATTTCTCTACTCATCCGCTAAGTGATGATGCCGCGATGTATCACGCATTGATCGGAGGCGTTCGGGCCGGAGCGGGCCTGTATTAAGGAGGGAACTCGGCAGACTAATGGGCCTGAATGGGGAGACAAATTGGGCCAGACGTAAAGCAACACAAAGCTCCGGGAAATATGGCTCCTCTCACTTTTATTGCGTTAATGCATTTTAGTGTTAAATGTGAAATTGAACCTCGAATTACCTCCGATCTATTTGTTTTCCCTTTTGGGTGGCTGTTTACTTATAGTGCAAACGGATGGGGTGAACATATCATAAAAGGACAATGTGCTGAGGGGGCATTTGTTAGTATTGCGTATACATATAGAGTTAGTTTCTTACCGCTTTTTTCCAGCAATATGACTAATAATATTTTACAATGAGCTAAAGTTTTTAGAAAAGTCAAGCTAGCCTCGCATTATTACAGTTTTACAACTTCTTGAAGTCTTTCTATAGACTAATTTGTGGAAAATAGTTGTTGGACATCTGAGCGGTTGGTTTTAGTCATGGCCTGTCCTCAGATTGTGTCCACGTGTCAGCTGACCACACATGTCCAGTGACAGATGAAGACCTGTGCTGTCTCCCTCTCCTTCCCTGAGGCTAGTCACAGATGTAGGTGTGCTCCGACAGACAGTCCCTGACAGCAGCCAGGGCCACCTGATGCTGTCCAGTCCAGAGTCACCTCACGGCATCTAGGTTTAGTTTGATTGAGAGAGAAAAATTAAATTAACTCAGCGAAAAGAATATGACATTTGATTTAAACACCAGTGTACAGAAGATTGGCAGATGCAATTTTAATAGTTTTATAATAATACATAATACATTACATATACAGTACATAGTTGTTTGCTAACAGAGTCAATATACTTAGACAAATTATTCAAACAATTCAAAGTCACATTATGTAACAGCTCGTCTCCAAGGAGATGTTGACTAAAAGCAGCCATATATGAGATTTCAAAAGGTTAGGTCCTCATCTAAATCTATTCTTTGATTTTTTTTCATCATTAGGTGCATGTTTTGCATTGATGATACATGTGGCTTTAAATATGGCAAAAAGGTCACGTATTGCAATATATCAAAAATACTTCTGCTTGTTTTGGTGTATGTTTAAAGACAAGAAAATCAATAAAGTCTGCATTATAAAAAAATATATCAGTATTAGTGAAGGACAGCAGAGTTTACTACTACTCCTAACAACAAACATTTGTCCGAAAGTATTCATCCATTCATTTTTGTCATAGGAGTATGAGAAATTATGTATATTAAGAGTTTAAAGGCACAAACAAGGGTTATCAGCTATGTGCTCCTACCATAGCGTGAATATTTTAAATGAAAGGAATTACCAAATCTTATCACTAAAATGCTTTAATAACTATTTCGTTTAGAAAGGTAATTCATCTTGCAATTATACTTAACCATATAGCTGGAATAACCTCAATCGTGCCTTTGAACTTTTGATAATAATTTAGCTTGAATTGATCACAGAAACAAATGGAGATTGGGGACAAATGAATCGGTCTTTTATCCCTCGAGCTCTTAGATTGTTATACAGATCTCGATTGCTTTTCTAATGTTGCTTTTACTGTTTTATTGTGATTGACACATTTCAGGTCAAGCTGTTTTAAAATCTAATCTAATCTAATAATACAGTAGCGTACGTACATGACATGCAGAAACAACAGCAAGGAAGCGTTAACCTTTTTAGATAATGTTCTGAGAAGCAGTAAAGTGGGAGTAAGTGCACATACATGTATCATTCATACATGCAGAGATGAGATTACGTTCAGGAGCTTTGTGTGACATGTGGTTTTCAGTGTGGGTTTTCACTCCTGTGTGACCCGAGGTGAAAGAGCTTTTGTTATGACAGTCACGGGCTGAAGTGCTCCCCTATAGACATAATGTATAAGTCAACTGTCAACAGCACACACAGGAGAAACTGCGCGGCTGTCTCTTATGTGCTACTCCGTAATCGTGACATAAGTTGGTTGAAAACTGGCTTTAAATATTTAAAAAAGTGAAGCTGCGCCACGACACCTGCTAATGCGCACACACTCCCCGAGTCAATCAGAGAATAAAACAGACGAAATGAACTGAAAAAGATAGTGTGGGGGAAAGTGTCGGGCGGATGATTTTTCCAGCACAAAGAAACGGGGCAAAGACAAGTGAAGGGATCGTTTGAAACCTTAGGTAAATAAGAGGAATCCGGCGTGGAACATCCAGGTAATAAGTGATGTTATGACTTGGCATTTGCTCTGACATGCATTTGAGACAGGAACATTAAAAGATATCCACCATTTGACAGGTATCACGGTTCCCCCAGGCAAGAAGGATTCTCATTTTGATGAGTGTGTCAGTCACCGTGAAGCCTGTCGACAAGCCAGATCTCAAGCACTGACGCTCAGGAGAAACTCGTGCCTCCAAATAAAATACAAAAATTACAAATGGAATATTCGAGAAGCTCAGTAAAGGAGAGATAATGGCCAAAAAGGAAACGGATGTTGCGGAAGAGAAATTTGCCCAACCGTTTCCCAAGTAGAGGTACAGTTGCTTGTAAGTTTTTCATGTAATGTTGTTCCCTCATATTCATGTAAGCTCTCAGTCGTACAGGTTTATTCCATCGTAGACACAAGCACAGACAAAGGTGTGAGGCGAAACATCTGCAACTCTAAAACTACGTAGCAAAGATGGCAGCTTAAAAACGTTCGTCTTCATTGTTCCCTCATGTAAAAAAAACAAACAGAGTTTTGTTGCATTCACTGGACCTGGACTGATCTTATCCCTTCAGCACTCAAACTGGTTCCACTACATATAATTTCAGTGTTCGTCTTAAAGGAACAGGCCACCGTTTTTCCATACTGAGATATGTTCTTACCTGAGCTCAGACGAGTTGATGCGTACCTGTCTGGTCCTTGTGCGTGCGCTCAGTCACACAAAAAGACCAAAATGTTGTTAGCATTTAGCCTCTCCCAGCATATTCCTATGGGGGCAAACGGGGGTGAAGTTGGAAGCGACCAAGCTCTTCCACGTTTTCCGTATTTAAACACGGTTACGTGAGTAGTTACATGATCCAAGTATAGTTACACAGAATTAAACATGTTGATTTCCTAAACGGATAAAAAGGGGAACTCTATTGTAAGGCGTAATAACACCTTAGGAGCACTTCGATGTTTGCGCAGTTATATCTTCACTCCTAAAGAATTCTGAAGATATTACTCCATGGACTACTTATGTAACCGTATTTCAATAGGGAAAACGTGGAAGAGCTTGGTCGCTTCTAACTTCACCTTTGGGTCCATAGGAATATGCTGGGAGAGGCTAAATGCTAACAACATCTTTGTCAACTCATCTAAGCTCAGGTAAGGACATATCTCAGTATGGAAAAAAGGGTGGCCTGTTCCTTTAGAAAGAGCTGTCCCTCAGTCAGTTCAGCCTGTTACGGATCAAGACTCCATGTGCAAACGTACATTATCTAAAATCCGAAAACATAAAATATCAAGGCTAAGGTGTTCGAAATCATTTTATGAAGCCTGACAAATGTGCAACACAAGCCCTTTAACTTGGCGATCTGTTTACACTAGATTGATCGCATGTTTCCATTTCAAAAAGCAGCAGAGAGCTCTTCTGTTCGCCTCATTCAGACAACAATGCGGACACAAAACCCGACAAGAGCCAGCGTCGACGCGCAGCAGAGAGTGCGATTTGGCCAAAACTCCTTCATAATCCAAGTTGCATAAATGAGTTGTGACTGACGTTGACAGGGCCGCGGAGAGACGGAACACAACACGGGGGCTTAAACGCCACGCTGAGTGCTCCGTGAATGAATAGTCACTCTGTATGCGTTTTTCAGCCCGGGCCGTTGCGCCATGTTCACTGTATGACACTTAGCCTGATTTACCGCCTTCTCCGGCTAAATAATTCACGGGGATATGGCTGTGTGCGCTTTTAATGCCTGTTGTATATACCTGCTTGTCTTTAGAATGTTTTGCAGGCGCGCGGCCATATGCCTGGATGGATGGATAGATTGGAAGGGTGGGTGGGTGTTTTTGGGCTCTCTCGGCCTGATTAATAAACTACTCACTGCGAACATGTCATGAGCGCTGTACAGGCACAACTCTTTGCACGTGCGCTTGTATAAAAGCCCACTGTCTGGACCACGGCTAATAGGCTTCATCTGATGTATTGTGAGTAAAAAATAGGGCCGCTCCAAATGTTGATGGATGATTTGCTCAGATGGGAGTGCCATTATCAAATCTGAATGGCTCTGCTTTTGGCCAGTGTTTGCCTAATGCCAGCTCAAAGAATCACGGCCGGTTCATAATGCCTGTAGTCTGCGTAATGGCAAACAAAAGCCATCGTCTGTCATAATTATGTGTCATTTAAATTTCATGTTATCGATGTGGACAATGCATGCCAATCAAAATCTGCTATAGGCACTTTGCTTTCTGTTCGTGCCGTTCATTGACTGCTGAGTAATAGGACACATGATACGCCGGCGATTAATAATGATTGTTTGTATTGTGGTGCACCTGCTCTCACGTGAAATATTATGAAGCGTTATTATTTATGATGACAGCTGTTTGCGGTACTGCTGATGGCTTTTCGCAGGATGTTTTCTGAATTTTGAGTTTTGATCCGAGAGCTCCACGAACAGAAAAGGAAACGATGGTTTGTTCAGTCCAAGAGGAGGTTTTGTTGGGAGGTTACTGACAGCATGGCGTAGGGCGAATAGAAGGAGTCAATGGGGAAACATGAGCATAAAACAAGCACTGAAATAGCCCATTGTTACGGGGTCATATCACAATTGGATGTATTATTTCTCAATCTATTGCCCATCCTGAACTCATTGGCTATGTCATTGGCTATTAACATCTTCGGTTTCCCGGTGTCGAAAGTGCCTTTGTGGCTTCGTAATGCAGCCGAGTGGTACCGTAGTCCAAAGCTACAGGGAGGCAGCCGCCATTTTCCAGTTCAAAGCTCCAAACAGCACAGAACGGACCCGACAGGTTGAGTGCACGCTTTCACACTGTAACCATAGAACAATATCGCCTTGTTACGGCAAAAAGAAAAGAGAATCGGCGTGACAGCTCTGAACAAACATGAAGCGGATGAGGAAGTCAACCATGAGAGATGCAAAATGTTAAACCTTGTGAACTTCAAAGCTGTAATTGCTAATTTGATCCGTGAGCTGTGTGATATAGAGTCTCATGGTAAAGAGCGGCATGTCTGTCAGCGTGTCAGAGAGATGATCCTGTTCAGCCGTTATCATGCATCACACTTGTGTAAGCTTCTGAACTGTGGAGACAAACGGCAGTGTGTTTCATTAGCTACAGATGTCCCACAATGTTTATTCATTCCAGCATTTACGGTGTCAAGTGACTGTATGAAGTGTAGTATGGAAATATAAAATGTACTTCTATAATTTTCTCCTCTTAGTATTTGACACGTTTTAGCAGCCTTTTCCAAAAGCCAGTGCCTCATTTTCTTCCCCTAAGTCCACTTTTTGGACTTAATTTGACTGCATTGGAAATCAGCCTGATGGCTGCAAACCTTCTGCATACTCCAGTTCTAAAATGCAGGCTTTGTGCTCCCCTAATGATTCGTACCCTGTGTGAGACTTCTGGAAGTTGCCTGTTTTTGGAGTGAAAGCTGGCTTTTGGCCATAAAAAGTCCATGGTTAGAGTATCACATGGTTAGTGGTGCTTCCTACGGCTATATTTATGTACTCGTACTGTATCCCCTTTCATTGAAACCCAAACCAGTGGGTGATTTGTCTCCATAAGAGAGTGCCATTTACAAGCAGCCATGCTGGGGTGGGACCCCGAGCAGAGGACTTGTTAATAGCACACATCCACTTCTCACCAGATGCTGTCCAGAGCAAACCAACATATGCTGAGAGACACGTCCAAACCAATTTGAGATGAATGCTGAACTACAACTTTAAAGGTCTTTTTTTACTCCAACTAGCTTGTTTCTTTTTGCCCTTTTCTTTATCCATCACACAGTACTAAAGTGGAAAACAACTATCTGGGGCCCAAGACTAAATAAATGGCAAGATATGTTGCAGTAGAGACCTGACTCAAATCTGAATATGTGATTTTATCATTACCATCAACAACAGATCATTTTAAAAGGCGACCCGGATATTATGAAAACATTGTTTTGACTTTAAGTACACAAGAAGGGCAGCACTAAATCTTAATCATGCAATGACTATGAAGAGCTTATGCAATGTTAATACTTGCACTAACTATAGAGCAAAATAAACCTTTTTCTGATCATTCGATTTCAGTCGTCACCTTTGGAAATGACATGTATACTTTGGACTGCAGAAGTAAAGGATGTTTATAATTAGCAGAATATTACATGACATCTGATAGTAATTAGTTGTGATTTGCGTAGACACTCTGTTTAAAAGTGTGTCAGTCTGTCACCAATCGTGTGATAGATTGTTGGAATTACCAAAGCTTTTTGTCATCAGCCGTGTAAAGCACTTCTCCCAGATGATGCTCCATTTATGTGGGCCAGAAGCTGAGCGACAAGACTATGGATTCACGAGGGGTTTCTTGGGGGAATCTTGCATCTGACGCTTGGATCAACAGTAACAAACCATCATTCTTAGCTAACAGCAAGCTAACAACTCAATGGCTCTGTAATAAACACAGAATAGGTAGCGTGATAGTTTATGGGCTTTAAATAATGTGGAGGAACCTTCCCAATTCTATCTGTTACACAACAAAATTTGGGCATTATCGATGAGAGAGCTTTCTGTAGTAGAGGAAGAAATTACAAACAAGAAAAGTAGACTTTTGCATAATATTTCCCCTTTAATAGAGGCTCTTTAGAATGTTATGATGTCACGTGAACGCAGTCTATTTACCTGGGCAGGAGCCTGAGTGCCGACTATTGTAAGTATTCACCCGGGGTCTCTGAGGGCAATCTCGCATTCAACGCTAGACACGCCACTTTCTCCCACTTGGATCAATTTGGAAAGTCTCCCCTCTGATGTAATTGCCTTCCATTTAATAAAAAACGAGATTTATTGGAAATCAGATCTCACATTATGGGGCTCGATGACAGCCAAAGAAAAATGCAAAATTTACTGTCTGCTTTTATAGCCGGATTTCAGGAATAATTGTTGCGGGACATGACGGTGAGTTAGCAGTTATAAACCTGTCCCCCATATAAATTACCTAATCAGGCGATCCCAGTGGTTATATAAATTGAGCCACTCATTCGTCTTCAATGGTCTGTGTGTGCGTATAAAACCGCAACGACCATCGTATACTTCGCAGGAAAAAAGGGGCTGTTTACCGAGTTTAGGGAGGGGGGGAATGGATGACTTTTTGCATGCTCAATCATCTGTGAAATGTCCATTTAATCATCCCCAGAAACCCCCCTGGTTTATTTGTGCTGCAGCGAGAGATTTACATTTCCAAACATCCCCCATATTAATCATTGCTTCATCACGCCCTCCGACTGACAAGAAGCATAAACCGCCTCAGTGTACTGCCTTGTCGGCTAATGCACGGATACTTCTGCCTGGGCGTCTTTGTACTGAGCAAGAGCAAGAGTTTGGGCCGCTAGATCCAGCTAAATCGAGCTTTGAACCCCATTATATACAGTACATGCAGGGACTGGCAGTGCTCAGATACTGTACTTTTACCCCAGCACATGTACTTGAATCACTTTTTGTAGTAGATCAGTAGTTTTATCATACAGTACTTATTTCTGCTTGAGGTCATATTATTTTGAAATGACAGTGCTCATTTGGTTTCTCCTTCCACCGTGAAATTGAATTGTTTAGCTTAAATAATCTAAATTTGAAATTGAATTTATCTTATTTGTTTCATCACATTACAAGGTGTAATCTTTGGAAATATAAGCATATTTGAATTACTTTTGCATTGTTCAGTATGAAAATAAATGTGACTTTTATGCTCAAAAAAGCACTAAATAAATGTATGTTATTCCTGTAACTGTATTTTCAGTTCCTTTTACTTTTATTTGAGTATTTATTTGGGTCACTGTACTTTTTACTTCTACTTGAGTGAAATTATTTTCAATAGTGTTACTCTTCCTTGAGTAAATATTTTTGGCTGATTTACCAACCTCATGCATATTTGGGTAATGCTTCGTATTCCGTGTGTATCCATCTCAGGAGCTTTCAGCACTCATATTGCCTCCACTTCCATTGGCATGTCCTGAGAAGAAGAAGCAGGAATGCTCAAGTTAATCTTGCATCATTGTGCCAGCAGAAGTTGAGCCCCTGTGTGTTGTATGCTCAGACTAGAGCTGGTTTGGTCTTTTCTCCATCTATAAACATAGAAATATGAAATTCTGAGGAGTCCAAAATTACAAAAGGTCAAATTTAAAGGCGTAACTGTGTCTGTTTGTTGATTCTTTCTTTTTCATTCCAGCTTTTCAAACCAAGATAGGCCAAATGATAGTCACAGATCATAATTGGTGATATTTTACAGAAAACATCACGCCGGGAAAAGAAGCACAAAGTAAAAATGTCACAAGGTATGTTTTTTTTTCCCAACCAATTTTAAAAAGCCTGCATTCATCTTTGGCTTGTGGATAAAACTCCCCTGGCTTTAAAATGGCAGGAGCAAAACGTTGAGGTCATATTAATGCTCGGTGCAGTAAAAAAGGCTGCATCCCAGTCTGTCCACACGCGCGACAGTCGGGGTGATTTACTCCTCCGTGGATTGCCGCGGGAGTACCTTGGCAGAGGCACTCTACCTGCTGCTGTAATGAAATTCAGGATGTCGCACCATCAACAATGAATCCTTCATAAAAGAGTGAAGTATGAGTTTATCACCCGGGATGAGAAGCATGTTACATTTGCCACTTTAAACAAGATGAATGGGTCACTCAGCCATTTACATTCTCATACATTTTTATGACTCTGCCATGAAGTGAGTTTGATCTATTGGTAACAAGATAAATGATGGGCATAAAGCGCTGGCAGTTGTGACTTTAAACAATCCTTCATTGGATGCCAGTCTTTTACTTTTACATGACGCATTGTCTGTCTCCACAGCCTTGTGCTCAAACAGCTGAAGTCGGCCGCTTTTCAACATAGTGCAGCAAAAGCAAAAAGTGCCTCTCGTGACTGGCGGGGATCTTTACATTGAGCACATAGAATTTCTCCTAACGCTACATTTTCTGTGTTGCACGTATATGTCACTGGTGATGGGAAACAGGTTGACCTCCAAAGCGCACAAAGGGATGTTTTGTTCAACCTGGTGGATGGAGAGGTTCAGCCAACCATAGTCTTTTGCCACGCAGTAGCATGAAAAGCAGCTGAAAGGCCCACTTTACAGTTGCCAGCTGCCTTCAAAGTTTTTTTTTCCCCCTCCTCTTCGGAGATTGATGCTTGCAAGTGTACATTTGTCCGTGGAATTTTAGAAGCACGGAAACAGGAGTTGGGTCTCAGGAAATCTCTGCTGTCATTGAGTGATGGAGGACAGTGAATGGAGCTGTCCGAGGCATTAGAGTGATGGAACAAGACATCCTCTTTGGTCTAGCCCTTTGTCCATATCTTTCGTCCCCTGGCTCCCTCTCGGCAAATATCAAGTCATATATGCCGACTTGATATTTTTCATACATCGCTACTATCCCCAGAAACATTTGTAGCAGAATAATCCATCAGGCCTGTCACACAGATGAACCTTTATTAGCATGGACAGCAGATTAAAAATGTTGCTGTCGCAGGGAGCATAGATGGATCCTTGTGGAGACCTTACAACCTCTGTGTGTTGTAATTTGAAAACAGCCATGGCCATTTAGTCATCAGCCAGCGTGGGCGTCGCGGTTGCGGACAGAATGATATATCACCTGGTTCAGCTAAATGACAATTTTATTCCTCACCTCCACTTTCACGAGCCCCACTGTTCTCCATGGCAACTTCAGATGCAGTCAGTCAAGCTAACTAGTAGGCTGCTTGTGAAAACTCTGATATCACCGGCCCAACGCTGACTGATTTGTGGCCTGACTGTATACTGTATATAATGCGCTATAAACACTTTGGAAGTCATGCTGAAGAAGCCATGTATGTGGAACGTGAGCGTGGGGAGGAAAAGCAGGAAACACAACAGATGCCCTTAGTGTGGGTATCTCCGACAAGGCCTGTAATTTGCTGCATAATAGTCGACGACAGTGCCGCTAGAGGCAGCTATGAGGGAGACGGTATATGGGAGCGGAGGGAGAGCGCTCCATCATGGAAAAGGGAGCTCCTGTCGACTGCAGTGGTCCAGGACAAAGCTGAGAGCTCCCAGACGCCCCGTATGATTAATGACTTATGGCCATGCTGTGTGGAAGCCTGGTAATTAGCTACAGGCTGATTAAAGACAAGTAAACTTCTGCTGATAACCCGATTCTGTTTCTCCCCAGCGCTGACACTGGCATGTGGAAGCTCTTACTGCCAGGGTTGCAAGAAACAGACCAGCGTTGAGTATGATGAATGTAGTCTCCAACAGGCGTATACAGGCTCTAATTTAAAACTATTTAGCGTGTGACATATTGGCATTGTGCTCCCTCTGTCTCCCTCTGTTCATGTTTGCGGTCGGCGCTGCTGTCCAACTTTCAGGGGGCCGTTGTTTTGAGACGGTGCCTGGCATATTCATGAATAAAGTTTTGTGCTAGGCCAACCCCCTCCTTTCTGCTCCGCCGGTCTTTTCCCCCTTGGTAGATTTTCTTCCAAACATTTGCATTTTGTGTATTAGCGAACAAGTAGAACCGCGGCCCGCCAAGACTATTCATCAACTACAGCGTTTTATAGTCCCGGCTGTCCACTTGAGGGACAGGTAGAGCCGAAGCCAGAGCAGACAGCATTACTGGCTTTACCTTATGAGACGACATGCAGAGTGGAGTTAGCTCAAAATGAATAGAACGCTCTCCAAGTTCCACAAGATCCAAAAGGCAGCCAAAACAACCCGCTCTTGCTTCCAAAGTCTTGTCTGCGTAGTTTCATGGGGTGGGGATTTTCCTCTGAGGTAAACAGAGGGAGAAAAGAATAATGGATGGTTACGCTAATAAAGCTGATGTCAGTCGTTTTACAGTTAGACAGGGAAAACGAGAACTTAACAAATGATACGCGGTCCCACAAAGGATTCAAGAAAAAAGCTTGGGGAATTTTGGCGACCCCTAGCAGCCAAAGAGTATGTTACAATTTCACACTTTACAAGGCGTGTTTATAGAACGTTTCTGACTGACTTGTTGATTATGTTGCACTATTAAAAACACAGTTTAGATTCTTAGGTTCTCAAATACCCCACTATGTTATAATAAACCTAATTTTCTAAACTTACCACCAGTTTTGATGTAAACGATATCATTTGAATAGGGTACCGTTAAGATAAGTTAATTTCTTTAAGTTGGTGCAATCAAACTATTTTCTTGTTGGAGAACTTTTTCTCCCTTAGCTTTCCATTGTAAATGTAGCATTTGTTCAAGAGAAAAGTTTCTGCATGTGCTGTTAGTATCTAAATAGAGCACATTTGTACCGATCATAAGGATGAGTCTAAAGCACAGGGTTTTCTTCGCAACAGAGTCTCACTCTGAGCTGTGGCTGTGCGTATCTTATCACGTAATCAATCGGGATGTGAATGAGGGTCTGTGTGAACTAGACACATGTTTGGGCAGCAGCTAAAAGATACCTTTGACTTATGATTTGAAAACCGGATAAGTCAGGTAGCTCAGCTTTAAAATAAATAAGACATTAGAATAAGTACGTATATCTCCTGCAAACTCCACTCTTTACTTCCCTTGCTGGTGGTTGTTATGAAAATGAATAAAAATACAAGTCTTAAATAAAAACATGCGTAGAGAGTACAGGTACGGAGGGAGGAAAATGTATGTGAACCCTTTGGAATTTCTCACATTTTAGCCTAAATTGGTCATAAAATGTGGTCTGATCTTTATCAAAATCATAAGAATGAGTAAACAGTGTCTGCTTTAACTAATACCACTCAAACAATTACATGTTATCATATTTTTATTGGCCATATTATGTAAACATTCACAAGACAGCGTCGAATAAGTAAGTGAACCCTTGGATTCAATGCTGGTTGACCCTCCTTTGGCAGCAATAACGTCAACCAGACGTTTCCTGTAGTTGCAGATTAGACATGCACAACGATCAGGATGAATCTTGGACCATTGCTCTGTCAAAACTATTGCAGTTCAGCAGGATTCCTGGGATGTCTGGTGTTGATAGCTTTCTTGAGGTCATGCCACAGCATCTCTATTAGGTTTAGGTCAGGACTTTAACTGGGCCATTCCAGAGCACATATTTTATTCTTCTGAAACCATTCTGAAGTTGATTTGCTTTTGTGCTTTGGGTCATTGTCTTGTTGTAGCACCCATCCTCTTTTGAACTTCAACTGTTGGACACACAATATCTTGATAAACTTGTGAATTCATTTCTTCATTGATGATAGCACGTTGTCCAGGCCCTGAGGCAGCAAAGCAGCACCATACTTCACAGTGGTGGGGATAAGGTTTTGATGTTGGTGTGCTGACATTTTTCCTCCACTAATGACGTTGTGTGTTCTACCCAAACAATTCAACTTTGGTTTCATCTGTCCACAGAATATTTTGCCAGTAGTGCAGGCAAGCATCCAAGTGCTCTTTTGCAAAGTTCAAAAGTGCAGCAATGTTTTTTAGACAGCAATGGCTTCCTCTGCAGTGTTCTCTTATGAACCCTATTCTTGTTCAATGTTTTATGTATTGTAGATTATGTCTACAGAGATGTTGGCATGTGCCAGTGATTTCTGTAAGTCTTTAGCTGACACGCTAACTCATTAAGTATTCTGCGCTGTGCCCTTGGAGTCATCTTTACAGGGCAACCACTCCTTGGAAGTGAAGCAACAGTAGCAAACTGTCTCCATTTATAGACAATTTGTCAAACCGTGGATTTATGAACATCAAGACTTTTGGAGATGGTTTTGTAGCCTTTTCCAGCTTTATACAAATCCATCATTCTTGATCGTAGGTCTTCAGACTGCTCTTTTGAGTGAGGCATGGCGCACATCAGACAATGCTTCTCAACAAGAGACAATTCTTATAGTGTGTGTTTTTCAGTGGCAAGGGCAGCTTAAAGCCACACCTCAGTGATTGGACTTCAGGTTGGCTCGCACTCTAAATGTCTGCATACATATTATTTGGTTTATTTGGTTGGGACAGTGCATGTTAATGAACATACATGGGTCTCATGCATGTAAACAAGCCACACCAGATTGTAGCCTTGGGCTAATTTGCATCCGTTGTCCCCCATGTGCACTCTCAAACACACTCTCATTCATCCTGGCCTATTAGACATTTGTCTAATTAGCTCTTGGAGCATCTTTAGCCACTTACTAATTTCACTCACGTTATGGCCATTAAAAATATGATAACATGTAATTGTTTGGTTGGTATTAGTTAAAACAGACACCATTTACTCATTCATGTACATTTTCCTCCCACTGTATCTGTGCCCATATAAAAAGCTCTGGGAGCTAGTAGCAGCTTTACAGTGAGCAAGTTGCTCAGACTAATTGTACAGCCTAATTTGTCTGTGGCGAGTGAAAAATGTCCTGAAATGAAATACGGGCTCCTTGTGTGGAGGGGTCTCTTGTAAGGGAAGGACAGTGCCATGGGGCACTGTATGTGGTGAGATGAAATGCCTGGCCACCCACTCCTTGCCTTTTATCACCCTCTTCATAATTAGGTTGGTTAACATAGCGCCGTGTATGCAGTCATATTGACTGGAAGCTTAATCACATTACTATTGAGTTCCTGTCCCAGTTCACCCCAGGTGACACTTATGAGCCCAGAGTTATGGCCATAACCTATGGGAGGAAATTAGCTGTGGACACAAGTTTGTTCTTGCTTTCCACTCTCAGTGTAAAAATATTTAGCAGGCTGGGAGGGCGACAACGCAGTGAGGAATGAACAGGGAAGCACAATGTTCACATAAAGCAACCAGTCGCAGACATGAAAAATGTAAGAAGAGCAGAAAGAGGTGCCGTGTGTGTTAGTTTGGCTGGCAGTCCATTAGGCCTGATAGACATTTCACTTACCAAAGTCAAATATAACAGTCTAACATTCATTAATATGAGGAAGGGTCTGGGGAATCAAACCCACCATCTGGTTAAGACGACAGTATAATCTACAACTCATGATTAGGTCTAAGGAGTGGAATTTCACTTTAATCTTTTTCAGGGCTTGAAATTTCCATCTGCACGGCGCGGCACATCATTTTTCTTCAAGACAAATGTGCTGTTTTTCATGTTCCAAAATTAGATCAGAAGAAAAC
This sequence comes from Neogobius melanostomus, assembly GCA_007210695.1. Taxonomy (NCBI): domain Eukaryota; kingdom Metazoa; phylum Chordata; class Actinopteri; order Gobiiformes; family Gobiidae; genus Neogobius; species Neogobius melanostomus. Next base: position 137,809 of record VHKM01000234.1, on the reverse strand, counting down.
GATTAATCATGTCATGGCCTGGGAAAGGAAACAAAGATCTGATTTTCCTCTCTTCCCTCACTCTCTCCCTCCCCACTCCTCAACTCTCTCCCCCGTCCACACTGTAAGACCTCCCTCCCCTCCCGCCTCCTTCTCTCCCTCTCCTCTTCCGCCTGCTCTATTTTCAACCTTGTTGCGGACAGTACTTCTGAACCCTAACTTCCTTCTTGTCTGCATATGAAAAGGTGTTGTTTCATTCCCCATCCTTCAACACTGACTTCAAAAGACAGGATACGAGGCTTGATGATTAATACAGAATGACGCGGCATCTTCAATTAGCATAGCCCTCTCCTTTCGCCTGCGCCCTCCCTACGGCGGTCAACAACAGATGGCGGTCTGTTTGTATGTGACACCACAACCAAATCTAAAGCAAAGAGAGAGCAAGTCACCGGGACTTCAAATTAGTGAGGCCACACAACTGTCAGGTGCTGGCCTCCTCTGACAGTTGTAGCCCATTACGAGAACATTGATGTTTTCACAGTGTGACAAAAAGGATTCCTTTTTTCCCCTCCTTACAGAGGACCTGTCTGTCAGCCAGCTCTCAAGTCATAACAAATCACTGGCACTCAGCTGAGGCTGAGCATTGGGAGCGTCAGGGGAAGATAAATGACCTGCAGGCCTTTGAAGTGCTTTGGCAGTTCAGATGGCTCGGCGGCGCTGACAGAGAAATATACACAACAGCGTAACCAATAATGAGAACATTAAACATTCCTGCCTCCTGACAGGCTGACAGGAAAGCCCAGCCTGGCATCAATCATCTTCCGAGGCATAACCTTGACAATTAGTCTCCTCTCTGCCTCTAGCGCTCACCCCTTGCTCTCCAGACTCCAATACCCAGACTGCACTAGCTGCCAGGCTGGGGGCGCATGGCGGGCCCGGGATGACAGCAGGAGGCAGACAGGAATCAGTGGACCAGCACACATATGTACAGTATGTGACATGAGAGGTGGGCCCAAACATCTTGTGACAGGGCGACCGTGTCAGGACAGTGTGCAGGATTTATGGTGTCATTTAAGGAGGATGGAAGACTCGCGGCATGTGTTGGTGTGCTTTATTCACCTATGCCATAAAATGTCATTACATAGCTTCCCAACAAATGGCCATTTGAACATAGACATAAACAAAATTCATTAGTTTCTTATCTTATGCATTATATGGGTCATAGTTAAGTCAAAAAGAAACTTCAAATAATTTAGTAACTGTATCTGGAGCCCAGATTAGCCTCACTTCACCTGTAATCAAATGTAAAACAATGTCTAATTCACTTCAGCACTGACACGCGTCCAAACACGCATGTCTCTCAATAGCCACTGACCCAAGTGCACGCTAAGTCCCTCGGCTATACCCGGATGACGTACAGTATTTCACTTATGTTTCCTCCATTAGCCATCAGCATGTAAATCAACACAGACAGCCTCACCCCACGAAATGTTTATAGTCTCCCGTTTCCACCACTTGTGCGCCGCTCTGACCGGACATTTTGTTGCTGCACCAGAAGAAATGATTTATGTGGAATGAAGACATTTCCCCTTTGACTAGCACATTCGCGCGAAAGGTATGTCAAGGATGAGAGCCGCACCATACAGGCAACCTTTCAAGAGAGTATTTTTTACCCGCTTATTGGAAGAGCAATAAATATCTGGGCGACAGGGCCTTCTCACGGTTACAAAGCTTACCTGCAACTGAGCTGGATAATTAGCAGGGCCTGAAGATGATGTATGACTTTCATTACCCTTTGGGACGGGGCAAACTAAATGAGGACACAGCTAATTGCCGTGCAAAGCAGTCTGCCATGATAGGGAAAAACGCTGGGCCGTGCCTCTCTCGCTCATTCCTCCTCTGTGTCCTTTTGCACTGGTGAAAAAAGGGAGGGCCTGTTGCGGTTGCGGGGCTGTGATCTCGATCTCCTACCCGCAAGAGTTCACCGGCTGTCCATAAATCACAAGCTGCTTACAGGCCAAACTAGCCTGAGTCATCAACATGCAATAAGCGGAGTGACAGATTCCATCCCGACTATACGTTACACCAGACTCGACTACACTTCTGCCTTTTCTTCCCCGCTCTGTCTCTCTGTCTGCCCGGGCCACATATTGAACCTCTTAAGAGAGCCACCGAGGCGTGCCGAATCCAAAACAAAAAAAAGGCCGGTTATAATCATAAGATGTGCGATCCGTGCCAAGGCGTGTTCTGGGGGCTTACGGTGAGTGGAGGGGATAGAAGGACAAGCTATAAGTGGACCCCAAAGTGCTTCCAGAAGCGACCCCCCTCGAGAGTACCAGAGGTGGGAGCTAATGTCTAAAATGGCGGGGTTAAGTATGTTGGCATCCATTACGAAGACAAGGCTGCGCTCTCCCGCTGCCAGCCCGAGCCGGAGTCCTGTTCATTATGGGGAAGTACAAGAGTCTGCTGGGGACGAGAGTGGATGTGCGCAGATTGGAGGTGGCACGGACTGGAACTGATTACGAGCTTTATTCCGATTCAGTAAAGTCGCCAGGAAACATTTTGTCATTGGGTTTGCTGTTTTATGATCAATTGTATACAAAGCTGGTGGCCACTAGGAGGCTTTGAGAAACCCGGAACACTTCAAACGCCAAAAGTAAAGTGACTATTACACATTAGTTGCACTACCACACTCAATTTTGCTGCCCATGCACCTCTTGAGTTGCGTCACAAAGAAAAGATAGTCTCTTTAGCTACACAGTTGACGTAAATGTGTTAGATGCAGATAATGTGATTCTTGGAATCATCAATTGTACATTGGGAATTTAAAAAAGATGACCCCCCAACCTTCAAACGCCAACATTACAAAGCTACAATATATCTAATTGGATTGCCTCACTGTGACCCTATATCTCATGCACTCTATCCCTAATCAACCTAATTATGACCATTTACATTCTAACGGAGGGGAGATGTGCACATACCAGCTCCTGCCCTTTTCATTGCCAACTCCAAAGACCGATAAAATACAGTGGATCCGGCGGCTCTATTGCTAAACGATTTTGTCAGCCGTGAACTTCATTTACTTTAGTCCAAGCTGCGATCCCAAGCTATTAATTCCCCCCTCTCAGTGCCGCGAATTAGCTCTTTTTGAAACAATTTTACCTCGAACTAATGACGAGACCGTTTTCTTTTTGGCGGGTTAGCTGAGTGTTGCTAACCTCAGAGAGACACAGAAAGGCTTTTGAGCTGTCAGAAGGGCTTTTGTTTGCTTCCGTCACTCGCGAAGATCTAAGACCTGAAAAGTTAGCGGCTAGGTTTTGGATGTTCTTCAAAAATACGTGGTCAAACGAGGACGCGGATACGACTATTATTGGGCACTTTACCAAAAATAAGCCGCTAATTGTACCTAAGGGGCATTTGTGTTTTTCACCTCAACTTTTTTTTTTACCCCTTTTTCTATTGATTCAAAACTTCAAATCCCATTCCACTTCGCTTTGTTAGAACTCATTGGCTCCGGTGTTGCATTTATCCTGACAGTAGATGAACCCTGAGTGTTAGTTTAATTCCTCCTTGTCCCGAATGGAAGCGCAGCAGGAAAGAGCACAGGCCGCACCGATGTCTCTTTGTTTATCTAAAGGTGGGAATTGTTTTTGTTCTCACAATTCTCACAACACATCTCACCCCCTGGCCTGCAGCTGCAGGGGGGGGGGGGGCTATGAGGCAGAGGAGAATGATTCAGTCTCTGATACCCTTGTCTCTTTCATGGCTTTTGTATTTGTGTGCATTGTTATTGGTAAACACATACACATCAATAGTCTATAACCTATACATGCAAGATGTAAAAGGCATTTTTATATTGCTTCAATGGAACAGTAAATGACAAAAATATGGGAAAAAGTCAAAAATATAAATGTAGCTAGATATGAATGTATAATTAGAATGTGTTTTTGATGGTAGTATGAACTAGCTATGATACAATACAATAAAGTATACATAAAATTACAACAGTATATCAGCAGCTTTTTACCATCTAAAAACAATGCCAGAGTCAAAGATTTAGGGCCTGATCTTCTGCCTGGTGCAACAACAGCGTTGCTCAAGACGAGGCTGGTATCTTGTGTACAAACAACAGTGCACCCAGTGCTTGCAGCCAGTAAACTGAGGGCGTTGCTTAGAGAAAAAAAAGGGGTCGAGTGAGGCGCAGTGCACTGACTAGAACGAGCCCCTTATGTATAACTGTTGTACATAACTTCCATGGGTGTCTATCCAGCCCATTTATTGTGTCAGATATGAAGCTGAAGATTTCATAGAGCGTCCCCCGTCAGAGCAAAAGTCTAGTCTACAGCCTGCATTTAGGAACACAAGATCGGGCCCTTAGTGTCTAAACCAGATTTAGAGAAACAGCCTGCTCACTGCTCTAAACAAACTGTAAAACAGGCTGCACCATATTCAAAACGCTGCTGCTTGAACCAGATATACAACCATATTAGTCCAGTGCTCAAGTCTCTGTACTGGCTTCCTATTGCTCAGAAGATACACTCCACATACTGTAAGTCTCGATGGCCTACCAGAGTACATCCCAAATATGTTAATGCCATATGAACCCTCTCCGGCTCTGAGAACCTCAGGGAGTGCTCACCTGCTGGTTCCCAGAGTCAGGACATTAACAAGGTGAGGCTGTGTTTTACTTTTGAGCAGCAAAAAATTGAATGGTCTTTCTGAAGATGTGAGAGAGGCCACAACTCTGACAATGTTTAAATGTCTCAATCCAGGCTGGAAATGGTTCTATTTACTGTAGCTGTGCACACAACTGAACGTTTTTCATCTGCATTGATAATGATTCTTTATGTTTTGTTGATTCTATTTGCCTTTTAACTAGCTGTAACTAACTGTACTTTATATTGTGCTTGCCCCAAAATTGCCCCAGTTGCTTATTCGGGTTGAAAATGGTAAGAATAATACAATTATCACTAACACTTAATATTGCAAATTACCAACATTAATGTTAAACAATTTCCCCTTTAGGTCCAATGTAGTACAGTATAATTCTAATTAAAATGGAGTACATTTATTTATTTTATTTTATTGGTTTATTTGGTCGGGACAGTGCATGTACATGGGTCTCATGCATGTAAACAAGCCACACCGAATTGTAGCCTTGGGCTAATTTGCATCTGTCGTCCCCCATGCGCACTCTCAAACACACTCTCATTCATCCCGGCCTATTGTACATGTTTTTAGTGGTAGGGGAAACCAGAGTACCCGGAGGAAACCTAGCGCAGACACGGGGAGAACATGCAAACTCCACACAGAAAGGCCCCGTCCAGGTGGGAATCGAACCCGGACCTTCTAGCTGTGAAGCACGAGCTCTAACCGCTGTACTACCGTGCCGCCCAGTACTTGGTTTCTGAACATGCCTACATTTTAGTATATAAAGCAAAAATGTTCCCACTGCTTGTTTTCCAAGTATTATCTTATCATGTAAAATGCATTTCACGGTTCTTAATCTTTGTTTTTTTTAGATATGTAAAAAAAAAAAAAACTACTACTGTAAATAAAACAGCTCTTAAACAAATCCACAAAGGTTAACCTAATGCGCGGCTGCTGTTCCTTATCAGTTGTTATTAATACAGTGTAATGTTAGGACCTATTGCCAAAGTGTCCAAAGTCGCAAGTCCCTGTTTCAACATTTTCATCACCAAGTGTTTGAATTTTACATTTCTCTTTTTTTTTGCGGCTGGCACCGAGGAAATAACAGGAACAAATGAATTACAACTCCGGCGCGATTCCGACCCCAGCCAAGCCTGTTATGCAATCGGCTGACAAATGAAACTGTATCCGCATTTCGTCCAACTTTTCTTTGTTTATATTTTTCATAAACTCGGGCCCTGCTGCTGGAAAACAGAACGGGTGGACTTTTGAATGAAACCTGACAGCGCCCAATAAATCACGCTAAATCACCAATCGATAACAAATGCATTCTAAATTATGAATAATGGCCCGGCGCTCATAAACCAACACAAGCACAACTCAGCGGGCTATTCATTTTGTGGCGGCGCACAAAATAAACAGACACATTTCTTTCATGCCGCTAATAAATTTCCCCCCCAAAAAACTCAAAGAACGGTCCATCTGCTTCCAATAATTTTTAATTTCCTTTTCTGTCCTGTCCCCATTAGGTATTCCGCGGAGATATTTTGGAAATTCTTTCATTTACCTCTTCCCATATGCATCCAATTACCGTTACTCCCAGCGACGGGCCGGTGCACAGTGTCTCTTGGGTATGAAATAGAGTGCACCTGCCGACTGGAGCTCACTGCACATTCAGGACAGTAGGTTAAAGCCCAATGTTGTTTTTTAGAGACAGTGCCTTCTGTCTATTTGGATACATGGAACATTTTTGTGCAACGGGTGACAGTATCAGAGAGCACTGAAACCAGAACACTGTGATCACTTACTCCTAACCAGTTTTACAATTAAAGCAATATTTCATATCAAAATCAGCGCACATAAAAATTTGATCCCCAAAGTAAGTAATTCAAATTCAGGTTATCTATTTCAAAGTTGTGGAAAAGCATGTGTTGACCAAAATAAAGATCAATATCACCGAGTTTTTATGGATTTGTACTTTATCTGAACAGTACTTTTCTTGAGGACTTAATACTTTTACGCAACAACATTTCTCTACAGGCTCCAAAGTCAAACGTATATGTTGGTTATGTGCTATGTTACATTTTAGGCCTTAAGACACTTACTCCAGAGCAGTAGGGGGCGCTGCACAGATATGCTGTCAATGTTCACTATAAGGACAAAGGTTTGGCCCCGTCATGTTGCCATACAGATGGGGAATTCCCCATTGGGATCTTAGTGTTTTTAAAGCAACAAAGTTTTATTCACCATAATTACTTTTCTAGCATGAATACTGCAGTACTTTTACGTGTAGTGGTGTAATATTTGAGCCTAGGAAATCATGTACTTACTCATTGTACTTATTACATATACTAAACAAGTAAAAACCTACAGTAAGTGAATTAATTTTAGATTACGAAGAATAATCCAAATTGGCCAATAGAAATTGTGACTAATGATTAAATTCAACTGCAAAGTTTAATTTTTTGAACTATTTTATTCAATCTTTACTGTGAGAAAAGTGTTGAAATCATATAAGGTTTTCGCATGGAGTCAGTTGTTTCATGTTCTTCCAAACATCAGATGGCATCAGTTAAAATAAACAATCTGTTCCTAATCTGCTGGCGTAAATTTGCAGTGCTGATTGCGCTGTGCTCCGGTTTGCAGATTGATAACATTGGAGTATGTCGGAAAATACCCCCACCTGTACCTTAAGCAAACTTTACGCCTCTTTTATTATCTGTGAGAGCCTGGGAGTCATTGGGGCTGAGTTCTGGTAGATTTTTTTCTTTTCCGCCCCCCCCACTCTTGGCGTTGGGTTTGATGTCTTCTGGCTCGGACCACAAACACCTGCACCTCTGTCGCTCTCCGCTGCCTGATCTATTAGCTGGCTAAATGGCGCAGCAGATGTTCGCAGGGCCAGCAGGGGAATCTGAGCCTCCGCTATGTCCGCTAAACAGCAGCCGGAAACAAGCCGAGCGCGGGAGCGAGACGCATTTAGTTAATGTACAGTTAATTTATCAGTAAATCATGTTTAGGTAAATAATTCCTCCGGGTGTCGTTAGGATAAATGTGGCTAAAGTGACCCTGCGTTTAACAAGGGACACAGCTTAGACTCTCAATAGTTTAAGGAGAAAATAAAAATGGTTTATTTTTTTCTTATTTAGTCGCTTCGCTCCGCGCACTCTCCCAAAGTGCGCTTCACCTCCTCTCAAACATACACTAATGCACTCCTCTCGTCTGATTTACATGCGGACAATTGGAGCGCGAAGCGCTCCCCTCCTCTCAAACACTCACTAACGCGCTCTTCTTGTTGTGCACGTCCCGTGCACACACATATATAATGCAAAAATCAACATTGTAATTGTACAGAGTCCATAAAAGTCAGTGGGCGACTGAGAGCCCTGGGTCACTGACGGCCACCTTTATTTTTCACTTCGTACAAAATCTATCTCCTCCTAGAGCGTTTATCGGAACGAGCTAATTTTGGGTGGAAAATAATCTTGAGAAGTAGAACTTTAAAAGTTATCCAAATGACTTTCCTAAATTTTACGTTTTTTATGCGGCGAAGCCGCAAACTGTACGAAGTATTTTGCGATTTTTCGCAAACAAATGACAAATGACAAATGACTCCCATTCGCACATATGAAGCCCAATTTCGCTCATTTTGTTATCAGTTGTTAAAGTCACAGTCCTAAACACTTTCATCTGGCAAAATTCAAATGGGGCGCAATAGCGCCCCTTATAGGAATTATATGGAGAGTACAAATTTTACTTTTACGAAAATTTAAATAATTTGGCACAAAATTCTATTTGGTCGTTCCGATCAGAAAAGTCAATCACACCCATGCCATGTTTTTCACGGTGTTGCCATTGCGATGACCACAACGTCCTATTTTATTCTGATCCAAAAATGTTAAACTCCATAATTCAGCGAGAAGTGAGGAACCAAAGGTGATCCAAAGTACTTGGATAACCTTTGTGGATTTTCTGCGGCAAAGCCGCAACCCTAAGTAAAATGTAAAAGTATGCTTCAATTTGCAGATATAGTGTGATACAAATTCATACTAATTTTTCTCTGTATAATGTCAAAATTGAGCGCGGAGTGCTCAGCATTGTCAAAAAACACAAAAACCTAGGGAATAAAGTTAAAAACAAACAAACATAAAGGCAGTAGCAATAACCGTAATTTTAGATTCAGGGAGACAAAAGGGTGCGAAGTGCCCCCTTGCTTTGGGCAGGGCGGTCGGCGAGGGCCGATAATCGGGCTATATTTCTTAATCTGTTTTCATTTCTAATTGATAATGTTTGTGTGAAATAATCAACAGTGAAATGTATGGGAAAATGTAATCCTTTACAAAATACTAGACAGAATTTTAAAATGTTAATATTATGTATTTTCCTCCCCCTACTTGCTCCAGCAATGTCCTAATGTGTAGAATGAGCCCAGACCTATTCACCACAACTGCCGCTAAAATCCTGCACTGTCACTCAAAAAGTTGTTACTTCGGGCCCGAAATACCGTCATGCACGAGCTTAATATTGAAAATGCAGTTACGCGCAAGACCTGAGGTAGCAATAGCGATTATAAAAATGACAACTTCCATCCAATGGCCGCTGGTTGCACTGCTTTATGACTGTGACGCTAGGGGGTGACATTGTCCGCCATTGCTGAAGCACCTATTAATGCAGTACCTCCATATAGGTGCTAGGGCATCTGTTCCGGATGCCTCCTGGTCGCCTCCCTCGGGAGGTGTTCCAGGCATGTCCTGTTGGGAGGAGGGCTCGTGGAAGGCCCAGGACACGCTGGTGGGACTATGTCTCCGAGCTGGCCTAGTGTCGTCTCGGGGTCCCCCAGAACAGCTGGAGGAGGTGTGCGTGGATCGGGAAGTCTGGGCACCTCTGCTTAGACTGCTGCCCCCACGACCCGGCCCCGGATAAAGCGGAAGAAAATGGATGGATGGACCTCCATATAGGGGCGGCAAAACAAGCTAGTTTTCCATTAGAATGCATTGCACTTTAGACACGTTCTAAATAACTGTAAATCCTGGTGCCTACATTTTTAAAACTTTCTATAGCTAGATATTCCTCCTGTGATAATGCTGGGTTAGTTACAATTAAAGGGACCAGGCGGGTTTTCGTAAGAAACATTTTAGAAATCTTGTATACTAATGAGGGCTGGACTTTGATTGACAGGCCGTTAGCATTAGAGCTAATGGGGCGTGCATGGCTACGACCGAACTATGCGCCCCATGAGGGCCGAGTCTACAGTGAAGATCCCGCCCTTATTAAGGAACATGCTCCGTCACAAAAGGGTAGGAGGAGTCTGTAAATCCGCCGTGATTTCCCTTTTAAACATGGTCATTATGGTAAACGGGGAGGAGTGAGCTGAAGCTGTCTATTAATTCTACAGTCTATGCTACCATCTAGTCCCTTTAACCAATAACTTGAGGATACCTTGGTAAGAGTATGGGGTTTTTCATCAAAAGCACACAGTTTTCTATTAATACCCAGCACATGCAATGTTTTATAGTTCTGTGCATATTCCACTTAAAAAAATATTTGATGACTAAATGTATTCATTATTGATTTGCTGTGGTGAATACTGAATTGTGAGCTTTGCAATACTGAATTTAGAATTGTACAAACACACTTTAACTAATAAAGTAGAAATGCTGACAAATCCGTACCACCTGCTTTGCGACAGAAAACATGTTACAAAATATGAGCAAACGTTTGTCAAACAATACTTGTTTTTCTCCTCATAAACAATGTCAAAGCACTATAAATTCAAGTTGAACTCGTCCTTTGGTGTAAGTAAAGCTGTCGAAGCGAAGCCTCAAAGGTGTGAACTGCTGCTGGGCCGTGTCAGTCGCATGGTGATCTCGTGTTCACACAGGCCTTTCTCTCACACTTTGCCCTCATCTTCAACTTGCCCTTAGGTCACCACAGCTCTAAATAGGACCGTGGTATCTCTCTTTTACGTCGCTGTTGTGACAGGCCGTACAACAGGACGTGGCAGCTAATGAATGCCCCGAGAAGTGTCTTTATTAAAATTTGTTTTTCAAAAAAAGGTTTCCCTAGGACGCTCCAAAGGACACAACGCCACTCACACTGATAGGCGCACGACTTGATTGATAAGTTGATTTGGCGAATGCTGAGCGTGTGGATTTGGAATGTTTCCTGGGCTGGAACATATGGCTTGATTTACAGAGCAGTTCAAGAGGACAAGCCTGACAAGCAGAGGTAGGGATTGAATGACATTTTTGGTAAGAGAGCAATAATTTATGTTTTCCCATGCCAACTATTAATACCCAGCTGGCCTCAGCACTGCGCCACTTATGTAGGTCTTAAAGGCCAAGGAGGACATGTTGTCACTGGCGTTTTATAAATCTTGCCCGCAGGAATGCAGCACTAAACAGCAGACTGGAAAACAGAGCTGTGAGTGATGTGTGTATGCCCGCAATGTGCGTGTGCGGCGGCCGTCACCCTAATCTATGGCACCCAACTTTATGGCTGGAACTCCATGGTAGCGCCCTCAACTCTCGTTACAGCGGATCACAAATTTCAATGTAACTTCAGCAGCAAAACTAGACTCAGGAGATGATATCAGAACAAGGCTGAGTTATCGCTGCTGTAAATCAAAGGGTTCAACTAAAAGAAGCACAAGAAGAAGAAGCCCAAATCTTGTGGTTGCTGCAAAAACATCCATCCGAGGGCTGCTTTACGCCCAACCAAAATGACACCGAGTTCTAAAAGTAAAAGTGTCATATCATCTTTGACTTTTTAATTAATAGGCCTCGTAAAATTTTATAAGGCCAGCTATTACATACATCTAAGCAAAGGAGGAGGAGGGAGAGCTGTGATAGCCGTGCAGTAGTAAAAAGTCTTTGCTCTTTAGAGAATTTACTGGGCCCAGCGAGGGATGAAGAGGAGACATTAAAGGGTAGCTGCCTGTTCCTGGACCTGACAGGTTGATGGCCGTGTGAAACTCAAGAAAGGCCAGGCTGGTTTGTTTTCAAGCTGTTTATAAAGTGAACCAACATGTTCCTGTCGCACTAGAGCTGCTAATTCACCGCTGTATTTAAGCACTTGTCTTAATATTGCCCACATCTAGACAAACCGAGCCATTTCCAACTAAGAGGCTGTTTTGTATTTTGAGAATATGGCTGAATATATGGCTTGAACACAAAGAAGTGTGTCTGTATTGCAGATAAATATCACTATTATGGATAGATTCATGTAGATCAAATCAGGACTACAGGGTCATAAAAAGCTTCTAAAATAGACCTAAATTTGACTAAAAATGCCAATTACTAAGGCATGAATTAAATGATCTCCAATTAAAATGAATTATAATGGATTAAAGGATAAAGGACAGCCCAATCCATCTAGTCATCCATCATAATTAACGAGAACAGTGGTTCTCAACTGTCATACTTTTGTTGGCATTTGATTTCTACGTGGTACTCAGAATCATCTGCAATTTCAGACTTTGTTCATATTTCAATGAGGATTGATATCATCCAGGTAGGTAATCAGAGTTTGGCAAGACTTGCCTGGTGACTGTGCAATCTACAACACCTGTGCGCTTGGAGTATTTCACCACCCAATATACCATCTGATGGGACTTTACATCTTTGGTCCTTAGAAGAAGAGAATTGGATGATCCTCAAAACGTCGGGCAACTACGTATGAAAAATGTCCATTTGAAATGTTTAAACTTTCAGTGTTTGTACATGATTTCACTTATGCTTGTAATGCATTTAAACTAGGTGTTTTTCTGTTTGTCGCAGGGTGGCTGGGCGCACCCTTCGAGATCGGGCGAGAAGCTCAGTTATCCGGGAGGAGCTCGGAGTAAAGTCGCTGCTCCTTCACGTCGAAAGGAGCCAGCTGAGGTGGCTAGGGCATCTGTTTCGGATGCCTCCTGGTTGCCTCCCTCGGGAGGTGCTTCAGGCATGTCCTATTGGGAGGAGGCCTCGTTGAAGGCCCAGGACCCAGGACACACTGGTGGGACTATGTCTCCGAGCTGGCCTGGTGTTGCCTTGGGGTCCCTCCAGAACAGCTGGAGGAGGTGTGCGTAGATTGGGAAGTCTGGGCATCTCTGCTGCCTCCGCAACCCGGCCCCGGATAAAGCGGAAGAAAATGGATGGATGGGTTTTTCTGTTTTAGACATGGTATACATCCAGTTCAGACATAAATTAGTCCAATTTAGGTCTATTTAAGTCCTGATTTGATGTTGATCTAAGCCTGGTGGTACTTGGAGGGACACCAGGGGAGTGGGGGACAACGTATAGAAATTAGCCCATGGCTACAATCTGGTGTGGCGTGTTTACATGCATGAGCCCCATGTGTGTTCATTAACATGTTTTGTTCCAACCAAATAAACAAATAAAAAGACTAGACTAAATAAATATTAGAATAAATATTCCAATTCAAGAAATGTACTGAATGATTCAGTACAACAAAGACGGCTACAGTAAAACAAAGCGCAAATATGGTCAGATCTCCAACACTAGGGTTTCAGTTGATACTTTCTGTAGTTTCCACCATTTCAATTCGAAACTTGAAAGTTATCCTTTTCCATTGGGCTGACTTCAAATGATCCACAAATGTTGATTCTTCATCAAGCTGCACAGCTTGGATGAAGTTTACAAAACAAGAGTGATGGAGTGTGATATTTTCTTGAAGCTGCTACTGACGACGGAGCAACTTTTATGCGGTGTATGTTGGAAATTTGGCGAGGCTGCTTTTTTTTTCGAGGGATCTTCAAAGAAACAGTTGGCTACAAGTAAATCTTCTCAGTGTAAACTCTGATGTAGCCAACAGCCCCATCTTTCCACTTTGCTCTTAACTGCTAAATGAGTGTCCTCATCCTAGGCTCGGGGTGCTAATCCGGGGTCCCTGCATTCCTGCCTAGTTCACAGGACACTTGTCAGCTCCTCCGGGGAACAGATGCTTCCCTGTCAGAGCCACTTCAAGGCGACGGGATGGATGGTCGCAGGGGCTGGGCGAGGGCTGTGTCCATCTTCCGTGTTAACTTACAGTGGAAAATGCTAAACACATCTCATGATCCCCCACCCCATGTCCATCAATGAGCCAGTTAATGCGAACACTGGAGAGCTCGAAGATGGGGAATCTCACATCAATGGAAGGATAAGGATTTTGGAAAGGCGCGACTGTTTTGTTTTCTTTAGCCGTGTCGCCATGGTGATTGTTATTCACACTTCCATGAGGTCTTAACTGGGTGATATATTCATCGGCCGTCAAGTTTATTAAAAGTCAAGTGCTACATTTAACTTTTATGGGCAGGCACTTAAAACGCATGGGTTTCGCCAAATTAAAGTTTCACGCTTACGAAACTGGAGACAACGTCCAAACACCACCACCACCACCACCGCCACCACGTCTTCCTATTCGGGGGTTTTATGTGGATGTTTATAGGCGTTTCATTACCACGCTTGGGCAAGTGCAACACATTGGTCTGTTATCTAAGGTATCAGTCAAAATAGCACTCAGTAAGCACCAGTTGACATGGGCCTTGAGACATGGGCCCAGGCACGGTCATCCCCTTGCAGCTCGCGTTTCAGGGCCGCATGATTGAGGCTGCCAGCCCTGACAGTCCCACCTGCCCCCGTGGCCCTTGCCAGCTGGCCCATGCAGTGATTAACGGCTAGCGTAAACTTACTCAGCATGCTCTCAGACACATTTGTGCATTCACTCACACGTAGAAGTGTTACATGACGCTAAAAGCTATTAGAGAGCGAGGCCCTGGGACCCGAGCAGGAATGACATCCATAAATGTTTAGTGGGACTGCCCTGTGAAGCTTTTCAAACCCTCCCCAAAAAAAAGGGGGTGTCAATAGGAGCACAGTTCTGTAGATCAACCGCAGCAGATTTATACACTACAGTATAAAGGAGATTACGGCAAACCTGGTTCTCCTATCTGCCTTGAGCTTTAAACCTCCTGCTTCCTCCATAAAAGAGAAAATGACATCATAAAGAGTAAACTGGGCTTGATATCAGACTCCGCACTTGGCTCGGATCCCTATAGGAGCTTTCTCATACCTTGGATTTTCATTTTCCAAGGGCAGCGCATTTATAATGTTGTGGTCCTGTGTTAAGGGAGTGTTCTCTCTGTGGGAAAGCTGCAAAAGTCTTTACCCACAAGGAGCAATGAAAACTATTCTAAACATTGAATCAAGCCAGTGCAATATTAAGAGTATACCAAGATATAAAGTAGCGTTGTTGTGTAAGGAAGTGAATTTAGGCATTATAGTCTTAGTCTTATCAGAAGGTCCTATGTAAGTAATTGATGGCAATCTAGAAATAGAAGGAGGGGAGAAGGCTGGAATGTAGTACGCACACTATCACCACTTTAACACTTTTAATTTCACCTGTTCCTCCTTTATAAATGGTTGTGTGTGGCTGCCCCAGACCTGTACAGTACGTGAACTAGATTAATCCTGGAAATTGCATATGTAAATGCATCTATCGCCCATTATTTCTCGGCTAACAATGTACTAACACCACAGAGCTGCACAGAGCTATGCCTCCCAACAGCAATAAAATTAAATGCTCCGGAGGATTTTCAAATGCACATTATCACCGCCTGTTAATTTTAGAGCGTAATTCTGCACAGAATAAAGCAGAACAGGAAGCAGGTCATTTTTTTAAGAGAGCCATTTGTTCGTTATGTAGATATTGATAAGAAACCTGGCGGTGCAGTGGATAGTTAGTATTCTGGATAGGGCTCTGGGAGAAATAGGCTGTTTTTATCCCTCCCATGAAACACCGCAGGCTACGCCATTGCTCCAGCTCCAATTAATTTCTACACCCCATTCGTATTACTCTTCTATGTAAGTGCAACGTTTTCTAATTGCATTCATCACCAAAAGCCTCTCTTAAGTTCCCTCAGTATATTTATTATCACACTAACTGGGTCTAAATTATTAAACCTTAATGATGTGGGCTCTGAAAATATGTTGTCCTTTATTTTCCCCACAGAGAATCAATGTTATACATTAGCAGTATAAATTAAGTAATACTTTACCTAGGCGTGTTGCCGCCTTCAATATCCCTCCCCTTACTGAAATGTATTCTCACAGTCCGGTGGCTCGGGGCTGCCTCTGGGGAGCAGATGATATAGTTCATTCTAATGAAAGAGCTAGCTGCTGCTAATGGTTTAAATGATACATTTGTGCAAGAGCAGCAGAGAAAATACATATGAGAGATCTGGTGAAAACAAGATAATTCACACTCCCATGGGGATATGATGTCATCGCTCGCTCGCTTTCCTGGGAGGCCTTGGATTTAAAGAATGGCTGCGTATTCAGGGGTGATATATGTGGGTCAGTAATAGAAATGGGCAATACACGCTAAAGTCCATCACACTTAAAGGTTAATTACAATAGCTACTGTAGTCTTACCTCTTTATGACGAAATTGGTTGGTATTAATCAACTTTAGAAGCTCCTTTTAACATTGCACGCTATGGAGAGGTGTAATGGACTGACACAATGTAATCTCTGTCTTTGCAGGACACTTAGGAAAGTCTTTTATTTGAAAATTATTATCCGGTGCCAATATACAAACTAAATCACAATCTCCACGTAATAAGCTCATGTGAGAGAGCAACGGAATCAATGCAGTCGTTAACATAAGTCACATTAACAAATGTGTGCCATTTTAAATCTCCCTTTTATTATCTTTTCCAGCAAATCTAAATTAGCCGCGGTGCTGCCACAGTTTTTCAAGGAAGGCCTCCAGATAAACGGAGATTAGAGAGCATTGTCTCATTGCAACGACATCATTTATAACACCTCTCTCCTCAGAGTCGCTTCAATTACATTAACAAGCTAAATGCTCTCAGGAGGAGGCATTTAGAACAAAGCCTGATATGAAGGTAAGAGATGTATAAGATGTTGCGAAGGTTGTAGAAAGATGCACAAAGAAACACGGGAGCAATAGTTGCCAAAGATAGAAAAGGACTGCCTTGTGTCTCTTACTACCAGGATAAATCCGGCCAGATCACTAATTGTGCGATTCCTCTTGTCCACATCAACTTCAGCTTGACAGGTTATTTCAGCTTGTTATCGGGAAAACATTTATCCACTTGAAATTATTACTGTGCCAGGGCCTCTGGTGCAACACAAACAGTAGTGAATCTTTGAGAGTTATGGTAAGGCCTCTCCTCATTAGATGGCCAATCGACTGGCGGAGCGAAGGGCCCAATCCCAGCCTTTTATTGAGTGTTAAGGAGACACGGACTGACATTTACATCTCTTGCTTCTTCATGACTGGCTAGAGAGAAAATGGCTGCCATAGATCCCGGCACTGAGGAGCGGCACGGAAGGTCAGACAGTAAGAAGCTTCTTTGTCTGTGAGCGATGCCTCATGCAAGAGATAGCACATTTCTGTACAAATAAATAAGATGAAGGTAGAAGATAGTATACGGTTGTTGCTTGCTAAAACCATTTGTCATTTTGATGAGAGCACAACTTGCTTGCATAGAACAAACACTATTGTCTCAGGGCAACCGATCTCCCCAAAAACCCACCAAAGAGATGTAAACAAGACAAGTCACCCAATCTCATCTTGTCTGTGTTGACTTATTGAGCGGAAGAGAGGAAAACACAGTAGTGGATAAAGCACCCCGAAGAAAGCACAACAGCCTTCCACTTCAGAGGTGCTCTTTTCATTCAATGGCAATTACAATCCACACCTGGCAACACGGAAGACATTCCGGCGCCTAACAATGTCGCAGAGGAACTCTCTTCCAAACTACCCTCCCAAATTGGCCGCGTAGCTTCCACCCAATTAGGGCTGAAATATGGTAACGGCATCAGCCATTACGGAGCCGCCGAGACTGTGCGGGGAGAAGTCGTGAAGGTTAGGAGGGGTACGTGTTAGGGAGTGATATGTTGTGCGGACTTTTGCTTACACAGCAGAAAAGAGCACCATGACGATGGGACAGCAGAACGCAGCACAAGGGCTAATAAATAAACAGTAGAGGATGAATTGCCGCAAAACAAGTATTAAAGAAGCCCGAAAGATAAGTGTTCGTACCCAGAGGTGGATCTATTCATCTGAGCTTTAGCCCCCCCAATAAAGAGAGTGTTGGTAAATGTTAAAATGGTCTGTACACTGCCTAACCTAATGAGCCATGCTCTTACAATAATTTCGCTGAGTTTGCGGTTCAGCATGAACTATTTTACCAATTTATTTTAAAAATGTAAAATGCACACGCCCTGTGCCCAGAAGGTCTAGTTAGAATACATACAGTGAAAATAAAACTGTATCTTCTATAAAGCACAAAGTCACAAATCAAGGCATACATTTATTTTTATTGCGGAAAAGGAGAATGATTTTTTTATAGTGGCTCATCAATATCTCTGGACATTTTAGCAGAGGTGCATAAAATAACAAAGCGCCCTGCCTCATTTTCTTCTGCATGGCTGGCCGTGGCCTACATGTGCTTGTGACACCAAGGTAACTAATGTTTCCAGGGCTAGCAAAGGATTCTGATTTGATATAAGCATTCAAACCTGTCTGCTTTGAGATATGGTGTGTGTCACCCACCACTACGATTGATTCCCCCTTGCCCTTAAATGCAGTGCTTGCAATGCAAGCCAAGGACACTGCCTGCCTGGTCAAGTAATGGCAATCGTCTTTAAGGAATAATGGCCTGAGCAATGCTTTTGAAAAGTTACTAGGCCTCATCCAATAATGAATTCCTGGTCGATGACACATTGATAGATTCCCATTCTTCAGATGGGACACAGTAGCTGCAGTTTAATTGACAAGAAATGAATTCAGAGGCTTGAAGAAGGAAAGAAGGGATGAGATGGCAGGAGGGGGACTAAATTCTGTGTGATCAGCAAGGTTTCAAACAATCATTGGCGAAGTGAAGTCGCTGCCATATCTATAAGTCATCGTGTTTTATAGGCCATTAGGATCTCCAGAGAAGGGCTGCATAGAGACCGTAGCTTTTTGTCGAAATTAAAATGTCAGAGAGGAAGAAATAGAACAAAACATGGAATCTGCAATTAATTACCTAGCCATAAAAATTCAATAATCTGGAGGCAATACTGTTTTCTGCACAGCAGTCCCTCTGATCACAGCAAACTGGAATAGAATACATTCATCTCCCCAAATTACTTTTCTAATCTAAAAGGGGATACACTGGCGAGGGAAAGCAGCATCAGTGTGTGCACAGCATTATATAGCCTCTCCGGTCCTGGCCGGGCATTGAATTCAGATCACACATTCAGCATGAATCATGATTCAAACTGAACAATAATGCCTGGTACGAAAATTATTTAGTGTTGACTTTTCCATAATTGTTTTTACCATAAAATGACAGGAATCACTTTGGAATTGTAGGTGAAAGCCCTGTTAGTTATTGTAAAATACTTGACATTGACATTACAACTGTGTCCTCACCTAATCACAATGACTGTAATGAGCATGAACCTCAAACCTAAAGGTGCTGGGGTTTAGTTCTAGTACAAATCGTTCAGAAGCATAATTAACAGAAAGCTCTCAATAATTGTGGCCTACGTCTATGTTTGAATGATTTTCTAACCCTTTTCAATGCGTTACTTTTCTGTTTATATTTGTGGGTGTGTAGGCATCCAACAAACTATTAATCCCACATATTTAAACTCTTTGAGAAAATCATCACTCAATGACAGAAGGGAAATGTGTCATGATGTCTCGGTAAGATAAGTGCCATCCGTCAGTTTGATCGACAGCTTTCTTTATCAATGACGTAACAATGTCTTCAAATTCCTTCAAAGTGGTGAAGGTTATTTTAATTACGAATAAATCAAAGATGTCATGGGGGACAATATAGAAAATGGAAGACAATGAAGTGGGAGTGATTTATTGCGGTGTGGTATTACAGGTCTGTTCATTGGCAGATGACAAATGTGTTGAAAGGCTATTGTTCCAAACTGATCAAAAAAGATTGACTTCTCAAAGTTAAAACTTTCCTTCGAGGTTATGTTATTTTTAGAGCTTTCTCCGTGGATCTACTTACCTGAGGCTGTAATTAAATACCAGTTACTTACCGCAAAATTCAATTCAATTTCCTCATCAGAATTTGCACCACTGTTGTGCAACTCCAACGTGTATACGAAGGTGAAAGAAGGGCAGTCGACAACACGAGGTGGTCTGAGAGTGGGAAAAGGAGTGGTTTTAATTTAGAGAATGCAGCGGTGCTATATTTCACCCAGTGCTGTTGTCTCCCATTATCTTGGTAAACATCCCAGGTACTAATATGATATATTTCCAGCGGGCGGCGTTTCATCCTGCTCCGGCTGGTGATTGATGAATGACTCAGGGATGAAACTGGGACAGAGATTTATGGCGCCCCAGCACATAGAATATGTATGATTATCAGCTGTGTGGTGAAGGCAGTTTGAGTGATAGGCCCGGGGAAAGAAATTTACTAAATGACTCCATTCTCCCTGAGAAGTCACAGACGGAGGGTTTTCATCTCTGTCAATTCCATTTTACCTTTTTCTCGTGCAAGCGGGGATGCAAGTAGCGCCGTAAATCGAAACCATCATACTTCTCATGTTACAGTACATTTCCAATTAGTTTTCATTAGAACTACTCTGGTCTTGTGTGTAATGAGTGATGTTTAGATGCGGAAAAGCTGCTTACCAAATGGGCAAATTCTACTTTGTCCGTCAACATTAGCGCATCACAGCCACTCTGTTCTCCCACTGTCAGCTTTTAAAACGGTGCAACAGTAATTATCAGATGACTTTACTCATGATTATATACTCCCATCACTTCATGCTTCCTTTGGCTCGTGTGTTACGAGTGACATTTATCTGCTGACAAACTATTTACCAAAATGTCCAAGCTAACGACTGTATGACCGTCAACATTTGTACATTGCAGCCACTTAGATACTATCACTGGATGTGCAATTCCAGTTGCGTCTCATTAGATCTATTTTGCTTGAATGTGTTATTAATAATGTTTACAAAGCACTTACCTCAGAGCCCAATGCAACTTTGTCCGTACACAAACATTCACGCATCCCAGCCACTCTGTCTTCTCCCGGCAGCTTCTAAAAAGGTGTGACAGTAATTATCAGAGGGAGATGCCATAGTTTGTCTTGCCTGATAGTGTAATTCTATCCAACCTCTGATTTAGTTATAATACCCATTGGCATCTGTGAGTGCTTTGACACGTCAGCTTCTAATTGATCGATAGGACGTCGTCATAAATCCTAAATCCTATGCGCTTTATTGATCCTTCCGGAGCGTTTGCATAGTATGTGATTGCCTCAGTCGACACTGACGGCAAGTATCGGGTATATTTTATCCGACAAACGAATTAGCGTATGCAGACTGTATTGTTTCCCCACATCTGTGAATTACCGCTGTCTGTCAGAGCTTGAATGACACCCAGGAGAGGACTTCATTTTCTAGTCACCTCGATTTGTATTTATGCAAGGGTCATAAATATCGCTAATGCACCCGGGCGCTTTGGTCAGAGTAATTGTTTATTTGTTTCCTAGTGGACTCGCTCGACAATATCGCTAATGAACGCTCACATGTCTGTTTGATATAGCATCAGTGGGAGAGTGTTATATGCAGTACATGAGTGAAAACTTCCCTATCCCCTATTTAAGGTTGCTGCATACTATAAATCAAATGTACTGCTATTATTATTTTTTTTTATGTGACAATTATATACGTAACATCGTCCTGATGTTAGCTCTCCATTCATTGCAACAATAGTTTGCACGCTGTTAAGAGAGTAGGTAGACAACATTAGCAAGTGGGCATTAATACTCGATGCAGTGAGGGTTATAAGAAGTCTAGACCCATAATAACTTTAAAGAAATACAACAGAAGGATATTGTTCAAGGTGGATCTCAGTAGAGTTACTTCAAACTATCAAGAGCACTGCATAATTTAAGACATTAAAGTGACAGGCTAATTACTTAGCTACAGCAAACAGCACCTTGATTCACTAGAGAAACCATACAACTAAGACTATAAACATTAGCAAGGAATTTTGTAAAAGGCAAAGAGGGTCTAGAAAGCTGTACCGGGAAAAAAACATCTGTGATTTCACCCACAGACAATGCTTTTGTTCTGGAGATAAATGTCAGATTGTAACATGATAGGGACAGCCAAATTATGTATTTATTTATTTTATTTTTTAAGTTGCAATGCACCCTTTTGCACCACTGTAGATTTGAATCTGCTACCGGTGATGGTTGGTGAAGGTGGAATTATTGCCCCTTTCCCTACCTGTAATTGTAGCAGACAGTTTATATATGTATCTTGTGCAGTTGAGTTGCTATGAAGGAGCAGGCGCCTGAAGGGTAAAGCCTCATCCTTGAGAAATGACTCACCCTATGCTCATGTGACAGTGGCACGTGTCCAAGTATGGTCCATAAGGTGGAACAATGAGAGGATTTGTCGTCTCATAATTGTAATTTAATAAAGATCTCACATGGTATCAGCAAGGCTGACAGCTAGGGCCTTCCGGCTCTTGTTAATGCAATTGTTCTGGTCAGACAGCACTGTCACAAATCATACTGAAAGTTAGATGACAGGTAGCAGAGCACATGGACACTTCCTGAGGAGCTGGGCTCAGCTCTGGAAAAAAGGCCAGAGTAGCTGCACACGCCATTTTGCATAGCTGAAAATATAACATGGTGGCGTTTTTGATGGAAATCGAGGTCAGTAAATATTGCACCAATAGAAAAGACTGAAAGCAGTTTATACTGTAATTACAGCTTTACTCAGTGGTCTGCTCTGTGATGTCCCAAAGTAAATAAATGAGGTGCTGACAGTTTGAGTGAAACCATTTCCAATGTGAAGGCCGCTAGAGGCTTCCACAATGCTGTCCCTGGACACTGACACGCCGCCCTCCTTCTGCTGTTCTTGTTTCACCTCTTTCTTCCCAGCCGCTGATGTACTTGTGATGTATGGCAGGGGGAGCTCCAGTAAAACCCTGCATACATGCCAAAATACATTTTACAAGCGCTGCTCTAATCAGCCTGCAGCCAGAGGCCCATAAATTGCCTCAGTGCGTCTGGAGGCAGTGAGCAAATGCAGCTTATGGTCACTGCTGAGAGCTGGATATACAGCAGGCCATGCTCCCTGGGCAGGACCAACTGTGAAGTGCTGCTCGTGTTTGTGAGTCAATTCAATTGGCGGAGGAAAGAGTCACTGCCTTTATATCAAATGACGACAAGGGACAATAATTTATGCAGCTATTTAATCAGCTGAGTGCATGTAGGCAAATGTTTGCATATTGCTGCCTGTTTTATGGTGAACTAGGTCTGTGACAACAGGGTTTTGTAAAGGAAGAGTCCTTGTCATGCAAATGGACACATGTATGTTGCATCTGTCATTAGGTCTGTATTTAGACACCACTGAAGCATTCTTTGTGCTCATCTCAACAGTCAGAATTATTCACAGCACTTGGGCAGGTAGAATGTGTCACCATTCAGCACCGCTTGTTTTGTTCTTTTTAATCTCCGCCATAACCTTCAGTGTCCTCCACTGACAGGAAGTGCAGTTTATCAAGTGGGGATGACACCGGCGGAGATGATATACGCAGGGTCGTACTTCCCCAGATAATTCTAATAGCACACAGCTCCTCTTCCTGTGTTACTCAAACTAAAGGGAAATTACTAGAGCAGGAAAGTTTGATCATATAAGATATTTTAAAATATGCACTTGGGAAGACTTTGCCTAAGTCCTCAAAAAGCATTTCTGGATGTAATAAAGGCAACTTGTTAACTCTATATGAAAGTGGAATGCACCTTCATATCAGGTCTAGACTAGTACTTTGTAGACAACACCATGGGATACCCACTCACTAATAAAAAAACAAATTATATACAACACAAGTATGTCATTCAATAAAGAACAGTTATTAATCTGACGCCAACATGCGTCTCCTGGCTTTTTGCCATGACTGCATTACAAGGAACAGCATGTAAAAGTATGTTTTTAACAATACAGAAGCAACTTCTGTTGTAAACTTTGCACATTGCAATGTTCAGCATAAAAACAAACACTTGTACCTTCTTGTTTTAACATATTATATTCAATATCATATCTATTTTCAATAAAATGCCAGCCATGAATATGCTTAAATGCTTAAATATACAAAGAAACTCCAAATCATGAGGGTTTCACCTTCAACATTCTTCTCTCATTTACACACTGTCATATAAAAGCCAGGACTAGCTACTCCAGTGCCCATGAAATGAAAGATAGGCAACTTTATTCGAGATAATAATGCTGGCTACATACATGTACTCATACACATGAGTGCTTGGCCAGTCAATAAGCAGTTTGTGAGCTTGGCAGTGCTCTATCTTATTTACAGGACGTTTGTTGCACTTGACATTTATCGTGGCTCCGGGGCCATGAACTTCATGCAAACGCCATCGAAGCATTCAATGCCAAGGGCCCGGGGCCTCCTGTCTCAGCGTCATCACAAGTCTTTTCACGCTAAGATAAATCACAAGTACTGGACCCCGAGCGAAGGGACTATGCGATGTGGGGGCGAGGGGATAGATATTTGGAGTTTGTATGGGGGTAGTAAGTGCAAAAAGAGTGTGACCACTCAAGAATACCCACAGGTCAACGGCAGCCTCATTTCTCCCTTGTTAATCACTGGGTGCGTTCAAACAAATATCACTAACCATTATGAAAGCAGCATATGGTTCAGCTAAATGCTCTTTATCTTTCAAGACTCTCAACATATGAGAGTCCTTATCGACTCATGGCTACAGGCTACTAAAGACCTTACTTTGACTGATCCGATGCATGCTATACATTAGCCGTGCGCAATGGGAGGCTTTGTCTTAGTCCTTCAACCAAGTCTTGACCTTGTTTCATTTCGGGTTTGTGCTTGCCAAAGCAGCAGACGAACATCAGATAGGGCTGAGACCAACGGCTGACTTTTAGCGGCTGGGCTGATACTTGGAGACACCGTCAAATATTTAGTCTTTCTTTCATTTACCATGAGTTACTTGGATATACCAAACCCCCCCCCCCCCCCCCACATGTCTTAGGGCAGTGAAAGCAAGCTGGTGTACTGAAGGAAAAGGCCAGAAATATCTATGTGTGCAATACAAATTACATTGTTTAAAGAAATAAGTACAAATATAACTCATTTGAGTACCTAGACTGCTTTTGGATAGTAAAAGTACATGGGTGTAGAGGTATCCAACAGGCTACCCGTAAGTATCCGAAGTGACTTTCAGCTGACCCTGTTTTCTTCTTGGAATTTACATAATTGAGTTACAGCACTTACACAAGCTCAACCACATTTTACAAGGTGTAGTTAACTCAATTTTACCACTGTTTCTTACAAGGCAGCGTCACAAGACAAGCCAAACAGAAACACAGTGAGAGAAGACTGTTTGCTTTGTCTTCCATCATAAAAATCTGGTACACATTTTCTGGACGATTTGCCAACTGCCATCTCCCACGACATATAGCTGTGGACAGGTTGATAGTCAGTCAGCGCCAACGTCTCATATAGAATAGTACAAGGCTTAATAGTGGCTGGAATTAAAAATGGCTTCACTATAGAGTGATAAATGTGCCTATTGCGCTCACCAAATCTTCCCAGCAGCTCTCAAAGCAATATATCCTGCCGCGGCCTCAAAATATAAATCAAACATCTCGCAGGTCTCTCTATATGATTCATTACAATTTATCGACAGTCATTTACAGAAGTGGTTTTCAGATGCTTTTAACTTCGCGCCGGCGGTAAATTACATACGGCGGGATGGAAAAATAACAAAAAACAACACTGTATTTTCTCTATTTGAGTGGCAGCGTCAGAGCTAAGCGATACGGAGGGAGGAAAAATTAGATATCTGATGAAGGCTCATTGATTCAAAATGCTTGATGCTTTCCGGAAAGGCAAAAAAAAAAAAAAAAAAACAGATGACAGTGAGGAGTTAGCTTGGGGCTGCCTTCTAAGTATCTTACAAAACGCTACAGAGGCAAGATAAACAGGGGGAAATGTGATGATCTTTTCTTTTTTTTTTTTAGAAAAATGCACCTCAGGCGAACGACATAAAAAAAGCAACAAATGTTACACAATCCTCAGTGCTAATTGATGCAAGAGTGATAGACGTGGTTCAATAAAGCCATTTTCAGACTTTTTAAAATCATTTTGAACATCTTTCCATTGGTATGTAACATTTCATAACTTTCAATTAACAACTTCGAAGGGCCATCACTTTTAAATAGTTAAAGCAATTCAACCTTGACACACAAAACAGCAGAGGTTGCATGGATTTGAGAGAGGTGAGTAAAAGAGACTATTAAATCACGCAAAATCAACTTTTGTGCATGTTGTTCCCTCGTCCAAAAAGATATGGGGAGTATGTCTTGCTTCATTCACACAGTTTTGAGTAATTCTGTTGACTTTGGTTGCTTCTTCTTCTACCGCTCAAGCACTCCAATCTCCATTTCCTGCATTGTGTTACGCAATATATAGATATGCCCATGAGCAATCACCCATTCTGAGCCGCTTTACCCTCAAACTGCGCTTATCAAGGTGCCAGCAATTTGTTAGCTTGCTGTGAGCAAACAATGGTGGCTTTCATCTTGTTTTTAACATATGCAATTCCTGCTGCTGTCAACATGCTGAGGTGACCAATAGCAGGTTTATGAGCGATCAAAGTAGCCTTGAACACAATTGTTGACAGTGGAACGTCCTGGAGTAGTTCTTTTTCATAACCTGTATGTGCCCATGTGTTCATTACAGTCTCTTTCAGCCGGGGCTATTCCTGGTGACATATGACACTGATGATGTTGACAGCGATCGCCTTCGCACATCACGGACGTGCCCGAGAAAGGTCAGGCCAAATGAGAGAGACGTGTAAGCAGGCCCTGTCCGCTCGCCACATCCTTCCCCCCGGGCGCTCCTATTTGACGGGGTTTAAACATCAGCGCGTGGTCATTATTTCGACTGGAGGCCCACTTAACTTCTGTGCTCCCGGAGGATGCTATTGTGGCAAGGAAACATGCAAGGAGGGAGGGCATAATATTGGGTTTTGTCCCTAAAGTAGGAAGCAAGATTTGTTTCCCCCCTCCACACACTCTCCTTCTCGCCATGTCTCGCTGTAAATGTAATTCCTGTACACCCCGGGTGAATTAATTAATTACAAAGCTGGCTCTGTATCAAAGGTAAATGATTTAATTATATTCCCGGTGTCTTTGTTAAGAAGCCAACTGTCAGATGGTGGTAAGTGGGGCTGTGGCCCTCTATGGCGCCTGAGGCATGAGTGCGGTGTGTGCATGTGTGTGAATTTTAGCACTGGGCTTTCATATCCCCCTGTTTATTCCTGCATTATTAAGTAGAATATACATAGATATTTTTTTATTCTTAATGAAAGCCCACCCGGGCTTATATACAGAGGCAGAACCTCTATGTATCATGAGCAAAGCTTGGAATATGCCACAGATCTAAAGACTTTTGTGGATGCTCAAAAACAGCACAGTGATTGAGAGAAATGGAATGTGTCTGCTTTTGTTGTATGGAGTCAAAACCTTTAAATGTATCGCTGTAGCATAATGGTAGAAGGAAATCAGTTAATATGCTTTCAGTATCAGACTATACTATAGCCTAAATAAAAGAGTTACAGTATGAAGCCGTTGTACATTTACACAAAGAATTACACAGAGCCAGAGCAATAGCTTGTGTTTGTCTTTTTTTCCAGCATTTGCCTCCTCCACAAAGATTCCTCTCACAGCTATCGCCGCTCAGAGCGACCTATAGTATGTTTATGTGGTCAAGCGGGCGATGACTGTCCTCTTTCAAAGGCTGAATCAGCGTGACGTTTTTATAGGGCCACAAAACCTCTTCCTTGGGCTGTTTGCGCCAACAAAGTGAGCAGCTTTGGACACTTACACTGAGCGCCCTGTTTTCAAAAGTCAATGCTGGATTCTTAGTCATAACACAAACTTTCCCTCACCCGAGCAGTTGTTTAGCATTACAGTGGTATGGTAAATTCACATGAATCACAGACTTTACCACTGTAAATACAACTATTATAGTTATACTGTACTGCTGAACATGCTTTCTTGAGCTGTGCGTAAACGTATGTATTAACACAGTATAATTATAGGATGTTAAGATCAAGACATAATACACTTCAACATGAGATGGGGTGTGGAGTGTTACAGTACGCCCCTTAATTACAACCAACGATGAGATGTATGTTTTCAGCAATTCTGGGTGGGCTGGCACTTGGGGTGGCCAGTAAAATTCCAGAGGGGGCCAGGTCACCCAACACTCCCATCTCCATGGAGGTGTGAGAGACTACAGGTATACAGGTACAGTGGGAGGAAAAAGTGAGTACACCGTTTGGAATTTCTCACATTTTTGCCTAAATTGGGCACTAAATGTGGTCTGATCTTCATCAAAATTACAGAAATGATTAAACAGTGTCTGCTTAAACTAATACCACCCAAACATTTAAATTTTATCATATTTTTATTGGCCATAACATGCAAACATTTACAGGACAGGGAATAAGTGAGTACACAGCCTGAATCTCGTTGAACAAGCAGAGACTGTTTATTAATTCTTATGATTTTAATAAAGATCAGACCACATTTATTACCAATTTAGGTAGAAATGTGAGAAATTCCAAACGGTGTACTCACTTTTTCCTTACACTGTACATTATGTTTAAATACGTCTTGGCCTCTTCCAAAGGCTATATTTTGATGATTGCAAAAATAGCATTGTCTGTGTCTCGCTGATCAGGAGCAGGTTTGGCATCACTGGCATGTCATTATTTATAAGCATGTACTAACTGTTTAGTGACATACAGTTTAACAAAGAATGCTCCACAGTTTGGCTGTAACAACTTGCTTTGCTGCTGTGGTTTAACGTTCAGATTCCCCTTTTCTGGTCAGCAGAAAAATAAAGGATCTGCCTCCTACTGCGCATACAGTAACTCATTAGCATAGTGGTCAGAGACTCTTCCTGAAGCTGATGTCTTACTTGCACCAAATAAAAGAAATTATGAGAAAGCATACACTTTACATTTTGTTTTGGCTATATGTAAACATCTTTCATCACTTTCTAATACAATTCAAGTATTTAAATCCAAAACCAAAGCAAAAAGCTTGCTAAAAAAAAAGTAGTAGGTGTCTGCAGGTTCTCATCAGTGAGTGACACGCTGCTCACCGTGTTCGGAGATGAGAGCGTCATCACTGTCAGAAGATTGACTTACCTTCAAAGCCTGGGGTTGAGACTTGTGAAGGTGAAACTGCCTGGAGTTGCTGACAAAGCCCTCTGTAAAAGAGACACAAAGAGCCAGAAGTGAAAGAACTTACTTTATTTACAGACATCACAATAAGGCCTGGAATACAAGTGTCACTCATCAACACAGCAGTTTGAGATTCCTCTGCAGGACGTGCTAGCATTCAACTGTGATTATTGTGGGGGTTTATTTGCATAGCCTTTCCATTCAAAATCCACAGGGTAACATCCTTAATTTTGTATTTGGATCTCGTTGCTTACATAACCGCATTCAAAACTAAACTTCATGTCAATAGGGGTAGATTACAGGTTTTGTCAAGATATTCATATAACCCATGATATTTGGTGATATTAAAGCAGAACTAAGTAACTCATGCCCATAGAGGCCATACGCGCCACTGCAGGTGTCGTAGCATGTTGCGTTTTTTTTACTGATTAATTTCTCCGTGAGAGTAAATACTACGCTGACAGAAAAGACAAAGGGAGAGAGGGATATTGTACATCCAATTACACAATGGAGAACATTTGTTTCACTCAAACTTGGCTGTAAATACTGCTAAAGTGGTGCTAGCCCACAGTTAACGTTGTCCGTTAGCCTGTTAGCTTCTTCTTCGTGATTCTATTAGTGTGTATTGCGCCTCCGACCTGGAGGCAGGAAAGTTGCAAGTGTGGTTTTCTGGCCAGAGACACCAAGGGGAGATGAAAGACCCCCCAATTATCCCATTAACACTTGTATTACCCCCAGAGGGACTACGGAAAGGATTTGTTAAGGTAAACAAGTTACTTAGTTCTTCTTTAAAACATGCTGCGATCCGATCAAGATGATGGACGATATTCTTATGTATAAAATCTCACACTAAAAGGTCAAGGTGCATATTTCAAACACTAACATTTCAAAAATGATTTACTGGACAAAAGGAATAGTTAAATAGGCAATAAAACATAGAAACATCAAAAATTAAGTTTTGTCTCACAGCAAATACAAAATGTTTACAGATGTGGATAAATTACAATTTATCTTGATATATCAATGGAGTGAACATTGCACCACAATACAGAGTTCAAAATAATCTATTTTCACACTGTGTTCAAGTGAAGTCCAAAAATACAATGAGCTTTGTAGATAATGACCCCACCACAATGTAGTGACATGAATGAAGTGGTCAGGTTCGGAGCGCAGGGGGTATTAGGTGAAGAGGCAAATACAAACAGAATTTTTACTACTTTAACAGAGCAAGTTGTCGTCATGCACACATGGATTTATTTTTAGACACATTTTTTCAAATAGGAATAGTTTTGTGAGCCTGCCTGCATTGGCCAGAGAAGAGGAAATAGACTTTGTGCGCGTCCATGATGATAAAGTGTGGAAGTAAAAATCCTTCTATTCACACAGTTGAATAATTGCTGAAGAAGTGGGGGCCACAATTCAAGATAAATAGAGCCGTTAGTGGGGTTTTGTCACCGCACAAAGGAGCTGTTTATAGCACAGGGGCCTGGGATAAACCATTTTCTGGCCAAACAAGGTAAATGAAGCATAATTGGAAGCCCATTACCAAATTGAAAAACGGGTGTCTTTTGTTTTAACTGTGTTAGAATCGAACAAGGGGCCCTGCTCCTACTCTGTAAACCTGCATCCAACTGCAGGGCTCAATAATTATAATGTTCAGGATCCTTCTGAGGGCCCAGGAAAATCAATAGACTAAGGACAAAGAACCTATAGCCATCACTTAATTCTCTTATCACTGTGATTTAGAGGAAGAGGACGATGTTAAATAACTGTAAATCTTTTGCTATGACTTTGAGGGTGCTTTATGGCACTTCTTACAGCTTCTCTCAGACAGAATGTCCATACCTTCCGCAGACCACACAATTTATAGCTTTATTACCCTTTGTCTTAAAGAGCAGGGAGACATAGCAGGCAGGAAGGAGATAACAGCCAGCGCAGCACGGCACAGGAGCAGCTGGGACAAAAAAAAAAAAGGAAAAAAAGTGGGATGCCATCATCTAGAGAGACATATCTTTGTGACAGCTTTACGATGCAGGAGCAGGGGCTTCTATTTGGGGATGGGAGACGAGAAAGCATGGGTGTCCCAATCCACTCAACTCCACCTGGTAAATCGTGAAGGGGAAGAAAAAAGGGAAGAGGCCTGACTCCGCCCCCTGCAGAGGCAGAAAAATTCAATTTGTGACTTATCCCCTGATGATCAGATTAAGTGAGATGTTGGGATGCTTCTCCAGCCTCGCACCCGCCTTGTGTAGAGGTCACAGGGAGGACTGATGGAGGGGGTAGGGTTCACTCCCAAGCAAAAAAAAAAAAATACATCCCAGTGCTTTTTCACCACACGCAGTCATGAGTTCCTTTGGACCGGGCAGATGCTTCCTCATATTTTCTTGCGGCGCTGACAAGTGGCTTATTGTTTCCCCTTGATAAGGCTACAGTGTTCCCGGTAATGGGAATTAGAGGGAGGCGTAAGTCACCGAGACACAGGGTGAGAGCGAATCAATAGATAATGGGAGATTTTTCACGGATGCAAAAGGCAGGGTTATTATCAGTGCTGTTTAAAAGAGCAAGGCACCCGATTTGTCTTGGAGCCACTCTCCGGGCCAGTGTGATGGCCACGAATAAAAGTTACACTCTGCCTGAACCCTGTAAAAGCGGTTTTACAATGTTTCCAGACACATGCCCCAGACACCATGTTCTGAAGTGTGTCACCCCATGACAAACCGACTGTATATACCATTTAATGAAGAGCACTTTGTAGCACAATGCAAATCAACTACAAGCACAAGGCCAATAGTTCACTGTAATATTGTAATACTCCTCAATTTCTCTTTCAATAGAATACGATTAGATAGTGACCTATTAAAATCAAATTTGGTGTTTAGAATCTTAAATAACAATTCTGATTTCTGAAATAAGTTATCATTATTTGTATATATTTTTGTGAAGACGGAATTCAGGCTCATTTAATCGAAAACTACAGCATTACTGTATTTGCCAGCTTGTACTGCTAATCCAGTTTCTGAAAGGTTCAAATACAATCATTCCCAGATACTGAGAATTGTGTTCACTGCACGATCATGAGCTAAGTCTGTATAGACATTTTATTTTCCTTTATACTTCCTCTAACACGCAGCAGCACTAGACTGTAGTTTTGCCTTTTCTTGAAAAGCTACTGTCAGGGCCTCGAGGACAAAAAGGCAAGATAGGCAGCACCACACTGTGGCTGGATGCATGAAGCAACAACACACTTAAGCTGGTTCAGTAGAAGTGTTTTGATACTTGGAACATTTTATTCTTGTTGTTAGGAGGAGAATATTACATACATCACATGAAATATGGCAAAATGATGTATGTCCCATGGAATAAACTCATTTAGCAGAGCATGGAGAACATAACCTGCCAATGTGGGTTTGAGTCTGATGAATTTGCCAAACGTCTCTCCCTTGTCTCTCATCTCGCAGAGCTCTCAAATCAAACCAAACCAATGGCCAAAAATGCTTTTAGGTTCATAAAGGAGAGACAAAAATTGATTTAGATAATTTTATTCTAGCTAAAGCAGATTCACAGAAAATGCAAAACAGAAAACATATGCGCACATAAATGGGACCATCGAGCATTCACTGGGCATTGGCCTACAAAACCAAGAGTCATGAACAACCTGGGCATTGTGCCCCGTCCTCCACAACTTTGTCACAATAAGTGGGTTACCAGAAAAGCATGCCTATTTGTTACTTTGACCCAGTTACTGACCGTCCTCACACACAATACTGCGATCAAAGAGTGCCCGGGTTCTGCTGCTTGATAACTTATTACTAACAGCTGCTCAAACAAGAAACCACTCGCCACGCCTTTACACTCTGCTACAACGGCCGACAGGAAGCCGTCTGAACAATAGCGCTTTCATGTCATAAACACAAATGCTTGATGGCTTTGACTTCAAAACCCGCGGCAGAAACGTGTACTTCATCTCTCTTTTGTGAACGCGCAGGTGGATGTCATTCCGTTTCCTGTGTGCCTGTTCATCTGGGTAGCCGTTGGCGCCGCAGGATTTACAACAAGAGCGTTACAAAGCATCATTAAGAGATTAATAGCTGAGAAGCGCAAACATGGTCAAGCAAGCAAGCGGCTGTACAGGGCGTCGTCCTCCTGACAGCTCCCCCTAGGGCTCTGGAATGCATTAGCCGCCGCGCTCTTGTGGGTGTTGGGAATAATTAGTCACTCCCGCCATGTGACACCCTCGATAAATTAAACTCCCTTTTTAAGTTCTGAAGGCAAACGCATATTGTGGCCGTCACTTAGAGGCTGCCCTGTCCGTGATCGTGCGTAATTTGTTGTAACAATGTGTTCGCACGACAGTGTAACTCGACCGAGCAGCTGACTACAGATGACCGAGCAATGTGCCAAAGAAGTCAAAGGGGAGGCCGTGAAGAGTATCAAAGGCTGTGTGTGTGTGTCTTCATAATTAATAAATTCTACTCCGTCGGACTGTAATCGAATTATGAATTATGCCCTCGTCTGCCGTGAATCATTTCTGCACTTTGTTAGCTAAATTGGGGGAAGAAAGAAAGAAGCAAGACGTTGAAGAGAGTAGCATGGACAAAGTAGGCATGCTAACAAAAGACGACTTGTAAAGCCCTGTGGTTAAAAGCTTCTCAAAAGGAAAGGAAATAATGATTTCATAATTGACAAATTAAGCCCAAGGAGTTTACATATTTTTTGGCAGTAGCTGTGATCCGTAAAATCAGTAGCATGTCCAACCGGGGTAATTACACCAGTGTAAAGCAAACACGCAAAGCAGACGACTGTGGATTAACGTTGAGATGGAGATGTCAGCTCATCCCCACAATGGCACATCCGGATGATAACTGGGAACAGTGTCAATTCTACAGGCGCCATTTCTTTTTCCCCCAATGACAAAAAAAGAAAAAGTAGTATAAAAATTTCTCAAAGAAACTTCTTGTGCAGCTCTGACAGCATGAAGACAAACTCCATGAGCGGCGCTGAAAAACGTCAACACCTCTGCTCAACAAAAACACGACAGCCACCGGGACTAATTACGTGTCACGCCGCACTCTTATTGGGGAAAATTTGACTCAGTTCAGTTAAACACACGGCAAACCAAAAACACCCCAAAACACGCTCTAATTCTTGAAATAAGTACTCATTTCTTTACAGCGACTTGTTGTTGTTGTTTATTTTTCCCATCGGTGACATTAATAATACAGCTACAGCTTGTGGAATCCAGTGTCAGCCTTACAGAAAGCAAGTCCTCCCCCCAATCACCAAACTGACAATTCTCATCTTATTAGACTTCCTGGAGCCGACGAGCTGTCTTTACATGAAACGTCCAGAGCCTTCAAGTTGAGTGAAACTTAAGATTTCCCCCCTGTCTGAGCTCCTTTCAACACGTACTAATGATCTCGATGAGCAACACATTCTGTAGAAAGGATGCCGCGGAGGACACGGCCGCGGATATAGAACCAGAATGTAAAAGTATAATTTGCAAAACGTGATTAGTCAAGTCTCCCCCGACCGGGGCTCTCAAGTCAAAGCCAAACGGTAAAGATCATAAAGCACATTAGGAGACACTCTGTCACGACGTGAAAGAACATCTGAGTTCTCAGCTGCCTCCATTCATTTCCGTAATGACAGTGAATGCGGTTTGAAAAGCGCTGGGATTCCTGTGCAAGGCAATGGGCTCCTTCTCTTCTTTCAGCTTTGATTAGGTGACTTAGGCAAGATGAAGAGAAATCATTTAGGGAGCAGATAAGTGTGTCAGGAGATAATGACTCCACAGGTTGAACACGACAAGAGAAGCGCCGCCGTCCCAAAAGTGAAGCTGATGAAACGCAATGACGGGCGTGGAAATCCAAGCCCGGGACTGTTTACCCGCGCGTTGTTTAGTGTTTTGCAGAGAGGAAGAGAGGGATCTGAAAACGTGCACTTGTTTACTGCTCCGGATACGACAATGTCAGCCATCTTGGAAATCTCTCAGTTAGCTTTTAGATTTTACACCGACAAAATACTTACTCAGCTGTTACAGCAAGTAAAATAGCATAGCGTAATGTCACATTTGGGGCTTGACGTGTATTCTTTACATCAAGTTCAATATTATAGATAGAACTACCAACAAGCCTGAAAATCTGGGCAGCAGACTTGTACAGCTGTGACAGATTTGACAATATATGCATATGACTTAAAGGCAACATATGATTTCCACTCTGGAATAAACCTACCTCATAGTTTTTTAACAAATTAAAGATTTGAAGCAAGCAATGTTACATACTTTTGCCATAAAATAAACTGAACACCAAAAATACACTGCAATCTCCTTTAAAGCACTTTAGTGCAACTGTCATGGTTGTTGAAATGTGCAATACAAATAAAAATGACTTGACTTATAGAGGTTCTGTAAGTCTCAAGTCTCACTAAGAGCCGACAAAAGCTTTATTTAAACCTTAAAAATGCATGCATCTTTTCTAAAAGTTAACGGCCTTACATACATGACAGGCCTACTAAGATGGATCTAACAAAACCAATTATGATGTAAATTGCAGCTAAGAGAAGAGATTCAAGATTCATTCAAAAAGAAAATAGAATTGCCAAACTTCAAGAGGTCAACTGCTCATGCTAATACTTAAAAAATAAAATAAACTAAGCTGCTGTGAATTGTAATGGGGGACTAAGCCTCACCTGGAGATTTCAAACATATCTGAGAAAAGTACTAAACCCTTCCAAACGTCTTTTTTAAAAAACTTTACGAATGTTCTGTGTACCCTGACCAAAACAAAACAAGATGACAGGTGCCAGTTTACGACATCCCTCTCTTTATCTTTGAGTCTTCTTCATCCCCCCTGACAACGGGAAACGGGGTAGAGAAAAGAGGGAGAGGGAGCGAGAGGAGGAGAAAGGCGGGTAGCGCAGAAAGAGGGCTGCAGCACGCGGGGGACCTCGAGTGTGTTTAGGAGGAAGACGCCTGTCAGTAGCTGTCAATCGCGGGGCTTTTTGATGCCATCGTCTCGGCACAGGCCTGTCTGTCTCGAAGTGTAGCAGCTATCAAAGGCTCACTCACGGCAAAAGACAGGCGCCGCGGTGGAAAACACGAGGAAATCCACACGTTCACTCATTTGCACCTGGCACAAAGAAAGAACTTTCGCAAATCTGGCTCTGACAAATTTGATGGAACATATCATTCTCAGTTTCTCACCTGTTCTTGTGTGGAGTAAAAATTGAACAGCTCTAGGCCTAGTTGGAACGAAACAAAAACAAGCCAGTTAACAAGGTTCTTTATAGGGTTGCAGAATGACTGTAAGTACAATCAAATCGAGACCTAGGCCTAGGACTTTGCAAACAACATCTTGTCTCCGAGACGGTCTTCTACGTATAAAACCTAACTTTGTACTTTAAAGTACGGCAAACATGTTCTAAAAATACATGTGATTTTTGCATTAGTTTAGAACTTTACATGTCGGTCTTCTCTTAAATGTAAATGCTTCTGAACATGTTTAGAAAATATGCACATTGAACTAAATCTTGACACTCTTATACTCTTATACACTACAAATTGCAAATCTAATCGCAATCTTTGTTAGAGAAATTTCCTTTTGTCACTGGTAAGACATTAAATTAATGTAAAAAAATAAAATAATCAAACCTACCTTTGGAGTCATGTTTTGTGGCCCGTTACATACGATGATTGTATTGTAAGTCATTATTGGAGCATGTTTGTGTACCCATTACAAAAGAATAGTTACTTCCTGCTTTAATGCGTAGGTCTGACCACTAGAGGGCCTCACAGTATTCCGGAGCAGATGGCCAAAAATCTGCAGCATAAACACAATATGTTACTTGTATGTAACTTGACTTCATTGTTTTCATGATAGAGGCCTATCATTTTTATATTTTACAGATTTTGTTTCGTTTTTTTTTTTTTTAGATAATACTCCATCCATCCATCCATTTTCTTCCACTTGTCCGTTGCCGGGTCGTGGGGGCAGCCGCCGGAGCTGCCCAAATCACATTGCACCAGCCCCCCATGGCTCCTTCTGCAGGTGGTGGGTCCACGGAAGGACGGCCTCACGGTTCAAACCGGGCCTGTTGGTCTCTCCTAGGGGGCTACCAGTGTAGGCAGACACTGGAGGCAATGTGGGTGAAGTGCCTTGCCCAAGGACACAACGACAATGTGCACGGTCAGGAGGCGGGATTCGAACCCACGACCTTCCGATCATGAGACGACCCGCTCTACCGTCTGCGCCACTGTCGCCCCAGATAATACTTTAAAAATAAAATGTTGCATTTTAGCACATGGTAATAGGACACGAAATGTTAAGATTAAAACATGAAAATAGATCAGATTATAAAGCTGCCCTCAATTGCATTTTCTAAAATTTACTTTGGGGTGTTTTATTGTTAAAAATAATTTCATATCAAGCCGGTTAAAATTCTGTTCATCTGTGAATAGTCTGATGTTTATCAGAATAGTTTATATCTTAAAAGGCAAACTGCCTAACATTTTGGACTATACTGTTGCCATCAATACAAATGCTCCTAATGACTAGCTCGACATAGAAAATGCTATTACTGCATTCGAAAATCAAAGAATGAATGTGGATGAGGACCTAACCTGTTAAAATCTCAAATTCTACTGACTTTAGTCACATCTCCATGGAGACGAGGTGGAGACGTACCCCCCTGGTAAAGTTACAGTCATGTCTAAGGAGAGGTGAGCGGCTCACGTTTGTTTGTACATTTAAGAGGTATTTTTCAATGTCGAAAATATCTGTCATAAAATAAATGCTTGTATTTACATTTTATTTGTTGGGTAAAATTCTATGCGGTGTGGCTTTAATTTAAAAAATACATATCATCATCATCATTATCCCATTCCAGTGCTGTGTATAATTAGTAGGTCAGCTCTTTTTTTTAATCTGTCAAGTGGCATAAGCCTATACACAAATCAATATGGTGATCCATTTCCAGAAACTTGTACATTGATCCCACTGCTTGCTATAAAACACTCACAGCGGTGAGTGTCACGGCGATAACATCAATCTGTCCTTAGTGAAATGTCTGTTTTCCATGTTACTCCGGATGGATTGCTCACTTTTCCCCACGCAGCACATCTGCTCCAAGACACTGCGAGGATGACTGTAACCAGATGACCACAAGGCCACGGAGGAAAAGCAGCATCTCGGCAAAGAATCTCTTGCACTCCCAGTGTTTGTTTGGCAGGTAGACAGTGGATTATAGACAGGTTTTGCTTTCACACACACACACACACACACACACACACACACACACACACACACACACACACACACGCACAACTCAATCGCTCCTCACCTCTGTCCGCACTGCCTCCTCTGGGAAGTCTTGTCAGCGCTTACTTGGCCTTGAACCAGTGCTAAACTACTGAGTTCATCATACATAAAACATTAAAGGTGCTGTACGTCCGAAAGGCGGATGCGGCCTGTTTATTGGCACTCACCGCACCATAAAGCATTTTCATCCCGTCCAAAATGAGACTCACATGCTCCGCAGTCCTATTGATGGCATTTAACACGGAACAAAAGCCGTAAAGCACAATAATAAACATAAGAGGAGCAAATAAATCAGATTCATAGAAACCCCGGGGTGGGATTTATGTAACCAAAGATAGAGTCTGGGAGCAAATTGATGGCGTGAGCTCTATCAAAGCACCAGCGAGAGACACTAATATAGTCTTATAAAAACACCAGCAACGCTCTAAAGCAGCTTCATCTCCCCTCTTTGGCTGGCCTAAGTGCTTAAGTAACGTATTGCTTTCATAAGTGTGCAACTTCACAGCACATTCTTTGGCAAAAAATATGCCTCCTTCCTCTGTGATTAAGAATAAAAGGGCTTTACTATAAAATAAATTCCAAACCCCGCCGTAAAGCAGGCACGTGTTAGCTGCTGTGAGGAGAAGAGCAGCAGTTCTCTCACTAAGGCCCCCGCGACAACAGCAAGTAGCTCTAGCGGTATCCATCACAGGCACGCGCTGTCCCCATGGCACCCGGGCTAATGTATCACCTCTGGATTGCAGTAATATCTGTCTGATGGATGTTTTCGGAGCGGAGTGGGCCACATGTACCCTATAGTCAGAAACGGCTGCCGCGTGGAGTGGCTTTGAGGAGATGGGACTCTGCTCCTGGAGGTCCATTACACACCCCTCCTGCTGAATCCTCCACCTCAGACCCTGGTTCATTCATCCGCTGTCCCTCCCCGTGCATGCGTGCGTGCGTGTGTGTGTATGCGTGCTTGCCTGCTTGCATGTGTTAGTCACAGGTCTCCGGTGAGAGGCCGACAGACCGCCATCCCGGGGCGATGCCTGGGCTCCTCCAGTCAACTTTACTGCCTTCATTGGGTCTGATGAATGGCCGGCCGCCTTATCAGTCCCTCTGCCTGCAATCTCAAGTGGTTCCCTGGAGCCTCCCTCGCACTGCCTGCAGCTCCGGTCGCTCCATCCAGCCTGTGCTCCTGTTCCAACATACATGCGGGAACAGAGGTGCACAATTAGATAATACAACTATAGATGTGCATTTCCGGGAAAAAAAAGCCACAAAAACAATGTAGCGATTGAGGAAGCATTGCCGAGCACGCACACGCATGTCACCTACCGAATCCATCATCTTTATTTCTTCCCCAATGTGCTTATATATTTTTCTTGTGGAGGCACAGTGCTCGCAAAATATTTATTTTTGCTGATTTTCTTCCTGAGAAAACACAAAAGAAATCACACCTCTCTTCCTCCCTGGCTCATGCCAAAATAATCAATGCTTTCCAGAGAGGGACTTGTGGCGCGACATGCGTAGAGGGAAGGCAGAAGGATGCAGACATAGCTCCGGGGCTCTGGTTGTAGATAATAAGTGAGGAGCAGTCCTTGGGTATGTTTTACAGCTATCAAGACTCATCATATTTGACATGCATTCTGGTGTTTACACAGTCTTCTCCGTAAAATCCTCTGCAGCTATAGAAGGAGCAGGGCGCAGGGAGCACACACAGCACTGCACATACACATTGTGCACACAAAAGTGCTTAGAAAAGAAGAGCCAGTTGTTGCCTTTGCTTTTCTCTCTCCCTCTTCTCTTCTCCATGTCCCATCTCTTATCCACGGCACAATTGGCGGCGTTAGCACCTGTCAGCTGACTGACTTCTTGTTCCCGGTGGCTTATGAAAAAATCATGGCTGTTGGGCTTCAGAGGCAGCATTCCCATCAATATGAATTCACCATGGTCTTCATGCAACATTAGGCCAGGCCCTGTTTTCATACAGCGAGCCACACGTTCCTCCGTCTGTAATACACAAGAGGAAATGAAAAGAGTAAATAGTCCTTTTAGAATGTTACATTCAATCATGGGTGGAACCAAGTCGCCTATGAAAGGGACCAGTATATTTGGCTCTCAAAAGCACATTTGCTTCCAATCCCTAGATATTACTGCACTGTGCAGTGTCCCTTATTAGTGTGTCCTCTCCGCACTGAAATGAAACACTACAATTTCAGCGCACACTCTCAACGGTTGTCCCCTATTGTTATAATCTAAACAAGCTCTTACTGCCTCAAGGCACGGCGCTTTTCTATAGAGGCTTTAGTGCTAAAGGACTCTATACAATATAGGTAGTTGCGAGGTGCATAGATCTGAGAAATGCACGCTCTATAATTCCAACAAGATCATAAAACATCAATATGAATTCAACAAAAACGATGCAGCTTACATTATTAATTTGTTATTAATTCAGCATTTTTCTCTGCTCTTATTAAATATAACATAACAACAAACTTATAACCGCAAATTACCACACGTGGAGAGCCGGTTCTTCTGTGCAAACATTGCCCCACATTTATGTATCCAAACAAGAGAACCCTGGCGGAAGACATTGTAATTTCAACGGCTAACTCAACATTGATTCGTTTAGTCACCATTTCACATGTGCTCGGCTGGACCTGCTGCAAAACCTCTGCTCCCCTTCATCTCCCCTTATGCTTTTAAACATGTTGAAAGTCAATTATGTACACCACTTCTCTCCGACATCATCGCGCTAATACAAGCTGCTCTTGACCTTATGTTTGTGTGTCTCCGGCAGACGGGCGCACTGAGCGTCGCCCTGATTGGATTAGGTTCCGATGCGCTGTGTGTCCGGCTCTATTACACAGGCTGTTGTGATATTGAACCTAAAGCAGCCGTCTATGCCCCTGCTCCTCCTCCTTGTGCAGCCACTGTCGCCACCCTTTACACCTCCTGAAGGGCCTCTCTTCTTTCTGTCACACACACACACACACACACACACGCACATATGCCTCGGCTGCTCACACTTCCAGCGCAGTCAGATCTCATGTGTCGGGAGTGCCGTGATGGAATGCCTGGAGAAAACCTTTCATCCTCTCCCTCCGTCCCGATCTCCTTTATTTTCCCCAAGAAGTCCGGAGGGGTCATCTCGGATGGAGAGCTTAATCAACTCAATTAAGTGAGCCTGATTGCCATGGCAAATTGGTCTGGGGTATAACATTATCATTACAGCCCCAAGTGCACTGACGACGGGACACAGCAGTCGCAAGAGAGCATGAGTAATAGAAAGAAGGCTTAAAAGAAAAGACTAAAATAATACAAAGCTTTGAATGATATTTATACATTTTTTTGTAAACAGAGCCTAAAACAAGGTTGTGTTGTAGCTTAATAATGTACTAAAGTTCAGTTTTGTTCACGATTTTGGCAGTTAGATAAAAAATTAATTAAAAAACAAGTTCCTTTTGAATTTTGTTTAAGTTGAATTGTATATAACGTACTGTGTTCAAATGGTTTGTAAAACGTCCTAAGTTTCGCATTTTTCTTGCACCATTCAAGGCAGTTATGGGATAGCAAAACCTAATTGTAAAAGTGTGTGGCTGCAGTATTTAGAATCTAGTCCTGCTATAAAGAGCATGCGCCTCCCCTGACACTCGACTGACAACCACACTGAGGTGCGGTGGAGGCAGCTCTATACATGCCAGCATGACTTTTGGCAGCCACAGTATTATAAGTCTTAAAACCAATGCCTCACCTGCAGTAATTGTTTCCACGTATGTGACATCAGTCTTTTTTGTGCTTTACTCAAGGTGTCAAGCCCTTTTCATTCATCTTTTCTTTCTTTTTTCTTTTTTTACCGTGGCTCGTGCCCCAAGCAGCCCTTTTGATCTTTCTGAAGACTGTCAACTTATTGCGTGACTCCATAGAAATTGAATTCAGCGTTATTTGCGCACTGGGTTAATAGAATAGATGCCTGGATGATTTGAAAGTCAAACAACCACACCTGCCATTCACAGATCCCTTTTTTCTACAGCAGCCAAATCCTCAGCTTTGTTACTAAAGGTTGAACCTACAATGAGATAAAGAACTGAAAACCCAAACACTTCTTTATATCAGGATTATATCTTATGTCTCAAGGGCTGTTTTTGTGTTTTGTGTCAATTATGTGAATGAAAGCCTGCATTATGCGATTT
This sequence comes from Neogobius melanostomus, assembly GCA_007210695.1. Lineage (NCBI taxonomy): Eukaryota > Metazoa > Chordata > Actinopteri > Gobiiformes > Gobiidae > Neogobius > Neogobius melanostomus. The sequence goes on along the minus strand of VHKM01000234.1, from coordinate 95,409 downwards.
TAAACAAATTCCTATTGTTGGGTGTGAGTAAAATCAGCGCCAGTGCATCTCTAATTGTGCATGCCGGCGCTCAAACCTTACCAGGATGCCTTAAACAGACTTGTCAAGTTGGGAGACGCTGCTGTCAGACGGAGGACGAATCAGAGGTTGTCAATTGGATGCTGAGAAATGTCTGTCAGTCGTCTTGACGTGGCTCTCTCCATTGTGATTAGCGTCACTTGGTATTCATGGGCTCTCGCCTGACGGCTGAGTGACTGGTGCAGCTGAAACCGCATCATAAGCAGGCACCCTGTGATAAACACACAAATGATGCGGCTAACAGTCGGGTGTCGTTACATGCGTGTGCTGTGTAGCTGTGTCACAGGTCAATTCAACAAGAGGAGAGTGATATTACACACTGTGAGGAACAGGGCCCAGGCAGGTCTGTTCATTAGCGTTACAACACTGCCACTTTCTGGTTGAGTTTAGGTACTGAACATACAAGGAACGTAAATGGGTAGATTACACAGTATTAACAGTAACTTGTTAACTAGGCTATGGGAGTACTTTTTTTCCCACGCTTTTTGCTTTTGTTTGAGTATTTTTACACAGATTTGTTTCATTACTTTTTACATTTGGAAATCCTATGTTATAGGAGAAAATATAGTGATATTCCAAAACTGTCTTATTATGATAACAACATCTCGATGTACTAACCTACACAGGAGGCTACATTCAATTAAAATCAAACAAATCAATTTAAATCAAGCTTGTGACTTAAAAAGCACTTAAATCAGGATGAAAACAAAGCTAAAATTGAACTAAGTTATGGTAAACTGAACATTTGCACATGTTACTAATCATGCGTGTTGGTTTTGGCTGTGGGCTATTAGCAAGAAATGTGGAAATCTCAGTCTGATGAAAGCACATACTGCATCACCTAATGTTGTGACCTAATTTGCAGACATGTGATCAGTGGCTGCTGCTGGAGGTTACCATAGACATTAAATTTATGGCAAGACATGATGTGACACCTATCAGTCACACACTGACTGGTGATTGATACCGCGCCCACTTGGCTTGTTGCATGATATGGCTATGCTAGTGCCCCTGACCTTAAGTTGTGAGCACCAGCACTTCCTGTCCGTAATCATTTCCTTTGGAGATTAGCTCAGACCCTCTCGAAAAAAGGTGGACAGTGAGTTCCTGGTAGAGGATCACTTACTGTGTGTTAGAAACTTGATGTAGGATGTAAATAGTTCAGTGGAGGAGACGCCTGTGTTTATAAAGGTCAGATAGTTTGTCTTGAAGCTAAAGGCTAAAGGCTATAAGCTAATTTTAACCTCTTAAACCCCGCCTTAACCAAGCACATTTTCTTCAGTTCGGCTTTACACAAATGAAAATCTTCTCGACTGGAGAAAATGGGCTCGGTTCAGGTGGGGGATAAGATGTTAATGGAAATCGCCTGTGACAGGAAGTGCTAGCGCTTACAACTTCAGGCCAAAACTAACCACGATGTGACGGTAGTTGAATTTAACCGATTTATTGTGCAGCCCAACAGGGTAATATTAGACAATGCATAGCTTTTCCAAATATTTCAATCTGTTAAAATCACATTACGTCATAATCCACTGAATCAGAACGCCATACAGGATGACAAGATCAATTGATCAAAGGTCAGGTTGTAAATTTGACATAATTTCACAAAATAATTGCTCTTAATCGGTGTTTTCATGTTTGACTTCGTCTTTCATTTACTTTGACTCTCACGCTTCCGAAATTTGACCAGAATAAATGGTTATTAGCTTCATTAGCATTAGCATAAGTAGCTACTAGTTACTTTACCATCGTTTTTGTAATTTAAAACACTTCGGGTGTACAGTGTTCCCGACCCAAAACAAATACAGGAACCTCTTGAATAATTGTGTTTCATATTAGCAGCGATATGTGCCTCTTTTTCTTTTCTTGTCTCTTTTTTCTTTACCTCAGAGATTGTGTATCGCTGTAGCGCGCTGACAGTCGGCCCGGGGTAGAACAGTGGTGAGCTCGTCGTCGCAGATGGCAGAGCACATTTTTTATTTCTTAAACAGACACAAAAAGCAGCCGAGGGACCAGGGCCTGCCTGTAGAATGTGCCGGAGAAGAGTAGGTACTTGGCACAAATAGCAGAAACAATTAGCGTCACATAAGCAGAGGCCCGGAGCAGCGGGAGAGAGAGGCGGTGGGACGTACGGGGAGAGAAACTCAGCGCGCCGCACACTTTCTGTGAGACATCCCCTTTTTCTTTTGTAGTCTCGACTCAAACATTTTTAAGATGTCATATTAATTTGAGATGCTCATGTTGTGGCATGCTTCGTGTTTGTTGTTGTAGCCTATATATACACACACTGAGAAAAGTTAAAGTCCTCAGAAAAACTATTCAGCAAATATGTAGGCTAGATCTAGGCTAGTGTGCCTGTGTATAACTGGCAAAAATCCTCATACTAACACATTTTGACACTTTTAAACAATGCTCAACACATACAATTGTGTCACTTTCTTTCCTGATGGCCTGGCTTACCCTGTCCAGGTGACACGCCTAGCAAGGACTAGTACAAAATCAAACATTCAAACCATGAATCATATTGTGATTCAGTGTTTTTTTTTATGTTTAATGCCCTATGAGAGGCTTTGGCTTTCTTTTGTTTTTATCACTCAGTGCTACTGATCAGTCTCATAGCTCTGAGTGAGTGACAGGTGGATTTAGCAATCATAGGGAAGGGTGAATTTTCAGAAGCAGCGAATTTACAGATGGCCAAAGAAAAAAATCATGATATGATTACTGATAAATTGCCCCACGCAACTCTGTCCTAAATCTTTATCTTAACCTTAATAATAAGCATATTTATGTTAGACAGACTTGATAAACCTGAATCGAGATGATCAACGCAATCAAATGAAGTCACTGCATTGATCACGAGTCTGTGGCCCTATTATGTGCGTTTTAAGATATATATGGCCCTCGGTGAAAAACGTTTTGACATGAAATCAGTGCTGCTGAGCTTAAGCCTAGGTCACAACCGGTCGTACGGGCTCCTACGGCTGGTCTACGTGCAAAAATCGCAAGAGAGCACAGAGAGTGCGCGTGTGACGTGCTTATTTCGAGCCACAGATTGACCGCAGACCCGCCGCAGAGGTCACTGACCCACGGTCAGTACGTTTATTGCAGGTTGGTCTTACAACATGCGTGCGTTGTCTGTACAAATGAAGCGACAGCTGTACGTCCAAGCAGCCTCCATGTGACGCACGTTTACACCACAAGAACTACGTTCTCCACGAACAAAAAATAATCGCAGAGATTTGGGAAACGCCAAAAATCGCACGGCCAAAATGTCGTACATCTGTGCTTTAAAGGAATAGGCCACCGTTTGGAATGAAGTTAGAAGCTACCAAGCTATAACTATATATGTAAGACGTAATAATACCTTAGGAGCACTTCAACGTCCGCGTAGTAAAGTGAGATATTACTGCGCGGACGTCAAAGTGCTGTGTTATTACGCCTTACATATATCGTACCCCTTTTTATCCGCTTAGAAAATCGACATATTTAATTTTTTGTAACTAGACTTGGATTGTGTAAAGGCTCACGTAACTGTATTTAAATATGGAAAACGTGGACCAGCTTGGTAGCTTCTAACTTCACCCCAGTTTGGAGCTATACCTATGATGGGAGAGGCTGAACGCTAACAACGTTTGTGCGACTGAGCGTACGCACAAATACCAGACAGTTATGCATCAACTCGTCTAAGATAAGGTAAAAACATATCTCAGTATGTAAAAACGGTGGCCTATTCCTGTAAGACACACTGGATTTTTGGACTATAGCTATTTCTAGCATTACCAAACATGCTCCTGATGACCAGCACAACACAGAAAAGGCAGTGGAGTTGATAATCAAAGAATGGATTTGGATTTGGATACTTAAATCTCATATTTGGCTGCTCATTGTCAACATCTCGAGCTGGAGACATCCCCGCTCCCATAATGTTACAGTCAGGTCTTTGGAGAAGTGCGATTCACACAGTAATGTCAATGTCAATTTTATTTATAAAGCACATTTAAAAACAACCTTAGTTGACCAAAGTGCTGTACAAGTACAGTAGCAATATGTACAATATACACAATAAAACTTAAGCACAGGTAATATAAAAGGCACAAACTGTATCTGGTCTACATAGAACCGAAGGCCAAAGCAAAAAGGTCAGTTTTTAATTTGGTTTTGAACTCCTCTACAGACTGAGCCGAGCATACATGTAGGGGAAGGCTGTTCCAAAGTTTAGGGGCCGCCACTGAGAAGGCTCGGTCACCTCTGGACACGCGCTTTGATTTAGAAACAGACAAAAGGAGCTGGTCTGCAGACCTCAGAGCTCTGGGATGACAGTAGAGCTGCAGCAGCTCTCACAAATACTTATGTAAAAAAAAAATGCTTGTATTCTCTTTTATTCATTGGGTGGAATGTTACATGGCGTGGCTTTAAGTTATTGAGCTTCAGTCAAAGAAATAAAAAGCATTCAATTAAAATGTGTTAACTTAAAAGCCCTAACGGTAACAAACTTTTGTCTATCATTACATCCTATTTAATTTGATGTTGTCCTCTCTGGGCAGGCTATCATTTAGACTCCACTATATGAGATGGGAATAATCCACCACCAGGTTGAAAAGGAACCTATATCATCCACTGCATCTTCCGGCAGCCCTAAAATGAACAATGAGAGAAACAACTACTTGAAGACAATTTCACTTCCTGGAATGAACTGGAGGCGAGTATTTGTCATATTGTAATTTTTATTCATTTTTATACTGCAAGTGTGCAACTGTGTCCATCAAAACCAAGAGCTGTCGAACACTAGTGGTGCAAGGCATTAGATTACCAGCAGAGGTCACCATTGAGATCCAAAGAGAGCCCTTCGCACAAAGCAATTATATAAAGGTTTTGTTGCTTTTCCTACAAACTTGTACAATAGATGTTTTGCTTTATGTGCAACAATACCAGCCCCCTATCAACTCCAAGATAAGCTTAAGTTATTTTTCACAACAGATATTGTGGAAAATAAGAAATAATCATTTCAATCTGTCCAAATTTCAAACACTTAAAGCCAAGCTGCGGGTCAAAACAATGTCTGAAATTTCTTATAAAGTATTTACTGTACATTTTGAACAAAAAGCAAATGTTTACTTGTTGTAATTATTAAGAAATCTCTTTGGTTAAAAAGCAGAAATCAATGTATTGAGTCATAATTTCAAAGGTTAACTTGAACAAACAAAGAATGTGCCTGCTCTTCTGACCTGTACAAGTAACAGCAGTCAGTTTACTGCACATCAGCAATAATGGCTGCAGACAATAATGCTTTATTTTGCATAGCCCTGGTTCTCTTCTCAGGTATGCGCTTGCATTTGACTGCATAGAATTAATGTTCCTTACAAAATTGTTTTGCCATGTTGTGTAGGGTTGCTGGGGCACAGTGCTTTTGTTGGGAAAAGTCACAGCGGAGGAAAAGAGGATCTGGTGCTGCAGTATGTGGTCAACAACTCCCTAAGAGAACACCCAGTACTCACCAAACTCAAACTGGTAAGACCAGAACCCGGAGATAATGATGTGGTTTGATGTCTTGTCTACTACCAATCGTTGTGTCAGTTTAAATTGAAAAATACTGCCACCTTTAAATGTTCAAAAGTTCAAAACTTTAGTCAAATTCGGATGAGAACTTTTCTTTTCTGTGTATAAACGCAACAAATTTGTCTTATCCAATTTCAAAAACGTCATTCATTTGTTCCAGAGAACTCTTGACGATAGATGGAGCGGAATGATGGTTGCCAGTGAAGAAGCTCAGCTCATGGCAAACCTTATCCGACTGATCAATGGGACTAAGGCTATTGAAATAGGTTCAAATATGTTGCTTTGTGCAGCAATTAACACACATACACTAGCCTAAATAGTGAAAACTTAATCGTTTTACTTTGCAGGAATGTACACTGGCTACAATGCACTGAGTATGGCTCTGGCAATGGCAGACAATGGACGTGTGGTCGCGTGTGAAATACACCAGGCCTACGTTGATATTGCTAGGCCATTTTTCCAGGAGGTAAGAATTGACTGAATTAAAGACACAAAATTAATTTGAATTAAATTCCAATTTAGCCCGGTAGCTTTATAATGTAAAATATTCATCTTTTACTGGTGAGTTGAAACGTCAAGTTGCAATCTGCAATGTCCCCACCAGAGGGCATCAAAGAAACTCGGACTTGGGAAACTTAGGAATTTAGGTGGGGACAGAATAATGCTCATGTCTCTCTCTATGCCACAGTCATGGCAGTATTGTTGTTTTTTGGCAAGAAATTTCACAACTCGGTGTGATGTCTGTGTAAGTTCTCAGTCGTACAGGAGTTGTCCATCTTCAAAGAAGGTACTTGAGTCATCTTCTGTACTTGGTAGTTGAGGTCTCCAAACGTTTCGCCTCTCATCCAAAAGGCTTCGTCAGTGAACAAGATCACTGACGAAGCCTTTTGGATGAGAGGCGAAACGTTTGGAGACCTCAACTACCAAGTACAGAAGATGACTCAAGTACCTTCTTTGAACAACTCGGTGTGGTGACTAGATCCAGCTTAAGACACCTTTCAAACTTCAACCTAAAACATGCATAAAAAAGTGAAACCTCAGACGAGTATCTAAGTATCTTATCTAACCTATAAGAATGCAACAACAAAATAAATGTATTTATAAAGGTATGTTATAGTACCAACTTTTGAAATTCAGTCTTTATTTTGCAATTTTGGTATTGAAAGCATTTTAGGTGTGCAGTGAGTCTGTGGTATTCAAATATAGATGGGTGTGTCTGTCAGATCACATTAGTGCAGGCCACAGCACAGTGTCTCTCCAGATCCTGTTAGACTGTCTTCCCTAACTGCTGTGGACAGGACAAGGAAAGGTGTCTGCTCAGGAAACTGGGGGAATGCAAGCCTCTGCAGGAAAATCAAGATGTCTTACAGAAACACCTTTTTTTCTCTCTGAATGCTGATTTGCTTTGTGCATTTTTTTTTCCTGTAGGCTGGTGTTGACCATAAGATAGAGGTGCGACTTCAGGAAGCAGTTAAAACTCTTGGTGAGTGCTTTATTTTTATATAGCTATGTGCAAAAACATCAAAGGCAGCTATTTTTGCTTCAACTGTGCTAGAACTAGAACATTCAAAAAAGAGTCACCAACACTTCACTCCACATCTAGGGAGCATCCTCATGACCAAGAAGCTCCATGAAAAACTACCCAGATGACAGAAATTGTTATAATGTTTTGAATGTAACATGCTTATTTTGAACTAGACGAGCTGTTACAGGCCGGTGAAGCTGGAACCTTTGACTTTGTGTTTATTGACGCTGACAAGATCAACTACGACATGTACTACGAGAAGTCACTTGAGCTGATCAGGACAAAAGGAATCATTGCTATCGACAATGTAAGTACATCTTTATAAATTTGCCACTAAATACAAAACAAACAAACAAACAAATAAACAATTAATCCTGTCAGGTGCTGTGGAGTGGCAGGGTCCTGAATCCTGCTGAAGATGATGCCAGCTCTAAAGCTCTGGACGCTCTCAATAAGAAGCTGCACAAGGACGAGAGGATCGATCTGAGCATGCTCACTATGGCTGACGGACTCACCATCGCAATCAAACGCTAAAAGCTCTTACTGTAACAGCCAACTAATTTGCGACAGGATATACTAGATTGCATGTTTGGATGCATTTTGAAACCATTAATAAAAGGCATTTGTTACTGTTGAGAGAAAATAAAGCTTCATTATCTAACAACATTTTGAACATTTATGGATTGTTTTGAGTGTTCCACCATCACATTTGTAATATTGTTGTGTTCTTGGGCAAGACAGTTTCCCACTTTCTCGTCTGAGTATGGAGTGAACAAAAATTGGTCCCGAAGCGTTTTCCCATGGTCGGGTGGCCCCTCTTAACTGTGGAGTGCCCCAAGGCTCTGTTTTAGGCCCTTTATATTTTTCTACTTTTCAAAAACATATATTTCACTGTTTTGCCGATCATGTGCAAGTCTATTTGCCTTTAAAACCACACACAGATAGCTCTAAGACCCTGGTAAATTGCCTCCAGGAAGTAAAGCAGTGGCTGGCTCTAAACTTTTTAAAGTTTAATGATTCTAAAACAGAGGTTGTAACATTTGGAAATCCTTTTGATTATTCTATTTTAGGCCCTCTGAGTCACCAATGCCACCGAGCAGTCAGAAATCTTGGTGTGATTATTGACTGCTTCTTCAAGTTGGATTAGCATATCTGTTCTGTAGTCAAAGTAGACTTTTACCAGTTACCAGTTAAGTCAAGCCTATACCTACCACACGCTGATCCCGAGCGTGTAGTTCATGCCCTTTGGACTATTGTAACTCGTTATACTACGGTTTAGACCAGGCCTCCATCCATCGCCTGCAGCTGGTCCAAAATGCTGCAGCACGCTTGCTCACTGGCTCACGGAAATATGAGCATATAACTCCTGTTCTGGCCTCCTTGCACTGGCTCCCAGTGAGCTACAGGATCCAATTCAAGATCCTTTTGATGGTTTTTAAATGTTTAAACAGGATGGCCCCGTCTTACCTTCTGTCTGTTCATGTCCCAAAGAGGACAACGAGGTCAGCAAATCAAATGTTGCTAGTTGTTCCGAGATCACGGATGAAAACGAGGGGTGACCGAGCTTTTGCTGTTGTGGCGCCCACTTTTTTGAACAGTCCACCCTTGACAAAGACCCATTCATTTTCATGGGCCTTCAACACAAACTGAGCAGAACTTTTCTTTGGTGGATCTTATTATTATTATTGTTTGTTATTTAATTATGTATTTTTGTTGAAATTTTGTATTGCCTGTGTACAGCACTTTGGGAAGCGATTGTCGTTGTAAATGTGCTTTATAAATAACCTTGACCTTCCTGACATCATGGTTTGTGAGAGTGCAATACAAATTACATTTCCTTCTCTTCCCTCTAGGCATATATGTCTATATGCCTAGACATATATTATGTCTAGGCACCACTTATGCTTAAGCAAAACAATATTGCTTCAAAATGCGCCATAATCTGCTTGCTGAATAAATGTTTCAGCTCAACCCCTACAGAAAAGTCCCTGAGAACTGCTTTGCATTCACCCACTGCTCCACTGTTGAAGGCAATTTGAAGGCTGACAGGGAAATTTCTTACAGGTACAGCATTGATAATTCTTCAGGTGGTACTCAGGGTCATCTGCAGTTTCAGACTATTCATTTCAACAAGGCTATTAACTTGTTGATACATGCATTTAGGTGCATTTAGGTTTACTTTACATAGTTTACACAGTTTACACTTGTTTTCTTTAACCTCTGCGATACAGCAGATGATAATTTAGTTAAGACACCAAATATGTAAAGAAGCCTACTTAAACCAATTATTGATTATGACCACTCTGCTGGGTTAACTGTATGTCAATGCCTTTGCGTCACTGTTGTGCGCCCGCCTTCCGTTTGACCGTTGACTGATGCTTCACCTCGTCAGCACCTCGGACAGCTACAATGTGCTGCGGGAGCGAATAGGGGGCTTCATAAAGGCGCACGCAAACTCTGTTTAGCAGGATTTCACCCTATAGGCAACAGCCCACCACGCACAACATGGACACCTTGATTCCGCATAGGAGAAGCGAGCATCTGCAGCGTCAGACCAAGCGCACAAGCAGGGGGCTGGAGCTAACTGCGTCCACTGCGAGGATGGACGAAAAAGACTTGCTCCGCGGGCTGAACGGTCGCCTGGCTGGCTTCATAGATAAGGTGCACCAGCTGGAACTGCACAACCAACTACTGGAGAAGGAAATCGGGGAGATTCGCGGGAGAGCGCAGTGCGTGTCGTATTTGGAGGAGCAATACGGGCCGGAACTGAGGCGGATGAGGCAGCTGGTTCGGGACATCACGCGGCAGAAGCATCACATTGAGATCGAGCATTGCAGTTTGGAAGAGGAGCTGTCAGTTTTAACCAAGCGACATGAGAAAGAGGCGAAGAGCAGGTCCGACGCAGAGCGCAACATCACTGTCATGAAAAGGGAGATAGATGACGCGTACCGAGCCAAACTCCAATTGGACAAAAAGGTGAACGTTTTAGTGGAGGAAGTCAAAGGTCTGAAAGAGAGCCACGAGGCGGAGGTTTCAGACATACTTGAGCACATACAGAGCGCAGGGGACGACTTCAGAGCGCGGGAATTCGGGAACCCCGGCGTCACTGCGGCACTGAGGGACATCCGGACGCAACTGGAGAGCTACGTGTGCCGTGACGCACAGCGGGTAGAGGAAACCTTCACGTCCCAGTTCGCAAAGTTGACAGAGGCAGCCGAGAGCAAGAGGGAATGTCTGAGGGCGACCCAGCAGGAGATAAACGACTGCAGAAGGCAACTACAGGCCAGGGATATCGAGCTGCATAGCGCAAAGGGTACGAGAGAGGGGTTGGAAAAGCAACTCCGTGATGCAGAGGGTCGCCACAACCAGGATATCCTTCATTATCAGGTAATGTTGCTCAGGTCAAGAGGTTGTTTATAAGAGATGTGTCGGCCTGGAATAAACGTACGCGCTTTTTACCCCCCTATCCCAGGACACCATCAAACAACTTGAAAACGAGCTCATAAGTTGTAAATTTGACATGTCCGGTTACCTGAGGGAATACCAAGACCTGCTCAACGTGAAGATGGCCCTAGATGTGGAAATACTGTCCTACAGGTAAGGCGGGTTCAAGCACATGAAGTGAACCCTGTTGCAGCTTAATATAGTTCCTCCTCGTTGGGAAAGTGCTCTTCCAAAACGCGTTCATGCACCAGAGTACACAGATACTGGAGGCAAAGAGGATTGACTGTCTTGCCCAAGGCCACAGCAGCAGTGCACTGGCAGGAACTGGGGAAGTAGTCGGCAACAATAAAATACCCATTGAGCCACCTGATGATTAGGATCCAATTGCAATACTCTAATATAATTAAAGGTGCAATATGGAACTTTTTGTGTATTTTTTTTTAAAATTAGTGCATACTTGACTTTTTAGTGAACCCGTGGTCAGCATGGTGCCTATTTACTTTCCATCATGTGGCTTCTACGATGCAACAGGATCGATTGTTTATCAGAGTTTCGGGTAGGTGTTCACTGCTGAGAGTGTTCACTCTCACCGGAAATTCTACAAAACACTTGATCCTGCGAGCGTTGTAGAGGCGATCGAAGAATAAAGGCGCCATGCTAGCCGCCAATACAGCAAATGGGTCACTAAAAGGTAAATTATGCACAAATATCAAGTTTATTTTTTCGCATTAAAAAGTTCCATAATGCACCTTTAATGTTGGGTCTTGGTGCATGACAATAACATCTGTAGATTCATGCCTATTGAAGAGCTTCAGTAATTCACAACATATTATCATTCCTATTTCCAACACCAGTATATTGATTATTAGTGCACTGTGTAGTTGATCATTTGAAGAAGTGTCCTGTATTTCTTTCCCATTTCACAAAAAGAGATCATTGATATGTATTTTTGTCCCCTCATAGAAAGCTTTTGTGCGGCGAAGAAGCACGCCTCTCCTCTGTGACCGACAGCCCTGTCTCTCTGCCATACATCTACCACCAGTCTCCTGTGTACACCCTGCCTTCGATCAACAGACCAGGGGGCGCACACCGCCGACCCGAGCCCCAGTACAAGTTCGTGGAGGAGATCATCACCGAGACGACGCGGGAGATCGTCTTGTCCGAATTCGACGACCCTATCGAGACAGTGGTGGAACCGGATCAACGGTGTAGCAAAAGAGGGAGCCAAAGTCGTGATGGTAAAGACGGTGGACAGGAGGATGATGAGCAGGAGTGTGACGGTCAGCAGGGTCACATAGAAGCACAGGGAGATGGAGGAGAGGAGTTTAATGGGATGGTGGAGAATGGTGAAGATGGTGACAAGGTTACAGGGGATGAAGAGTCAGTAAGCTCAGAAGCAGATAAGAAAGTTGAGGCACAACTCAAACAGGATGATTTGAAGGAGAAAGGCAGTGCCCCGGATGATAGTAAGATGTCCTCAGATAAGTTAAGATAAGAGCAAACAGGTTTAGGAATCAGTGCAAAAATTATACAGTAGTGTCCAGGGTGAATAGCAGTTTGAGTGAAATAAGAATGAATAGTTGATTTTGGTAATATGACCAAAAGAGGATAAACGAAATGTATTTAAAATGCTCTAGAAATTTAAGAAAATCTTATTCATCTTGAGTGATAAATAGCAAAAATAATATAGTTGCCAAAGCACAGGTCAGCAGTTTTATCAGTAGATTATTAAGGGGAAAATATGCTTTTAATAGAGTAGACGTGTTAAAGACACCGACGAAAGTAACAGTATAATACATGCTTGAATTGCTGATTTTCCATTAGCTTAAACCATCCAACCTTATGAAATACGACACGTATGGCTTAAATAAACAAATGTTGAAACTAAAGGGCATTTTGCACGTTTCAGAGACTGTAAAGAAAAATATTATTTTGCTGATGAATAAAAAAAAACGTAATGATGGATGTGGTTCAATTCTTTAAAACAACAATTTCTGTCAAAATGTCATAGTTAATACACTGGACTACCGCACACATTTCCATGTGATGAGTAACACTGTCATCTGTTGATTAAGGTTCAATTTGAACAACTGTTATCAGTGTTTTAAGGACAAACACAAATACATTAGGCACGTTTGTATTTTTTGTTTCTAGAATGTGTCTTGTACAATTAGTCCGGTTCACTATGTAATTTCGCCAGATTTTTGTGATGTATCAAAACTATGCTTATTTAACAAAGTTTTCAAAAATGTAATCAGAAAAAAACATGTTTCCGCTTGCTCTGATATGTAAAAAAATAAAATAAGGTGCGATAATAGCGATAACATTTATATGGGGAGTAAAAAACTTAGTTTGTCAGAAATTTACAAAATTTGGCATAAAATTCCATTTTCCTTTCCAATGGAAGTCAATGAAACCCTTGTCATATTTTTCAAGGAGTTACCGTAACGAACAGAACTGATTTACTCTAATGGAAAAATTATATAATTGCACAATTTTACCAAATGACAAGGGCAAATTTTTCTCATTGCTTATACCATAAGGGCTCCAAAAACATAACGTTTTCTTACTCTCCACGAGAATCCCACAACAGTGTGAACCGGACTAAATAGCTGTAGTCATAATGGACTCAATAGCTAGAGGGCAAATGATTTCTGAACTACATTCTCCGCAAGTAGAACAGTTATATCAAACCAAATATAGTTCCAAGATTTTATTGAAACCTTATACAGAAGGACCTCCAAGACGTGGGCTTGACTGAGCCCAGTACAGAAGCAGCCTTTGACTCCCTTTAAATACATTTGGCATTGCTGTGTACAATCACCTATTCCCACAGTGTGAAAGAACATTTCTGCTTGGCCAGCCAAGATTTCTCCCCAACTGAACAGAGTGAGCTTTAAGAGTTACCCCAAAACTGCCTAGTTTGAGGGAAGACTAGCATCAAACAGACAAACCCTGCTGGCTGATTCAAACAGTACAGAGCTTTAGTGTACACAAACACAAGGGCAAAGTAATAATGTACTCAATAAATGCTGTTGACAAGACAGAGGAATATCAGATCATGGTATTAGACTGAACATGAATAGATTTCTGAATTACAAAAATGGAGTGACTGAATATGCTGATAAATAATCACACTGAGCTGATGACAGGGAGAGGTACTGTATTCACTTGATGGCAGTGCTCAGCAAACACGGTGTCATGTTTTATAAATAAAGTAAAAACGAAAGAGGTACAAAGACCAAGTGTAAAGGGAACTGATGTTTGGAGTTGTAGCTCCTCATGATCTCTTGCTGGTTGACGTCGGAAATTCTTAAGGCCAGATTCTGATATTCCTTAGTCTCTTGCAGCATGGACAGTTTAGGCCTCCAGTTCCAGGCCCATCCCCAGTTTGTGTCCACCGGCATTGATGTTCTTTCCATCAACCAGGGCTGAAAGGGTGAGCTTCACACCTGTAGGCACATGAAAATGTTAAAATGAAAGCCACATTTTTCCAGCTTATTTGGTTCCTTACAGAGAGGCAACTGAGGCTGCACCAATTAGTGAAAATATACAGGGAGTTTTAATTTTTCCAATTAGATTTGCAGTTTGTCATTACAATCCAGATTCATTTTGCAGTGAACATTTTAAAAACACATACGGGAGCGTTTACAAAACCAATGGAGGTTGATTGCAATCAACTGCGCAGCCTCAGAACTTATTGTTACATACCTGGTCTGAGAGACTGAGTGTAGCCAACACCAACAAGGCTATTGTTGTTCACTTTAGCCTAAAAAACAACAAACAAGGAAAATCATTTTAGACTAGTTGCTTAAATGTGGCATTAGAAACCTAATTTTCTTTATATCCACATACACTAATGGAGGCATCCTTGTCCAACTGGTATTTGGCTCCAATGCCGAAACGTGTGCTGTTGCTTCCAGCGGTCCACGACAGGCTGACTGCCGTCTCAAGGGTATCATTGACCTTCTGGTAGATTGAGCCGCCAAACTCTGTTCCATCATTGCTACGGAAGAGAATCGCATGAGTCAAAACATAATCTTCGCATACTATGTCCGAGCTCGGAAGTAACTTACACATTGGTGTGCAACTGGAAGTCCCCTGTCTTGTATCCAATGGCAAAGTTGTTCTGGCTCATCTTGGACTTCGCGGTATCGAAGGTCATTTGGTATCCAGCTAACCAGCCCTCGTAGCCGACCACAGCAGCGCCATGGATAGTGGGACCGGCAAAGTCGAAGTCCACGTCACAGCCCAGGTTCAAATACTCACGTTTGTACGCGGTCTTAACTTTGCCGCTCTTTTTGCTGTGACGGAAAAACATCCGTCAACACAAGCTTATCCGGTTTAATTAGCAACTACACAATGAGGAATCGTGGCAACAGGCTAGTTCCATATTGGGTCTGCATCACATGTCCAGCCACTACCACTTGTCAGGGGCATGTGCAACAGAGCTCATGTTACCAGTATGACTCAGACAGAAGCAAGTGCTCAGTCCACCACTTATCCAGAGTTTAAAGGGATAAGAAATAACTTTATTTGAAATGTTTAAGTCGATGTTTAGGCAATACTTATGAATTATTACACTTACCCGGTGTTGGGTGCGAAGGTAGTGTCAAAAGTCAGCTTAAGTCCCTTAGCAATCTGTAAGCAACAACAGAACATGTAAAATTGGCCTGGGGTTTTAGTGCCAATGCAGCTATAAAAACAGGGAAATAAGGTCCAACCTGATCTTCAATAGTGATTTCCGTTCCCAGGGTGTTGTCAGTGTTCCATTTCTCGGTGAAGGTCAGGCCATATTCTGCCCTCTTGTACTTGGTTTCCAGGGTGCCAGCCACTTTGCTGGTATCAGTGTTCGAGGAACCAGATGTTTTAAATTCCTGCAACAGAGAGATACCATTTTTTAAGTGACTATTTGAGCTATGCATAGAGCTGGAATGTCTCCAGCTAGAGAGCCCTTTCCAAGCAGCTCCTCAAAATGCCTTCTACTTTTTCATTCAAGACAAATATATTCCACATTTGTGACATAAAAGGTATCCCTCACAAAAACAGGTTTGCATTGACTTGGCACTTAAACTAAGCAAAAACATTATCCACTGCAAAAAGTTTGTAATGACAAACAAAATGACTTTACCACTCCACTGGCCGACTTTGTCTTGACATCAAGTTTCACCAAGCCAAAGCCTAAAAAAAAAAAAGCATCTTAAATATACAGTTCAAATGTTACATCTTTTGACTGGTTGGTTACCAGCGTACCATAGCCTTTGTTGAAGATGTCCTTGGCGGCCTTGCCCAGGTCAGCGTATGTAGGAGGTACTGCCATTGTGTCTGAAACAACAAACACAGACAATCAGTCAAATGAAGTCACGTGACCAACGACTCCACTGGAGGTTGCCATTTCGGCTGCCTGTCATATGACACCTGTCAATCGTTGTGTTGATTGGTCTGCAGCACGGAGAGAAGACAATCAGCGCCCGGCTGAGAGCCAGGCCTGCCAACTGGCGAGCTCTGCTAATTTGCTCAACCTGCCCTCCTGGGGTTTTAGAAAACCTGGATAGCATCTTTTCCCCATCTAGAAAACTCATACAAACGTAGGTTTCAGTGAATTTTTTGGTCCGAATTGCCACAGCAGCCTTTCACGTGACAACTGCTCACCACGTTCTTACTGCAAACTCTTCTGTTTAGCGGTAGCTAACGTAAATAATCACTCAGTGTCCCACCCATTATTATATTAGATCCATGGTCCCACCAATGAGAACACCGGCAATGACGTCTACCCTCCACAATGGCGCGCTCCAGGGCCGAATGCGACGTCACAATTGTTTGACCGATAGTAATAACAACATAGTAATAAGGTTTTGGACCGATAGAGGACCAACTCTGATCTGACCTGTTAGGTACCTGACGTCTAATGTTAACTACATTCTCAGCTCTTCAGTCTGGAGAAAGGTTACTGACAGGGGCCATTTTAGTGCGGCTCGTAAGCCTTGCTCGTGTACTTCTTAACCCGTTTCTCCACATGAGGTGCTGGTAAAGCCAGGCGTGGCAGGGCATATGCCTACCCTCATTACTCAGACGGTTTGATTAACACTTGCACTGACAGAGAGATAAGCATGAGCAGCCAATGTTAGTTCTTCCTATAGCGCACCGGCGGTACAAAGTGAAAATGACCAGGGATTATCTCATGAACTGCACTGCCGTATAACTAACGTGATATGTCAAACTTCTTCATATGTTTCCATGTGACAGGGTGCATGCTGAGTGGAGCTGAAGTAGCTAAGCTAACAGTGCTAGGCTCCATGGCACACGAGCCGGTAGCGCACACACAAACGGGTTGGTTTTACCAAAAAGTAAACAAACAGACTTAAAGTCAATACTCGGGTTGCTTACCAGTTGAAAGTGGAGCTAAGTGTGCACTAAAGTGACTTTATTGCAGATCTTCCTCACACCGCAGAGCAGAGGTAGGCGTCACCGGTTGGAGGGCGAGCTGAAGGAGACTGCACTGCAACGCTTTCCAAACTATCACATCCTGAAGGTCCCCGGCTGGCCACGGCCGAGCCTGAGCACAAAGCTTTAAAGGGAAAGGCCCGTGTCGTGTGTGTGATTCTCTCTTTTTTTTTTAAATAACTACACACGGAATTCTAGGGCTAATGATTTTGTTTATTTTTTTTCTCCACGTGTTGGTGTGTCAGTCAGCCAGGCTGATGAAAACTTGGACTGGACTGCCTCAGTGCTCGGGTCGTCTCAGCGGCGTCAAAGGATGGGTCAAATGCAGAAGACAAATTTCCTTGTACAGTTGTTGTATGATGGCAAATAACGCACCTTAGCCTTACTCAATCAATCAGAAAAAACAGACTTCATAGTGGTAAGGAAGAGAAACATATCTGGGCATTATATCACTGGCTTATGCCTGTCAATTGCTAAGTTTATCATTCACTTTTACAGTAGCCTCACTATCCAGCATGCAACTGTAACAGGGTTAATTAGGTGTATGTTAAATCCCTGCTATTTGGTGTGTGGTGCTACCGCTGCACCGCAAGGAGTCGCTGTGGCCTCGCCGGCGACGCACGTGTGTGTGTCTGTGGGAGTTCCTGGCTGCAAGGCAGAGGAGCGTGTATATTCCGGAGTTTGATGTGTCGATTGGTAAAAGGATTCCTAATAACATGTCAGTGTTCACAGCTGAGATAACGGCCATCATTCTAGCTCTACAGTGGGTAGAGGAGGTCCGGCCTGAGAGAGTGGTTATTTGCTCAGATTCAGCGGCTGCATTGAAAAGTCTCCATGCTAAGGAAACCTGCCGAGATGACTTGTTACTAGAAGTTCGCCTTGCATTGCTAAGGGCACAGAGGTCTGGTTTGGTGGTGTGTTTTTGTTGGATCCCTGCTCATATAGGCATAGCTGGCAATGAAACAGTAGATAGAATAGCAAAAAAGGCACTAAAGTTATCAGATGAGGACATTGTGAGGATTCCAGCAGGTAAAGGAGAGGCAAAATCCTTGATTACTGAAGCAGTTCGACGTGTGTGGCAGACTATGTGGGACTCAGATGGTAAAGGGAGGCATCTGTATAGTATTCAAAAAGCCGTCAGGATGGAAGGTTGTAAAGGGAAAGGCAGGAAGGAAGAGGTGGTGCATTCGAGATTAAGATTAGGACACACGGGTTTCAGGAAAACTTTATTTTTAATGGGAAAAGTAGAGTCTGAGAATTGTGATATGTGTGATGTGCCAGAGAGCGTGGAGCATGTGTTGATGGAATGTAGGAAGTATGAAAGGCAGAGGAGGATTCTGAGGGATAGGATGTATGAGCTGGAGAGGGCTTGGAGTCTACAAGGTATCCTGGGTAGAGGGGACAGTAGGATTATAAGGGCAGTGATGGGGTTCCTAAAAGGGGCAGAGCTCTTTCACAGAGTATAGGTTTTATTTATTATTATTATTTTTTTTTTGTTGTTGTTTGGTTTGTCCCCCTCCGGGGTGGTAAGCTACGCACAATCAGAATGTAACCTGAAGTAACTAGCTTCCCGAGACACACACGGTACAGTAGGTGGCGGTATGCACCTAAGCTGCTGGTTGCCACCCGCCAATAATCGAAAGAAGAAGAAGAAGGCAGAGGAGCTGAGGACGTCAGCCAGGACGGCTGTGTCTGGAGCAAGCCCCGGGCTTCCAATATGGCCGCCCGTTGATTTCAATGGTTTGTGCTCATTGGCGCAGCGAGCCAGAAAAAATTCTTACTTCCGCGTTAGTTCCGGGTCCATGGGGCCCAGAGAATTTTTTAACGGCTACTATATACTTGCATAATTTATATTATTCATTGTTATGGCCATATTCGTGTCCTTAATCATTTCTGATAAAAAACACAAAGAAACGCGGATGTTTATTGCCCATCCCCATGATTCTCAGCGCGACGAGAACGAGCACCGCTCTGAGCGCTCAGCGCAGCAGAGTCGCGGCAGGTCTAGATCGCTCAGCCTAGTCATTAATGCCAAACAAGTTATTCACTTTTGGAACGGTTTTCCAACGTTTAATTACAAAGTTAATTATACTTCTACAATTGACCACATGTCATGTAAATTGACAGAGCGACGAGAGCGAGCAGAGAATCTGCCGTGAGCGGAGCAGCAGACCCAGGTCGCCAAGTAGCCTACTGCCCTACGCATGGATGTATTTAAAGATCTGTACCGTTTTCCAACGTTTAAAAGATACATTCAACTTGTATTATTCAGCATAATGACAAAATCAATGTTAATTTATACCTTTGTAAGTTTTGAAACACCGTAATTTTGTACAACGCAGGATTTGATCCATTTAACTTTTTGACGTACATGAATACAAACGTGAAATGAACGAGACCCATTTTTAGACGTGGTGTAAATGAAATCCTACAATACAATTACCATAACGTTTTACCTTTGGTTATTCTGTTATATTTAAACGTAATATTTATAGTTGTTTGGGCATATTGACTTTTCTTTTAGATACTATCATTAAAAATGTCATGTCATATAGCTTTGTTATTATAATGCTTCCTTATAGCTGAATTTGCATGGACACACTGAAATGTTATCTTGTACTTTGTCATCTTAACAATCAAACAATAGTGTGTAGATATAGACATTTGCATTTTTATGGATGGAACATGAGAACAAAAATCGCATTGCAATGCGTATATTCATAATTATCAACAATGGCAAAGTGATAAATACCATCCTCTAATTATTAGGCTGACGAGATCCATTATAATACATTACATTGTATTTCACAACATTTGCAGACTAGCAATTTATCACAAGTAAATCAGCAGAGTAGAAAATTGTACTCAAGAGTAGTGTTATTTTAAAAATAATTTTACTGTAGCAGAATTGCACAATTAGTTACAAAAAAAATTATTCAAGTAAAATAAATCACCAACATTTATGTCAAGTGTCTATGGGACTTTCGCAGAAACTAATCGATGTAATTGAAATGCAATGAAGCTTTTTTATGTACACAATAAATTAATGATATTGCAAAAAAGAAAAGTGCCCCGATATATTTGCAGAGAAGGCCTACAACACTATACACACGCACACAAAAACTATCACTGGGTTTTGCCCAAATTGTAAATTTTATTGATTTAGACCCGATGACAGCAGCTGCAAAAAGAAACCACAACGGCAATCCTCTGCACTCTGAAGAACACATTAGTGGCTTTATTTCCAGAAGTGCCCGTAATATCTTCCGTGATTGAGTGGAAAAGAATAATGCCCAAAGCTGTTCTACTGATCAACAAGCTCAGCCAAGACCACCTTAAGTTTTTTTCTCTGCTGTCAGAGCACGTAGTAGATTCAACGACAGTCCCAAACTGGAATAGGTCTCCTTCTGGACAATACAAACATCTTAGGTATAACGCCTGCATTCTCACCACACAAAGGTTTAACCGGTAGCCTCTTGAGCTGCCCAGTCTGAGCATGACTCTTCTAACAAGAAACCAAGGAGTAATTGCAGTTTGTAAAGAGGCAGAGAACTGTTTCCAACGGAGTTTAAAAGCAAAATCTGGTAATCTTCCAAGGACACGGGCTGTCACCAGCTACTGCAGTTCTTTCTGACAGCAAGAACAAGACTTTGTTTCCAGGGCTGCACAGTCACATTTTGGTGAAAATGGCAACTTCATACAGCACCATTCTTTTGGCTCCATCATTTAGGCTAAAAGAGAAACTGAGAAAATGATCGGAGAATAGGTTAGACATGACACAAATAGTCAAAGTTGGTCCACTTTAATAACTGTTATTATTGTCTGAAGCATGATAGACCTTTATTTTATTAACTTGAATAGGTTCTTGAATACATTTTCCAGTTGAATTTGGCATACTGTTGTGTTTTAAGAAGCTATAGCTTGCATGACGAAGCACAATTAGACAAGTATACCTTTTTTTTTTTGGCATCTTACCTGTTATCCCGTCAGAGTTTGGTTTGTCTTTGTCTGGTCTTGTGTTGCCATGGTGATGGGGCTTTAAACCGAGACTGGACATTTTCTGTTTAATATAAGCTGTATATGCTGTGGATGACAAAATTGTTTATTTTGGTGAAGTTGGGTCAACAGTTTGGATGTGACCTACATACAATGTAATTTACTTGCTACCAAAAATATTTAATTACAAAGCACAACGACAAACATATTGGCTATGTCAACTTTTATGCAAAATAGTGGTTAAAAGTACAGTTTAAGACCACTCAACATACCTGTGTGGTAGTTAGCCTCTGTTCTTAACAAACACTGGCATGTGCTGAGCACATGGCAGCCACTGCAGAACAGGAGACGGTATAATAAGAGTCTGGTCTGTCCTGTGTGGAGGAGATGGGTGACAGGACACAGCCATCAGCAGCATCTGTTCAATATAGGTAGAATTACTGAGCAGCAACTTTATTACAGTTTTATTTGTGGCTATAAAACACATAACAAACTAATTGAACTTTAAGTAATAGCTAGTAATCACCAGTTAGTAAAGAAGTTCATGCTTAGCCCCATCTTCCATATCCATAGTGGACACAGATCCCACTGCAGCAGACGACCTAGGTGAAGAAAGGAGAACCAAAATGTCACCCTCATTATACTCTAAGAGTTCATATTCATGATCACACGACAAAAGAATTATACATATCTGACTACTGTGCAATTATATGTATATTACGGTTACTATAATCACCAGTCTTGTTACATTAGTGAACAAGTATGATAGCATGAATAAGTTTGTTTTGTAATTTTAACATTATGTTGTCTTTGTTTTCTGACCTTCATTTTTGTCTTGCTTTTATTGTTAAAGGCCGAGGGATACAAACGTTTTGTTATTTTACAGTGAATACAGCTCAACAGCTGAACATGTTTTGTGTACATTTTATGCACTTAGCATTGGTTTGAGAGATAAAATGATTATTTATTAGACAAACTGGATTAAAAATGTCACGTCATTATTATATAGTGCCCAATAGGGCTGAACGATTTTGGAAAATAATCTAATTGCGATTTTTTTTCTTAAATATTGCGATTGCGATTAAATATGCGATTATTGTTGCAAGGTCCTCTTCTCATGTATTTTTCACCTAACACAAGCCATAAATCAGTCTGTTTCATAACAAACAATATTAGATTCATTTAAAGTGAAAATTGCAACAATAAAGCAAACAAAATTGTTGCCTGACCTATTCAAAATTTGTGAACATGTGGACTGCACTTCTTAAAAACTTAACAGTACAGTCTATAAATAAATGATACATTATATATATATATATAGATATTTAAAAAAAAAAAAAAAAGAAGATAAAACTCACTGATCCAGTCAGTAACATCACCCATACTAAAGTGCAGGAAAAGTCTGCAAACAAACGTCTGCTTTAACTAGTTGGAAAAGTTTTAGGAAATCAAACTCCCATTTAATACAAAATAAATTATTTATTATTTCGGCCATCAAATCCCTGTCTGAGCTGCGACTCGTAGTTGCTTCAGATGGGCGTTATTGATGGACACGGAGAGGCCAGATGGAGCACACGCCAAAACACACTGGAACTGGGAGCAGCATTTTGGTTTTGGGATGTAACTTTGGACAATATGAAGAAACAGTGACGCAAGGAGACGGAGACATGAGGTGCCAAACACAGACACGTTTTACTTTCTGTGACTCGCAGCCATTTAGTGACATTTCAGCGTAAACAGCGCATTTCCTCAGCAAAATAAGACATGACACGGACTCCTGCCTCGGATTGTAGTTTCCAACACTTTTCATACAGCGGTTTAGTGTTAATATCTAGCGTCTGTACTACCTACGGAGGCATATGCGGTAGATGTAAAGGTAAATAAAGGCACATGGCACATCGCCTCCGCGGATACGTTATGGTCATGAACCGTCATTATGCTTTTGAGATAAGTTCTTTATCCACAACATTCCCATCATAAGCCTCCTAAACTGAGCCACAAACGACTCTTTACTCTTTACAAGCAGCACAGGCTCACTTACGGAGGCAGAGACGTGTGAATCCGGAGGTGAGGTAGTTTCTGTGATCATCAGAGCGTGTAGTAGCAGCGAGAGAATGGCGTGATTAGCTCTGAGGCTAACGGAGAAGAAAGCAATAGTCCTTCGCGGTGGCTCCATGATAAACGCTGATATTTTCACTGTACATCCACAATCTACTGCGCACCTTAACTAGACTGAGACGTAAACAAAAGCACGCGGCGGACCTGACTTTGCTGCCATATCTCGCTGCTCCATTCACTTCCCAAATCGCGTGCCCTGCGATTACGAAATCGCGTTGTGTCATATCGCGATATAATTGCAAATGCAATTAATCGTTCAGCCCTAGTGCCCAATAAACCTAAACCTAACCTTAGCCTTAATCGTTTACCTGTTTCTAAACATTTTCCAACTCCTGCCCCTAACCATAACCAGTAAGATATTGTCCAGATTAAATATGACGGAAAAATAGCCCGGGAACCGTCGATGGCATCGTAGACACTTCGATCATATTAACTAACCTTATTGTGTTAGTTTGTCTGGCAAGTTAAATAACTTCTCACTATGTGTTACGCTGTGTCATTATTGTAATTCGATACACATACAGTATATTTTAATGTAAAATATACTGTATGTGTATTTTACATTAAACAGGGATACTGTCATCTAGAATAGCATTGTTCTGTTAGTTTAAAATGGTAGTCATCGTTGTAGTAGTTTCTGTTTGCTATTTTCACGAATGCTACATTTTATAATCAACTGTCTCATCGAAATAGTATATATATTTACATGCTGTATATTAACATTTACAATTACGGAATACATTCTGTGTGATACAAACAGCACAAACTTACTTGCAAAGTTAGTTTTGCGTCCTCTTTTCCCTCGGCTTCCCATGCTGCTGCTGCTGATGTTTCCTTCTTGAGCGCGCCCACGGAAATCGAGGGCGCGCTCTGCACGTGCCCGGCTGCACTGCCCGCACCACGTGCCTGTTCTGCCCAATCAGCGCGGCGGAAAGCTAGAGCGTGGCTAGAGTGGAGCTCGGCTAAGTCCTTAAAAATGTATTTTTTAGGCGATACGCAAATTTTAAAGGAAAAAAAAGTACATGATGTTAATATAGATGATAATCGACACTAAATCCGACCTTTGTTAAAGTTGTAGGCGGCCTGTCAGCCGAACACGGACAGTTTTTTCTCGCACGGCAGCTCTATGGCAAAAATCCTTTCTGGGCCCGATAAGAATTTGCTGCTGTAGTACCATCTAGTATTAACGTGAACCTGGCCCCCCATCATACTCAAAATTTTATAAAAAATATGTCAGTCGTTTGTGCTACGTTTGTGCTGTTTTGTGCTGTAAAAAGTTTTGTTTGTGCTGTTATCGTTTTTGAGATATTAATGATTGTTTTATTGGTCAGATCTAACCTGCTCGTTATAAAACTCCAAAACGGGTTAAAATGGTGTCAACCGCTTCCTCTACATCTGTGCTGTTTTGTGCTGTAAAGATTTCCGTTTGTGCTGGTTCGGTTTTTAAACTATTACAAACTTTAGAGCCTTCAGGCGTCCATGCTCGTCCTCATCTGAAGCGCGCCCACGTGTCGGGAGTGCACGACAACACACACTGCATGCAAAAAACAATCATTAATATCTCAAAAACGATAACAGCACAAACAAAACTTTTTACAGCACAAAACAGCACAAACGTAGCACAAACGACTGACATATTTTTTATACAATTTTGAGTATGATGGGGGGCCAGGTTCACGTTAATCCATCTAGTGGCCGTCCGCCGGCCGGCGCGCGGGGAAGGGGGGAGTGTCCTATCCAGTTAATTATAATACATCCATGGTCTGGAGGGGCAGAGGAGCTGCCACCACGAGGCACAGGGACTGAGGACAATTGAGATTGCTTATTGCAAATAAATGGAGTGTGGGCCTTTTGCCGCCTCCGAATTTAAGTTGTTTTTCCAAGTTTCGTTTTTTTAGCATTAGTTGATTTATTTATTTAGTCGGGACAGTGCATGTTAATGAACATACATGGGTCTCATGCATGTAAACAAGCCACACCGGATTGTAGCCTTGGGCTAATTTGCATCCGTCGTCCCCCATGCGCACTCTCAAACACACTCTCATTCATCCTGGCCTATTGTACATGTTTTTAGTGGTAGGGGAAACCTACGCAGACATGGGGAGAACATGCAAACTCCACACAGAAAGGCCCCGTCCAGGTGGGAATCGAACCCGGGACCTTCTAGCTGTGAAGCACGAGCGCTAACCACTGTGCTACCGTGCCGCAGTTGATTTGAGAAAGACACAACGCAGAGTAAAGGTGAAACCACATCCGTCACACAATATATACCCTTATATATATATATATATATACACCCTATACCCTTTTCACTGTTTACTTTGAACAGTATTTAATATATAGTAAGCCTCTTGTTATGGTGACCGTAGGCCCATAATCTATAAAGAAATGTAATTTGTCTAAAACCAAGCGTTGCTTCATAAAATTGGGAAATAACCATTTAAACAGGTCCTAAAAATGCACATAAGCATTCATGTTTCCATGTCTTTATAGACATTTTGTCTTTCAGTTTCGTAATAAGTTACAATAACTTACATCATAATAAAATACTAAGTTTATAGTAGGCTAAATATAGAATAGTCTTTAACTCTTAAGTCATCTGTATACAAATATATAAGCATTTCAATAAAATTACCATCAAGATGCTCCGTTATAAATAGCCAAACCTTAAATACATAGCCTACTAAAAGAATTTAAATATAACAAGCAAAGGTTTTGGACATGGTTAAATGACAAGGCCTGTTTAACTTCCCCAAATACGGTGGTCATAAAAGTAAAACATTACATTAGGTAAGAATATTAATGAAATATGAACTAAAGTTAAGAGTTAAGAGTTAGAAAATATTAGCAATAAGTAATGATTGTAGCAATGATGATAGTGATAGTGATGATGATGTATATATAGATAAATATAAATATATATATTTTTCTTGCCCATTGCATGACATTGTAGCCTATTTTACTTATTTAATATATTACACTTACATATAGACTAATTTGACCACATTCGACATAGCACCTATGCACCCCTGCATTGCATACACATTCACATACATATACAGAAACTCCACAAACCAAGGTAGAACTGAAACAATAAAAAACGCAACCAGAATAATTAAATTTATTTTTTTTACTATACTCTCCCCCTCCCCCCCCAACCCCACCCACCTTAACACCTACTGTATTTGTAAACTGTATATATTAGATTTCGAATATAACTTTTTCTTTCTTTTATGTTTTCATTCTTGTAATTGTATTAAAATGTAATGAATAAAAAAAAATAAATAAAATGGAGTTACGTCCTGCCTAGAGAGAATTAATTGTGGAGTTCCGCAAGGCTCTGTTTTGGGCCCCAAGTTATTTTTTTTATATATAAATGATATTTGTAAAGTATCGGATGTTCTTGATTTCATTCTCTTTGCAGACAATGCAACAATTTATTGCTCTGGCCAAAAACTTATGAAGCTTGTGTTGATGGTAGAGAGAGAATTACACTAAAGAATTGGTTTGATTTGAATAAATTGTCACTGAATTTAGGCAAAAAGAAATGTATGTTATTTAGTAATAAAGAGATAAACAATGAGATTACGATCACAATGAATAAAAATGAAATAGAAAGAGTCATATAAAATTTCTCAGAGTGATTATTGATTGTAAAATGACATGGAAATCGCATATTTTAAATGTGCAAAAGAAAGTATCAACAACTATTGCAATTATGTGTAATATATTTTGAATAGGGATGTAACGATTCACTCAAGCCCCGATTCGATTTGATTTCTGATTTTAAGTTCCCGATTTCGATTTTTCCGATTTTTTAACAATTTTTTAAGAAAAGAATATGACTCATTCATACCAATGTTTCTTTTGTTTTAACATCTGCATTTTTGTCCTTGTAACAAACTGCAACTGTCTCAGTAAGAGAACTTTACATTACAAAAATTACAAGACATTAAATTGAACTATAATCATTTTGACATGAGTGCTAGTAAATTTACATGTTTTCAGCATAAATAAGATATGTAGCAAAGCAAACATTTTGAGATTATATTTATTTTACCAAACCTTTTTATTTTTTGCAGTTTGAACATAAGAGGCCTACTACCATTTAGATCTAGTTTCACAGTGCAGTTTTTTCATCCTCGAACGTCTCACTGCCTCCCGGTGCAGCCTTTGTAAACATATCACAGCAGGTTGGTCAGATGTTTATCAGTTTACGATCTTTGGTAAACTTCTGTCAAAATGCTAAACTCTGCGTTAGCCACTAACGCTATCTCGTAGCTGCTAACTTTAGCTGCGTCTGCTGCTTCAATGCCTACACGTGTACGTGTTTACATGGTGGGTGTGTTGGGGGTGAGGCGGGGGAGGTGTGGAACTTGTCTTGAGAAAAAGTTAAAGGGGGGGTATTATGTAAAATCGACTTTTTCAAGCTTTATATCATGTTATTATGTCATTCCCTCATTAAACACATGCCTGGAGTGTTGCCTTGGCTCATTCACATATTTTTGAGTAATCAGTAAAAACTTAGACGGCAGCCATTTTAGGTGTAGCTATGCCTCAGTCCTCCTAGGAACGCCCCCACCTCCTGGAGACGCCTCTGGACCTTTCGTCACCAGCCAAGCCACCAACCACTGCTCCTCAGCTCAGCAGAGCCCCCTCCCCGCACAGTAGTGTTGTTTAAATGCCACAGCAGTGTGCTGAAGGGGGCGTGTCGGAAAGCTTCTTAAAGAGACAGAGGCCTATTTCAAGACGTTCAGTACAGCCATTTTGAGAGAGCAATTTTATTCAAGGCAGTTATTTTAATTTACTGCATATACAGACTAACAGAAGGTTACGTCATCATTGTAGTATGCTATAGACTGGTGCTATGTGATTGAAAAAAGCATAATACCCCCTCTTTAATGTCGTTAGAAACAACGACCTATGTTCCGGTCTATTTCGGTCGCGCAAAATGGAATAGCTGAGGGTGGCTTTAAAATCGATTATTTTATTTTTTACATCGATTCACATTTTACGCATATTAAATCGATTTCAAATCGATTTTCGTTACATTGTGGTGTACATGTTGGGGAGTGGTCTCTCACCCAGCGGGTTTTGTGGTTTGGGGGCGTGTCTGGGCCCTGGCTGTTGTGTTAATCCTGTGCTCCAGCCATTGTTCTGTGGGCTCGAAAGAAATAAAGTTGACTCACTTGCAGCTTGCTCTTGTCCTCATCTTTCTCACCACATTGGTGACTGACCCCTATTCGTGAGCATGACAGATAAGGTGGAAGAGAGCGTTTCTCCTTCTGTCTCGGCCATAGACTGTTAAAAAGAATAGACAGCTCCTCCTCACTCCTCCCCGTTTACCACAATGACCACGTTCGAGGGGGAAATCATGGCGGATTTACAGACTCCTCCTCTCCAGCTCTGACGAAGCATGTTCCTAATAAGGGCATAAGGGCGGGATCTCACTGTAGACTCGGCCCTTGCGTGACGTGTAGCTCGGGCAGCTCCAATGCTAACAGTCCAACCCTTATTAGTACGAGATTTAAAAAAAAAAAAAATCGAAAACCAGCCTGGTTTCTTTTTTTGTGACTAACCCAGCGTTATGTCAGGAGGAATATGTAGCCATAGAAAGCGTTAAAAAAATTGAAACCAGGCATTAAAGTTGTTTTTAACGTGTCTAAAGTCCAATGCTTTTCAATGAGGGCCTAGCGATGATATGGAGGTACTACAGCAATGGCGGAGCAATGGCGGCCTCCAGTGTTGCGGTCATAAAGCAGAGCAGCTAGCGGCCATTGGTCTCGGCTCCGGACTCAGCCTCGGCCATGGGCTTGTCCTCAGACGCTGTCTCGACCTCGCCGTCTCTCCCGCTCACACGGCCGCTCCCGCTGTGAAACTTCCAGAGTTTTGGCAGAGTGATCCAGCCTCGTGGTTCCTGCACATCGAGGCACTTTTCCATCTCTGGGTGTGGATGCAGAGGACTCCAAATACTATTTGGTGGTTTCTGCCCTGGATCAGCAGTCTACCCGCAGGGCTATGCCGTTGCTTCGTAGCCCTCTTCCGCGTGGGAAATATGCCGTTCTCAAGCAGCTGCTGCTGCGGAGGTACAGTCTGTCCTCAGCGGAGAGGGTGGATAAAATTGTCACCCTGCCCGGTTTGGGGGACAGTACGGCCGTGGACCTAATGGACACTATGCTGTTGCTCCTCGGTTCGGATGACGGCGGTTTCCTTTTCCCACACATTTTCCTGCGGCAGCTCCCGCCACAAGAGTAAACTACATTACTCTCTTTGATGCTAGCTAGGGAAAAGAGATGGTACGAAAAGGGGAATAAAGGAAGCTATCCTTGTAAAACAACAGAAACCAAGTCTCAATAGAGGGGGCGGACTGAGGTATGCCTTGTCCCCCATCTATAACACTTTTTTGTTAAAGCTAATGGGTCATCTACGCCCATTGACTGGGTAACAAGTGTGTTTTATGACCTTAAGAGCTTAGAGGATGCCTCTGTGACTAGAAGCAAAACATCCTCAACTTTACCTAAATCCAATCCAGTTGATGATTTTATCTTTCTACAATGGATACTCCCTGGAATGAGAGCCTTCACAAACATAGTTACTGAAGGGAATGATATACGGAGTCAGAGAGTTTTAAGTTTAATAATACGTTTAATAATATGTTTGAATGTGTTTTAACATGTTTGTGCTCTTATTTACACTGAATAATGATAAGGGGAAGGTTCAGGACCTACACGCACAGTCGCACACGCTGCCAAAACCTCATTTGTGCTCTTTGCTCTTCTATAAGTGTTAACCAGGGTTGCCAGGTCTGGGCAGCCAAACTCGCCCAAAAATATCTGAAAAACCGCGGAAAACCTGCAGACATATGGCACGGCTGGAATTTTCAGTATTGTTTACCAGTAAACGAGCCCATGTGCTCCCACGATGATGAGAAACCGCCCCTTTCTCCCACTCTTATTGAAAAAGCAGCTCACAGAGCCTTGGATTTGAGATTTTGTCATTCATAATAGTGAGTTTGATCAAAAAATAAGATAGAAATAGCCAATTTTACATTGAAAACAGTAAAGCAAAATAACGCGGACAGTTTTTTTCACCTGCGGAATGGCTTTAAAAAACGCCCAATTCTGCGGTTTAACCGCGGACCTGGCAACCCTGGTGTTAACCCAAATCACAGGCATGTATGAAAGTCTCGAGGACGGGGCACAGTGACACGGTGTCTTATCAATGGTCAGTGGAGCTTGGCCTTATCAATGAGGCGGCGCCACCCGCTGGAGGTCATCCTAACAAAACATCATACGTGGAGAATGGAGATGGAAGGAGACAACATTGCTCATTGAATATTAATGATATTGTTTTATATACTGGGTGTAGGGGTAGTGCAGACCGCCTGACGTAAGCCCCGCTTAGATGTAGGCCGCCAGGGACAATGGATAAGCACCCAGAGCTCTGTATTAATCAAAGTTTATTTGTATAGCACTTTACAACAACACCAGGAGGACCAAAGTGCTTCACAGAGAGATTAAAACAATTTAAAACACAAAATGAAAACAACCAAGACACAATTCAGTGTGCCCTAAATATTAAAAGCAAGTTTAAAAAGATGAGTCTTTAATCTGGACTTAAGGGACAGGTCCGTGAGAACACGCAGACTGAGTGGCAAGCTGTTCCACAGTTTAGGCGCTGCAACCCTGAAGGAACGGTCGCCCCACTGTTTATAGTGGGACCTGGGCACATCCAGAACCATTTGATTGGCAGACCGGAGAGCTCTGCTGGGGCGATGTACGGTCAACAACTCAGTTAAATATAACGGAGCGAGACCATGAAGAGCTTTAAAAACAAGCATTAACATTTTAAAATCAATCCGAAAACGGACCGGGAGCCAGTGCAGGGAGGAGAGGACAGGAGTGATGTGGAATTAATTATTAGGCAAGGCAAGGCCAGTTTATTTGTAGAGCACAATTCATACACAAGGCAATTCAAAGTGCTTCACAGTTGCAGAAAGAGAAATTACAAGAAAACGATAAAAATCAATAAAACATCAACATAAAGTTAATCAATGACAGTAAAAGGCAAGAGTGCAGAATTGTAAACGACAGGGAATACATTTTACTTGAATTTAACTGATTGAATCTTGGTTTTCCTTCCAACAGACGAACATGCCAACATTACTTAAGATTTTATGTGCTAGCATGCGGTACACAACATCCTCTTCTTTAGCTGTAACCTAAGATGGGGTAAAGCACATATTAAGCAAGTTTATTTTGTAAAGTCACCATGGATTAGATTAAAAAACACTTCATGACATGTGAAATTGTACCTTTTTTAAGGCTTGATTATTTAAGAATTAGACACTGCTATACGATATAATTTGTCAGTGCATGGATTCTGCAAAAAAAACCCACAGTTTTAACCAGTGATATCATTCAAAAGCTCTACATCATCATTCATACCTGGTGTGCCTTTTTTGTCATATCTACATACACAGGATCATCTGCACTCTGCAAGAAAATAAACCATCACCAAACTAGCACATTTTGACAATTCAATTGTCCGGATTGAACTAAATCTGAACAAGCTTGTCACTCATTGATTCGCTTGCACGTTACAAAACACGAAGACCGTATCAGTGAGATATTAGCTGATAGACAATGGTCATCACCATATGCACATAACGTGAAATACAGATAAAGTACAAGCACATAGCCACAAACAACTGACTCATTGGTAGGCAGTCACCCTCTCTGTGCAGGAGTGCAAAAGTAAAAATGATCTGTCTACGGTGGACGGGATTTCGCTTCACTTCTTCTCTCTCTCTCTCTCTGAAGTCACCAGCAGGTTAAACGTCTTTGAAACTAGGAACAATACACGCCCTATCTTTGAGACGACGTCTATCTTCAGTGTATGTTTTGGCTATATCCAAATATCTGTTCTCGCGTGATACAAAAGAGTCGGGCCATAACATAATTTTTTGAAGCTTGATTTATGAATCAGACACTGCAATATGATTATCTCCATGTTTTTGTTCGTGCATGGATTCTGCAAAAACTAACCCTGTTTTAACCAATGAAATCAATCAAAAGCCCTACATCATCATTCATACCTGGTGTGATGTTGGGTCTTCTGTGACATTAAGATACACAGGATCATCTCCACTCTGCAAGAAAAAAAAAAAAGCATACACACTTTTGAGCTAAACTTTTTAGAACACGGTCTAAAGCTTGATCGAAAGATGGCGTCGTGTCTGCTGCTGTCATGTTGGATCTAAATAAACTTTCATTTTTTTGAATCCCTAAACAAACTACAGCCGTCCGTATGTCGAATAGCGTGTCATCGCCTTGCCGTCCCTCCTCGTTCTGCAAATGTCGCAGCCAAGGCTTTAAATCAAAATTTAGCTACTTTAATAATTACCAACAACGCCATCTTGGATTCTGGGCCCAAGGAACCACAAATATTTGTTTCTCCCGCGCGTAAAAAGGTCACATGTTCGATAGGATCATGAAAGTGGACAGACCGAAGATAAGATGCGCCCCTAATCTAGAGTCGGATCTGGCAGTGATTGGTTAACCAGCGGAAGTGCGTACCACCACACGAAGATTTTGGCCATGGTCTCCAGGTGTTGTGATATGTATTGCGTACACAAGAAACTACAAATGGCATCACACTTACCGACAAGGAACTGGTCTGACCCGGATCTGAGTGAGGCTATCTCTCTATTTCAACAGAAAATGTGTCTTTACATAGAAGATGAGGAAATAGACGAAGCTAAACAAGCTAGTGTAGTATACCGAGGGGCAAATTACCAGGTAGGAACACAAGGTAAGTTTCTGATAAGGACAGAGACGTTGACTTTCAATTTGAAGCAGTTTATTATAAAATCATTCGGAATAGGATCTTCAGAATTGGCTGTAATGTAAAGAATTAGAGCCAGACTCTAAATTAAGTGTATGTATTAATCTACAAGAGTTTTTAAACACATTTAATTAGAAATTATTTTTTTTTCAAAATAATCTAAAATTTGAAGATTCCTATAGTTTAAAAACTATTAAAAGCGAACCCAGTGGCTAACCAAAAACAAAACCTGGTTACACAAAACACAAAAAATAACCTATAACAAAGTAACCAAAAACTCAAAATAACTGAGCTGTAACCAAAACAAACTCCAAAGGAAAAGGCACGATAAACTATATTAGAAGAGACAAATGTAAAAAAGAACAAACAAAACCGCAGCAGGTTAGCCACCCTTGACGGTTCACAGGACCCTGATCATTGGGAAACCACAGCCACCACTCGACCCATGTAGCAGACAGAACGCTATTGTGAGCTCAACGCCAGGAGTGGAGACATACAGCAGGTACCCAGGTAGTGGCAGCAAAAGAGGACACCATATTGGCAACAGGTGTCTTAAATAACCCTACTAACTAGGGGGCGGGCTAAAGGGCGGAGCCAGTGGGAGCACTTCAGGAACTGTAGGGGAAAAGGAAACCACCCCACTACACTAGGAAAATATGCCGAGGCATTGGAGATGAAGGACTAAAAAGACTGAATGCTAGTGATAAGAAAAAAATGGAACATCTGTCTTTTTTGAAGGTCAACTAAAGCTTAATGTGAACTTTAGGATACACAGACTTCATTTAATGCAGTACAGACAGAAGCATGATGAAAACATAGATGATTTTGTGACTACAGCCAGGACTTTATCGCTGAAATGCCAGTTCACCCATGAGGAACTAAACGAACGTCTGATCAAGCTTATCACTGCCAGTACGCCACACGATGCTCTGAGGAACGATCTGTATAGCAAGCCTCCAGGCTACTCCGTGGCTGATGTGCTAAAAGAAGGAAGGAAATATGAAGCGTTATCAGTAGGCAATGAACAGCTAAACCAACTTGGTCTGTCTACTTCAGAAAAAGTTCATGCAATACACAGAGGACGAGCATGTCAGAACTGCGGCACGAGCCACAAACCGCGCCAGTGCCCTGCATACCACGACGAGTGCAACACTTGTGGCATGAAAGGACACTGGGCAAGGTGCTGCAGGAAAAACAGACAACAGAAGCCAGACTCAAATCCCAGGAAAAGAAGTAATGCTGCGTCCACACCGAACGCCTTGCGGGCGTCAAAAACGCGCCTCAAGCCCGTAGACGCTTGTCACAAATGTCACAGAGCGTCAAGGCGCGTCAGCTCAGAGTGCATTCGTAGCCATCTTGGAGGCAGCTCGTGCCAGAAAAGTACAGTTGTTCGGAGGCTAACTAGTCTCCCTCTTTGCTCCTGCCATGTCCTATGGATCTTTAACTATACCCCATGGTCTACGCGGGATCTCCCCATTATTTAAGCTCATACCCAGCCCATACGGTTGAAGGGACATTGGTGGCAAGTGGCTATAGGCTAGGTTAGCCCGGTTAGCTTGTTGCAATCGCCTACAGCTCATTGTTGATAAAAAAAAAGTGTGGGTAATAAACCACAAATGTGTCAAGCCCATCTCAGTGTGTGACCATCATAAAGGCTGTTCTGTGTAGTTAAGGGCTTTATTGACGTGATTAGTGCATAATGCTTGTTTTCAAGGGGGTCAATGTGATCTATCTGTTTGGGATAGAATAGAAATAATTATAAAACAGATCGACTATGGCCTGTTGTAGATAAAATGTGAGCAATAAACTTAAAAATCAACAAGCCTGGCTCAATGTGTGATCATTGTTACACGGTTGCTTTATGTAGATGGGGCTTAATAGACTTTATTCGTGCATATTTCTCGTTTTCACATCGATTGGAGATTTAGCTTGTACTGTAGCATTAGCCTTAGGAATCCTGTGTGCATCATCAAGGCCCAACCACATTCCCAGCGCAGATCCAGCCACTCAAATCCGTTTTCTTGTCGTCGCTATTAATCCTGGGTGTTTAGGTAAATTAAACAGTGATGCGTGTCTTTGTAAAAGTCCCAGAGCTGCTGTAGCTTCGGTTCACAACAGGATAATCCTCCATGACTTGTTTACATCTGCGGGCCGGCAGAGGATCTGCCCCAGACCGACGGTGGCTCAGCTACAACGTACGTCACTGTTGGAGAAAGCTCCTGATTGGTCGATGCTCGCGAATTTCTCCAAAAAGTTAAACATTTCCCAACTCTAGCGTCGGCCATGCTGGACGCCCTGGAGGTGCGTCAAAGGCTCCCCACGTGCGAAAATCTTCAAAACGCGCCGCACAGGAGGCACGTGCAATGCCGGGGGACCTCTTGAGGCGCGTCCTCCATGTATTTTAAATGTAAACCTAATGCTTTGGAGGCGTCGGCGGCGCTTGGTGTGTGCGCAGCATTAGTCCCGTCTACCACAAAACAAACAGTACAAACACCAGGCAAACAAGGGAAGGCACAGGCTACAGCACAAAACCAGAATTGATGTGGTTGATAGTCAAGAGCTACATGAAGAATGCATGTACCAGCAACAATTCCACTCGATTACTGTCAGTGAAAAATGCATGCACAGCATCAATTCCAATCTGCCTAGAGAAGAAGCCTTGGATGGACATACACTTCGCCTGAAAATAGACACAGGTGCATCAGGGAACACACTTCCACTGCGCACATTCAAGCAGATGTATGGAAGCGACGCACGTACATACAAAAGACTGAAGAAAAACAATCTGAAACTGTCTGCCTACAGTGGTCACCAGATACCTTGCTATGACACTATCAACATCGCATGCCAGTACAAGGAATCCAGATGGATAAGCGCCAAGTTCTATGTCATGGATGTACCAGGGCCAGCTGTGAGTGAACTGTGAACTGTTAAACCTTGTCACTCTGCATGTGGACACAGTCAAGCAAAAAACTGACAATACAAAAGAAAAAGTTCCGCAGTCAATCAATAACCACCTGTGAGGCTCTCATAAGAAAACACCCGAATCAGTTTGACAAAATAGGAAACTTCGAGGGAACTGCACAACTCATCCTAAAGCCTGACACTGAACCATTCATAGATCCACCACGGAAATGCAGCATCCACATCAAAGACAAGCTCCAAGACGAACTGAGCAAGCTCGTAGAACAAGATGTCCTGCGGAAAGTAGAACACCACACTGATTGGTGCTCCAGCCTAGCGTTCAGCACAAAGAAGGACACATCTCATATATGCCTAGACCCACAAAAACTAAATGCCAGCCTGAAAAGATGACCACACAAGATCCCTACAGTCGAGGAACTGAATCCAAAATTCGCAAATGCCAAGATTCAGCAAGCTTGATGCAAAAGCAGGATATTGGTCAATACATCTTGATGAAGATTCACAAATCCTGACAATGTTCCGCACTCCATTCGGTAGATACTGCTGGAAACGTCTGCCATTTGAACTCTGTGTGTCTCAGGATCTCTTCCAGGCCAAGACGGACCAAATTCTGAAGGGACTTGAAGGCGTGGCCAGTATAGCCAACGATATAGTCATATACGGGAAGGATGAAAATGAGCAGAAACCTGACCGCCCTGATGGAACGGGCTGTAGAAGCAGGTATGGTGTTTAACAGCGACAAATGTGTCATTAAGCAGAACAACATTTCATTCTTTGGCAACCTGTACACAGACAGTGGCATAAAACCAGATCCTGCAAAAATAAGAGACATACAGAAAATGCCAACACCCCAAAACAAAGATGAACTTCACAGATTCATGGGGATGTTAACTTACTTTGCTACGTACATACCAAAGTTTGCAGAGAAAGCGCACACCTTAAGAGGACTACTAAAAAATGACGCCCTGTGGCTATGGGAAGCAGACCACCAGAAATGCTTTGACGAGAGAATGAGAATGATATGATGAGTTTACGCGAATATTTCATAAAGTATATGACAAAAATTGCCCAATGAAGAAATATTGTAAAAACAGAAAGTGTAAAGAAAACCCATGGATGTCTAAGGGTTTGCTAAATGCATGCAAGAAAAAAAAATTCACTCTACAAAAAATGTATAAATAATAGAACAAAAGAAACTGAGGATAAATATAAGAAATATAAAAATAAACTGACAGGTATCATTAGGATTATTATAATAAGTTGTTAGATAGCAATAAGAATAATATTAAAGGTTTATGGAATATCTTAAATAGTATAATTAGAAATAAACCGAGAACAATTAATTATCCAAAATATTTCAAAGATGAGGATAACACTTTAAATAATATGAATGAAGTAGTCGATACATTTAATAAATTCTTTGTAGATGTTGGACCGAATCTTGCTGCAAAAATTGCAAATGTTGAGAACTATAATTGTGAACTGATAGACACAAATCCTCTGTCCATGTTCCTCAAACCTGTGGAGGAAAAGGAGATACTGGACATTGTTAAAGGGTATAAAAATAAATCCTCGACAGATTACCATGACATGACGTGGCGGTGACAGTGGCATTGTGGCTTGCGAGACTACGGTGTTCCTATTAAAGACACTTTGATGAGAACTACTTTACATTGTGAATATAGGCTAACAGTTAGATTTTGTAACATTTTCTGCTGGTGGTGTGCCTCGTGATTTTTTAAATGAAAAAAATGTGCCTTGGCTCAAAAAAGGTTGAAAAACACTGTTCTAGCGGTCACTCTCAGTTGGCTACCAAACCATGAGAACGACGGTGACATTAAGCTGGATGAGAGGATAGATGGAATCGAAACAGAGTTTGAGGATCCAGCGAGGCATACCATCGCCATGATAAACTTTTCACCTGAAAAGCAAGTTGCTTTGCGCAACCAAACTGCTGATGATCCAAAACTCCATGTGTTGAAAGAACTCATTCAACAGGGATGGCCTGAAAGCATAAAGGACCTACCTAAAGACCTGCATCCATACTGGTCTTTCAGAGATGAGCTTGCAAAAGAGTCAGAAGTCATATTCAAGGGCAGACAGTTACTCATTCCAGACTCCATGAATGTTGACATTCTCACACAACTATACTTGGCACATCAAGGCATAGAAAAAACATGTCGACCGGCAAGAGAATGTGTCTATTGGATCAAGATGGATGATGACATCGAAAGAGTCTGCAGATCACGCAGTGTGTGTGCAGAGCACCAAGATGCTAGCCTGGTTTTACCATACCCTCGTACTCATTTCGTTTCATACATAGGGTCTGGATTTTCACAATTGAGCTCCGTTAACAGGTAGGAGGGGTGAACTCCTTTGAAACGATTGGATCTGATTTTCGCTAGCGTTTGGTCGTGACGTATGTAATGCGCCCGTGTTGAGTGAAGCAGCTATCATAACTCTTGGGGGCATTCCTTGCACATTCCAAGGCTTTTATTTAAATTGCTGGATATTTGGGAGCCGAGCCAGAACGGATTGAAGAGCTTCCTTTACTTTCGTATCTGCCGCCATTACCAAACTACAACCAGCAAATACGGCACAAATGCTTGACGTCACCCGCCTCCCCCCGAGTGGTAGGTTGAAATTCAACCGATGAAACGCAGCCACTGAGATCAAGCCCAGATGTACATCTAGGGAAAAGATAATTGAGCGGAGTTTACGGATGGCTAAGGCCAGGCTACCAAGATGCAAACCCAAAAGAAACTCTTAAACCATACGACATACCAACCAAACCATGGCAGTCAATAGCCTCTGACCTTTTCAAAATCAGTGGCCGCCACTATCTGTTGACTGTAGACAGATACTCAAAGTATCCACTTGTAGACGAAATGCCCACTCAAGTAACCAGCCATGCAGTCACACAAAAATGCAGTGTTACATGTCCTTGTTTGGATGACCGGATGAAATTCTGACCGATAATGGACCACAGTACACGGGACAGGCTTTTCAACTGTTTGTGAAAAGGTGGGGAATACGACACGTCACCAGTTCTCCCGACTATCCCAAAAGCAATGGGTTCATTGAAAGACACGTCTGATACATCAAAGCCATTGTCAAGAAAACACAGCAAAACAAAAGTGACCTCCACATAGCTTTGCTACAAGTAAGAGCAACACCTATTGACAGCAAGCTGCCTTCACCTGCATAACTGCTCTTTGGTAGGCCTGTCATCACCCTACTACCAAGCCGAGCCGACCCAGGTAAAGAGGGACACCGTCAGCACCTGGCCCACAAAGCAGCTGTGATGAAGGAACATCACGACCGCAGCTGCCACGGAGAACTACCTCCACTCAATCCTGGACAGCATGTGACCGTGTGGAATAAAGAGATGGCACCCAGCAGTTGTCCAGCAAAAGTGTAATGAGCCAAGGAGCTACGTTGTCCAGACACCGAATGGAAATATGATCAGGCGTAGCAGGAGCCATCTGTGTGGACCCTACAACACGCAGGTGCAAGAGACTGTGAAAAGAATCCACCTGGTAGAACCACCAACACTGGATGAAGACCAGGAGGATCGCAGTGACCAAACACAGACTGCAGTGCACCATCCACTGAACCTGAAAATAAATCACCATACCCCAGCAACCCTCAGCCAGTCCGTACACGATTCGGAAGAGCTGTGGTCAAACCAACGCACTACAGAGACTATGTCTAACAGCAAGCATAATCCACTTGGAGAGAACATAGGTCTTGTTCACTTGCTAAGACTGAATTGATGTTGACAGTTTTAAATATGCCCATATCACCTTATATGAGAGACATATGGGTAACAGTTTAGAATACAGTCCGCGAGTTCCAGGTGTCAGTACGGGTAACAAGAAAAGAATTACACATGTAAGTACAGGTACTCTTACAACGTGTAACAAGGGGGAACAATGTGTAACAAGGCAGTACAACGTGTAACTACGTGTCAAGGTGTAGTAAAGGTATTCAAAGAGAAATGAATGGTCCTGAGCTATCACATAGTTGTGGCAAAAGGGAATGTGGTATTATAAATTGTGTATTAATTTTAATGTTGCAAAACAACAGTATTACTGTTGGGAAAGTGAAGACATGACTCCAGGCATTTTTATTGATTGTTGTTTATTTTTGTAGTGAGACACTATTGCCCGTAACAAGCAGAAACAAGAGTGAACAGAGAAAAATAAAGCGAAACAAGGAAAAGTACCATGTTATTAATGTGCATGTATACTGTAACCAGTGTTGGGAACGTTACTTTTAAAAAGTAATTAGTTATAGTTACTCACTACTTGTTCCAAAAAGTAACTGAGTTGGTAACTGAATTACTCTATAATGAAAGTAACTCATTACCAGGGAAAGTAACTATTTGCGTTACTGTTAAAAAAAAAATTGCTTAATATCAAAGCATTTAGATTTTGTTGTTGTTGTTGCACTTTTCAAAAGTCCGTTGAAATGAGTAGAACAGACAGAGGTGTTTGTATTCATGTACTATCATGTAAAAGATGTTCATAGTAACTGAATGAACTGAATGGGGGGTAGAGTGGGGGAGGCCTCTGTGACTGAATGGTATTGACCAGTATTTGCGTCGCTGTTTATTAATGTAACAATACGGCCGT
Organism: Neogobius melanostomus; assembly: GCA_007210695.1. Taxonomy (NCBI): domain Eukaryota; kingdom Metazoa; phylum Chordata; class Actinopteri; order Gobiiformes; family Gobiidae; genus Neogobius; species Neogobius melanostomus. The sequence continues at coordinate 54,840 of VHKM01000234.1, read as the reverse complement.
ATTCAAAGAGAATGAGAAGTAAAAGAAACATGTGCCAACGCGGCCAACGATCAGGGCAGACTTTACGCACAGGCATTGTGCAAGTCTCTCCATACATTCATCAGGCAAAACGGAAAACAGTCATCAGCAAATATAAGGTGAAATGCCCTAAGAGAAAGTTAGCTCTGGAGTGGAGAGCGGGGAGAGAGGAAGAAGGCGCTGAGAGAGAAAGAGAGGGAGGGAGAGAGAGAGAGGGAGAGGGGGGGAAAGACGCGTCTTTGGGTTAAAAATAAGTTCCAACACTACTGATCGATTCTCCCCCGCGTCCGCACCGCGCTGTGGTGATGACAAGCCGCGGGTCTGGGACACACGTAGTTTTTGGAGCAGTGTTGGGAGCAGAGAGCACGAACACTCTGCACAGACTCCGCCCACCCTCTCCGCTGCTCCTGCTGCGTGGGCTGACACCGCGGCGCTCATTCAGTCTAATTGTAACGTGCCACTTTGTTTACCCAGTAACGATAACGGCGTTGTAACGACGGGGAAAGTAATGAATTAGATTACTCCGTTACTGAAAAAATAACGTCGTTACCTAACGCCGTTCTTTTAAACGGCGTTATTCCAAACACTGACTGTAACTAATGTGTAGGTACAGGAGAGCACAAGTGAGACACTGTTGCCTGTAACAAGCAGAAACAAGAGTGAACATGCAGAGAAAAAATAAGCAGAACAAGTCTCCAAAAATTATCACACTATGTACACCATAAGTACATGTGATATGATGACACAGTGGTTAGCGCTTTTGCTTCACAGCTAGAAGGTTCTGGGTTAAATTCCTAAGTCAGACAGAGCCTTTCTGTGCAGATGTGCATGTTTTTCCTGTGCCAACATAGGTTTCCTCCTGTTTCCCCTACAACTACAAACAATTCACATTAGCACAGAAAGGCTCCGTCTGACTTAGGAATGATAATTAAGCGTGATAATTTTTGGACACTTGTTCTTATTTTTCTCTGTTCCCTCTTGTTTCTGCTTGTTACATGCAACAGTGTCTCACTTCATTTTACAGCTCATGCTTCCTGTACCTGCACATAAGTTACAGTAAACATGCACATTGATATCGTGGAAATGTTCCTTGTTTTACTGAATGTTTTGTCTGTTCACTCTTGTTTCTGCTTGATACAGGCAACTGTGTCTCACTATAAAAATAAATAAACAACAATCAATAAAAATGCCTGGAGTCATGTCTTCACTTTCACAACAGTAATACTGTTGTCCTGCAACATTAAAATGTATGCACAATACCACATTCCCTTTTGCCACAACTATGTGATAGCTCAGCACCATTAATTGCTCCGTTTCATTCATACTGTATTGGCTTGGTGGTTTTGTAGTGATTGTATGATGTCACTTTTGAATGAAATAAATAAATAAATAAATAAAAATGAATACCTTTACTATACCTTGACACGTAGTTACACATTGTACTACCTTGTTACACATTGTTCCCCCTTGTTACACGTTGTAAGATTACCTGTACTTACATGTGTAATTACTTTCTTGTTACACGTGGAACTCGCGGGCTGCATGTATTCTAAAGTGTTACCGACATATGTTATGCCTTAAAATAGTTGGTTGATTCAAAAAAATAAAAACATAAAATAAAATAAAATGTTGTCTTGTGCCTACACAAGTAATGCTAACTGAACGCAACTGATTGAATGTTTAATTACAGCTAAGGCTTAATCTTTTGAGCAAATAATTTAACCCAGTTCTTTGTTCTGATTATCTAATAGGGTCTCAGCTAAACAGGGGTGATGTTGTGATAGGTAATATAGTTCCAATACATAAGGCGGTGATATACACTAGGCTAAGGTACCAGCACGCAATACCCTGCTAATGTATTGTATACCAGTAAGCTGAAGGGTATTCCCAGGCTAGACAAAAGATGGGGGGCACGCCAATCACAGAAAGATGAAAATCAAGCACAATTTGTATTCCTCAAATTGGGACGAATACATAAATTCCGCACAATTTGATTGAAGGTGTATTTCATTGTATTTGATCAAAGTGTAATATAGTGAGTTTTTTTTAAGTGGAAGTATAAATATCAACATGCACTTAATTGCTCATGTAATTTTGCCTACTCCATTTGCTTTTACAAGTGCGTGCAGCAATGCCTTACCTCTGGGGATAACAATTCAGCATCTGTCTTCTTCACTAAAAGAAAAAAACATATTTTGTTTTGTGAAATCGTCATCATGTGGCAAACATAATAAACACAATCAAGATGTGCTACAACATACTGTTTCTTTTGAACATGAACCAGACGACCACTGACACTACTGCAATAAGTATCAGCAAGCCCAGTGCAATGACAGCCGCTATAATGTGATCAGACACACTGCAAAGACAAAACAAAGGAGGACAAAGTAAACAATAAAATTTAAACTTTTATAATATGAACTTTACTTGACTAACCTCTTCTCAGGCTCATTTGTTGAAATAGCAGGAGTTGGTTCCGTTGTTGCTGTTGTAGTGGTTGCAATTGTTGCCATAGTTAATATAAGCATTGTCATTATACACTCAAGAGCAATATAATACAGATAATTCTACGCTGTAGTAAAAGTTTTCAAAAATACAATGCTATCTGGGCTGTTTAGAATTAAAGATGTTTTGCCTCTCATCCATGTAAACCAGGAGAACACTTCTTGAATGTAAGGCAGAACATCCTCAATTCCGAACAGCTCAGTGTAGATAACAGATATTTGGAAACATTTTTACCACAATGGAACACTCTGGGACAACTAAGAGTTTACACTAACACATGGGTATTTCAACATTGCAATGTCACATTTAAAAAAAGGCATTGATAAAGCATGCTCATGGGGCTTGACATTAACACAATCCAGACACAGGTAGATTTCTATTTTGGCTAGTTAAATCTATTTTTTTTTTATAGCTACATTGGCCAATTGAGTTTTATTCGTCATTTATGTTTGCCTCAAATCAATCAATATCAATAATATATCTATTAATAAACTAAAGGACAAAACAAATTTTATTGCACTGCAAGAGAAAAAAAAGTTTTGGCTCTTTTAGCTATGTCTCTCATGATAAAACTTATTTGTTGTACGAACAATTAGCAAAAACTTCATAATCATGTTGTTATTTTAATGTGTAAACAATATCTCAGCAACAAGCAGCCTGGAATGTTTCACAATGGTTTGAATTTTGAACAGAATTCAAGAAAACCAATAGGCATTTGAAGCAGACGAATAGTGGGCTGGGAGTATAAAAGTTAATGTCAAGCCATGCATCACTCTTATAGTCATTAAATACGGCTATAGAAAGAGCACACAATGTGACTTGATGTTACTTACTGGTGGTTGGTCTCACTGTTACATCCACAAACACAGGCATCTGCAGGTCTCCAGAGCTACACCAATACCAGCCCATGTTCTGTGTCGTCAATCCAGTCATGGTCACAGCAAACACCCCAGAGACACTTGTGTCAGTGGTTACGAGTGCTCCATCTATTTGTCCAGATCTGCTAACACAGTCTCCGCCAACTCGGCACCACTGTTTTGACCCAGAACCACTGTACTTGCAATAGATCACTACTTGGTTGCCAAAGTATGTGGTCCACTGAGAGTCGACATGCAGCTTTGATTCACCTAAGAAAAGATGTGGATTGTTACTTTTTCCATTTTCTGTTTGGAAAGTATGATGATGATGATGATTCAGGATAATCAGTGTAGAATAAAAAAAAAAATGAAAACAACGTAGATATAAAAAAGTCTCAAGGAAGTCTTGAATGTAAAATGTATAAAAAGGTTCCTACCTTTCTTGGTGACTGACACTCGAAATCGTTTTCCATCATCCGGCCCTGAATTTTCTATAGTGCACCAGTAGTCATCAGAATCATCAAACTGTAGATTCTTAATAGTAAACGTAACAATTCTCAGATTTTTGTCATCACTGATTGAATACTTTGCAGAATTTCCTTGATTTGTTTTTATTTCATATCTGCACGAACCCCATCTTGACCCTCGACACAGATATTTCACATTGTTTTTGTACTTGTCCTCATATTTACATGGGATATGAACAGTGTCTCCAACTTCCACTGCTACATGCCCAACTGTACTTATACTTTGGATGCCTGAAACAAAAAAATATATCCAACTCACTCAATGAAACACAGAAAATACTAATACTTTTATCATTCATATGCCAGTTACTTACCAGTGAGTCCAGCGCAGATGAATATGAATGTGACCTGAAGAGCCATAATGCCTGAAGTGATGTTGAAAAAGTGAGTGCAGAAGTTTAACAGTGGTTTCAGCCCTTCCTCTTTTTCTCCCTACAGTATATGTTACAGTTGACAAGAGTTTATTCCGTAATCAGACTCTTTAGTGTAATACAGACCAGTATTACTAACTAACACGTACATTCTGAGAAAAATATGCACAGTATGATTTCTATTTTATTACAACTGACGCAAAATCATCAAGGGTTTTTATTGATTATCTTACAAGTAGATTTAAGATTGGGTAGGTATGTTGTAATTTTCTCCAAATATTTCATAAACATGACCTTTTTGCGACACCAGATATGAGGGTAACAATAACACTAAATAAATATATACTCATATACTACTGTATATATTAATATGTATTCTTTATAAATTTAAGGTATTCAATGTAGAATTGTGATTGTACTAAATGTATCTTTTTCAACAATAAGAGTTCATATACACTTCCTTATAATTATAGTGTTAAAAAAAAGTGTAAAAAAGGGAAGAGGCTCCCTCCATTTTTCTCAGTCACAGCTGTTATTTGATGACACTTTAGGTTCAATTCATTGCCTGTGATACAGAAAGGTACAACTTTTAAATATTTGTAGATTTATTAAGAATAAAACGTGATCATTTGAACAGTTTCAGTATCAGACTTCAGCATTAAAGGCAAGGCAACTTTATTTATACTGCACATTTCGTACACAAGGCAACTCAATGCGCGTCAAAAGGAATATGGAATAAATCAACATGAATGTACAAAATTGATTTTTTTTTCATCCACATTTTTAATCAGGGATCTTTACAGACAACTGGTCATGGTTTGCGTAAGTCCTTTGTAAATTGAAAAATAAAAAAGATACACAGGGGAAAAATATGACATATGAGATGATTTTTACACAACATGTACAACACTGTTGTTTCCCACTACATTATCAGGAACCAAATAGTTACTATTTAAACAGTGCTGTAGATCACACTTCCTTCTGCAGGTCCATCCTAAATAAAAAGTGGAAAAAGCATATTTTCACTGACTGGGAGCATCCTCTTAACATTCAACATTTGTAGTTTCCCACAACTGACCATTTGTTGAGGTATGCCCTGTGTCTCAATAGTGGTTTATCCTATAGAAATAAGCAGTAATGTGTGCCAAAAGCAGTGGAATAAAGTACACGTTTTTCATCTTAGATACCCCTTTCCTGTTTGAGGACGGTTGATCTTGATCTTTCTCAGTTTGTGGGCCCCAGAAATTGATAATAACGCTTACACGTACTGTTATTTAGCCTACACATGTGTTTACAAGTGCATGCAGTTGTTACCTCTGTATTATTTACTAGAAGAAGAAAAGAGGCATACTGTTTTGTTAATACATCATCATATAATGAACACAATCAAGATGTGCTATGACTTACCGTTTCTTTTGAGGATGAACCAGACGACCACTGACACTACTGCAATAAATATCAGCGAACCCAGTGCAATAGCAGCTGCTGAATAGTCTATATACAAATATATAAGCAATAATATTACCATCAATATGCTCCATTATAAACAGCCAAACCTTAAATATGTAGCCTACCAAGAGAATTTAAATAAAAAGAACATGCAAAGGTTTGGTTAAATATGACAAAGCCTGTTTAGCTTCCCAAATACGGTGGTCATAACAGTAAAAGTACAACATTGCATTAGATAAGAATATAAATGAAAACTGAACTAAAGTTACAGTCACGTTTCCTTCTGCTTGTGCAAACACGTAAGAACCGGTATTGTTGCAGAAGACTTATTCTGTTGCTAGTGTGCTGTACACAACGTCCTCTTCTTTAGCTGTAACCTAAAATGGGGTAGAGCACATATTAAGCAAGTCTATTTTGTAAAGTCACGCATGGATTAGATCAAGAAACATTTCATGAAATGTAAAATTGAACCTTTTTTGAGGCTTGAGTATTTATGAACCTGACACTGCTATACGATATCGCCAATTCTTTGTCAGCGCATGGATTCTGCAAAAACGAACAGTTTTAACCAGTGATATCAATCAAAAACCCTACATAATCATTCGTACCTGGTGTAATGTTGGGCCTTTTGTGACATTACTATACACAGGATCATCTGCACTCTGTAAGAAAATAAACCAACACCAAACATAATATTTTGACTATTCAATGAAAAAAGCATCCACACTTCTATTATTACTATTACAGTCAATTACAAGAGGTAAATAAATGGAGTTGGAATGGCTAACTATGCTTCCTTAAAGTCAATAGATGGTTATTAAAGAGGGGGTATTATGCTTTTTTCAATCACATAGCACCAGTCTATAGCATACTACAATGATGACGTAACCTTCTGTTGGTCTGTATATGCAGTAAATTAAAATAACTGCCTTGAATAAAATTGCTCTCTCAAAATGGCTGTACTGAACGTCTTGAAATAGGCCTCTGTCTCTTTAAGAAGCTTTCCGACACGCCCCCTTCAGCACTCTGCTGTGGCATCTAAACAACACTACTGTGCGGGGAGGGGGCTCTGCTGAGCTGAGGAGCAGTGGTTGGTGGCTTGGCTGGTGACGAAAGGTCCAGAGGCGTCTCCAGGAGGTGGGGGCGTTCCTAGGAGGACTGAGGCAAAGCTACACCTAAAATGGCTGCCGTCTAAGTTTTTACTGATTACTCAAAAATATGTGAATGAGCCAAGGCAACACTCCAGGCATGTGTTTAATGAGGGAATAACATAATAACATGATATAAAGCTTGAAAAAGTCGATTTTACATAATACCCCCCTTTAAGCAAAATACATACATTTTCACAATTTGATAAAATATGTATTTTATAGTATTTTATCAAAGTGTAGGATAGTATTTTTTTTATCTACAGTATATCAACATGCACTTAATTGCTCATGTAATTTTGCCTACTCCATTTGCCTTTACAAGTGTGTGCAGCAATGCCTATTGTTACCTCTGGAGATAACAATTCAGCATAATAAAGTACATGTTTTTCATCTTACCCTTTTCCTGTTTGAGGACAGTTGACTGCGAATGACGATGTCACTGTACACAACTTCTTGATATTTCTCAGTTTGTGGGCCCTACAAATTGAAAATAACACTTACTGTTATTTAGCCTACATGTGTGTTTACAAGTGCATACTGTTGTTACCTCTGTATTCTTTACTATAGAAGAAGAAAAAAAGCATACTGTTTTGTTAATTCATCATCATATAATGAACACAATCAAGATGTGCTATGACTTACTGTTTCTTTTGAGCATGAACCAGACGACCACTGACACTACTACAATAAATATCAGCGAACCCAGTGCAATAGCAGCTGCTATAATGTAATCACTGCAAGAAAAGACAAAAATAAGAGAAATGTAAACTTTTATCTTTGTAATATGTATTGACACTGACCTTTTCTTCCGAGCAGTTGTTGTTGCAGCTGACGATGTGGTGGTAGTTGCGATTGAGGCTAATTGATAGAAGCAATGTCAATATACACTCAAGAGCTATATTACGCACACATTATTAATCATTGCATCAAAGGTGCATTATGCCACTTTTAATGCGAAAAATAAAGTAGATATTTGTGCGTGAAATTGTAGTGACCCAGCGGCTGTATGAGTGGTCAGAGTGGCACCTTTACTTTTGATCACCATGGCCTCTACAACGCTCCAGAATCAATTGTTTTGTAGGTTTTCCGACAAGAGGGTGAAACCTTCCAAACAATTGCTCCTGGAGCGTCCTAGAGACCACTTTGACGGAAAGTAAAGGCGTCATGCTCACCACTCATACAGCCGCTGCGTCACTACAGGGTTTAATACGCACCAATATCAACTCTTTTTTTTCTCATGAAAAGTTACATCATGCACCTTTAAAGCGTGCAAATATTTGGCATCTGGCCTTTCGGAAGATGTTTTCGCCTCATCCAAGAAACAGCTACAATTCTAAACAACCCAGACCAGATGACAATTATTTTAAATGGAACACTCGACAGATAGTTCATTTTGAGAGGGCATGAAAACACAAGACTTTTGGCTTGACATTAGCAAAGAATTTTGACTTGTAATGTTTTTGCCACTTTGGCAGTTGGTTCTCCATCATAACTTTGTACATCTGAGGTCGTTCCAAATTTCTGCCGTCATACTGAGTGTGTATACCCTATTGATTGTAGAGATTAGACGAATAAGATAAGGCCATTTTTCCTAAATTGACAGACCTACATCTCTTGTGATAAACCTTCCTTTATAAACATAATTTGTGGTATTCTAATCATGACACATTTTATTTTTTGGGGTTGGGGGACATCTTAACTACTGTGAGCAAGCTCCCTTTCCCTCACTCCCAGAGTAATTGCTGGGAGCTGGAAATCGCAGCATCATTTCTGTTGAGATGTTGCTCAACTTTGTCTACAGGTAGTGAAACAATTGGTTTAAAAATATTAGGTCTTCTTCCAAATGCGTTATTTAATTACTTACTGGTGGTTGGTTTCTCAGTTAAATGCAAAAACACAGGCATCTGCAGGTCTCCAGAGCTGCACCAATACCAGCCGATGTTCTGTGCCGTCAATCCAGTCATGGTCACAGCAAACACCCCAGAGACATTTGTGTCAGTGGTTACGAGTGCTCCATCTATTTGTCCAGATCTGCTAACACAGTCTCCGCCAACTCGGCACCACTGTTTTGACCCAGAACCTCTGTACTTGCAGTAGATGTTTACTCGGTCAAAGTGTCCTGTGATCCACTGAGAGTCCACATACAGCTTTGATTCACCTAAGAAAAGATGTGGATTGTTACTTGTTACTTATTTTTTCCATAACTTTTTCCATTTTCTGTTTGGAAAGTATGATGATGATGATGATTCAGGATAATCAGTGTAGAATAAAAAAAAAAATGAAACAACGTAGATATAAAAAAGTCTCAAGGAAGTCTTGAATGTAAATGTATAAAAAGGTTCCTACCTTTCTTGGTGACTGACACTCGAAATCGTTCTCCATCATCCGTCCCTGATTTTTCTATAGTGCACCAGTAGTCATTAGAATCATCAAACCGTAGATTCTTAATAGTAAACGTAACAATTCTCAGATTTTTGTCATCACTGATTGAATACTTTGCAGAATTTCTTTGATTTGTTTTTATTTCATCTGTGCACGAACTCCATGTTGACCCTCGACACAGATATTTCACATTGTTTTTGTACTTGTCCTCATATTTACATGGGATATGAACAGTGTCTCCAACTTCCACTGCTACATGCCCAACTGTACTTATACTTTGGATGCCTGAAACAAAAAATATATCCAACTCACTCAATGAAACACAGAAAATACTAATACTTTTATCATTCATATGCCAGTTACTTACCAGTGAGTCCAGCGCAGATGAAAATGAATGTGACCTGAAGAGCCATAATGCCTGAAGTGATGTTGAAAAAGTGAGTGCAGAAGTTTAACAGTGGTTTCAGCCCTTCCTCTTTTTATCCCTATATGTTACAGTTGACAGGAATTTATTCCGTAATGCATTACATAAAATGGGGCTCTTTGTGGTGTTCTCATTCTGAAGATAACACGCGTACATTCTGAGAAAAATATGCACAGTATGATTTCTATTTTATTATAACTGACGCAAAATCATGTTAAAGGGTCTTTATTTAATAACTAATAATATATTTTTCAACACAGGGCTCGAAACTGCAACCATTTTGGTGGCAAATGCTCCCAAAATTATGCCTTTGCGATCTAAAAATAGAATCAATCGCATGTTTGCGACTGCAAACAAATGCTCCGGTCCACCTTAAAAGAAAACCTTCTCGTGCTACCTTAAAAAGGCTTGTGTCATTGTTTTCACAAACGCTGCCTGTCAGCAACAGCAAACTTTCTGTTCTAAAATAGTTCAAGAGCTTATAGTACACTACGATCTGTTCTCTCTTTTGGCTCAGCGCCGCTGTCATTCCTCTCAGTCACACGCGCTGGGCCGACCTGCACCAGCGCGTGTTCTCTGCGTGTGCCTGTGCTCCGCTCTCATTCATCTGCCCGCTTTCATTGAATGAGCCACTGTATTTACGCAACTGTAGTCTCTTTCTGAGAAATCGAGGAATATATATGTCATTCATAAACTCATTGGGACTGGGAACTATCTCTCCAATGACGCTCGAATCGATGTCGTGCGGAGAAGCAGCGCAAACTTCAATCCAACCCACTCGTCACCTCGTGCAGCGCTGAAAGCGAATCATCGCCGCTCTCGCTAAATACAGAACGTAAAGTCACAAACGCAATGTTTAACACGTCTTCTAAGGTTCTGGCAAAGGAGTTTGCAGCGTGTAGCAAGATCTACGGAGCTTTCTCCCGCAGCACAGGGTGAGGAGAGTGTAGAGGAGACGATGAAGTGCAGTGAAGCAGGGGCGGAGAAAGTCGGGGGTTGGGGGCAAATGGGAGGCACAAACTCTGGTGTCCCATTTATAATGTTAAAATTTAGCCTAATGAGTTTTGTAGATTGCTGAATCATTGCAAACAGCTAAAATAATACATCTAAAATGCAACAGAAGGCTGGAAGGGGCATGTGATACGTTTAAATCCCCTTCATCCCTGTTAAAAGCTTCCCTGTTTTTTTTTGGTTGCGCTCCTAAATTTTTGACTGCGCTCCTAAATTTCAGTATTAGGAGCACAAGCGCTACCAAGAAAAAAGTTAATTTCGAGCCCTGCAACATTAAGAGTTAATGTACACTTATTTATAAAGTATAGTTTTGAAAAAGTGCAAAAAAGAAAAGAGGTTTAACTCCATTTCTCTCAGTCGTAGCTGTTTTTTGATTACATTTTATGTTCAATTCATTGCCTGTGATACAGAAAGGTACAACTTTTAAATATGTGTAGATTTATTAACCTCTTAACCCCCACGTGAACATTGCACATTTTGTCCAGTTTGGCATTACCCAAATCTAAAAGCTTCTTGACACAGACTTCTTGAGAATAGCAACAAAAAAGTGTGAAACAGTGGCAAAACTTGGACAAAAACAGCCACAAAAATGTGATGAAAATGCAACACAAAAAAAATGATTTTGTTTTATCCACATTTTTAAATCAGTGATCTTTACAGACAACTGGTCATGGTTTGCATAAGTCGTTTGTACATGTGCGTCATACACAGTGTTTTCCCACTACATTATCAGGAACCATATAGTTACTATTTAGAAACAGTGCTGTAGATCACACTTCCTTCTGCAGGTCCAGCCTAAAAAAAAAAAGTGAAAAAGCATATTTTCATCCTCACTGACTGGGAGCATCCTCTTAACTTGTACATTCAACATTTGTAGTTTCCCACAACTGACCGTTTGTTGAGATTTACCCTGTGTTTCAATAGTGGAGTATATCACACTCGCCTCAAGTGGTTCATCCTATAGGAATAAGCAGTAATTTGTAACAAAAGCAGTGGAATAAAGTACAAGTTTTTCATCTTAGATACCCTTTTCCTGTTTGAGGACAGTTGACTGCGAATGACGATGTCACTGTACACAACTTCTTGATCTTTCTCAGTTTGTGGGCCCTACAAATTGAAAATAACACTTACTGTTATTTAGCCTACATGTGTGTTTACAAGTGCATACTGTTGTTACCTCTGTATTCTTTACTATAGAAGAAGAAAAAAAGCATACTGTTTTGTTAATTCATCATCATATAATGAACACAATCAAGTGTGCTATGACTTACTGTTTCTTTTGAGCATGAACCAGACGACCACTGACACTACTACAATAAATATCAGCGAACCCAATGCAATAGCAGCTGGTATAATGTAATCACTGCAAGAAAAGAGAAAAATAAGAGAAATGTAAACTTTTATCTTTGTAATATGTATTGACACTGACCTTTTCTCCCGAGGAGTTGCAGCCGACGATGTGTTGGTAGTTGCGATTGTAGCTAATTGATAGAAGCAATGTCAATATACACTCAAGAGCTATATTACGCACACATTATTAATCATTGCATCAAAGGTGCATTATGCAACTTTTAATGCGAAAAATAAAGTAGATATTTGTGCGTGAAATTGTAGTGACCCAGCGGCTGTATGAGTGGTCAGAGTGGCACCTTTACTTTTGATCACCATGGCCTCTACAACGCTCCAGAATCAATTGTTTTGTAGGTTTTCCGACAAGAGGGTGAAACCTTCCAAACAATTGCTCCTGGAGCGTCCTAGAGACCACTTTGACGGAAAGTAAAGGCGTCATGCTCACCACTCATACAGCCGCTGCGTCACTACAGGGTTTAATACGCACCTATATCAACTCTTTTTTTTCTCATGAAAAGTTACATCATGCACCTTTAAAGCTGGGGTACATAACTTTTTGTTGTTAAAAAGTAAATATGTTTTTACCACTTCAGAGTGAGTTGTAAAACAGATCTTGTTAAATTGTCTTCACCTAATTATTTATTGAGCAATAGAAGATGGAAATACCACTCTAAATTAGTGGTATTGTTTTAGGGGTGGTCACCCCTTTTCCACTTTTCCACTGCTCAAAGCTGTACACAGGCGTGAAATGTGCATATAAACAATTTGCTTGAACAATCCGGACAGGCAGGAGGGATTGTGAATGCTAGAAACGAGTTTGGGCCAAATAAAAAATGTCAAAGTTTGTGTGGGAAAAAATCAGGTACCCCAGTTTAAAGCGTGCAAATATTTGGCATCTGGCCTTTTGGAAGATGTTTTCGCCTCATCCAAGAAACATCTACAATTCTAAATGACCCAGACCAGACGACAATTATTTTAAATGGAACACTCGACAGATAGTTCATTTTGAGAGGGCATGAAAACACAAGACTTTTGGCTTGACATTAGCAAAGAATTTTGACTTGTAATGTTTTTGCCACTTTGGCAGTTGGTTCTCCATCATAACTTTGTACATCTGAGGTCGTTCCAAATTTCTGCCGTCATACTGAGTGTGTATACCCTATTGATTGTAGAGATTATACGAATAAGATAAGGCCATTTTTCCTAAATTGACAGACCTACATCTCTTGTGATAAACCTTCCTTTATAAACATAATTTGTGGTATTCAAAGCATGACACATTTTATTTTTTGGGGTTGGGGGACATCTTAACTACTGTGAGCAAGCTCCCTTTCCCTCACTCCCAGAGTAATTGCTGGGAGCTGGAAATCGCAGCATCATTTCTGTTGAGATGTTGCTCAACTTTGTCTACAGGTAGTGAAACAATTGGTTTAAATATATTAGGTCTTCTTCCAAATGCGTTATTTAATTACTTACTGGTGGTTGGTTTCTCAGTTAAATGCAAAAACACAGGCATCTGCAGGTCTCCAGAGCTGCACCAATACCAGCCGATGTTCTGTGCCGTCAATCCAGTCATGGTCACAGCAAACACCCCAGAGACATTTGTGTCAGTGGTTACGAGTGCTCCATCTATTTGTCCAGATGTACTACAGGGCCCGCCAACTCGGCACCACTGTTTTGGCTCAGAACCACTGTATTTGCAATTGATCACTACTTGGTTTCCAAAGTATCCTGTGATCCTTTGAGAGTCCACATACAGCTTTGATTCACCTAAGTAAAGACATTTGCACACAGTCAAGCAGTTATAATGGGTTCAGGAAGAATTTATACTCCTCTTGACCACAACGTAGTAGGAGAGCAAAAATTAAGGAGTTTTATTTATTGCTTAATTTTTACTCTCGTACACTGATGCTTAGACTGTACTTTTCTGTCACATGGGTAATGACACAGACATTTTTTATTTATGAATGTCCAAAAATGGGGACACAGAGGGTGGGTCTGATACTTATGCCGCTAAAATATTGTTTTTTTGTTATACATACTCTGTGTTTAAAAAAAAATTTCGTTTCTAGTTTTAATTGTATTATTGTTGGGTAATCATTGTACAAACTTTTACAAACATTTTCTTCAGAACCTAAAAGTCTCAAGGAAGTGTTTAACGGCTAAGCACATGCATGACGCAGATAAAATACAGAACATTACAAAAGCCTCTTACCCTTTTTGGTGACTGACAGTTGAAATAGTTTTCCGTCATCGTTCGCCCATGATATTTCTACAGCGCACCAGTAGTAACCAGAATCACCAAACGCTAGATTTTTAACAGTAAAGGTAACAATTCTCTGATTTTTGTCATCACTGATTGAATACTTTGCAGAATTTCCTTGATTTGTTTTTATTTCATCTGTGCACGACCTCCATGTTGACCCTCGACACAGATATTTCACATTGTTTTTGTACTTGTCCTCATATTTACATGGGATATGAACAGTGCCTCCAACTTCAACTGCCACATGCCCAACTGTACTTATACTTTGGATGCCTGGGGAAAGAAAAACAAAAACACATTTTTTTTTCTTCACTTAACAGATAATGTACCAATACTTCTAAGTATATTATTTTTCTATACTGGTTACTTACCAGTGAGTCCAGTGCAGATGAAAATGAATGTGACCCAAAGAGCCATAGCATCAAAAGTAAAGTCATGGAGTGAGATGTGAAGTTTAACACTCATCTTCCTCTTCCTGTTTTCAAACGTTGAATATTTGAATATTTATATGAAGGAAATGCTGTTGCTCCGACAGCATTTATGGGAACTAAATGTTGTATATTTAGAGACATGTAACACTTCCTGCTGCTGGTCTAATCTAAAAATGTTGATAATCAGATGCATAGTTTACAGTTTTATATAAGAATGCACAAGAGAACAGTTTGAGGGTTTGGATGCATAAATTGCCATTTGCAGAATAATATTTTTTGATGTAAAACTATAGTCTTATTATTTAGAGAGAAAATGAGAAACATTTGCTGCCAAACTTACAACACTAAAATATTTTTATGTTGTTTTGGTATAGTGACTCCAAGAACAATGTGATGTTCTGCTGGTCAACATATAAATGTGGCATCCCTAACAATGTTCATATTAATTTAATTTCACAAATCAATTGTCATATTTTCTTATTGCTGAGTAATAATCTGAAATGGCTTACTTGATGTTACATAGAGATACTTACTGTTCCCACGCCTAACACAAAAAGCAGAAGTCAAAGTTGCTCAGACATATATGTTAAAATATGGAAATGTGGCAATATTGCCCAAATTCAGTAAGTCATATACAGCTGATATATGACAACAATGGCAACAACCTTTTTTCTTGTCATGAGTCAGTGGCAACGGACTCTCATCTCCTACTGTTCTGTAGTGCTGCCAAGCTTAATGTTAATTTAGACTCTTGGAGCCTTTTTTTCTTATGGCAGCCATTCCTAAAGTCCGACACATCACGGCCCCCTAATCGATCTGATAATCTCTTGGGGCCGCCCCAATAAAAATACATTTACTCTATTCTAAGGAAAATTTTATTATTTTACAGCTACAATTACTTAAATACTGGTTTTGAGTAGTATAAAGTAGCAAAGAAATTTCCTTTTAAAATCTATTTTTTCAATGTATTTGTTTTGTAGACAAGCTTTGGGGAACCTCTGACTTATGGAAAGCACTTTGGTTCAGCAGGTGCTGTTGAGTGTTCTACAAAGGTTGATTGATATTTATTTTTTCAAATGCAGTGGAGTAAAAGTAATAATATATTTTTTAAACGTACTCAAGTAGGCTAATGTGCAAAATACATCCTCACAAAATATTATTATTATTTTAAACAAAATAATAATATTAACAATAATGATTATTGTAGATTCCGCAGTCTCCTCCCTGAAGGCATTACTTTGAAGAGACTGTGTGATGGGTGCTTAGGGTCCCTGGTGATTCTGACGGCTTTGCGGGTGAGACGGGTGGAGTACATGTCCTTAATGGTGGGGAGAGGGGCTCCGCAGATCCTTTTCTTTTTGTTGTTATCAGAGCTGTTTTGGATGTCTGTGACAGATGACCCTTGTAAAGTTGGGGTTGTGTGAATTTGATTGAGAACTGGTGGTTTCTTGATTGTAACAGACCTGATAATGAAATACACTGCTAAATCTACAAGCATGTGTTGAATTCCTCAATCGGTCAAAAATTGTGACGTCGCATTGGGCCCAGGAGCGCGCCTTAATTAACCAGTTCACAATGTTGACAAGGGGTATCAAATACAACTTCAATCCTCCCTAAATCTGAATTTACAAAACCTTTGAAAGCATTGCCAAAAGAATTTATATTTCAAACTCAAAACATAATGAAAGACCAACCTATAAATCCACAGTTGGGCACCATGTAAATCCATGGAATATCTCTCATGGATAAGAAATGCTCCAATCAATTCAATAGACAATACCTTAATTTATTCCCCGGTAAGATCAACAAAAACATTATGTATAAATTTGAAAAAACAAATCCATTAACAAACTAAGAACACTGTACTTAAAACTTCCTATTCAACCAAAAGCCAAAGAGACACACTCTTAACACACTTAATTTTAATTATGAATGTTGTTCATCCCTCGAAAGATTTGCTAAAAAAACACTTTAATATTGAATGATAATACATGTACATTCTGTGAGGACAATGTGGAGACACATTTTTTTGAGTGTACCAAGAGTCAAATATTTTGGAAGAACTTGCAGGACTGGATAGAACAGCAAATTGAAATCCCAAGCCTTATCTCAAATGACAATATAACTTTTAGAATTCTTCAAAACAAGAACAATGAACTGTGTTATAACTTGGTCCTCTGTCTAGCAAAATGTTTTATTCATAAACAAAGGATACTTAAATCATCCCCAAACTTTAAAATGTTCCTTATTGACTGACAGTTATCTAAAATCCCTCAAATATATAAGTACCAATGGTAATGAATCTGTTTATGAACTATTGAGTAAACTACCCAGAACTGTATAACCCCTTGTATGTAAATTTAACCTCTTATACTATACAGTACTTTTATCTTTTTGTTCTTTTATTGCCTGTTAACAATGTCATCTGAACAGACTTATTACTATTGCCCTATTTGTTTTGTACATGAAAATGTAAATAAATATTTGTTTGAAAAAAATAAATATAAGTAAGTAAGTAAGTAAGTGCTTTATTGTCATTGTACAAGCGTACAACAAAATAGTGTTCAGGTGTTAGTCCTGAGCTGCTGCGGCTGAGCCGCGCTGCCGCTGTGTCAACCTGACCCGCATGACCTTGGAGGCAGAGGTGTCGAAAGTACTCAATTTCCGTACTTAAGTAAAAGTACAGATACTCGGGTAAAAAATTACTCCAGTAAAAGTAAAAGTACAGCTGCAACTAGTTTACTTAAGTAAAAGTACAAAAGTACTTCATCAAAAATGTACTAAAGTACAAAGTAAAAACAGTCGACGATGAAACGCGATTAAAAACATTATCCAGATGGCTTTACGGCTCTTATTCAGGCTCTATTTTACTCAATTTAAGCTTGTTCATATCTGCTGGTTGAAGCTATATGTGAGAACAAACAACAAATAATGTCATAGCTGCACTGTACGAACATTTGTTTGTTTTTTTCCTGTCTTTTTTCTTTATGCTTTCAAAACATTTATTTAATTATTTTTACAAAAAAGAGTAAAAGATGCCGATGTAACTGCAGCCTATGAGCCCATATGGTTGATGTGTTTGAAACAGGTCTCTCTGACTAATTAGACATCATATCATCTCAAACTATGGTCTCAAAGGGCAAACCTGTATAAATATAGGATTAAATGAATATATTAAAACAAATAAAAACGCCCCAAAATCGCTTATATCAGCCAATGGCCTGTATTTCTGAAACTGCCTTTGATTCATATTCATAGCAGAGACCAAAGACAGATTAAGTCTCTATTTCTGAAGTTTGGAGTTTAGAACAGTTTGGACCTGTGCAGCTGATCTCACACAAAAATGACAGCAGGACCGCGGTCAAACGGGTCAGTATTAGGCGATGTTCATGCTGTCTGTCCCTGCACCACGGCTGCAGGCGGAGCAGGAGCGCGTGCACCTCCACACTGGTGACGCTGGTTCCTTTGCTCTATACGCGTCCGTGCTCTGACAGCAGCGTGTTTACTTCAGCAGCTTCCCCCGGTGTGCGGAGATGCCGTCTGTTTCTAAACCGAAACCAAAAAGACAAAAACAAATGTAAACAAAAGTACAAGTACTTCGTTACTTCCCACCTCTGCTTGGAGGTCGGGGAACTGTAGCACTCGGAAGAAACCTGGCTGGCTGCCCTCTGTCTCCTCTGAAATGGTGCCGCGCCTCCTGGGTTTGTCCCTGTTTCAGAGCGTGGTGTCCTGCACTGGTCAGCTCCTCCTCCTTCCTCTTCCTCCTGCAGCTCCCTCCGCTCCACAACAGTCTTTCACCATCTCCTCGTTTGTCCCTTACTTGTTTCCAGTAGCTCCTCTTGTGACGCCTCGACTGTGCTGCAGCTGTGGGGGCTCTTGGTGCCTCTTCAGTGTCTCAGAAGAAGAAATGTGTAGGTCTCAAATGGCTTTAGCTGAAAAGCTAGCATTTTGTTTACCTTTAAAAAGCTGCTTTTTTCAGGACCATTTTAGACTCTCAAAGTAAACAAATCCACCAAACCTCCACAAAAACTCGGCAAAGACGTACAAAAGTATCCAGAAAAACAACGTGGAACAAATAAAATAAATTAAAATAAAAAATGTTGACAAGGGGCAGTGCATTGTGGGTAAGGTCATAGTAAAATGTTCTCGTACATGAATATATACACATAAGTTGTCCTGTGGTTCAAACGTGTGAACAGCTTTGAGTGCTCCAAAGCCACTTTTTAAGTTCTACTGTGAACTGAAAATAGTCTGTTTGACTTTTCAGGTCTGTTGTGAGCTTGTTCCATTCCTGTATTGCTTTATATGAGAAAGCTGCAAAAGCAGTTTTACGTTTGGGTATGCTACACTGCCCCTGGCAGAGGCTCGTGTGGTTCTAGTTGTCACAGCAGATGTGTACTGGATAAAATGCTTAAGTGGTGTTGGTGCAGTGTTATTTAGGATTCTATGGGCCAATCGTATTAAAGCAAATCTTTGAATATCTGTATTTTTGACGGACTAAACAGTGATGGTGTTGTCGTGGTTTTTGGTCAAGGATTTTGAGTGATTGTTTGTGCGAGCTTTCCAATGGCCTCATAGTGGTTTTGTTCGCCTGTGACCAGCATGTTGTTATACAATAATAAAACCGAGACATAATCATTGCGTTAAAATAGGTTAGGGCTGCCTTCATTGTTCACGAGTTTCTAATACATTTGAATGTATTTATGTTGTACCTGAGACTCTGGCACATTTGTTTGATATGTTTTTTAAAGCTAAGAGTTGGGTCTAAAATGACACCCAGGTAACGATATTCACTGACATTTCGTATTGTTTCCCTGTTTACACTGAGCATTTTACATTCACTCCATACTTGGTGGTGGTAAGTGTTAGAAGCTTCAGTTTCCCCTGGGGGAGACTGCTACAACACTGGGTGTGTCAGGAAATAAAAATACATCACATTGTTTTAGGTGTTAAGTTCAATTTCTCTGTGAATCTTTCTACTTAAATATTAAATACCACAAGTATACGTTTAACATTGAATTACATCCAGAACTTCATTTGAAATAATTAGATGAATGAAACTCTTTACAAATATGTTTTATTAAGCTTTTTTTGTGACAAATGTCATCCTGTATTTAAAAGTACGACTTCCATTTTCTCCAACACTGTCTTGTCCACAGCCTTCACCACTTGCTGGTGTAGGTCTTGTCGATGGTGTTTGCATCTCTGCCAGCTCTTCATTGCTCTTCCTTCTGTTGTGGCCTCGCCTTCATGCTCTGCAACTCCATCTTAAAAGTCTGTCAAGAAAACCTTTAAAATGCAATTAAATCCTACAATTAATGCATGTTTTTCTAAATGTGCTAAATAAACCTGAAGCAATAAGACATTGTATTGGTTCTTCTGATACATCACCATGTTGTCAACTCCTGCTCAGTTAAGTTATTAGATGAAAATCATACTTTGGCACAGCTGAGAGATTTTTAAAACTGTTGGGATTTTTTGTTGTTGTTTCTGATCAAAACTACTTTCTTTAAGCTGTTTATTTTGTTCCACCTTTGTCTACAAATAGTAGTGCAAGCAGCTTAAAAGATTAAACATTTCAGTTTGACAAAGTAATGA
Source organism: Neogobius melanostomus (assembly GCA_007210695.1). Taxonomy (NCBI): domain Eukaryota; kingdom Metazoa; phylum Chordata; class Actinopteri; order Gobiiformes; family Gobiidae; genus Neogobius; species Neogobius melanostomus. Next base: position 34,500 of record VHKM01000234.1, on the reverse strand, counting down.
AGAAAGTACAGATATTTGCAAACATAATGAACACAATAAAGATGTGCTACGACATACTGTTTCTTTTGAGCATGAATCAGACGACCACTGACACTACTGCAATAAGTATCAACAAGCCCAGTGCAATGACAGCCGCTATAATGTGATCAGACACACTGCAAAGACAAAACAAAGGAGGACAAAGTAAACAATAACATTTAAACTTTTATAATATGAACTTTACTTGACTAACCTCTTCTCAGGCTCATTTGTTGAAATAGCAGGAGTTGGTTCCGTTGTTGCTGTTGTAGTGGTTGCAATTGTTGCTATAGTTAATATAAGTATTGTCATTATACACTCAAGAGCTACAGTATATTATACAGATAATTCAACGTTGTTGTAAAAGTTTTCAAAAATAAAATGCCATCATCTCTACTGGGCTGTTTAGAATTAAAATTGTTTCGCCTCTCATCCATGAAAACTCGAAGAAAACTTCTTGAATGTAAGGCAGAACATCCTCAGTTCCTAACAGTTCAGTGGAGATATCAGTTATTTGGAAACTTTTACCACAATGGAACATGTTACATGTTAAAAAGGCATTGATAAAGCATGCTCATGGGGCTTGACATTAACACAGTCCAGACACAGGTAGGGTTCTATTTTGGCTTGTTACACCTATTTTATTTATAGCTACATTGGCCAATTGAGTTTTATTCATCAATGGGAACATTTAAGTTTGCCTCAAATCAATCAATATCAATAATATTGAATATTGTAGTTTTATACTTCAGCTTACTCCTTTTGAGCTTTTCTGTGTGCCTTGCTTTATCATTGCATACAGCGCAAATTATGCCTGTTTGTTTATTTTATTTTTTTACACAAATAGCTCAAATAAACTAAAAAAAGAAAAAAGAAAAAAAAGTAACAATATACAAAACACACACACAGGTACGCACACACGCACTATGGGCATCTTGTCACACCATACCTAACATATGGTATTGAGATCTGGGGTAATACATATAAAACTAGAACCAATCCAATTTTTTTCTATTACAAAAGACGATTATCAGAATAATTAATTACACACCTTACAATTCACTGAGTAATTCACTGTTTCTTTAATCAAAATCTTGAAGTTCTATGACTTGGTTGATTTGTATATGGCCAAGTTCATTTAAACATAATATAATCCCTAAATACTTGCAAATATTGTTTACCCAGCGAGAAAGTAATTATAATCTCAGAGGAATATGTAGATTAAATCAACCACATATACAAACTACATTAAGAGAAACTGTTTATCAAGAATTATGGAATAGCTGCTGTGATGAGTCAAAACAAGCTCAGTCTCTTTTTCAGTTAAAAATATTTACAAGAATTCGTGAGAATGAAAATATATGGGAAAATGTATTATATTGCTTTCGGTGTGGAAAATGGTCCATTAATGTGTTAATTTTGCAAACAAATGTCTATTGCCATTAATGTGCTGAATTTTGTTTAATTTAAAAGTTAAGGGCAGGCACTATAAGCTTTAGCTTCTGCCTGCACCTGGCCATGGATTGAGTTTATTGTTTGACCTTATGTTTCGAATGATTTGTAAATTGACCAAACCAAAATAAATGAAAATATCAGCAAGCCCAATGCAATGACAGCCGTGATAATGTGATCAGACACACTGCAAAGACAAAACAAAGAAAGACAAAATAAACAATGAATTGTGAACTTTTGTAGTTATAATATGAACTTTACTTAACACTGACTAACCTCTTCTCAGGCTCCTTTGTTGAAATAGCAGGAGTTGGTTTTGTTGTTGCTGTTGTTGTGGTTGCAATTGTTGATAGTTAATATAAGCATTGTCATTATACACTCAAGAGCTATATAATACAGATAATTCTACGCTGTAGTAAAAGTTTTCAATGATACAATGCTATCATACTGGGCTGTTTAGAATTAAAGATGTTTTGCCTCTCATCCATGAAAACCAGGAGAACACTTCTTGAATGTAAGGCAGAACATCCTCAATTCCGAACAGCTCAGTGTAGATAACAGATATTTGGAAACATTTTTACCACAATGGAACACTCTGGGACAACTAAGAGTTTACACTAACACATGGGTATTTCAACATTGCAATGTCACATTTAAAAAAAGGCATTGATAAAGCATGCTCATGGGGCTTGACATTAACACAATCCAGACACAGGTAGATTTCTATTTTGGCTTTTTTTTATAGCTACATTGGCCAATTGAGTTTTATTCGTCATTTATGTTTGCCTCAAATCAATCAATATCAATAATATATCTATCAATAAACTAAAGGACAAAACAAATTTTATTGCACTGCAAGAGAAAAAAAATAGTTTTGGTTCTTTTAGCTATGTCTCTCATAATAAAACTGGTTTGTTGTACGAACAATTAGCAAAAACTTCATAATCATGTTTTTATTTTAATGTGTCAACAATATCTCAGCAACAAACAGCCTGGAATGTTTCACAATGGTTTGAATTTCGAACAGAATTCAAGAAAACCAATAGGCATTTGAAGCAGACGAATAGTGGGCTGATTCACCTAAGAAAAGATGGGGATTTTTACTTTTTCCATAAATCTTCCATAATTTCTTCAGAATGTCTATTTTGAGAGAATGATGATGATTATGATGCAGGATAATCACTGTAGAATTTTAAAAAAATAGAACACATTCATAGACCTATGATTACAGATAATTCTGAAACATATTAAAAAAGGAAGTCTCAAGGAAGTCTTGAATGTAAAATGTATAAATAAAAAGGTTCCTACCTTTGTTGGTGACTGACACTTGAAATCGTTTTCCATCATCCGGCCCTGATTTTTCTATAGTGCACCAGTAGTCATTAGAATCATCAAACTGTAGATTCTTAATAGTAAACGTAACAATTCTCAGATTTTTGTCATCACTGATTGAATACTTTGCAGAATTTCTTTGATTTGTTTTTATTTCATATCTGCACGAACCCCATGTTGACCCTCGACACAGATATTTCACATTGTTTTTGTACTTGTCCTCATATTTACATGGGATATGAACAGTGTCTCCAACTTCCACTGCTACATGCCCAACTGTACTTATACTTTGGATGCCTGAAACAAAAAAATATATCCAACTCACTCAATGAAACACAGAAAATACTAATACTTTTATCATTCATATGCCAGTTACTTACCAGTGAGTCCAGCGCAGATGAATATGAATGTGACCTGAAGAGCCATAATGCCTGAAGTGATGTTGAAAAAGTGAGTGCAGAAGTTTAACAGTGGTTTCAGCCCTTCCTCTTTTTCTCCCTACAGTATATGTTACAGTTGACAAGAGTTTATTCCGTAATCAGACTCTTTAGTTAGACTCTTTACAGACCAGTGCTTTACATATAATGGGCTCTTTGTGGTGTTCTCATTCTGAAGACTAACACGTACATTCGGAGAAAAATATGCACAGTATGATTTCTATTTTATTACAACTGACGCAAAATCATCAAGGGTTTTTATAGATTATCTTACAAGTACATTTAAGCTTGGGTAGGTATGTTGTAATTTTCTCCAAATATTTCATAAACATGACCTTTTTGCGACACCAGATATGAGGGTAACAATAACACTAAAATAAATATATACTCATATACTACTGTATATATTAATATGTATTCTTTATAAATTTAAGGTATTCAATGTAGAATTGTGATTGTACTAAATGTATCTTTTTCAACAATAAGAGTTCATATACACTTCCTTATAAAGTATAGTGTTAAAAAAAGTGTAAAAAACGGAAGAGGCTCACTCCATTTTTCTCAGTCACAGCTGTTATTTGATGACACTTTAGGTTCAATTCATTGCCTGTGATACAGAAAGGTACAACTTTTAAATATTTGTAGATTTATTAAGAATAAAACGTGATAATTTGAACAGTTTCAGTATCAGACTTCAGCATTAAAGGCAAGGCAACTTTATTTATACTGCACATTTCGTACACAAGGCAACTCAATGCGCGTCAAAAGGAATATGGAATAAATCAACATGAATGTACAAAATTGATTTTTTTTCATCCACATTTTTAATCAGGGATCTTTACAGACAACTGGTCATGGTTTGCGTAAGTCCTTTGTAAATTGAAAAATAAAAAAGATACACGGGAAAAATATGTCATATGAGAGTATTTTTACACAACATGTACAACACTGTTGTTTCCCACTACATTATCAGGGACCAAATAGTTACTATTTAAACAGTGCTGTAGATCACACTTCCTTCTGCAGGTCCATCCTAAATAAAAAGTGGAAAAAGCATATTTTCACTGACTGGGAGCATCCTCTTAACATTCAACATTTGTAGTTTCCCACAACTGACCATTTGTTGAGGTATGCCCTGTGTCTCAATAGTGGTTTATCCTATAGAAATAAGCAGTAATGTGTACCAAAAGCAGTGGAATAAAGTACACGTTTTTCATCTTAGATACCCCTTTCCTGTTTGAGGACGGTTGATCTTGATCTTTCTCAGTTTGTGGGCCCCAGAAATTGAAAATAACACTTACATTTTCTGTTATTTAGCCCACACATGCGTTTACAAGTGCATGCAGTTGTTACCTCTGTATTATTTACTAGAAGAAGAAAAGAGGCATACTGTTTTGTTAATACATCATCATATAATGAACACAATCAAGATGTGCTATGACTTACCGTTTCTTTTGAGGATGAACCAGACGACCACTGACACTACTGCAATAAATATCAGCGAACCCAGTGCAATAGCAGCTGCTATAATGTAATCAGACACACTGCAAGAAAGACAAAAATAAGAAATGTAAACTTTTATCTTTGTAATATGTATTGACACTGACCTTTTCTTCCGAGGAGTTGGTTCTGTTGTTGCAGCTGACAATGTTGAGGTAGTTGCGATTGTAGCTAATTGATAGAAGCAATGTCAATATACACTCAAGAGCTATATTCAATGGCCGCTGGTTGCTCTGCTATATGACCATGATGCTAGGGGCCGCCATTGCCCGCCATTGCTACAATACCTCCATATAGGGGCGGCAAAACAAGCTAGTTTTCCATTAGAAAGCATTGCACTTTATGCACGTTCTAAACAACTGTAAAGCCTGGGCCTAATTTTCTTTCTACAGTTAGATAATTCCTCCAGTGCTAACGCTGGGTTAGTTAATATTAAAGGGACCAGGCGGGTTTTCATAAGGAACATTTTAGAAATCTCGTGAGGGCTAATGACAGGCTGTTAGCATTAGAGCTAACGTTTACGACCGAACTACATGCCCTAATGCCCTTTTTAGGAACATGCTCCGTCAGAGCTGGGAAGGAGGAGTCTGTAAATCATGAATTCCCTTTCGAACGTGGTTATAGAATATAATAGAATGCTTTATTTGTCATTACACACAAGCATAATGAAACTTGTTTGGCTCTCAGGTCTCTATAATAAATAGTAAAAATATGTCTGCTCGCAGACAAAAACAACAGAAACAGCAAAAACAGTAGTAGCAACTACAATGTGGTGCTAAGATGCTTTAAGGTGTGATGGAGCGAACAGCTTGGTGGTAAAAACTGTTCTTCAATCTGCTGGTGTGAGTCTATAACACTCTAAAGTGTTTGCCTGAGGGCAGGGGCTCAAACAGTGAGTGTCTGGGGTGTGTTCTGTCCTTGTCCTTGTTGCCCTCCTGTGGCAATGCGAGGGTTAACTTAGCTGTTTTAAACATAAAATTGCCAGACAACGCCAGCTGGAGATGGCCAGCACCAGAAACTAAGTAAAGCACGTAGGTTCGTTGTTGAGTAGATGGATCAGAGAGGCCAGGCACTGTATAGAAAAGTTTTACATTTATTTTCACATTCTTTAGTTAAAATCATGTTTGTCCAAAGTTCGTTTCACAGTTCGTTTAGTTACTTGTTTTCAGTCCATCTTTCAGTTACCACAGTCTACCCATGACGTTGCGCACCTACGGCGCTCCACGAATCCAGTGACAGGGGAATAATAACAGAACAGGCGAACCAAAAGGCAGAGAAAAAGGCAGAGAAAAGGGCGGAGAAAAAGGCAGGCGGCAGTGACGACCCTCCTTGGTCCTAGACGTCTGAGCGGGGCATTTGCATGGCTCGGGGCTTTGACAGCGGAGTCCGAGTCAACGCAGCCAATCCACTCAACTACTAGCATGACCAGTTACCGGGAGACCTCGGGCCCATGACGGCGCCGCGACAAACTGGACTGAAGAGTGACGAGGAGCAACAACCACAACACGGGAGACTGGGCGTACAGGAAGTCGGAGGTCAAATAATAAACGGAAGTGCTATTTATCAGGTGACGGCCGGCGCGCACAGCCAATCACCATCAAAACTACAAGTGGCAGTGCCCGCCTGCAGGCATACTGCCACATATGCCCCCCCAAAATGCATCGTCGTCCCGGCGATGCCAAAACACACACACACACTTTTAAACGCACACATGCATACCATGCTTGCAGCCAACTACCAGGTACTGCTTAAGTCTCGACCCAACACCCACGTCGCGGGCTGGAAGAGGTGCCTTGACGGCTACAGAAGGGCGTGTTGAGTGCTAAGCCATACATACTAAAGGGGTGTACAATGACCCCCATGACTACAGCGACGGCGCTATGAGGCTAAGGGCTTACCCTAAACCGACCACTGTCCCAGAAAACGCCGTGAACCAATGGCCAACCAACGAACACTTAAAACACGAACAGCTATCACACCATCCACCTATCAGTAGGTGGGATGTGGGCCTTGACGGCTAGTACTAGCTGAACCCCATAAAACTTGGCCCAAAAATAAAACTGCACTGGCTTTTCCCATTAAAATAGCTGCGTTGACCGCCATCGATAAGTGAGACCACCCCGGATACTGCCCCACACATAGCAGCTCCTACCTCTCAACTTATACACTACTGCCAGGGTGGGTTTGAGCCACCCTGAGGAAGCCATCATGTACAGGTCCTACTATTGGAGCCAATTGCTGTGACCTCCTGCACATCCAGTCCAGTTGCGCTCCCCGTCACCACCATGACAAAACCACCGCCTGCCTTTTTAAAACACAACAAAAATAATTACTTTTTCTTTCCAATAGTTAATTTATCCAGCTATATAAAGCATTTCACAGTAGCATTAACTTTAGCATTTCAAATGTGAAGTCCAAAAATCAAAATGTGACCACAAAACAATGTTAAACACAAAATAATTTACATAGATGCAAAATCATAACAGTAACAAAAAAACATTCCATGCAATATATACACAGCAAAACACAATATATTGGTCAATCTTGGTTTATACTAACACATGAGAAACAATTTAGCGTAGGCTACTTTTAGCTTTAGCTGTACATTCATCCAATTTGAAACACAGGCCTCTGATTTCCATATCAACATCCTGCCTGCAGCGCCAAAATGTGGCAATGCGAGGGTTAACTTAGCTGTTTTAAACATAAAATTGCCAGACAACGCCAGCTGGAGATGGCCAGCACCAGAAACTAAGTAAAGCACGTAGGTTCGTTGTTGAGTAGATGGATCACAGAGGCCAGGCACTGTATAGAAAGTTTTACATTTATTTTCACATTCTTTAGTTAAAATCATGTTTGTCCAAAGTTCGTTTCACAGTTCGTTTAGTTACTTGTTTTCAGTCCATCTTTCAGTTACCACAGTCTACCCATGACGTTGCGCACCTACGGCGCTCCACGAATCCAGTGACAGGGGAATAATAACAGAACAGGCGAACCAAAAGGCAGAGAAAAAGGCAGAGAAAAGGGCGGAGAAAAAGGCAGGCGGCAGTGACGACCCTCCTTGGTCCTAGACGTCTGAGCGGGGCATTTGCATGGCTCGGGGCTTTGACAGCGGAGTCCGAGTCAACGCAGCCAATCCACTCAACTACTAGCATGACCAGTTACCGGGAGACCTCAGGCCCATGACGGCGCCGCGACAAACTGGACTGAAGAGTGACGAGGAGCAACAACCACAACACGGGAGACTGGGCGTACAGGAAGTCGGAGGTCAAATAATAAACGGAAGTGCTATTTATCAGGTGACGGCCGGCACGCACAGCCAATCACCATCAAAACTACAAGTGGCAGTGCCCGCCTGCAGGCATACTGCCACACTCCTCTTCATCCGTGTGTCATATACAGAGCTGATTGGGGACAGCTTCAGTCCCACTGTCCGGCTAGCTGCTTTCACCACTCGCTGCAGGTCTGTCTTCTCAGCCGCTGTGCAGCTAGCAAACCACACAGTCACACAGTTTGTCAGACATCCAGCAAATCACAGCAAGAGTTCTCGCAGCCCTGCAGAACAAAGTTCTGCTCAGCTCAGGTGTCAAGAACAACGTGAAAGAACTGCCGAACAGGAGCTCCGAGAACAAAATGACTTCATTTTGTTCTCGGAGCTCTGAGTGCGAGAAAAAAGTTCTTGCATCTTGTGGAGTATGAACAGGCCTTTAGGCTATCCACTGCTTCCACCTCCTCTCCATCGATGTACAGAGGCTGGAGTGAGATGGTCTTTATCTGCCTAAAATCAACAGTCATCTCCTTGGTCTTAGCGGTGTTAAGGTGTTATTATGGCAAACGGAGAGAAGAAAGCAGACGTTGTCTATTATTTTTTACAGTCTATGGCTATATTACGTACACATTATTAATCATTGTATTAAAGATGCATTAATCAACTTTTTCTTGCGAAAAATACAGTTGATATTTGTGTGTGACCTAGTAGTCAATCAATCAATCAATCAATCAATCAATGCATGGTAGCACAGTGGCAACCAATGAGAGCCTGAGGAACATATTTTTTGCATTTATATCAGGCTTATGCCTGTCAGTTTATCATTCACTTTAACAGTAGCCTCACTATCAAGCATGTGCAACTTACTGTTTACTTTAAACATAATTATATATAGTAGGCCTCTTGTTATGGTGACAGTAGGCCCATAATCTATAAAGAAAAAAATAATTTTACTGAAACCAACCATTGCTTCATAAAATTATAACAGGGAAATAACCATTTAAACAGGTCCTAAAATTGCACATAAGCATTCCTGTTTCCACGTCTTTGACATTTTTGTCTTCGGTTTCTTAATAAGTTACAATAACTTACATCATAATAAAATACTTCTCTAATTGCATTATCAAATTAGTAAATATAGAATAGTCTATAACTCTGAGTAATCTATACAAATATATAAGCAATAATATTACCATCAATATGCTCCATTATAAACAGCCAAACCTTAAATATGTAGCCTACTAAAGAAGTGTTCAAAAATAAGGATGAAAAAGAATATGGATGCTCGTTCTATTAAAATCAAAATCATTGTAAATTCAGGGAATAAAACAATCTAAAACAAAAGCTATGCCAAAGGCTACATGATGCTCTGCAGTGGGCAGCAATGAGGTCAGCGGGCCAAGAGGGGGCGCGGCTCGGTAGCCTCACAGTTGATAGACACAGGAAGTAGGCGGCTACTTGTTGAAGAACCAATCAGTGTCCTTGGAATGCTTCTGCGCGATCTGACTCCACATTACAACACACCGCCCCCCAGTGGATCTAAGAGTAAAAACAACAAAATTTCCGCCCAATTCAAAATGAACCCCAAAGCACAGATTACAATCAACACAGTTTCATCATATAATCATTAACGCCTATTATGACAAAAACATATATAGAAATAGCCAACACTACCAAGAAAATTTAAATAAAAACATGCAAAGGTTTAGTTAAATATGACAAAGCCTGTTTAGCTTCCCAAATACGGTGGTCATAACAGTAAAAGTACAACATTGCATTAGATAAGAATATAAATGAAAACTGAACTAAAGTTACAGTCACGTTTCCTTCTGCTTGTGCAAACACGTAAGAACCGGTATTGTTGCAGAAGACTTATTCTGTTGCTAGTGTGCTGTACACAACGTCCTCTTCTTTAGCTGTAACCTAAGATGGGGTAGAGCACATATTAAGCAAGTCTATTTTGTAAAGTCACGCATGGATTAGAACAAGAAACATTTCATGAAATGTAAAATTGAACCTTTTTTGAGGCTTGAGTATTTATGAACCTGACACTGCTGTACGATAACAGTTTTAACCAGTGATATCAATCAAAAACCCTACATCATCATTCGTACCTGGTGTAATGTTGGGCCTTTTGTGACAGTACTATACACAGGATCATCTGCACTCTGTAAGAAATAAACCAACACCAAACATAATATTTTGACTGTTAAGGTTTGTAAAAAAGGAACCCCGAAGCAGAGCCGGAGACGGACCAAACAAAGTTAAAAAAATGTATTTCCTTGGCAAAAGGCAGGCAGGCTAGGCAGTGGAGACAGGGGGCTGGCTGGCAGAGTGGTAGACTCCAGGAGTGGCACCAGGAGATCTGCGCAAAGGAAAAAATATTAGGATCAAAAAACAAAGAGTTTTCAATGCTACTACTATCAACTGAACACTACCGAGTAGACGTAATAATCTGGCAGGGATGTGGAGGGAGAACCAGGGTTTTGAAGACTGCCAAATGAGTGAGTAACTTCAGGTGTGCCTCATTCCCCTGGAGGAGCCAGCCACGCCCCCTGTCACACACGCCCTGCACAGAAACAGAAAAGGAGGGGGAGCAGAAAGACCAAAACAAATCCCTAACATTGACTATTCAATGAAAAAAGCATCCACACTTCTATTATTACTATTACAGTCAATTACAAGAGGTAAATAAATGGAGTTGGAATGGCCTTTGTCTTCAAACTATGCTTCATTAAAGTCAATAGATGGTTATTAAAGAGGGGGTATTATGCTTTTTTCAATCACATAGCACCAGTCTATAGCATACTACAATGATGACGTAACCTTCTGTTGGTCTGTATATGCAGTAAATTAAAATAACTGCCTTGAATAAAATTGCTCTCTCAAAATGGCTGTACTGAACGTCTTGAAATAGGCCTCTGTCTCTTTAAGAAGCTTTCCGACACGCCCCCTTCAGCACACTGCTGTGGCATCTAAACAACACTACTGTGCGGGAAGGGGCTCTGCTGAGCTGAGGAGAAGTGGTTGGTGGCTTGGCTGGTGACAAAAGGTCCAGAGGCGTCTCCAGGAGGTGGGGGCGTTCCTAGGAGGACTGAGGCATAGCTACACCTAAAATGGCTGCCTTCTAAGTTTTTACTGATTACTCAAAAATATGTGAATGAGCCAAGGCAACACTCCAGGCATGTGTTTAATGAGGGAATGACATAATAACATGATATAAAGCTTGAAAAAGTCGATTTTACATAATACCCCCCTTTAAGCAAAATACATATATTTTCACAATTTGATTAAATGTATTTTATAGTATTTTATCAAAGTGTAGGATAGTATTTTTTTTATCTACAGTACATCAACATGCACTTAATTGCTCATGTAATTTTGCCTACTCCATTTGCCTTTACAAGTGTGTGCAGCAATGCCTATTGTTACCTCTGGAGATAACAATTCAGCATAATAAAGTACATGTTTTTCATCTTACCCTTTTCCTGTTTGAGGACAGTTGACTGCGAATGATGATGTCACTGTATACAACTTCTTGATCTTTCTCACTTTGTGAGCCCTAAAATTGAAAATAACACTTACACTTATTATATACTGTAGCCTACACATGTGTTTACAAGTGCATGTAGTTGTTACCTCTGTATTCTTTACTAGAAGAACAAAAAAAGGATTTTGTTTTGTTAACTCGTCATCATGTGGCAAACATAATGAACACAATCAAGATGTGCTACGACTTACTGTTTCTTTTGAGCATGAACCAGACGACCACTGACACTACTGCAATAAGTATCAGCAAGCCCAGTGCAATGACAGCTGCTATAATGTGATCAGACACACTGCAAAGACAAACAAAGAAAGACAAAGTAAACAATGAAATGTAACCTTTTATAGCTATATTATGAACTATTTACTTGACTAACCTCTTCTCAGGCTCATTTGTTGAAATAGCAGAAGTTGGTTCCGTTGTTGCTGTTGTAGTAGTAGTTGTGATTGTTGCTGTTGTAGTGGTTGCAATTGTTGCTAGTTAACATAAACCTTGTCACTATACACTCAAGAGCTACAGATAATTCAACGTTGTTGTAAAGGTTTTCAAAAATATAATGCCATCATCTCTACTAGGCTGTTTAGAATTAAAGTTGTTTTGCCTCTCATCCATGAATACCTGGAGAAAACTTCTTGAATGTAAGGCAGAACATCCTCAATTTATAAACAGCTCAGTGTAGATAACAGTTATTTGGAAACTTTTACCACAATGGAACAACTAAGAGCTTACACAAACACATGAGTATTTCAACATTGCAATGTCACATGGGGCTTAACATTAACACAATCCAGACGTAGGTAAGATTCTGTTTTGGCTAGTTACACCTACTTTTTATGTAGCTACATTGGCCAATTGAGTTTTATTCATCAATGGGGAGATTTACAGTGGGAGGAAAATGTACTGTATGTGAATGCTTTGGAATTTCTCACATTTCTGCCTAAATTGGTCATAAAATGTGGTCTGATCTTCAAAATCCTAAGAATGAATAAATAGTATCTGCTTAAACTAATACCACCCAAACAATACATGTTATCTTATTTTAATGGCCATAACATTTAGAGGATAGGGAGGAAAAAGGAGGAATGGTCCAAGATTCATCCCGATCATTGTGCATGTCTAATCTGCAACTACAGAAAAACAGTTATTGCTACAAAAGAAGGGTAATACAATGGTTCATTTACATATTCCACGCTGTTGTGAATGTCTCAGAGTTTTCTGCAAAACATCTTGATAAACAAGTGATTTCATTTTTCTATTGATGATAGCACGTTGTCCAGGCCCTGAGGCAAAAAGCACCCCCACATCATGATTCTCCCTGCCCCCTACTTCACATTGAGAATAGGGTTTTGATGTTGATGTGCTGTTCCATTTTTCCTCCACACATGACATTGTGTGTTCCTCCTAAACTATTCAACTTTGGGTCCATCAGTCCACTGAATATGTTGCCAGTAGTGCAGTGGAGCATTCAAGTGCTCTTTCTTAAACCAAAGTTGAATTGTTTGGGCGGAACACACGTCGTCATGTGTGGAGGAAAAATGGAACAGCACACCAACATCAAAACCCTATGCTCACTTTCAAGTATGGTGCAGGAGAATCATGGTGTGGGGCTGTTTTGTTGCCTCAGGGCCTGGACAACGTGCTATCATTAAGAGAAAAATTAATTCACAACTTTAGATATTTTGCAGAGAAACCTGAGACATTCACAACAGCATAAAATAAGTAAGTGAACCCCTATATTAAATAGCTGGCTGACCCTTTTTTTTGCAGCAATAACTGCTTTCCTGTAGCTGCAGATTAGACGTGCACAATGATCAGAATGAATCTTGGACCATTCTTCTTTACAAAAAGTAAGTTTCCTAGGTTCACTTACTTTTTCCTCCCTGTCCTGTGAATGTTTACATGTTATGGCCATTAAAAATATGATAAGTTTAAGCAGACACTGTTTATTCATTCTTATGATTTTGATGAAGATCAGACCACATTTTATGACCAATGAAATGTGAGAAATTCCAAAGCGTTTACATACATTTTCCTCTCACTGTATGTTTGCCTCAAATGAATCAGTATAAATAATATATCAATCAATGTACTAAAGCAGTGGTTCCCAAACTTTGTGGAGCCGTGTACCCCCTGAAGCTTTGGGTGACGAGTTGCGTACCCCATACTTTGACGCGATTGAAAACACTGGGAATATCACATGTAATATTATGTTTATTTCCTTCATTATTACAGTGAACTCAAGCAGGTTTTTCACATTCAATATTTTTTTGCTCGTCTGGGTGATAGGGTAGGCACTTATAATCTTTCTTGCTTCGGCCTACTCCTTTTGAGTTATTATTTAATTTTCTTGGTTTTTTTTGTGTGATATGTAAACGAAATGATATTGTAAATAATAGCTCAAATAAATCAAATCAAATAGGCTATTAAGAATATGTAAAAAAAAAAAAAAAAATAATGAATATGACAGTTTTTTATTATTTTTGGAAACGAGGCTGTTAGTGTGAATGGGAAGCTGAGTGTTTTGCTTTGTCCCAGTGTACGAGGACTCTGCTGTTTTGTCACTCATTCTGGACATCAGACTTTGGTTTGGACTCTGCGCTCTGGCCCCGCCCCCTGCATCTCCCTCAGTCGTACTGTCAAACCACTGGTACAGATTAAAATGCACTGGTTTAAAGAGTACCTAAACGGGCGTGCCAAAGCCTTTCCCCACCCACAAACAAAAGTCAAAAATTGCCACGAAAGAGGCGGTCTCTGAAGTTTGGGGGTGACATGCGGGGGGTGAGTGTGTGGGCCTTTGCATTGGCACAATCACAGCAGACTGATTACGTGGGAGGGACTTGGTTATATACCACAGGTACAGGGGCAGGACAATGGGCAGGATAATGGGCAGCACCTGATGACCATGTGTGGAGCTGGTGCGGCTTATGACGTTCTGTGGAGGCCGTGGACACGTCTCCAGCCAATCAGGAAATTCTAATTTAGTATCAGAGTTTACCCCATTCGTTTTTTGGCCAAAGTTAGGATTTAACACGTTTGCGCTATAATGTCAGAATAATGTCAGGGACCAGTAAACAACACTATGAGACACCCATTGAGACAGTTTATCAGTAAAAAAAACCTGATTTGGTGTTTAGTTGCTCTTTAAGCTTTTGTTGAAGCGAAGATAATGTATACAACATTATGTAAGACATTACCATCTTTGCACGTGCCACCGCATATCAACTTGTACATTTAAATGTATGTATCAGATACAAAACTCCTGTTGCAAATCAAAGTCACCATCAGTCTGACGGCACGCGCACAGGCTCCTCTCTCTTTATGACCGATATTACAGAAATTGCTACCTGATCAAACTTTGGCGCTGTTTACCTTAAAAGCGAAGGCTGACACAGAGCCTCAGCCGCGCTCCCGTCTCCGCAGAGTTTTACGCCCCCACTTGAGGTTTGGTTCTGGAGTGGACTCATTTAGGTCTCGAACAAGCTCATCCACATCTGAATTATAAGCGCTTTTTCCCGTGCGGCGGTTTTAACGGGTCAATAGCGATCAGATTGTGATAAACATTTTTTTCTCTCCAAAATTTCTTTGCGTACCACAGTTTGGGAACCCCTGTACTACAGGACAAAACACATTTTATTGCACTGCAAGAGAAAAAAATCAGTTTTGGCTCTTTTAGCTACAGTATGTCTCTCATAATAAAACTGGTTTGTTGTACGAACAATTAGCAAAATCTTCATAATCATGTTGTTATTTTAATGTGTAAACAATATCTCAGCAACAAGCAGCCTGGAATGTTTCACAATGTGGCTTTAAATTAGAAACAGAATTCAAGAAAACCAATAGGCATTTGAAGCAGACGAATAGTGGGCTGGGAGTATAAAAGTTAATGTCAAGCCATGCATCACTCTTATAGTCATTAAATACGGCTATAGAAAGAGCACACAATGTGACTTGATGTTACTTACTGGTGGTTGGTCTCACTGTTACATCCACAAACACAGGCATCTGCAGGTCTCCAGAGCTACACCAATACCAGCCGATGTTCTGTGCCGTCAGGCCAGTCATGGTCACAGCAAACACCCCAGAGACATTTGTGTCAGTGGTTACGAGTGCTCCATCTATTTGTCCAGATCTGCTAACACAGTCTCCGCCAACTCGGCACCACTGTTTTGACCCAGAACCTCTGTACTTGCAGTAGATCACTACTTGGTCACCAAAGTATGTGGTCCACTGAGAGTCGACATGCAGCTTTGATTCACCTAAGAAAAGATGTGGATTGTTACTTGTTACTTATTTTTTCCATAACTTTTCCATTTTCTGTTTGGAAAGTATGATGATGATGATGATTCAGGATAATCAGTGTAGAATAAAAAATAAATAAATGAAAACAACGTAGATATAAAAAGTCTCAAGGAAGTCTTGAATGTAAAATGTATAAATAAAAAGGTTCCTACCTTTGTTGGTGACTGACACTCGAAATCGTTCTCCATCATCCGGCCCTGATTTTTCTATATTGCACCAGTAGTAATCAGAATAATCAAACTGTAGATTCTTAATAGTAAACGTAACAATTCTCAGATTTTGTCATCACTGATTGAATACTTTGCAGAATTTCCTTGATTTGTTTTTATTTCATATGAGCACGAACCCCATCTTGACCCTCGACACAGATATTTCACATTGTTTTTGTACTTGTCCTCATATTTACATGGGATATGAACAGTGTCTCCAACTTCCACTGCTACATGCCCAACTGTACTTATACTTTGGATGCCTGAAACAAAAAAAAATATCCAACTCACTCAATGAAACACAGAAAATACTAATACTTTTATCATTCATATGCCAGTTACTTACCAGTGAGTCCAGCGCAGATGAATATGAATGTGACCTGAAGAGCCATAATGCCAGAAGTGATGTTGAAAAAGTGAGTGCAGAAGTTTAACAGTGGTTTCAGCCCTTCCTCTTTTTCTCCCTACAGTATATGTTGCAGTTGACAAGAGTTTATTCCGTAATCAGACTCTTTAGTGTAATACAGACCAGTGCTTTACATAAAATGGGGCTCTTTGTGGTGTTCTCATTCTGAAGATAACACGCGTACATTCTGAGAAAAATATGCAGTATGATTTCTATTTTATTATAACTGATGCAAATCATGTTAAAGGGTCTTTATATAATAACTAATAATATATTTTTCAACATTAAGAGTTAATGTACACTTCTTTATAAAGTATAGTTTTGAAAAAGTGTAAAAAAGAGAGGAGGCTCACTCCATTTCTCTCAGTCGTAGCTGTTTTTTGATGACATTTTAGGTTCAATTCATTGCCTGTGATACAGAAAGGTACAACTTTTAAATATGTGTAGATTTATTAACCTCTTAACCCCCACGTGAACATTGCACATTTTCTCCAGTTTGGCATTACCCAAATCTAAAAGCTTCTTGACACAGACTTCTTGAGAATAGCGATAGCTATTCTAGTGAGAATAGCAACAAAAAAGTGTGAAACAGTGGCAAAACTTGGACAAAAACAGCCACAAAAATGTGATGAAAATGCAACACAAAAGTGACTAAACACAAAAAGTAACCAAAAAAAAGCGATGAAAAAGTTACGACAACAACACGAGGAAAAGATACGTTTAGTAGGTCTTAGCTTTCAAATGATTTTGTTTTATCCACATTTTTAATCAGTGATCTTTACAGACAACTGGTCATGGTTTGCATAAGTCGTTTGTACATGTACGTCATACACAGTGTTTTCCCACTACATTATCAGGAACCATATACTGTAGTTACTATTTAGAAACAGTGCTGTAGATCACACTTCCTTCTGCAGGTCCAGCCTAAAAAAAAAGTGAAAAAGCATATTTTCATCCTCACCGACTGGGAGCATCCTCTTAACTTGTACATTCAACATTTGTAGTTTCCCACAACTGACCGTTTGTTGAGATTTACCCTGTGTTTCAATAGTGGAGTATATCACACTCGCCTCAAGTGGTTCATCCTATAGGAATAAGCAGTAATTTGTAACAAAAGCAGTGGAAAAAAGTACATGTTTTTCATCTTAGATACCCTTTTCCTGTTTGAGGACAGTTGACTGCGAATGACGATGTCACTGTACACAACTTCTTGATCTTTCTCAGTTTGTGGGCCCTACAAATTGAAAATAACACTTACTGTTATTTAGCCTACATGTGTGTTTACAAGTGCATACTGTTGTTATCTCTGTATTCTTTACTATAGAAGAAGAAAAAAAGCATACTGTTTTGTTAATTCATCATCATATAATGAACACAATCAAGATGTGCTATGACTTACTGTTTCTTTTGAGCATGAACCAGACGACCACTGACACTACTACAATAAATATCAGCGAACCCAGTGCAATAGCAGCTGCTATAATGTAATCACTGCAAGAAAAGACAAAAATAAGAGAAATGTAAACTTTTATCTTTGTAATATGTATTGACACTGACCTTTTCTTCCGAGCAGTTGTTGTTGCAGCTGACGATGTGGTGGTAGTTGCGATTGAAGCTAATTGATAGAAGCAATGTCAATATACACTCAAGAGTTATATTACGCACACATTATTAATCATTGCATCAAAGGTGCATTATGCAACTTTTAATGCGAAAAATAAAGTAGATATTTGTGCGTGAAATTGTAGTGACCCAGCGGCTGTATGAGTGGTCAGAGTGGCACCTTTACTTTTGATCACCATGGCCTCTACAACGCTCCAGAATCAATTGTTTTGTAGGTTTTCCGACAAGAGGGTGAAACCTTCCAAACAATTGATCCTGGAGCGTCCTAGAGAGCACTTTGACGGAAAGTAAAGGCGTCATGCTCACCACTCATACAGCCGCTGCGTCACTACAGGGTTTAATACGCACTAATATCAACTCTTTTTTTTCTCATGAAAAGTTACATCATACACCTTTAAAGCGTGCAAATATTTGGCGTCTGGCCTTTCGGAAGATGTTTTCGCCTCATCCAAGAAACATCTACAATTCTAAACAACCCAGACCAGACGACAATTATTTTAAATGGAACACTCGACAGATAGTTCATTTTGAGAGGGCATGAAAACACAAGACTTTTGGCTTGACATTAGCAAAGAATTTTGACTTGTAATGTTTTTGCCACTTTGGCAGTTGGTTCACCATCATAACTTTGTACATCTGAGGTCGTTCCAAATTTCTGCCGTCATACTGAGTGTGTATACCCTATTGATTGTAGAGATTAGACGAATAAGATAAGGCCATTTTCTAAATGGACAGACCTACATCTCTTGTGATAAACCTTCCTTTATAAACATAATTTGTGGTATTCAAAGCATGACACATTTTATTTTTTGGGGTTGGGGGACATCTTAACTACTGTGAGCAAGCTCCCTTTCCCTCACTCCCAGAGTAATTGCTGGGAGCTGGAAATTGCAGCATCATTTCTGTTGAGATGTTGCTCAACTTTGTCTACAGGTAGTGAAACAATTGGTTTAAAAATATTAGGTCTTCTTCCAAATGCGTTATTTAATTACTTACTGGTGGTTGGTTTCTCAGTTAAATGCAAAAACACAGGCATCTGCAGATCTCCAGAGCTACACCAATACCAGCCCATGTTCTGTGTCGTCAATCCAGTCATGGTCACAGCAAACACCCCAGAGACACTTGTGTCAGTGGTTACGAGTGCTCCATCTATTTGTCCAGATCTGCTAACACAGTCTCCGCCAACTCGGCACCACTGTTTTGGCCCAGAACCACTGTACTTGCAGTAGATGTTTACTCGGTCAAAGTGTCCTGTGATCCTTTGAGAGTCGACATACAGCTTTGATTCACCTAAGTAAAGACATTTGCACACAGTCAGCAGTTATAATGGGTTCAGGAAGAATTTATACTCCTCTTGACCACAACGTAGTAGGAAAGCAAAAATTACTGATCACTGATGCTTAGACTGTACTTTTCTGTCTATTTTTTTCAATGTATTTGTTTTGTAGACAAGCTTTGGGGAACCTCTGACTTATGGAAAGCACTTTGGTTCAGCAGGTGCTGTGTAAAGTGCTATACAAAGGTTGATTGATATTTATTTTTTCAAATGCAGTGGATTAAAAGTAATTGATTGACTGCGGAATTTTCCCGCAGTCAATTATTGGTTTGCGTTCTTTATTGATTGACTGCGGAATTTTCCGCAGTCAATTATTGGTTGCGTTTCTTTATTGATTGACTAGCGGAAACTTTCGCAGTCAATTATTTGGTTTCATGTTCTTTAATATTATTGATTGACTGCGGAATTTTCCGCAGATCAATTACTTGGTTTCCGTTTCTTATGATATTATTATTATTATTATTCCCGACATTTTTTCCGAGTTCTGCACCTTTCAGATTTCATGCTTTGATGGCATTTCTTGCAATTATGCATCAAATGTTCCGCCTGTGAGGAAGTATCCTGCTATTACTTTTTCGGATTCTGCAATTTACGGTTTTTCCGCAAATCGGACGAAAAATACCGCACATTTTTCCCATTGACGCATAAGCGGGCTCCCGCAAATCATGCTTTTCGCATATTTTGTCCGCCAATTCTGCAATTTCTGAACTTTGTGCATGTTCAGCTTCCGCAAACTTGTGGTTTCTGGAAAAATTGGCCTCTGCAGTTTTCCAGTTTTTTTCTACAGGAATTTGAATTTTTGCATGGTGTGTTGTTGGTCTATGTCCTTAGTGTGTATGGCGAATCAGCCAATGGGGTCTGTCTCTCAAGTGTTTCAGCCATTGTGCAGCTTCTGCAATCAGCATTTGCGATTTCAACAGTATTGACCATTTATGGAATTTAGAAGTTTATGCAATATAAACAATTTATGCAAATTAACCCTTATGGAATTTAACCAGTTTCGCAATTTTACCAGTTTACGCATTATAACAGTTTATGCAACATAACCAAATTTATGCCGCTTAGGATTTATGGAAATTTAAACAGTTAATGCGTTTATATAATTTATGCAATAACAATTAATGCATTTTACCGTTTTTTTTGCAATTTAACCAGTTTATGCAAACATTAACGTTTGTGCAAATTTAAACTGTTCATGATATTTTACCGCGTTTATTGCAATTAGATTATGCAAAATTAACCAATTTATGCACCTTACAGTTTTTCTGCAAATTTAACCAGTTTATGCCAATTTCACAGTTTATGAACACTTAAGATTATGCAAATTAACCATTTATGCAATTTATGCAATTTCTGCATTCGATTCCCGCAGTTCCGCAGTCAATCGCAATGGCGCAGCCATTGCTGGCTTTTACGTTATTAATTCCCGCACTTTTTCCTGATTTTTCTGCAACCTTTCAGCACTTCATGCTTTCAATTTCTGCAATTATGCATCAAATGTTCCGCATGTTGAGGAGAATCTGCTAATTACTTTTCGGACTTCTGCAATTTTACCGTTTTTCCTGGCAATTCGACGAACATAGCCGCACATTTTCATTGACGCATATGGGGCTCCCGCAATTCATTTTGCTTTTCCGCATTCTTTTCCGCAATTTCCTGCATTTCTGAACTTTGTGCATGTTCAGCTTCCTCAACTTGTGGGTTTTGAGAAAATTGGCCTTCTGCGTTTTCCAGTTTTTTTCTCAGGAATTTGAAATTTTTGCATTGGTGTGTATGTGGTCTCTGCTCCTTAGTGTGTTATGGCGAATCCAGCAATGGGATTTCTGGCTCTCCAGTGTTTCAGCCATTTGTGCAGCTTCTGCAATTTCAGCATTAGACGATCAGGTTCAACAGTTTGACCAGTTTATGGAATTTAAGAAGTTTATGCAATATAAACAATTTTATGCCAATCAACCACTTTTTATGGAAATATTAACAGTTTACGGCTTTTAAACCAGTTTACGCTTTTAACCCAGTTATATGCAACATAACAATTTATGCCACTTAGGAATTATGAAATTAAACAGTATAATGAGTTTATTATAATTTATGCAAATTAACAATTAATTTGCATTTTACGTTATTTTTCAATTTAACCAGTTTATGCAACATAACAGTTTGTGCAATTTAAACTGTTCATTGCATTTTACCGGTTTATGGCAAATTAGATTATGCAAATATAACCAATTATGCACTTTACGTTTTTCTGCAATTTAACCAGTATTATGCAATTTCACCAGTTTGATGAACAATTAGATTATGCAAATTAACCAATTTTGCAATTTATGCAATTTCTGCATTCGATTCCGCAGTTTCCGCAGTCAATCGCAATGGCAGGCAGCCATTGTGCATTTCTGTTATTATTTTATGATTGACTGCGGAAACTTTCCGCAGTCAATTATTGGTTTTTCATGTTCTTTAATTGTTATTGATTGACTGCGGAACTTTCCGCAGTCAATTATTGGTTTTCTGTTCTTTAATTATGATTGACTGCGGGAATTTTCCGCAGTCAATTATGGTTCGTTTCTTTATCGTATATTATATATTTTATTATTTCCCGCAACATTTTTCCTGAATTATTCTGCGGCTTCGCACTTTCATGCTTTGTGCAATTTCTTCAAGTTATGCATCAAAACGTTCCGCATGTGAGGAGAATCCTTGCTATACCTTTTCGGACTTCTGCGATTTACGGTTTTTCGCTCAATCCGGACGGAAATACCGCACATTTTTTCACCATTGACGCATAATGGGGCTCCCGCAAATTCATGCCTTTTCCGCACTTTTTTCGCCAATTTCTGCATTTCTGCAATTTGTGCATGTTCAGCTTCCGCACTTGGGTTTGAGAAAAAATTGGCTTCTGCAGTTTTCCGGCTTTTTTTCTACGGAATTTGGAATTTTTCATTGGTTGTAATGTGGCCTCTGCCCATTTAGTGTGTATGCGAATCCAGGCCATGCATTTTAATAGGATCTTCTGGCTCTCCATGTGTTTCAGCCATTTGTGCAGCTTCTCCTATTTCAGCATTTAGGTGATTTCAAACAGTCTTGACAGTTTATTGGAATTTAAAAAGTTTATGCAATATAACATTTATTGCAAATTAAACCACTTTATGGAAATTTAACCATTTACGCAATTTTAACCAGTTTATGCAACATAAACAATTTATGCACTTAGGATTATGAATTTTAACAGTTAATGCCCCAGTTTATATATTTATGCAAATTAACAATTAATGATGTTACGTTTTTTTATGCAATTTACCAGTTTATGCACATTAACAGTTTGTGCAATTTAAACTAGTTCATGCATTTTACGGTTTATGCAAATTAGATATGCAAAATTAACAAATTTAGTGACTTTACAGTTTTTTCTGCCAATTTAACCAGTTTATGCAATTCATCCAGTTTATGAACATTGATATATGCAAATAACCAATTTCTGCATTCTTATGCAATTTCTGCCATTCGATTCCCGCCAGTTCCGCCAGTCAATCGCAATGGCGCAGCATTGCTGCATTCTAGTTAATTATTATTATTATTATTCAATCTTTTTCCTGATTTTCTGACTTTCAGCATTTCTGCTTTGTGCAATTTCTGCAAGTTATGCATCAAAACGTTCCGCATGTTGAGGAGATCCTGCTATTACTTTCGGACTTTCTGCGAATTTACAAGGTTTTCCGCAATCGACGAAATACCGAACATATCTTTTCCCATTACGCATAATGGGCTCCCGCAAATTCATGCTTTTCGCATTTTTTCCGCAATTTCTGCAATTTCTGCAATTTGTGGCATGTTCAGCTTCCGCCAACTTGTGGGTTTGAGAAAAAATTGGCCTTCTGCAGTTTTCCATTTTTTTCTATGGGGAATTTGAAATTTTTGGCATTGGTCGTGTATGTGGTCTCTGCCCCATTAGTGTGTATGGCGAATCAGCCAATGCAATTTATAGGATTCTCTGGCTCTCCATGTGGTTTCAGCCATTTGTGCAGCTTCTTTGCAATTTTCAGCATTTAGGTGATTTCAACAGTTTGACCAGTTTATGGGAATTTTAAAAAGTTTACTGCAATATAACAATTTATGCAAAATTTAACCCACTTTATAGGATTTAACCAGTTTACGCATTTTAAACCAGATTTACGCCATTTTAACCAGTTTAATTGCACATAACAATTTATGCCATTTAGATTTATGAAACTTAAACAGTTAATGCAGTTTATATATATTTATGCAACATTAACCAATTATGCATTTTACTGTTTTTTTTGGCAATTTAACAGTTTATGCACATACAGTTTGTTGCAATTTAAATGTTCATGCATTTTACCCGCGTTTATGCAATTAGATGTATGCAATTTAAACAATTTATGCATTTTACACGTTTTTCTGCATCATTACCAGTTTATGCAAATTTCACCAGTTATGAACATCTAGATTATTGCAAATTAACCAATTTATGCAATTTCTTGCAATTTCTGCATATCGATTTCCGCAGTTCGCAGTCAATCGGCCAATGGCGCAGCCATGCTGCATTTCTGTTATTTAATTATTATTATTATTCATCTTTTTCCTGATTTTTTTGCACTTTTCAGCACTTTCATGCTCTTGTGCACATTTCTGCAATTTATGCATTCAAACGTTCCGCTGTTGAGGAGAATACCTGCTATTACTTTTCGGACTTCTGCGATTACAGGTCTTATTCGCAAATCGACGAAAATACCGAACATTTTTTCCATGACGGCATAATGGGGCTCCCGCAAATATCAGCTTTTCCGCATTTTTTTCCGATTTCTGCAATTTCTGCAATTTGCTGCATTGTTCAGTTCGCAATTGTGGGTTTGTAGAAAAATGGCCTTCCTGCAGTTTTCATTTTTTTCTATGGGAAATTTGAATTTTTGCATTGGTGTTATGTGGTCTCTGCCCCATAGTGTGTTCTATGGCGAATCCAGCCATGCATTTTAATAGATTCCTGGCTCTCATGTGTTTCAGCCATTTGTGCAGTTTCTGCAATTTCAGCATTTAGGTGATTTCAACAGTATTGGACCAGTTATGGATTTAAAGTTTATGCATATAACAATTTATGCAATTTAACCATTTATGGAAATAACAGTTTACGATTTTAAACCAGTTTACGCATTTAACCAGTTTATGCAAATAAACCGAATTATGCCATTTAGGATTTATGAACCTTAAACAGTTAATGCCAGTTATATATTAATTTTGCAAATTAACAATTAATGCATTTTACTGTTTTTTCAATTTAACCAGTTTATGCAAACATAACAGTTTGTGCAATTTAAACTGTTCATGCATTTTACCGGTTTATGCAAATAGATTATTGCAAATTAACCAATTGTTATGCATTTTACAGTTTTTCTGCGATATTTACCAGTTTTATGCAATTTTCCACCGTTTATGACATTAGATTATGCCAAATTAACCCCAATTTATGCCAATTCTGCAATTTCTGCATTCGAGTTTCCGCAGTTCCGCAGTCAATCGCAAATGGCGCAGCCATTTGCTGCATTTCTAGTTAATTATTCCATCTTTTTTCCCTGAATTTTCAGCACCTTTCAGCACTTTCATGCTTTGTGCAATTTCTTTGCAAGTTATGCATCAAAATGTTCCGCATGTTGATACGGAGGATCCTGCTATTACTTTTCGGACTTACTGCCGATTTACGGTTTTTCGCAAGTCGGACGAAATATCCGAACATTTTCCCATTGACGCATAATGGGCTCCCGCCAAATTTCATGCTTCTTCCGCATTTTTTTCCGCAATTTCTGCAAATTTCTGCCCAATTTGTGCATTGTTCGCTGTTCCGCAACTTGTGGGGTTTTGACGAAAAATTGGCCTTCTGCAGTTTCACTTTTTTTCTACGGGAATTTGAAAATTTTTGCATTCTTGGTGTGTATGTGGTCTCTGAACCCCATTAGTGGTGTATGGCGAATCCAGCCAATCATTTTTAATAGGATTTCGCTCTCCATGTGTTTTCACCATTTGTGGCTTCTGCTATTTCAGCATTTGGACGATTTCTACAGTGACCAGTTTATGGAATTTAAAAAGTTTACTGCAATATAAACATTTATGCAAATTAACCACTTTATTGGAATTTAACCAGTATTACGCATTTTAACCAGTTTATGCAACATAACAATATATTGCCATTTAGGATATTATGAAAATTAAACAGTTTAAGGCAGTTTATATAATTATGCAAATAACAATTAATGGCATTTTACAGTTTTTTTGCAATTTAACAGTTTATGAAACATAACAGTTTTGTTGCCATTTAAACTTTCATGCATTTTACCGGTTTATGCAAATTAGTATGCAAATTAAAC
Source organism: Neogobius melanostomus (assembly GCA_007210695.1). NCBI lineage: Eukaryota > Metazoa > Chordata > Actinopteri > Gobiiformes > Gobiidae > Neogobius > Neogobius melanostomus. Next base: position 8,699 of record VHKM01000234.1, on the reverse strand, counting down.
CAATTTATGAATTTACAGTTTTTTGCAATTAACCAGTTTATGCAATCTTAGTTACATGCAACATTGAAGTTATGCATCTTTACCGATTTATGCATTAGATTATGCAACATTAAACCAATTTATGCATTTTACAGTTTATTCTGCAATTTAACCAGTTTATGCAATTTATCCAGTTTATGCATTTTACCATGTTATCAATTTCACATTTTATGAAATTAGATTCATGCAAATTAACCAATTTATGCAATTTCATGGCAATTTCTCATTCGATTCCCGCTGTTCCGCAGTCAATCGCAATGGCTTCAGCCATTTGCAGCATTTTCTAGATTATTATTGATTGACTGCGGAATTTTCGCAGTCAATTATGCGTTTGCTTTTCGTTTATTATTATTATAATTCCGGCACATTTTCCTGATTTTCGGCACCTTTCAGCACTTCATGCTTGTGTGCAAATTTGCAAGTTATGCCATCAAAACGATTCCGCATGTTTTGAGGAATCCTGCTATACTTTTTGGGACTCTGCGATTTACGGTTTTCCGCAATCGGACGAAATACCGCACATTTTTCCCATTGACAGCATAATTTGGGGCTCCCGCAAATTCATGCTTTTCCGCAGTTTTTTCCGCATTTTCTGCAATTTCTAGCAACTTGTGATGTCCAGCTTCCGCAACTTGATGGGATTTGAGAAAAAATTGGCTTCTGCAGTTTAATCAGTTTTATTCACAGGATTTGAAACTTTTTGCATTGGTGTGTATGTCGGGTCTCTGCTCCATTAGTGTGTTGGGAACAGCCAATGTATTTTAACAGGATTTCTGGCTCTCATGTGTTTCAGCCATATTGTGCAGCTTCTGCATCTTCAGCATTCTAAGGCGATTTCAACAGTTTGACCAGATTTATGGAATTTAAAAAAGTATGCAATATAAACAATTTATGCAAATAACCACTTTATGGAATTTAACCGTTTACGCATTTTAAACCAGTTTACGCATTTTAACCAGATTTATGCACATAACAATTTATGCCCATTTAGGATTTTATGAAATTTAAACAGTTAATCAAGTTTATATAAATTCATGCAAATTAACCAATTAATGCATTTGACCGTTTTTTTTTTTTGACCAATTTAACCAGTTTATGCAAATAACAGTTTGCTGCAATTTAAACTGTTCATTGCATTTACCGTTTTGCAAATCTAGATTAGTGCAAACTTAAACCAATTTATGCTATTTACAGTTTTTCTGCAATTTACCAGTTTATGCAATATTCACAGTTTCATGAACATTAGATTTAGGCAAATTAACCAATATGCAATTTATGCAATTTCTGGCATTTCGATTCCGGCAGTTCCGCGTCAATCGCCAATGGGCGCAGCCATTGCTGCATTTCTAGTTGATTGACTGCGGAATTTTTCGCAGTCAATATTGGTTTCCCGTTTCTTATTATTATTATTATTATTATATCCGCACATTTCCTGATTTTATCTGCACCTTTCTAGCACTTTATGCTTTGTGCATTTCTGCAAAATTATGCATCAATGTTCCGCATTGTGAGGAGAATCCTGCATTACCTTTTCGGACTTCCTGCAATTTAGGTTTTTCCGCAATCGGACGAAAATACCGCAATTTTTCCCATTGACGCATGAATGGGGCCTTCCCGCCAATTCATGCTTTTCCGCTTTTTTCCGCAATTTCTGCAATTCTGAACTTTGTGCCATGTCGCTTCCGCCAACTTGTGAGGTTTTGAGAAAAAATTGGCACCTTCTGCAGTTTTCCGTTTGTTTTTCTACAGGGAATTTGAAATTTTTGCATGGTGTGTATGTGCGTCTCTGCTCCATAGTGTTGTATGGCGAATCCAGCCAATGGGGATTTCTGGCTCTAACCAAGTGTTTCAGCCATCTGTGCAGGCTTCTTGCAATCTTCAGCAATTTTAGACGATTTCAACAGTTTGACAGTTTATGGATTTAGGAAGTTTATTGCAATATAAACTTTATGCAAATACCCTTTATGGAATTTAACCAGTTTACGGCATTTTAAACCAGTTTACGCATTTTAACCAGTTTATGCACATAACAATTTATTTTGCCACTTAGGATTTATGAAATTTAAACAGTTAATGACGTTCTATATTAATTATGCAAAATTTACCAAATTAATGCATTTTACCGTTTTTTTTGCAATTTAACCAGTTTATGCAACTAACAGTTTGTTGCAATATTAACTGTTCATGCATTTTACGGTTTTGCAAATTAGATTATGCAAATTACCATTTATGCACTTTACAGTTTTCTGCCAATTTAACCAGTTGTTATGCAATTTACAGTTTATGAAATTAGTTATTGCAAACTTAAACCAATTTATGAAATTTATGCCAAATTTCTGCATTCGATTCCGCAGTTCCGCAGTCAATCGCAATGGCGCAGCCATTGCTTGCATTTTCTAGTGATGACCTGCGGATCTTCCGCACGTCAAATTATTGGGTTTTCATGTTCTTTAATATTATTATTTATTATTATTATTCCATCTTTTCCTGATTTTCAGCACCTTTCAGCACTTTCTGCTTTGTGCCAATTTCTGCAAGTTATGCATCAAAACGTTCCGCATGTTGAGTGCAGCATCCTGGCTATTACTTTTGGGACTTCTGCGACTTACGGTTTTTCCGCCAATCGGACCGAAATACCGCAACATTTATCCCATTGACTTATAATGGGGCTTACCGCAAAATTCATGCTTTTCCGCCATTTTTTTCCTCAATTTCTGCAGATTTCTGCAACTTGTGCAATGTTCAGCTTCCGCAACTTTGGGTTTTTGAAGAAAAAAATGGCCTTTCTGCAGTTTTCCAGTTTTATTCTCACGGGAATTTGAAATTTTGATTGGTGTGTGTGGCCTCTGCTCCATTAGGGTGTCATGGCGAACCAGCCAATGCATTTAATTAGGATTTCTGGCTCTCCATGTGTTATCAGCCATTTGTCAGCTTACTGCAATTTCAGCATTTAGGCGATTTCAACAAGTGTTGACCAGTTTATGGAATTTAAAGTTTAGCATATAACAATTTATGCCAAAATTAACCCACTTTATGGAATTTAACAGTTTACGCATTTAACCAGATTTACTGCAACATAACAATTTTATGCATTTATGGATTTATGAATTTAAACAGTTAATGCGTTTATATAATTATGCAAATTAACCAATTAATGCATTTTTACTGTTTTTTGCAATTTAACCAGTTTTGCAACTAACAGTTTGTGCCAATTTATTCTGTTCATGCATTTTACGGTTTATGCAAATTAGATCTATGCAAATAACCAATTTATGCATTTTAAGTTTTTCCTGCATTTTTACCAGTTTATGGCAATTTCACCAATTTTGAACATAAGTTTATGCAAATTAACCCAATTTATGCAAATTTATGCAATTTCTGCATTCGTTCCCGCAGCTTCCGCAGTCCAATCGCATGGCGCACCATTGCTGCATTTCTAGTTAATTATTCCGGGGCCACATTTTTCCTGATTTTCTGCACCTTGTCAGCACTTTCGATCTTTGTGCATTTCTGCAATTGCATCAAAACGTTCCGCATGTTGAGGATTAATCCTGCTATTACTTTTGGACTTTCTGCGATTTACGGTTTTTCCGCAATCGGAACGGAATACCAGCACATTTCCCATTGTACGCAAATGGGCTCCGCAAATTCATGCTTTCGATTTTTTTCCGCAATTTCTGCAAATTTCTGCAATTGTGCATGTTTCGCTTCCGCAAGCTTGTGGGATTGGAGAAAAAAATTGGCCTTCTTTGCAGCTTTATCGCAGTTTTTTTTTACAGGAATTTGAACTTTTTCATTGGTGCTGTTGTGGTCTCTGCTCCATTATGTGTATGTGCATCCAGCCAATGCTATTTTAATAGGGATTTCTGGCTTCTCCATGTGCTTTCAGCCAATTTGTCGCAGCTTCTTGCATCTTCAAGCTTTAGGCGATTTCAACAGTTGGACCAGTTTATGGAATTACAAAGTTTATGCAATATTAAACAAAGTATGCAAATTAACCACTTTATGGAATTTAACCAGTTTACGCATTTTAAACCAGTTTTACGCATTTTAACCAGTTTATGCAACATAACATATGCCATTAGGATTTATGAATTTAAACAGTTACTGCAGTTTATATAATTATGCAAATAACCAATTTAATGCATTTGACCGTTTTTTTTTGCAATTTAACCAGTTTTATGCACATAACAGTTTGTGCAAATTTAACTGTTCATGCATCTTTACGGGTTTATGCAAATTAGGATTATGCAAATTAACCAATTTATGCATTTTACAGTTTTTCTTGCAATTTTACCAGTTTAATGCAAAATCTTCACAGTTTATGAACATTAGTTATGCAAATTAACCAATTATGCAATTTATCAATTTCTGCATATCGATTCCGCATTTCCGCAGTCATCGCAATGGCGCAGCCATTGCTGCATTTCTAGTTATTATTGATTGGACTGCGGAATTTCCGCAGTTCAATTATTGGTTTGCGTTTCTTTATTATTATTCATTAATACCGACACATTCTTTTCCTGTTTTCTGCGCTCTTCAGCACTTTCGATTGCTTTGGTGCAATTTCTGCAAGTTTAATGCATCCAAAACGTTCCCATGTTGAGGAGAATACCTGCTATTACTTTTCGGACTTCGGATTTACGGTTTTTCCGCAATCGGACCGAAATACCGCACATTTTCCCATTGACTGTCATGATGGGGCTCCCGCAAATTTCATGCTTTTCCGCATTTTTTTCCGCAATTTCTGCAAATTTCTGCAACTTGTGCATGGTTCAGGCTCCGCACTTGTGGGATTGAGAAAAAATTGGCCTCTGCAGTTTTCCAGTTTTTTTTCTACAGGAATTGAATTTTTGCATTAGGTGTGTATGTGGCCTCTGCTCCATTAGTGTGTATGGCGAATCCGGCCAATTGCATTTTATGAGGATTTCTGGCTCTCATGTGTTTCAGCCATTTTCAGCTTCTGCAATTCAGCATTTAGGCGATTCACATGGTCTTGACAGTTTTTATGGAATTTAAAAAGTTATTGCAATATAAACACTTTATGAAATTAACCACTTTTATGGAATTTTAACCCAGTTTACGCATTTTAACCAGTTTACACATTTTAACCGTTAGTTGCAACATAACAATTTATGCCATTTCAGGATTTTGAAATTTCAAAAGTTAATTGCAGCTTATATAATTTATGCAATTAACAATTATTGATTTACGTTTTTTTTTGCAATATTAACCAGTTTATTGCAACCATAACAGTTTGTGCACATTAACTGTTCATTGCATTTTACGGTTTATGCAAATTAGATTATGCCAAATTAACCAAATTTATGCATTTACAGTATTTTTCTGCAATTTTACATATGCAATTTCACCAGTTTATGAACATTAGATTATCAAATTAAACCATTTATGCAAATTTATGCAATTTCTGCATTCGATTCCCGCACAGTTTCCGCCAGTCAATCGCAATGAGCGCAGCCATTTGCTGCATTTCTAGTTGATTGACTGCGGATTTTCCGCGAGTCATTATTGGTTTGCGTTTCTTTATTATTATTATTATTCCGGCACATTTCTTCCTGATTTTCTGCACCTTTCAGCACTTTCTGCTTTGTGCAATTTCTGCAATTATGCATCAAAACGTTCCGCATGTTGAGGAGATCTGCTATTACTTTTCGGACTTCTCGCGATTATAGTTTTTTCCGTCATCGAACGGAATACGAACATTTTCATTGACTATATAATGGGGCTCCCGCAAAGATCATGCTTTTCCGCATTTTTTTTCCGCAATTTCTGCAATTATCTTGCAATGTGCATGTTCAGCTTCGCAACTTGTGATGGTTTAAGAAAAATTTGGCCCGGCATGCAGTTTTCCGGTTTTTTCTACGGGGGAATTTGAAATTTTTGCATTGTGTGGTATGTGGTCTCTGCTCATTAGTGTGTATTGGCGAATCCAGCCACTGCATTTAAATAGGAATTTCTGCTCTCCATGTGTTTCAGCCATTTGTGAGTTCTGCAATTTTCAGCATTTAGGTTGATTCAACAGTTGACCAGTTTTATGGATTAAAAAGTTTAATTGCAATAATAAACAATTATGCAAATTACACCCACTTTATGGAATTAACCAGTTTACGACATTTTAAACCAGTATTAGCATTTTAACCAGTTTATGCAACATACACAATTTATGGCACTTAGGATTCATGAATTTAAAACAGTAATCGCGAGTTTATATAATTATGCAAATTAACCAATAATGCATATTTACCGTTTTTTTTTTTTTGCATTTAAACCAGTTTATGCAACATAACAGTTTGTGCAATTTGAAAATGTTCATGCATTTTACGTTTTATGCAAATATAGATTATGCAAATTAACCAATTTATTGCATTTTACAGTTTTTTCTGCAATTAACGTTTATGCAAATTTAACCAATTTATGCATTTTACCATTATGCATTTTTACCAGTTTTATGCCGATTTTACCAGTTTATGACATTAGATTATGCCAAATTAACCAATTTATGCAATTTAGCAATTTCCCGCATTCGAATTCCCGCAGTTCCGCCAGTCAATCGCAATGGCGCAGCCATGCTGCATTTCTAGTTATTATCGGCAACTTTTCCTGATTTTCTTGCCACCCTTTCAGCACTTTCATGCTTTGTGCAATCTTCTGCAATTTATGCATCAAACGTTCCCATGTGAGGAGGAATCCTGCTATTACTTTGGGACTCTCCTGCGATTTACGGTTTTTCCGCAATCGGACGAAATACCGCACATTACTTTCCATTGACGCATAATGGGGCTCCCGCAATTCATGCTTTTCCGCATTTTTTTTCCGCAATTTTGCAATTTCTGCAAACTTGTGCATGTTCAGCTTTCCGCAACTTGTGGGAATTTGAGAAAAAATTGGCCTTCTGCAGTCTTTTCAGTTTTTTCTACAGAATTTGAACTTTTTGCATCGGTGTGTATGTGGTCTCTGCTCCCATTAGTGTGTATGGCGAATCCAGCCAATGTATTTTAAATAGGATTTTCTGGCTCTCCATGTGTTTCAGCCATTTGTGCAGCTTCTGCATTCTTAGCGATTTAGGCGATTCAACAGCTTGACCAGTATTATGGAAATTAAAAGTTCTATAGCAAAATTAAACAATTTATGCAACTTAACCACTTTATGGAAATAATATAAAACAGTTTACGCATTTTAAACCAGATTTAACGCATTAATATAACCAGTTTATGCAACATAACAATTTATTGCCATAATAGGAAATTTATGAAAATTATAAACAGTTAATGCAGGTTTATATAATTTATGCAATTACCAATTATGCATTTGACCGTTTTTTTTGCAATTTAACCAGTTATAATGCAAAATAACAGTTTGTGCAAATTATAATGATATACAATGCAATTTACCGGTTTACTGCAAATATAGATTAGGCAAAATTAACACAATTTATGCATTTGACCAGTTTTTTCTGCAATGATTTACCAGTTATAAATGCATTTCACCTTTATGAACATTAGATTATGCAAATTAACCCAAATTTATGCAAATTTATGCAATTTTCTGCTTCGATTCCCGCAGTTCCGAGTCACAAATCCAATGGCGCAGACCATTGCTGCATTTCTAGATAATAATATAATATTATATTTTAAAACGTGTCCTGGTGATTCTGCAGCTTTGCCGGGTGAGTACAATTGTCCTTAATGGTGGGGAGAGGGGCTCCGCAGATCCTCTCCGCTGCTCTCACAATGCGCTGGGATGCTCCTTCGGACAAGGAGGCAGTGCTGGCGTCGTGCACACGAGTGATGCGAGCTGTCAGGATGCTCTCTTAGTCCGTTTGATAGAAGTTGCACATAACGGAGGCTGGACTCTAGCTCGTCTTAATTGCGGAGAAGTAGAGATCCTTAGTTACATATTCTTTGACCAGTGATGTAGTGTGCATGATATACACAAACAGTAAGAACAGCGCTTTGGAGTCTGTGTTGGGTAGCGCTAAACCTGCCACCTCCCCGTTCGCGCTTGGCATCTGGCATCGGACTATATAAAGACGGCTCCCATTCCTCGCTTTACTCCCTTTTCGCCCCTTACGCTCCTCGGCGTATTCTGTGTTGGCCGCTATGTCTCCAGCTCCTCCGTTGCCCTCTCTGTGTTCCGTGGAGCTCCCGCACTGCCTGCCGCTATCGCTCGCCCCTTCTCTGGTGCGCGCAGGTGCGCCTTCGTAAGCACGCTGACAGGACCTTCTGTGCACCTGCTCCTCCACTTCAACCAGTCTTGGTCCGTGCCAGTAAGCCACTTTCATCGGTTAAAATGTCCTCATGGTCTGCAGTGGCACTGGCACGTGCCTCTTGTGTTTCGTAATTTGTTCTTTTCGCTTGTTCTGTTTTAGTAATTCCAGTGCGCGTTTTGCGCCCTTGCGCCCGTGTACCTCCGAGGTCGGACGTTTTTCTCCTGCAAGTCTTCACTGTGCCTGAAAGTGCCTGGAGGCTGGCGCCGGCGGCCAGGATCGTTGTCGCCCGCCACGTGCCTGGTCTTGTTTGCCACGGCAAGGCAGTTGGTATTTAACAGAGTTTTATTTTAATTGACCTGTCATAGCGATTTTTAATCAAGAAGGTTTTAGAATCAACCATGGTTGAACGACAATCAAACCATCTCTCTCT